>CM023951.1:21645118-21696529 GCA_013407115.1 Glycine latifolia
TATATATATATATATATATATATATATATATATATATATATATATATATATGTACTTGAGATGTCTGATATGTATCTTACTTACATGTTTATTCTATGATGATGATTATTATGTGCACGCGAAAAATTTACCACCGTTTTTCATAATCAACTAAAGGGGTTTCCTTTTTATTAAAATGCATTAATAACGTGATTAAGAGACAGTGATACAGTAGCAACGAGGTGGGTCGTTACAGGCCACGTCTGTTTGGATCTCCTTCTGACACCCATGGCTGATCACCACTGGGGGGAACGACCTGTGCACGACAAAGTGACCCTGATAAGCTACTGCATCATCTGACCACAGGGATGGACTATTTCCGGGATGGTACCACATTGCATACTGAGAGTTGAGTTAGGAGGATACATCATGCTAGGCATTGTAAGCTGACTTGTGGAATGTTTTTAGATTACTGTTCATGTGAGTTACGTGACGAATTGCTTGGATATGGTGGTGATATGTGATGTTTGGATTACCTTCCTTAACTAATGACATCTGTGGTTGTTGTTTTACATGATAAACTCACCTTTGTTTTGTTGTATCCTGTGATGATCACGAACCGTGTTCGTGTGAGCAGACGGGAAGCATTAGGTGACTTGGAGGAAGGTATCATTTTGGTTGGTGTAACACCCCGGGTTTTAAGTGGCTAATCTGGACGTTTTATGTGTGATTAATTACATGTTTTACTGTATGATTTGTATGATAATTGTTGTTGAGTGCCTCGCCTTGGTATACATGTTAGTGGTTGATAACTGTCCGTGTTGATCGGCGGTTACAGCGTTTGCACGAAGGGCAAACCTATAACGCCTTAAAATTTTGATAAATTGAAAATAGATTTTTGATGTGATTGTTGTGTTATTTGATTGTTTGATAAGTTTGGATTAGTTGAATGATTGTTGTGTAAATTATCCTTGTCCTATTGCTTGGTGTAGATGTCAAGTTATGTGAAGTTTGTTTGAGCTGCGTTGAATTGTGTGATTTTGAGTTTGACCCGAAAACCTATTTTAGTAAAATCATTATTCTGGATTGGTTAACAGTTGGATTGAGTTAAAATTTAAAAGGTGGGTTTTCTAACCCATATATGAAAGTTTTGACCGTTGGGATTGATCAAATAAGATCTGAAACATGCAAAATTAATTTTTCACTATAGCAGAAATTCTAGAATCTAGTCAGCTCACCTAGGCGAATTTAGCAGGCACTTTTGCTCACTTGGGCGAGTGAAGGCGGTGATAAATAGTGCAGCAACATTCCAAACCACGAAAATCAGCCTCCTTCTCCCTCCCAACAGCCAACCCACCTCCCACCACCCAAGACCACCGGTGACCACCACTGACCGCCGTTGCTTGCCACGAGACCAATCATGCACCCCCATGGGTAAAGTTTCAAGGAGCTAATAGAAAGACATAGATAGGTAAGGGGAGTTTATTATTTAGTTATAGTTTAGATACCATAGTTGGGGGCCAAGGAGTCCAACTATGAAGATATCTGTTTGTCCCTGTTGTGTGCTGGTTTTCAAGAAAAACTACGTTTTTAACTAATGGGATGTGATGTATTTATGTCTGTTGTGTGCTCGTTTTCAAGAAAAATCGTGTTTTTAACTAATGGGATGTGATGAAATTATTATTGATGGATAAAATTGTGAATGATATTGTTGTTGTAATGATTGGATTTTTGGGTAAAGTCTTAATCCTAGAGGAGACTCTGCCCAAAATTTTATAATATGTTTTCCTATTTAATTCTTTATTAAATCTTTAAATGGGCAAAAGAATGTATTTTCTATATTGTAGTCCTCCTCTTTAATTTAGAATTTTCCTAAAATACTAGTCTCACGGTAATATGGATTATGGATGAATGAGATGTTATTGATGTGTTTGATGATGTTTAAATGAGATGATGATGAAATAGTTGTTGATGTTGAAATGAGATGAAGTTGATGTTTATGAGGATAATGTTGAAATACGATGAATTTGATATATGTGAAGTGTATGTACATTGATACCCATAGGGGTGCATGATTGGTCATCCTTGCGGGGAAGGATTTGTTCCTGACCATGATCATGCATTGATGGTGCCCATGGTTATCGTTATGTGATGTGGATATACATGGATACCCATGGGGGTGTATGACTGGTCATCCTTGCAGGGAAGGATTTGTTCCTGGCCATGGTCATACATTGATGGTGCCATGGTTGTATGCTATGTATATACACGTGGGGTGCAATGACCGGTTGGTTATCCTTGCGGGGAAGGATTTGTTCCTAGCCACGGTCAATGCATCGGTGAGTCCACATTGGTGTGTTAGGTATGTACATGGGGGGTGTATGACTCGTCATCCTTGCGGGGAAGGATTTGTTCCTGGCCTTGGTCATACATTGATGATGCTCATGTTTCATACTTCATTTGTATGTGTGGAAATAGAATAAAGGCACATGCGTACCTGTGGATTTCAGTGGGCTGAAAACGCAGGTACTAACGGGTCATCAGGTTTGGAATTCCCTAGCGACGCTGGCTGATCACCGGGTGAGGGAATGGCCAGTGCACGACAGGGTGGCCTTGATAGGCAGTGAATCATTTTTCCTGTGAGAGGCTATTTCTGGGATATAGTACCACATTGCATGCTGATAAATGAGTCAGGTGCATGCATCATTCTATACATGATTGTTTGAGTTATGAAATACAATGGATGATTGATTTATTGAGTGTGTATTGGTATCATGGATTTTTATTGATGATTGTGGTGGGTAATGTTGTTTCCTTCCCAATTGCTGCTATCTGATGTTTGTTGGTTTTATATAATAAACTCACCCTTGCATTTGTTGTACCGTGTGGTTGGTACCTATGATGATCGCGAACTTTCGTTCGTGTGAGCAGATGAGCAGCAGTAGGTAACCTTGGAGGGAGATCTTCTTTTTGGTTGGAGTCGCCAAGCCAACGTGATGACGTTGGATTTCTTTTTGGAGAAAGAGTTATGCTTTGTTAATCAACTCTTTCTTAATTAGTTTTTTGGCTTTTTGTTAAATATGTAATTTCAGGTGTATATACATGTAAAACTAAAGAAAGCTCTACCATGTGGATGGCATGTACTAATTTAATATATATATACATGTGTTTAATTATGTAATTGTAATATGTGTATGATAATTGTATTATCGCGAAAAATTTACTATCATTTTCATAATCAAATTAATGAAGTTTTTATTGAAATTGAGATATGCACAATTAAGAGTTAGTGATATCGTAGCGACGAGGTGGGTCGTTACAAAACCTGCCCTGTCAGTTGAGTACTTAAGGGCAAGAGTGCGTAGCGGAATTGTGTTCTTCCTTCTTCTACCTTTGCATTTTCTCTGTTCTCTCTCTTGAAAACTCACCCAGAAAGCCTCTCATTCTCGACCTCCTCTGTGTTACTTTCAGCCCATGAGAGCCACCACTGAATCCTAACGTTGAGACAAACCTCATGGCTGAAACGGAAGCTTGGGACAAACCGTCATAAAGCTCGTGAACGAACCTCTGGTTAGGTAAGGGGAGCTTACCATGTCTGATAACAGTTTCAGGTAGCATGCTTGAGGACCAGAGAGTCCGACCAGGGCGATGGTTGCATGTCTCATGTGTGTGTTATTTTCCAGAAAGATGTGTCTTTGAATGAACGGAATGGGTTATGCTCTACGTTTGCTAATTGATGTTTTGTGTTGGTATTTAATTATGTTCTGGTGTGGTTTTTGATGGTATTCTAGGAAATGAGGGATTGATATTGTAAGAACTCCCCTTGCATGTGTGTGGAGCAACCATTTTGATGCTAAAAAGTTCCCAACACACTTCGCAGAAGTGTTCGTGAAGGTGTTAAGTACCGGGTAGGGTTTAGCTGAGCTGTATATATATGTGCCTGTGATGTCGGCTGCCGAGATGAGTTTAGCCGAGTTGTATATGTGTGTGTATGTGTGTGTGCCTGTGATGTCGGCTGCCGAGATGGGTTTAGCTAAGTTGTAATATATGTGCTAGTGATGTTAGCTGCCGAGATGGGTTGGCAGAGTCATATATATATATGTAGTGTTTGTGGATGACGTATGTGAATTACGTTGAGGTCAGCCTATGTGATGGCTTGAGATGTTTTGTACCTTGATAGAGCCATGGTGGAAGGCCATGCATAGACATGTGAGATGCCGGGACCGAGTGGTGAACCTTGTAAGGACCGCGGTCAGTGCATCAGTGAGCCCGTGTTGGGGCGGCCCTCATTTGGGGCAGTATGTATGCAACATGAGAGGGTATGGAGATCCTAGCCAGGACGGGATGTTCCTGTGTCGGGCCATACGTTGATAGTGCCCATGAGAGACATACTTGTTTGTGGCCCGTGTTGGGCGCCCCTCGTTTGGGGCAGTATGTATGTAACATGGGAGGGTATGGAGATCCTAGCCAGGGCGAGAAGTTCCTGTGTCGGGCCATACGTTGATGGCGCCCATGAGAGACATACTTCATTTGCATGACAGAAATAGGATGATTGGCTGTAATAGTACGAGAAATGACCCCGACGTCAACTACAACCATCATTTGTACCATGGATTTGGCCTATTTTCGGGATGGTACCACATTGCATGTTGAGAGTTGAGACAGGAACATGCATCATGCTAGACATTTTTAAGTCAATTAGTGGAATGTTCTTGGGTGTTTGTTTATGTTAGTTGTGTGTTGATATATCTGGACTTGTGGTGATGCTATGACGCTGGGTTATTTTTCCTTGACTGATATTACCTTTCGTCTATTATTTTATATGATGAATTCACCCTTGCTTTGTTGTGCCATGTGGTCTGGTACCTATGATGATCGCAAACCCGGTTCGTGTGAGCAGATGGACAGCAGTAGGTGATCCAGGAAGATGACAACTGTTTAGTTGGAGCCAGCGAGTTGCCGAGATGTCAATGTGACGGATCCCGGACAGGGGTTATATTTTGCTTATTACACCCCTGGTTTTGATACTCACTTACATGTTTTGCTAGTTGCACCACTGATGTTCAATCCCTTACTTCACTTGTAAAACACTTGTACATTTCAAATAGGGATAATTGTACTTACAATTAAAACATGTTTCGTATATGCAGATATGTCTATGCAATTGGAATGTTTCATACGTGCCTTGTTTATGTTTACAATCGTCATGTGATTGCGAAAAAAATTTACCACAGTTTTCATTGACCTAAAAAAAAATAAAAAGGGGTGTTCTTTTTATCAAAAAAATACATTGATGTCGTGGTTAAGAGTTAAAGATACAGTAGCGATGTGGCGGGTCGTTACAGTTGGAGCCATCGAGTTGCCAGGATGACGATGGATCAGATCCCGAACAATAGTTGTATAATAACCCTGTGCTAAATCCGGGTTTCGTAAGACCGGGTTGTCACATGGGGGGTGTGTATGGGAACTCGGACAGAAAGGGGGTGTAGACAACATCTTCTTAAATTCGGGGTCGTATTGTTATGCTATTTTATAAGGAGACCAAGTTAGTTCATGACCGGGTTATTTCCACGAAAAGTGGTGTATATACATAACACTTTTGGGGGGAAAACGCTGTTGTATAGAAAAGAACCCGGACAAGGAAGGAAAGTGCGACTGGGTAGCAAACTCGGCTGAGCTCGTATATTCCTTTTCCTTGGAGGATCAGTTTGTGGTCTCGGTAGAGCTTGTGCCTTCCTTTTCTTTGAGGACTGAGTTGTAATATCAGATGTGTTACCGAGTTGTGATCTCGGAAGAGCTCGTATGGGGTTGACTTGTAAGAGCTACCGAGTATAGAGACCAGAAGAGCTCATAACCCCTTTTTGATAGAGTTACTGGGTTAGTGATCCCGGAAGCGGTTGGGAGGAACCTTGGACATTGTGAAGTACCAAGGTAGGAACTCGAATAAGGTCGGATGAAGTCGGAGGAGGGCGGAACCTTGGACGTACTTTAGTACCAAGGACGGGTTCTTATGCAATCGATTACATAAGCATTCGTAATCGATTAAAACAGTATGTACTTGCTGTATAACCCAGACTAGCCTTGTGGTTGGAATGAGTGCTCAGGAACCTGGGGTATGGTAGTGAAATTGCACTCAATATATATATATATAAATCCAACCCGGCAGTGTATCTAGGGTTTAGAGAACTCGAGTAGTCACACATAACCTGTATATGAGGTATAATAAATTGACTTGCCAAACAGTAGAGCCAACCTGGCAGTCAAATATCTCTACATATGCACTTTACACAAGTGACACGTGTTGGCTCTTTGCTGGTTGTTTTGACGCGGGAAGATCCTAATATTACGATTTGACATGTGTCAATTTTCAGGATATTTAAGATATGCATGAGTGAGATATTTCAGTAGAAACTTTATTTTCACCGTCTTTGCTAAAACACTTTCTCTCTCTTATTCCATACTTCCTCCATTGTTGTAGTGAGAAAAGCTTCCTAGATCACCTTTCCTTAACCTAAAAGCTTCACATCCAACTTAAGGATTTAAGAGAATCATCTTACAAACTAGTTTCCAACCTTTGTTAGTGGTGAAAATCATCAGGCAACGAGATCATTTCTCTAAAGGAAAGTTTAAAGTTTCAACCTTTAAGGAGTAGAAGGCACGATAAGGACATCTAAGCTTGGAGAAGCTGTCCTCTAGCCTTCCTTGTTGTTTTAAGGTAAGATATGTAAGTTTCATCATATCTTTGAGTTTGGTTTTAAGAGGAACAATGACCCATATGAGTTAGGGTTGGTTTTGGGTGGTGTTTCTTTGGAAAGTATGTTTACAAGGTTGTTGTGATGAAGGTTCAACCTTGAAAGCTAACTTTTCAGGGTTTTGGGTATTTTGTTATGCCCAGATAGATCTTTATGAGGTTTACAAGTTACTGGTTGGTGGTATATGGTTGAGATCTGGAAAAGAACTGGGTTCTTTTCATGAAACGGTTGATAACCGTTCTTGATATCTTTCTTGCCTGGTATAAGGCTTGATAAAGAAGATATCGGTGGTGGTAAACACACGGCTGAGAGGATAGGGGCTGGAATCTGAGAAGGTAAGCTCTATGTTCTTGGGAGTTGGCTCTTTTGAGTGTATTCCACCATACTCCTGGGGATTTATGGTTATTGTATGATGTAGTGCGTGTATTTAAATTGTATGTTACTGCTTTTTGATTGAAACATACATGTATATGATTTGCACTGTGATATTTGTATTGTGATTGAGGAAGTCCTTTAGCCAGGGAAGCGGACCATATATGAGAGTGTAAGACTCATCCGGGATGAGCTTCTCGAGAATTCATATACGTCCGAGTGCATGAGATGTGCACGGTTGATATACATTTGTGCATGAGATGTGCATTGGTGAACTTGTATATCAAGATATACATTTGTGCATGAGATGTGCACTGGTGAACTTGTATATCAAGATATACATTTGTGCATGCGATGTGCACTGGTGAACTTGTATATTTGTGCTGGAATGGCACATGGGTATGATTATATACATGTGATGTTTATGAAAGCCGGGATGGCCATGTTTTTACTAAAAGACCGGGATGGCTATGTTTTTATGAAAGCCGAGATGGCTATGTTTTTATTAAAAGGCCGGTTGGCTATGTTATTTATAATGCCAATATAAATGCTATGTACTATGGAAGTGAACCAGGGGGAGGTGAGTCTCCAAGAACCCTGAGTTTACTGAGATTGTATCTCACCCCAGTTGGGGATCATATTATCTTGCAGGTGATAGCCAAGGAACGGAGGACGACGTCCGAGGTAAAAGGCCCGAGTAGGGGTTGTTCGGTGGATCTCAATTGACAGGCCAGGTAGGCCGAGGCCGGGTTGGCTATTAATTGAGGATCCTAGACAAAGTTTGAGGCTGGGTTCGTGGATGCGGATTTTGGGAAGGCTGTCTTTTGCGAGTCTGTTGACTCAATTTTATTGTACTTTTGTAACCCATTATGGGTTTGTTTTAGGATGTATCTTTTGGAACAGAACCCAGGCGTCGGGATGTATATCAAAATTCCATACATAATGTTTTAGTTGTGTTGTATGACGTAAGATGATGTTTTTTTATTTATTTTAATGCTTCCGTGTTTACTTAATTACGTTAAGTATTGTTGTGCTTAAGACCATAATGTAATGTTAATGAACCGGATGCATACGGGGTCGTTACAAGTTGCGTTTTGATTGTTTTTTTTTTTTGTTGTTGTTGGATCTCTTTCTCTTTTGAAAAACTTATACATTCAAACATGGATAATTGTAATTACAACTAAATTATGCTTTTCATATGTACTTGTATCACTATGTATTATATATTCGTGTGTTCGTGTTTTGCTTCATGGTAATGACTATGTGCTTGCGGAGAAAAAATTTATTGCCATTTTCATAATCAAATTAAAGAGATCTTCAATTAAAACAAGTTTTGTCGCGTTTAAGAGTCAGTGATACAGTAGCGACGAGGCGGGTCGTTACAGAGGTCCTATTGCTGCGGAACTCATATCATATTAAGGCTTTATGCAACACATAAAAAAATTTGTTGTCTTGCTTTACTACTACTGATACATTGAATTGAGGGCTTAGATTAGGTTCCAAAGTATCATAACATCAATATGCAAAACAGTGGTTTGACAATAAGTATCAAAATAAAGGGATTATACCTGATTCAGAATGATAACGATACATTATACATAGGTAATGTAATAGAGATCATGCAAGAATGAAAAAAGAAGGAATACTTAAGCAATAACAATATAGTTAAGGAATGATCAACCAACCAGAAGTGAAAACTTGAAGACTATTAAGCTCAGTAACAACAGAGGGTGCACTCCATTCGCCTAAGTCTAACCTAAATCCAGACAAAACTTCAGAGGCTGCCACTCCTCCTTTTCCCTTTCCCTAAAACTCCATTTTCCCAGAAAATTTAGAACAAAAAAAAACAAAAAGAACGACAAAACAAAAAGGGCATCTCTAGCCTTCACGTACATGCTCTATTATGAGTTCCGCGGCAACAGGACCTCACATTCCAATTTCATATGATATGAGTGCCGATAATAATCAAAGAAAAATAACAAATAAATAGTAACTAAAAATAATACTAACAAATGAAAGTGTTGAGTGAAGGAATAACAAAAGTGTATGGGTTCTAACCTTGAGCGGCCTGCTACACGAGGAAGAAGAGAGCGGCGCGACTGCACAAGGAAGACGATAGCAGCCTGCTGCGCGAGGAAGAACAGAGCAGTGCGGCAACGAAAGGAAGAAGAGAGTGGCGCGATTGAGCAAGGAAGAACAAAGCGCCGCGGCTGAGCCAGGAAGAAGAGAGCTGCGCGATGAAGGGAGACCGTCTGAGACTGTTGTGGCTGCGCAGTGCTGCGCGAGGAAGAAAATGAAGAAAACCTAAAAGCGGTGAAACGGCGTCGTTTTGATGAGGGGGGAAAAAAGAGCTGACCTGGTCCAGGTTGCCGGGTCAGCGGGTCGACAAAATCCCAGCCGATTCAAAGGGGTCAAAGCGGTTTAATAGCATGGTTGATCTGATTGTCAACCCGACCCAGTCCAGTCCTCGGGTCATGGTCCGACTGGCCGGGTCGATCTGGGTTTAAAAACATTGGTTTGGTGTGTCACTAGTATATAATTCTCTCATTTTATTACCTATTATATTCTATTAATGTTATGTATTTATTATCTAAACAGGTAGTTAGGTTAAAAGTCAACATGGTAAATAGTCTTTTCATTTCTCAGTTTTATTTTAGTTTTAAAATTTTAAAACCCATTTTTTAAATTTTAGCTGTAGTTTTTTACTCTAATTTATAGTTTCAAAATAAACTTATTTTTGAAAATTTTCAATCCTATGGTTGCATTTATTATACAATACGATACGTGACAAAGAGAATAACACAAGACAAATATTTGAGTTATAGGATAATTTTGTATCATGTGTATTGTTTGATTAATAATGGACAACAAAAGCATAATAATATAAAATTTACTTAAATATTTTTTTAATATTAATTATCTTAATATAATTTACATTAGTATTATATTTTATGAGATTCAAAATACATAATACATGCCTAAAAAAGGGTGTTGTAGGTAGTAGATATTATGAATTTGAAATACATAACATGATAAGGAGTTGTTGTAACTAATAGACAAAAAGTTGTCACATGATTTTTGGGTAACAAGAAATTGAGTTTTTTGTCATGTAACTATATAATTAATTTGTGTTATTTGATGAACTTTTCTCGAATCAAATATAGAACAAAAATATGTGTCTGTCTAGTACCATAAATTTTAGAAAATCAAACTGACCATATTAGTTTAAAGATGTATTTTCATAGTAATAACAACAATGACAATGTCGATATCGGTGGTGGTAGTGGTAATAGTGGTCTTGGTACCAATGTCATGGCAGTTACTCAACTATTGGTGGAGGTGTCAATGTTCATGATGACGGTGTATTAGTGATAGTAGTTCTATGAAATTTTTTAAGTATGTCTTGTGTAAGGTTAAAACTATTTTGAAGATAAGATGAAAGTTCATGTTGCATGTGATGTTGCAAATTGATTGAATATTATAGTAGATATAGGTGCTAGGATTGTCCTGCATTGGTTGGATTTTCAAATGTTGGGATTTAATAGAATGTGAACATGAACATGTACATTGTGTATCATTGTTTACTTCTATTTTACTTTTTTAAAAAATTATTTTGACATTTAAAATGAATTTAATTTTCAGACCCACTAACCCAAAATGACCAATTCATTTGTTATTTGTTAGTTTGAGTTGAGAGTTTCAAAAAAAAAAATCATACAAATTCAACCTAATTTGACCCGCATAATTTTATTGGATTTGCCAAATCTTGCCCACCCTTAAGAAGAAATTTTTATTTAAAAGTAAGGAGCGATCCAAATGGTAATATGTTAAAACTCAGATACGGATAAATTGAAATAATAATTCCTTATTCATTTATTTATCTATTTATTCACTCTCTCATTCATCACCTTTTAAATGAGGTATATTTATATAAGTAACATTTACAACCTCAACATAATATTAGAAAACAATAATTCAAATTAGGAAATAATAATTCAAACTTCTTCTTATGTAGACTATTTTAACAGCTTATTTCTATTTAATAGAAACAATAATTTAAATTCAAATTCTATCTTCAACATAATTTTAGTAATTTAAAGTGGCCAAAAAACAAAAGATGTGAAAGTGAAAAAAATGTCTGAAAAAGATAGGACCTAAAGAAGATTGTGAATTGATAATTTGTTAAGGCTATCCTGCATTTTCATTATTGTATTTTTTTTTTACATTCTGGAAAGTTGATTCCAGAATGTAAATATGTAAAATATGCATTTTGGAATAGATTTACCGAAAAAATACAATGGGAGGTATCTAATGCAGCAGCAGTAAAAATGCAGGATATAAATACCATTTGTTAATCCAACCTAACTATTGATGAGCTGCATGTTAAAGGGATAGGTCCATAACTCCATTTTTTCTTCTTCATATTCTGCATCCATATTAATGATATAGTAATAATTAACACGAATATAATTTTTATATAAAATTACCAATTTATTATTACATTTTAATATTATCATCGTACCCGTACATTGGAGCAACACAATGGATATATTTCCATAGATCTAGATAGGTACTTGATTTTATCTCATTCTTTTTTCTGATAAAAAAAATATACAAAGGGTTGAGTGAACTGAAGAAAAAAAAAAAAAAACAGAAATCTTAAGAGTTGAACATATTAGTACATCATATGTGATGTTATATAAAACTTGCAGCATATTTTATTAGGCTTGGATGAGAGAAAAAGAAAGAAAATGCAGAAGCAGAAAGACATTAGAATTAACAGGAAAACCGGTGAAGATACATTCTTTTACCATAGGATCACCACAAAAGAAAAAACTGTGGGATTGATTAGCCGAAAAATGCTAGTGACTACCAAATGCTATATCCTACAAGCTACATTTTACAAGTAATTACAAAATACATAGTGAGCAAAAATTCAGTTCAAGTTAATTCTAGCTGGAAGGCATACTCCAGGAGATTGTTCTTCCAAAGAAAATCTTTCACAATTAACCAGTTTCATCACAAATTCAGGTGCAAAGTGGTACTTTTGATGAGCTTCAGCAAAGCTTCTTCCAAGAACATGTTCAACCCAATCTTCTAAAGATTTTTTCTTGTCTGATAACCAGGCGGCTGCAAGTATCTGTGTCATGACCTCATACTCAATTTCAAGTATAAACTCTGATCCTAACATCTTTTGAAATTGTGTGTCAATGCTTTTAATTACTTGCTCAGCAATAGAATCAAAGTTGGAAGGCTTAAAAACAACTTTTTCATCAACTTGATCACACAAATCATTTAACCAGGCTCCAGAGTTTTCAACTATGGATTCACTTTCATCATCATTGTAATTGTTGCCCTCTTCAACCTCCTCAAGAGGCATATTAAGATCGAGATAGGACCTCGATGCCTCCCTGACCTGTTTCAGTGTCTTGCATGGTGCTTTATCTTTTGAATCACCACTTTCTATTAGCTTTCTTTTACTCAGAAATGTTGTTTTGGATGACCCTTTTCTCTCTGCAACCTTCACATTTGTGCAACCACTCCTTTTGGCACCCTCAGAAGCATGTCCAAGTGATAATTGCATTTGACATCTTTTAGCTTCTAGGATTCTTTCCTCTGGAAACATTTTAGGATCCTCCTCCAAGTTAAAAGAGCCACTACCTTTAAACACACTAGAGGTTACAATAAACATTGCATTGTTGATGCTGATTTCCCTTCCATGTGAGTATGGGAATTTACCTGTTTTTATTGCTTGGAACAAACTATTCTGCACCAGGAAATCAGCTTCATCCACATTTTCAAGAAAGACGACTGAGTGCTGCTTTTTACTCAACTCCCCAGCAATATAGTCCAACACTGTCTTCCTCATAAGCACATCATGATAATATGAATTTTGGAATTCAAAAATGGAGTTTGATGGGTAACACCTGTCTTGGGAGCTCAAATCCACAGTGATTAGGCTTTGTTTGTTTCCAAATAAAATCTCAGCAAGTGCTGATGCAACTTTTCTTTTTCCAAGCCTATCTGGTCCAAGAAAAGCAAGCCATATGTCTGCTCTAACATGTGAACCACTACTACGCTTTCCAGCACCGGATCTACAACGAGACACGGTTCGATTGATGGCGTATATGGCCTCATCCTGCCAGCCAACCTTTTCAGTGAGAAGATGGTAAAGTGACTTGAAATCTACAGTTTCAAATCTCCCTTCTAGCTTTGGACCAGAGCAGGAAGAAGATCTGGCAATTTGGTTTGAAGTATTCTCATTCATAGCATCAAAATCGGTTGAAAGGGAATCCGACAAGTGATGAAGAGGCTTCTTATGATCACTTAGTTTTGGTGTGTCTGGCTCGTGAGCAGCTGATTTGTAAATTGTTCCCAATACCAAATCTGTGGTCACAGGAGTCACCGATGAAGATGTTGTGGGATCTAGAAGGCTTATATTGGCCTTAGGGGAAGGAGAAATCCAAGTACCACGCATATCACTCTTTGAAACTTTTGGTATTTGGTCTGCTTCATCAGTGACACTAACAGTGTCAAAAGGTACCGAAACTGGTAATATCTGTTTAAATGGAAATGCACTTTGTGACTCTTTAGACATGTAGGAAATATGATTAGAATATTGGATTTTGCTATGGAGTGGACCTCTGCTGCTACTTCCTGGACCATATTGAAACCCCTCATGGGAAGGAGCTTGGAACCTTGTTTTGATGATATCAGATTCAGGTAATGATCGGTTTTGATGAAGACGTTGACAAATATCACTCCATTTCCTTTGCAATCCGAAGATCTTTATATTCGAACTTGTATTTTCTTCATTAGTCTGCACTGGATGATGAAGTTCATTCTTAAATAAAATACAGCCACAAATTGAATCAGTGAAGCATGGAACATGATGCAAAACAAGATTAGATTTAACATTTTATGAAAGGGTAGATTTATAAGAACTTTTGCAAATGTTCTAACACAAGTTTTCTTTTCTTTTTTTTTTTTTATCGGAAAATGTTAGTTGTTAATTTGTTAGTATATAATATGATTTTCTCATTACCCAATATTCAATTCAGAGGAAGTCCTTTCGGCCAATGCAGACAAGAACATAGTTAGAGTGTGTTTGGTTTATGGTTAGCACACACTCCAAGTCAGTTGAATGGAGAAGTATGTGAAAGCATGGATTAGAATGAACATCCGTTTGTGTATCAGAACGGAAATCCAATCACACCCTTAGAAGGCATATGGTTGAAGTGTTAAATATTATAATTTTATGAGAATGAAGATTTGTGGCACACTACACGCAGGAAATATTTGTTTGGGAGTGCTACAGCCCCCACTCGCCTAGGTCCATCCTGAACGCATGTGTATAAGGTAGGACCAAACCAAAGTATTAAAAAAATATACACGTTGATATAACATTTTTCTTTTGTCTTGATCAACTTCCAGAGACTTGAGTAACAAAAAACATAGGCTCCACATAAAGGAAAAAAAATTGAGCGACAAAATAGACTAGAGAAATACTACTATTATGGTTCCCTACAGATAAGTTACTACATTGTCGGGTTGGATCCTCTCTAGTCACATTATCGTCATGTGAAATGTTAGCCTTTAATTAAAAATAAGGAAGAGAAAGTTTAAATAATAAAAGAATAAAGACACTAGGTTTTGATGGTGGAGATTTTTACATGACAAAATTCAAGTGAAAACCTCGCCTGAGAGGATCCATTCCCCGAGTTTGCCACATTGCTTTTGTAATGGAAAAATGTGTTTTTTTTACCATTTTAGGCATGTAGCATTTATTATTACTACTGCGTACCTCTAAAATTATTTTAGTGGGTAAGTAGAACAACAATTGCCCGCAAGATGTTGCATGTATATGTGTGAGCATGTGAATGTGTCTGCATGCAATGAACTAGGGAAAACAAGATTAGGTGGATCATAACACACACCTTTGCCACATCCAATCCTCTATCTGAATCCACATTAACCTTTTGTAACCAAGGCAAGCTCGGGGAGGAGTGTCCAGATGTTGAAGTAGCAGCAGGGCCTACCTTCAAAATATCAGCAACTTCTTCCTCACACTTTTCATTGCATGTGTCACACCGAGTTAGTAAAGATGATGATGATGCTTTCGTACAGCTTACGGGATTTTTGAACTCAGAAGGTGTAGAAAACAACCCACCAAATGGCACAAAGGACCCCATCAAGCTGCAAGGTCATGAAGTGTGTGTCAACTTTTATGTCCAATAGACACAGAAGTGTCAGAAGCTAAAGTGCACATGATGAGATAGACTTATAAAGCATCATCACACCCACCAATGAAAAAAATGAGTTGAGTCAAATAACTTGAGCACGTATCTCAAAACTAAAAAAAAAATGTTTATATAGATACATAATATTCATTAACAAAATCTTCAAATCATCAGTAATATTCAAACTCATATCTTGTTAAATAAATATGAATTTAGTTCTTACCAATTGAATTAACTTTTGTTATAAGAAAATATATATATATAAAGTTTGATGGGCTATAAAAAGAGACCCTCTTAAGGTATCTTCCATAGAGTCCAAATATGTTCATAACCCAAAGGAGAAGAAGAGGAGCCCGTGGGCCAAGGGCACAGAAACAGAAGAAGCATTTATTACAGCATTCAGCAAAAAAAAGCCTGCGGGTAGAAATAACATTTATGGCTCACGAGACCACACATGCGAATCAGCTGCAAATTCTATACATGCCAAGATATAGATCATGCTAATGAAGACTGATTGCGACCATTCCAGATTGCATGAACGTAATTGGCCTAAACCCCACAAATTAGAGGAATCCCTTCAGAATTCAGATAGTATTCAGAAAAATCCAAATCTTATATTAGTTAAAGATACTGTTAAGATAAAGTATATAATTAGAGGACAAAGTATATAATTAGAAGACAACTCACATTTTATGAGTTAATATTTTGAATTGAGTTAGATTTAAACTCATATTCTAATATAGAATTAGAGTCTATTAGGAATAGTATCAAATCTATTTAACAAAGAATTTATTTTTTCTATGAAAACAAGACAAATTGAATCATGAACTTCCCCAAAGTAAATAATTCTTGACACTTCTAATTTTTTTTAAGAAAAAAACTCACATGTCTTGACCAGAACCATGAACATGTCATGCTTCTAAGGCATATATAGATACTAGAGAGGTAAATTAAAATTTAATTATAAAAACATTAAAAAAAATAATACTTTTCTTTGTGTTTCCACAAAGGAGGACATGGAAAGGGACGCAACTAAAAGCATTAAACTAATTCGATCAACAAACAAGTTTATAGTTTGAGCAATATTGAATTTTGTTTTTTATGTAAGATGTCAAATTTAAGTTTTATGAATAAAAAAAATAATTAAAAGAAAAGAATTTTATTAAAGATGATCAATAAAATTTTTCGATAAAAATCACTCATTACAAAAAGTTGATAAATACTCTCTATCGATAATTTGTTAAAAAAAACAATTGGATTATAAAATGAAGTAAAGAAGGAAGCGAAGGATTTCAAGTTTACAACAACAACACAACACACAAGTCAGAAACCTTCAATTTACACCTGATCATTTGTTTGTCAACTTTAAAAAAATATGTTACACACACATCTGAAGACACCAGTGCCTTTTCACATAATATATTATTATTATCATAATTATTATTTATATCCAAAAATCCATTACTTACTCTCATTCCAAAATAGACTAAAATAAATAGTACACAAAGGCTCCAACTTTGAAGTGAACAACAAACAGAGTACAAGAAAGCAATAAAGAAAAAAGAGAAAAGATAAAGAAACCAACCCACCGACCCACCTGGACTTAGGGTAGAGTCCTTCCATGGAAGGGGTGGCAGAGGTCATGGTCAGAAGATGCAGATCCCAATCCTTGTCCACAGTAGGAAACAACCTCAGGAACTTAGAATAGTCCTCAGAAGTTCCCGCCACCCCCAACAACCACACCTTCCCTCCTCCATGAACTCCCAACAACCTCGTCAACTGCGAAACCACAAACCCAACACTACCTTCTTCCTTATTCCCCCCAACAAAAACCTCAATCTCCCCGAAACACACCACAACCCCACCACCACCATGCTCCACCAAACGACCCACATGCTCAAAAATCATCTCACTCCTCCCACCTTCGCTCAGAAACTCCCCAATCTCTTTTTCCACCGAAACCACGCTCAAACCGTTAAGCTCACAAGGCAAGACTCCACCTTTACCGTTCTTCTTCACAACTTCAACGAAGCTCCTGAGAGCGGTTTTGGCGTACACCCCCATCAAAAGGGGGTTCCTTTTGGTCTTCCTGGTGATTACCTCGACGATTCTGCGGCAATTATCGTCGAGGCGGGAAATGGGTTGGAAGGAAGCGGTTTGGACCGAACCGGTTTGGATAGGTTCGAGGTTGCAGAGGAAAAGCGGTGGGGTGAGGCGAGAGAAGATTCTGGAGGGAGGGGGAGGAGGGGGTTGGAGGAGGGCGAGTTTGATGTCGTAGCTTCGGAAACCGGCTTCGGCGAAGACGCGACTCACGATAGGGTCGTCGAGGATAGAGAGAATGAAGTGTTTGAGTTCGACTTTTAGCAACGACGTCGTTTGAGTTTGATGCTGATGCTGATGCTGCTGCTGCATCATTTGCATAAGGTGGAAGCTGTCGGGGTGGCGGCGCTGGTTGGCCTGGGAGCGCTTGATGGCGGCCATCAGGGAGTTTGAGACGGGAGGACCCTCATCGGCGCCGCCGGATTTGGTGGTGGGGAGGCGGTCGAGGGAGACGCCGACGGAGAGTTCGAGGGCGCGAAACTGAAGGCGGGGGGAGTAGGAGCAGCTGCGGCAGCTGGAGCAGGCGTCGCGGAGGGAGGCGGAGGGGAGGGAGAGGAGGGCGGAGACGGCGTGGAGGGAGGTGGTTTGGGCGTGGCTGCGGCGCCGGGCGACGGAGACCGCATCGTCGAGGGCACGCGCCGCCTCGTCTGTCAGGCATTGCCTCGCGGTGCTTACCGGCGTCGGCATCGCCGGCGAGCATATATGAAAAAAAATGTTATGTTATTATTATAATAAAAATAAAAATAATAACAATATGGGGATAAAACAAATGTGCTGTGTATTTTGGGTGAGGTGGTAAGTTTGAGGATTTGTGTTTGAGTTGGTTGAAGGAAAGAATTAGTTGTTTGGAGAAAGGAAAGTTGGGGATAGAGAGAGAAGGCAGGGAGGGAGGGTGGGAGGGTGTAGGGAGGTATGTAACTATGTAAGTGTTGGAGGGAGTTTGATGGGGTTGATGTAGTTCATGATGAAGAGGAGGAGGATGCTATTTTTGTGGGGAGATTACCATGTGTTTTTTTTATTTTAAAAAAAAAACTCCCACACATGTTAATTATAATAAAAGAAATTTAATTTATTAATCAATCAAAAATTAAATTTTAGGGTAAATTTAGTTTTTTAATAGATTGCAGCTAGATAAAATTATCAAAGGTAGCCAAGTCTCTTCATAAATATAAAAAAGTTCAAACTTTACACTTTTAGTCAAATTAAGGAGTAGTGATATTCATTTTAGTCATTTTCTTACAACTCAATTTTATCTTATTTTTCTTTTTCCATGTATATGTCTCTACTTGTTAATCACATCATATATTAGTTTAGTAAAATTATTTTTATATAAACTTTTTAAAGATGCATATATTATTTGTTTTTTAGGTTTATCAAAAAAATTATTTGCCTTTACAAATAAAAAAGAAAAAAATTACTTATTTTAGGTAAACACATTAAAAATCATTACATTATTTATTTTATTTTAAAAATATCTTTTCTTATAAAAAAAAACTTAAACAAACTAGTCTTTATATCTATACTTTTCTCTTTCAACTTTTTTCTCTCAATGTCTTTCTTTTTCATCCATTCCCAAATGGGGTGTAAAGTAATATTATTCTAAGTTAAAACAATGTTTTATTCTAAGTTAAAACAATGTTTTATCAATTATTCTTCCACATATTTGGTGTGATAGAATGAATTTAGTATAAGTATTAAAGTTGTGAGTTTAACTTTTAAATATTGTTAATATAAAAAATATTGTCAATTAATATATTTTTTTTTTTATAAATCACATATATCTTTTATTTGAGACAATATTGTTCTAAATAGGTAAGTAAGTTCGTAGATGAGTTAATGCATTTACTTATACATAAAGGTTAAAGGTTATGTTTGTCAAGACATTTCAACTAATTTTTAGTTTTTGTATCAGATAAAAAATTCATTTAACTATTTGATAAACAAGTTATTTTTAGTAGTTTCTAATATTTTTTGCAATGTTAACTTTTAATTTTTTATATTTTTTTAATTTTATTTTCAATATATTTATTCATTTTTCTTATTTCATTTTTAAAAAAATCATGATTTTATTATTTTTCTATCATTTTATATTTTTCAGTCACTTCAAAAGATAGTTTTACCGAATACTTATAATTTAATAAGTCAACTTTTCAATCAGATAACTTTTCAACTATTTTGCTAAATATAAATAAAATCATTATTAAAATAAATTTTAACAAAACTATAATAAAATACAATTAATTTAATATGCACATGATTAAATAATATTATAAAAACACTAATATAAACATTGTTTTTTCAAAAGTAATTATTTTAAAGTTAATAAGTTTATTATGTATAGTAATTTTTTATGTACAATGAAAATAATAAAATTTAAACTTGAGACTTTATAATGAAAATGAAAGAAAACTCTTTTTACTCTTCCAATTTGGTGGGATTATATATTATATATGATAATAATAATTTAAGATTGAATGCCAATTTAATAAGATTGTACACTAAACTATTATAGGAAGCATTATTTTGATATTTAAGAGTAGTATGTAAGATATTAGGTGGTATGTATGATATTAGGTGTACGGATAAAGTTGACATAATTCCTACATAATTGAGTTTCCCCATATTAAAAATTAATAATTTAAATATTTTTAAAAAATGTTATATTTTTAATTTATATAAAAAATATTTTTCAATTTCTGTATTTAATAAAGTTATATTAATTTCAATCTATTATTAGATACTTAAAATATATGTAACAAAAAATTAAAATCACATTATTTTATTAAATGTAAAATTAAAATAAATAAAACCTTTATAGAAACTAAAATAATAGATCATAATATTTTACTATAATATATTTATATCAAATTTATTTTCTTACTCCACTGATAAAAATGAAAAAAAAAAGTGCTTACCTAAGTTCTATAATAAGTTGGGGAATACCTTGGTTCGGGAAGAAAAACAAATTATCCCTAGGGTGGATTGTGTTGGTGGGGTCCTTATGTTTGGCAATGGATGAAACACATGGTGGGCATAGATTCTCTTCGAAGAAGAGTAAAGATTTGAAGTGGTGGAAATTATATATGGATCTATTTTATTTATTTATTTGGTTAATTTCTTTCATTTATTTATATATATATTTAATTTAACTTTTATTCTGTTTCAAAAATTTCTGAGTGCTTGTCTTTCACGGTGAGAGAGATCCCGTACCCACTCAAGCATATGGGGGGTAAGAGAGGGTCAATGTCAAGCTTTTGAGTCTAACAGGGACCTTTTGTTCTTCTTTTTCGCTATCTTTTTGCGTTTTGAGATTTAGTTACACAAAAGGGAAGACTCTATGCCTAAAATCTAAATTATTTAGTCTAATCTGCATGGACCCCATTCATGGAAATGATACTTAAGCATGTGATGTGATACAGGTTGAGTAGAAGTAATCCCAACTCCAAATTTTTGTTTCACTAAAAAAAATTACATAACAAAATTAGTTTAATTGATAAAAATATTTTGTTTGGAATCGCAATTGGAGATAAGATTATTTTTTTAAATGGGTTGACTGAGGGAGAGATCAGTTAAGTGTCGAATAAACTTTTCAAATATTTTCTATTATAAAATAAAAGTAAAAATAATTTGCTAATAATTTATGAATATTTAATTGTGCTGATACGAGTTTTTTTATAGAAAAATGATAAATTACTTTGGATGGATAATTCATTAAAAATATTTATTCAATTTTATATAGCGGTTTAAAAAATATGTTAAAGGTAAGATTTTAATCTTTCATCTCTTCTTTCTCCAAAACCCCTAAGAGTGATATAGGTGTAACGCAAAAAGAAAAGAAAAATGTCACTTGATTATGTTAAAAGAAAAAAGTACATATAAAAATTACCAAACATTTAAGAATAAATACTTGAATTTATTATATAAAAGTAAACTATTTGTACAACTTAAAAACCTATTGGAGATCATGTTGCAAGAAAAGAAAAATCTTTCGAAATCTACGAATATTTAATAGCTTAAGTGATAAGGCATTTGCTCTTTTTTCAAATTAAAATACTACCTCCTTCTCATATCTTGTTTTCATGTTTTAGCTTTTTTATTTTTTCACAAAAAAATTGATGTTTTAGAATTTTAAAGTCTAATTAATGTATTTTTTCAAATATATTTTATTTAATATCCAAGTGCAAGTATCAAAGGTTAAGGTATTAAATAAAGACATTTTAGTTCAAATATAATAATTTCTACTTTCATTAAATATTTCTTAATTTATTTGCAACAATCTTAAATTTTAAAAGATATGGGAAGAATGTAATATTTCAATAGAAAATGATAATTTGCTCTGGATGAATAAAGATATGAGAATGAGGTAGTAGTTTTGAAAATAGAAAGAATACATATTGGGAAGCTCCCACCTTATAAAGGCTCACCCCATGCTAATTAGAGTTTAAGATTATTTTCAAATTTTGAGGTTCTAAGAATTTTACAAAAATATTTAATATACTTATTTTGAAAAAAAAAAAAGAGGACTCTTAGTCTAGGAGAAGAAGAAAAAAAGAGTAATAAATATTTTTTTTACATAAAGAGTAATAAATATAATGAGTGTTATGATAAAAAAAAAAGAAAGAGAAATATAAGAGTATAAAAAAGTTATTTAAAGAAAAAGATAAAATGAATAAGTTCTACAGCCACTTTATTTACTCTAATCAAACCACAAACATATCAAGGGAGATTCTTATGGATAATTTTTTTAGTGTTGAGAATATTTTTTTCTCAGAATATAAGATGGAATGTTTTTCCTATGAAACAAACGTCCACAAAATAAACAATTTTTTTTGTACAGGATTGGTAAGGTGTGAAAAAGATAGTTAGAAAAAAAAACAACGAAAGATAACCCAGGATAAATTATATTGACTAAAAATATAATGTACGGTGAAGTTTTGTTAATTCCAAGATTTCGTTGACTTAATCCATTAGAAAACTGGATCAAGGTTTGATGGTTTAACTATAATTGAATTTTTTATATTTTTAACATTATATAATATTTTAAATAATAAAAAAAATTTAGACTTTTAAAAAATTAGAATATAAAGAATTATAAATTAGTAAAAATGACTAGATTATATGTTTTATTAATAAAAATTAATAATATTAGACATGTGAAATAGTTAAATTATGTATTTTTATTTATCTTAAAAATTAGATTAAAGAAAAACTTAAAAAATAAAATAAAAATAAGAAGACTAGTTTAATACTGGTTTTCTGTGTCAGTTTAATTATGTTTTTTTTACCGATTTGACCAATTCTTTATCGATTCTCATGGGTTTCAAAATGTTAATTTTTAATAATGTTTAGATTGATCACCATATTAATTTTCGATCTGACCGGTGCAGTTTAGTTTTCAAAACATTGGTTAATTCTTTTATTGGCAGAAAGATTATGCCAAAAAAAAGTATTACATAAATGTTTGTAATTAAAAAATAATCGTCGAGTCAAATGTAAAGGTTTCCATATTTTTCATTTTTTATCGGTCTATTTTTTACATTTAAGAACTACTAATGTTTTATTAAGTTTAGAAATAGTTAAACTAATAAGACAATGTTGTAAAATAGTTTAATTATATGAGATTTCACTCTGGCTCAAATTATTTTAATATTAATACACTTTCAGATGTAACCTTTCTAAATTAATAAAAATGTTTACTGATCAAAAATTAATAAAAAGTTTTTTAATTCATTAAGTATATTAATTTTTATTTAATACTTATTTTTAAATTCATAGCACGATATATAAGTAAAAATATCATTAGTTTTTTTAAACATAATTACATGTGCACAGAACAAAACCAGATAAATCAAATCAAATTATACCCCCTAAAAAAATTGATATTGGGAGTAATTGCTAAGAAGGTACGTACTAGGAAAAGTAAAAGTTGATAAAGAAAACAAGAAACATAAAAAAAAGTATTAATTAAATTTTTATTCCCTCAACTTTTTCATATTATATTTTTAGTTTCTAAATTTTTTAGCAATTATTAGTCTTCATTAATTTTTCCTTAGTAATTTTAGTCCCTTTAAAAAATTTTATCCATTTTTAATCTCAATTATTTTTTATTGCTCATAATTGATCTCAAATATAAAATAAATTAGCAACTAAAAAATGATGAAGCAATCATTAATTTGAGCAATAAAAATAAATGATAAACTAAAAATAACATAAAAATAGAAAAACAAAAATAAAAGATAAACTAAAAATAAGATAAAAATAGAAAAACTAAAAATACTGATAGA
The DNA here is from genome assembly GCA_013407115.1 of Glycine latifolia. Lineage (NCBI taxonomy): Eukaryota > Viridiplantae > Streptophyta > Magnoliopsida > Fabales > Fabaceae > Glycine > Glycine latifolia. Next base: position 21,668,846 of record CM023951.1, read on the forward strand.
AAATTATTGACGGATGAAAAGTTGTAAAAAAATTTTAAGAGACTAAAAATTAAAATCTAAAAAAATTGAGAGATTAAAAACTTATTTAACCCTAGAATAAAAAAAATCCACAAAATAATTTACTATTTAGAGTTTTTTATACTACTATTTAGAGTTTATCTTATAATAAGTTTAAAGAGGAACAAATTTCATAAAAAAATTAGCACCGGTAACAACTAAAAAATTTAAAACGATTATAAAAAAACACACACCATGCAAATAAAATCATGAAACTAAAAATATTGTGGGCCTTGGGGCGCCCAAAGTGGGTACATAACAAGGTTTCACATTAAAAGGTATTTGTTTTATAGAATCATATTGTATTTCTGAATATCACATCCCCATAAATATTATTATAGCTGAGAATATTATTCTTTAGCATTTATAAAAATGTGTTTGGTTAATTTTTAGCATTTTCATAAATATTTTAAAGTTTTCAAATAATAATTAAAAATAAAAATAGAAGTTATAATAGAGTTAAATAATAACTTCTCACATCCATGTGTGATCGTAACTCTCATACTCCATTAAAAGTTATAAGTTATGTAGACATAAAATGTAAATTTTTTAAGAATCAAACATATCCAAAAATACATTTTGGTAATTTATTAGAATAAACATTTACAGCTTCATATTTTATGAGAATGCAAGATGATTTTGTAAAAAAATCCCTCAGAAACTTTTTTGAGGGAGAATAGCAATCCAAATCCAAGATTACTATGAAGGATTATTTTTTATTATATAATTATGTATTTCATTCTTGAGAATATCTTAAACATTTCAAATATATCTATGACATTCTTATAAACATGATTTTGAAATATATAAAAAAATGTACACTAAACACCTCCTAAACTAGAATGAGAGGGAGAGTGTATCTATAATTAAAAGATTATTTACTCTAATAATTGTCTGATTACGATAATTTTTATGCAAATAATTTAAAAAAAAAGTATCTATCTATAAATTATTACAAAATTACTTTTAAGTTTTAATCTATAAAAGTGAGCACTTCTAGGGTCGGCCCTGAGATTTATTTACAGTGCGATAGCTCATGATTCATGACTTACCATTTGAATTGTTTTAAGATAACTATTTTAAATTAAATAAATTTAATATACATGATGAGTTGCAATTAAATGACTATCTAAAATATTTTAATATGTTGATGCATAACCTTTTTCTCATTTTTTAATCAAATGATGTCTAATTTTTTATTAAATATATTTATTTATTATACTTGTGTACTACTTAGGGTCCACCAAATGGGGACATGGCAAGTGATGTTGTGCTTCAATGAGCATGTAAGCCCTTCATGTCTTCGTCCTTAGAGGTCGAGCTACCGAGTTGACAATTTATCTCTAAATACCTTAATATTTGAATATTATTGATAATGTTACAACTCATTTACCTTAATACTTGATTATTTATAAGCGATGGATTATTTATAACCCATTGGATTATCTACAAGTTATAAATTATCTACAGGCAATTATCTATAAGCCACAACTTTTCTACTAGCTATTATCTACAAGCTAGGAATTATCTACAAAGGTTGTTATGCCACTGTAACAACCCCGACAAACAAGGACCTGAACCTCCTATCTCACTCTATAAATATCAGGTTCTATTTCATCCTTTTCATTTCATTCTCCACTAACTCACATACTTGAGCGTCAAAATCCTTTGTTTTACAAGTCCCTCCTCTTATCCTCCTAACAAATGGTACTAAGAGTCCAACGTGCGAGATCGTGGAGCCTACCTTGGCCACGTCCACCCTAACGTCGGTTAGCTCCAGATTTTCGTAAGTACATTTGATGGAGGTCCATTCCAAGCCAAAGGTCTAGAAGGAAAGCTTGAAGAACTTCCTTTGGTGAGCCTTAAAGGACCCATGACAAGAGCTAAAATTCAAGCCCTTCAAAACCACATCAAGGCCAACTTGGACAAGCAAGAGGAAGCACACCAACTGAAGGATAGCAAGGGCTGGATTTTAATGTCTCAAGTTCAATTTAATTCCAATTAAATTCAGCACTTGTTAGAAGCAAAAGTAGAAACAATAAAAAAGTTTTTTAGTGCAATTGTGTAAAGAGGTGTAGGTGCACTTGTGTGTAATTTGTGTAGCAACTTAGTAAATTAGTTGGCTGCACTTAGAAGCTAAAAATACTACACCTTTTACAAAAATGGGACAGCCAAGGGTCACTTAGGAGAAGCTTGCACCACAAGCTTCATTAAGCTTGCTTTAAGCTCCTTTAGTGTGCACTACAAGCTTCATTTGAATTGTCATTTCATGTGCATTAGCTTGTAATTTCGTGGCCTTTATAAGGTGCCCAAAACTAAATGTAAAAAAAACTTTGGTTCATTAATACAAATCTGAAATTTGTGTGAGAGTTTCTCTCTTGTACTTGTCCAAGAACTTCTTGTTTCTTATCAATGGCTTCAAGCTATTGTGGTGATTCTTCCTAGACTTATTGGAGAGCTTCTCCATGGTGTCTTCCATCTTCATCCCTAACCTTTCTTCCATCTTCCGTTGCTGCCATTAAAGAAAGCTTCCAGCCATACATTTTCATGAAAGCTTGGACAGCTTGTGTGTTCTTGAAGTTTGCTTGAAGATTGGGTTTCATTGCAAGGTAGATTTGAGAAATTTAATGGCTAATGGGTTCAGCCATACATCAACATTTGGCGCTGAGATACCCATAGACTACCTCTAGTGCCTCCTCCTAAACCTGGGTTAGACAAAACCAAACACTATTGATACCATCGCAGTCATGGTCATAACACTAAAAACTGATGGGCCCTCAATGACAAAATAGAATAGGTCATACAAGCTAGATACCTAGCCCAATTTGTGAATAGGCCTGACAATAACCCAATAGGAAAAATACCCGGAGGACACCAATATGACCAGCACAAAAATAATGATGTCGAGTGGAAAAAGGATAAAGCAGGAGACAAAGGAAGATAGAGGCATCACCAGCACAGCCGCGAACGATAATCCGCCCAACAAATCAGAGGTGTAATCAACACCATTGCAGGTGGATTTTCCTATGGAGGGTTATCTAGTCAGTCCCAAAAGAGGCATCTCCACGCCATTCGGGACATCAACATCAACTGTGTCGACATACCATCGCCATGAAGTCTCCCTCCCATAACATTCACTGATAAAGACTTCAAAGGCATCAACCCTATCAAGTAAGACAAACCTATGGTTGTCTTCATCGTGATCACCAATTTCATGGTGTCCAAGTTCCTCATTGACCAAGGTAGATCCACAAACATACTTTACTGGAAAACATTCCTGAGGCTCGAAGTCTCACCTGATCAGTCCAACCATACTCTAGACCACTCCTCGGCTTTGTAGGAGAAAGAGTAGAAACAAGAGGTTATGTAGACCTCATGACCACTTTCAGTCAAGACAACCTCTTAAGGATCTTCACAGTCAGGTATTTAATATTTGATGCAGATACCTCCTACTATGCTTTGATTGGCAAGAAAACATTGAGAAACTCAGAGCCATCGTCTCCAAACCACATCTCGAGTTGAAATTCCCATCCTTGACGGGAGAGATCGTGACTCTTAAGCCAGACCAAAAGCTGGCCAGACAGTGCTATGCTGAAATCTTAAAGGTAGCTCTTTATCCTCCCATTAGAGAGCCGAGCAAGCCTCATGCCATAGCTGGTGGTAGCAGTCAAGTCAAGAGCATAGATGAAAGTGTTGGATATAGGGGAGCATCTTGAAGTTTGAAGCTTAGGACTTGGAAGAATGTTTTAAGCTTTTCACATGCCTTGAAGAATGTAATTCAAATTGAAGTGTTGAAGAGGCCAATCTGTTGATCCTTGCATTGCATGCACTTAATCATTTACATGCTTAAATGTCTTCATCAAAGAATTAAAGTTTATTATTGAAAATAACTAAATAGGCAATGTTTTTGGAAAAATGCAAATCTTACTGTTTTAATCGATTACACTACAGTTTAATCGATTATTTGCTTTGATTTTAAATCTGGAAAAGCATTGAAGAACGATTTAATCGATTACCATGCCTTGTAATCGATTACATAGTGTTATAAGAAAAACATGCATTACTGTCTTAATCGATTACCAGTTCTTGTAATTGATTACACAAGGATTTTTAGAAAAACATGGTTTCCTGCTTTAATCGATTACCATGATTTGTAATCGATTACACAAGCTGCTTCTGTAACTTTTCTTCACTGCTTTAATCGATTACCACCCGGTTTAATCGATTATTTTGATCATTGTTCAAACCCAGAAATCAGCATGAACACTTTAATCAATTAAGTGGCAATTTAATCGATTACACAAGGCTTTTTAATCGATTATTTGGCGCGTTTAATTGATTACAGTTAGTTACAAAAAGCTGTTATATATAAGAGTGAGGCTTGACTTGAGATTGAACAGGAATACTTCAAATTTTCTGAATACACACAAGCCTTCACAAAGTTAGAAAGTGATTTTCTGGGTTAACTAACTTCTTGTCCCACTCTTTAATCTTCATGGGTATTGAATGATTTCTTGGGCAAGAGTTTTCAAAGAAGAATAGGAGAGCATGTTCTGAAATTCATTTTGTTCATTCAACTCTGATTGATAAACCATATGCATTCATACTCATTGGATCATCAGGTTGTTTCTCTCTATTCTCTTTGGTTGTAAATTTGTTTTTGCAATTTTTGTTATTTGGTGCTATTGTAAATTGTTCTTTGAAGCTTGTACTAGAGTAGTGTTCTCTAGGGAAAAACAAAGTAGTGTTATCTGCTTCTTGTTCACTAGTAATCTAATAGGGTTTTAGATTTCTTTTCTTTATCTAGAGTTGATAAAGAATGTTTGTAATAAAGCTTATAAGAACTGAAATTTATAATAGTGGAACTCTAATCTAGTGTTGATTAGAAGAAACTGGATGTAGCTTTTCTTGAGAAGTGAACCAGTATAAATTCTAGTGTTAATTCTCTCTCTTAATCTCTATTAGTCATCTTGTTCATTTGTTCTTGGTATTTTTATTATTACTCAACAAGTTCTATTTTGAGCTATTGATTTCTTGAGCTGAGTGACTTGATTGATTTAAAGCATTCTTGGTTTAAAAGTGATTAAGATCCTTACTCTGATTTTATAAAGAAATTTTAAAAGACTAAGTATTAACCAATTCAAAAAGCCTATTGAAGAACTTGTCAAGCTGCATCTCAGACCCAAACCTGTCCAATATACACAGCTCAGCTGGGACCTCGTCGGCCACGAGTACAGACGCAGAGCTGATGTCCTACACAAGAATGCAGACCTATTTGCATGGCAACCATCTGACATGCCGAGTATCCACCCTAACATTATATGCCACAAACTAATCATCTGTCCCTAGGCCAAACCAGTGTCATAGAAGAAGAGAAAGATGGGAGAATACCAGTGCAAGGCAGTCTGGGAAGAGGTAGACAAACTACTCAAGACCCACTTTATCAGAGAAATCAAGTACTCTACCTGGCTTGCCAATGTCATCATTGTCAAAAAAGCCAACAACAAATGGCAAATGTGCATCGACTACACCAATCTCAACAAGGCATGCCCCAAGGATGCATATCCTTTGCCCAACATCAACAGAATAGTCAACAGCGCGCCCGGGTTCCAAGTACTAAGCTTCCTGGATGCTTATTTAGGATACAATCAAATTAAAATGTACACCCTAGAAGAAGAGAAAATGACATTCATTACTGAGGATGCTAACTTCTGGTAAAAGGTCATGCCCTTTGGCCTAAAAAATGTAGGCACACATACCAAAGACTGATGAAGCGAATATTTAAACAACAGATTGGACGAAATGTCAAGGTCTACGTTGATGACATGGTCATCAAGTCTTAAAGCATAGCCCAACACGTTGCAAACTTAGAATAGGTGTTCGGAGAAATCCACAAGTACGACATGCATCTCAACCCAGAAAAATGCCCTTTCAGGGTAAATGGTGAAAAGTTCCTGGGGTTCATGATCATACATCAGGGAATAGAAGCCAACCCCAACAAATGTACATATATACTAGAGATTCATAGTCCTGCCAACGTCAAGGAAGTCCATAAGCTAAATGGTAGACTGGCATCTTTGTGCAAGTTCCTCCTAAAGCTCACAAAAAGGTAATTCTTATGGGATGAAGCCTATGAGCAAGCTTTCTTGGCCTTCAAGAAGACAATTGCCACCCCTCAGTCCTAAGTTGACTCAAGCCAGGAGTACCCCTACTCCTATATCTCTCAGTAGTTGGCGAGGCTATCAGGTTAGCCCTCGTTTTAGGAGGACGAGAAACACCAGCTTCCCATTTTACCAACCATATCCTTAATGATGCTGAAAAGTGATACTAGATGATAGAGAAGGTAGCACTGGCACTCGTAACCTCAGCCTGACACCTCTAGCCGTACTTCCAAAGTCACCTAGTGGTGGTCAAGATGACCTACCCTATTAGGCAGGTTTTGCGAAAGCCTGAGCTAACAGGAAGGATAGTAGCATGGTTTGTAGAACTATTAGAGTTTGATCTCCAATATGCACCTTGTGGCCCCATGAAGGCTTAGTTCATGGTTGACTTTTTGGTAGAGTTTACTGCCAATGACCAAAACGCCTCATACTGGTGGAACCTTTACATGATGGAGCATCCAACGTGAAGGGAAGTGGGGCAGGCATCATCCTTAAAGGTCCTGGCAACGTTATTCTAGAGCAAGCTCTCAAGCTCAATTTCAAAATATCAAATAATCAGGCTAAATTTGAGACACTTATAGTAGGCCTAAAGCTAGAAAAATAAGTTGGGACCAAGAAGCTAAGGTGCTACACTGACTCACAGCTTGTCCAAGGGCAAATTGCCAACATACATCAAACCAAGGAGACAGTACTACTTAGATACTGCCATGCCACAAAAACTCTTATTAATGACTTTGATTGCTTTGAGATGTATCACATACCCAGGTAGAGTAACACCAGAGTAGACCGGCTTTCCAAGCTAGCCAGCACCAAAAAGACTAGGCATCTCAAGACCATCATCTAGGAGACACTCCAAGCTCCCACCATAGACACTGAGGAGGTCATGGCAAGAGAAGAGGAGGAACCAAACTGGATGACCCCTATAATAATTTCCTAATTCAGGGGGTGTTGCCACCAAATGAAAACAAAGTCTAATGCCTGAAAATGATGGCTAGCTACTATGTCATCCTTGACGGGGACCTGTTCAAAATAGGGTTGACAACACCCTTGCTCAAATGCCTGAACAGCCAACAAGTACATTATGTCATGCGAGAGCTACATGAAGGAATATATGCCCTTAACACTGGGGGACATTCTTTGGCAATCAAAGTGGTGCATGCCAGATACTATTGGCCAACACTCAGGGCTGACACCCTAAAATTCACTAAGAGGTGCAGGCAATGCCAATACTTCGCCGATGTTCCGGGCACCCCTCGTGACAACATCCATAGCTTGAGTTCCCCCTCGCCTTTCACCATTTGGGGGATGGACATACTGGGACCATTGCCAAAGGACTCAAGAACAATCAAGTTCTTAGTAGTCGCCATTGACTATTTCACCAAGTGGATTGAGGTACGACCATTGCGATAAATCTTTGCCAATGAGGTAAAAAAGTTCACCTGAAAACACCTCATATGCAGACATGGTGATGAGGACATCAAAGACCAACCCCAAGCCCCAATACAAGGCATATGATGGCCTATGACAAGAGTAACATATAATGGCCAATTTGGCAATTCAATTGCATGAGGGGACCCAACATCTAGAGGTCTGCATGAGTGGGTTCCTAGTCACATGTATTGCTTGGTTGGAGTAATAATACAAAGCAATTATTGACTTATGCATTTAATAAAAAATAATAGTAATAAAGTGCTTGTAGCTAGTTTTGAGACCTAGACCTCAAGCTTAATTATGCCTCACTTAACCAGTAAGACATTTTAGTTATGCTTACAATGTTGAGATTTTATTTTATTTTTATTTTATACCAAGTGCATGAGAACTAATTTGTATAAATCAATTATGAGGTGAATAGACAGGAGACTTTTTTGTTGGATTTTATCATTGAAGCATGAGAATTGTCTTTGCTACGATTCTTCCTTGAACCATTTGATCTTATCAAGAATTTCTCAATTCTTGTGGCGATCCTCAAGGCTTATCAAACATAGTTGTTTGTGGTGCCTATCTACTTCTTCCTTTTCACATTTTCTATTTCCTTGTTTAATTTCTACATTACTAATTCTGTAATTCTGTCTGAATTTCTTATTTGCATAATTTTCAATTTACTTATCCTTTTTCGGTGTTTCTTGTGCCTAAATTGGGTTTCAGAATGTGCTCTTTCACATCGTTTTAGAATCATTCCAATTCAAGTTCTATATGCTGAGAAACTATAAAACTTAACAATACGACTCTAGCTCAATTGGTGTGTGAATTCAAACCTAGAATTGGTCCAAAATTGAACCAAACCAAGGGGATTTACTTCATTTGGTATTCAGAGAAAGGTTCTAGGGTTGAAAATAAGACTAAGTTCATCCATCATGTTCAGCATTTTTTGGTAACCCTAAACCCCTAAATTTTGTTTGCTCAATTTGAATTGTGCAATTATGTTACAACATTGTGTTTGGTCATTATTTATTATTTCAATTTCCTAGTTTGTCATTTTCTTCAAGTCTTGTTTAGTTGATACAATTCTGCATTTGTGTTCTTAGAGTTCATCCCATGTTCATCATTGTTCATAAACTTTAATCCTTTCAATCCATGTGATTTGGGCTAAGTTGTTGTTGAGTGTTAAATATTTGCTTGTTTTGATGGGAATTTTAGTCCAGTTTCATTCTTAATTACTGCAACTTCAAAGCTTCATTGCAATATTACATATTTCATAATTAGAAGCATTTTGAGTATATAAAAGAAAGAAACAAAAAAAAGAATTCTGTAGCAAAAGAAGTTAAAAAAACGTACATCAGTTGTGTTCATTATTTTCATTGCACCCCACTTGTTTGATAAAATTACTAATTGTCAAGTGTCTTCTCTAATCACTGTTTTTCCATAAAATTAAAGTTTGTCTTTGTTGTTTGTTGGTAGTGAAATTGTTCTTTACTACTTTGCATTTGTTGGTGCTAGAATTTTGTTTAAGCTCTGTGATTGGTACCTTTAAAATACTTCTTGATTATAGATTGTTTTGGTTCAAGTAAGAACTTTAAGTTAAGGAAAGAGTGGTAAAAGGAAAAGAGTGAAACATTAGAGAAAAAGCCATAAAAGAGAGCACTATACATGAGTGGTACATATTTGAGTATAAACATGTGAGAAGAGTGGTGAAGTCCTATTACTTCACTTTTTTTGTTCGTTACTTGAAATATGGTAGGTACAGGTGGTGATGGTATCCCTCCTCCAGGGGGAGACAATAGATTGTTGATTGATGCCATTACAACCCAAATGCAAAGAATGTTGACAGAACATACTGATGAGCTGTATGGGGGAATTGAACAACTACAAAATCAAGGAAATGGTGATGATGGTGGAGGTAAAAGGAGGAGATGGAGAAATAATGAGGGTGATGCTAGAGAGGACAAAATTAAAGGAGTAAAGTTGAACATACCCCTCTTTTCAAGGAAAGAGTGATCCAAAAGCATATTTGGAGTTGGAAATGAAAATTGAGCAACTATTTGCATGCCACAATTACACTAAGGATAAAAAGATGAAGGTGGCAACCATGGAATTCATTGACTATGCTCTCATCTGGTGGAACCAATTACAAAGGGAGATGGTGAGATATGAAAACCCCATGGTGGATAGTTGGGAAGAAATGAAGAGGTTGGTGAGAAGAAGGTTTGTTCATTCTCATTATCAAAAAGACCTTTATAACAAGCTCCAAAGACTCACACAAGGTAGTAGAAGTGTTGATGAGTATTACAAGGAGATGGAGGTTTCCATTATTAGAGCTAATGTTATGGAGGATCGAGAGGCTACTATGGCTCATTTCCTACACGGGATAATAGCGATATAAGGGATGTTGTGGAGTTACAAAATTATGTGGAGTTGGAGGACTTAGTACATCAAGCTTCTAAAGTGGAACAACAATTGAAGAGAAAGAGTGTCATAAGGAGGAGTTCATCTAATTTTCACTCTCCTGGTTGGAAGGACAGAAATAAGAAGGGGGATGGTCATCAACAAGCAATCCCAATGTTACAGCTCAAAGAACTCAAAATAAGTTCGATGAGTCACTTAAGAAAGCAAGAAGGGTGAGATTAAGTGCTTCAAGTGTTTGGGAAGAGGTCACACAACTTCTCAATGTCCAACTAAAAAGACTATGTTACTTAAGGAGGATGGAGAAATAGTTAGTGAGTCTTCTTTAAAATCTTATCCATCAAGCAATGAAGATGAGCATGAAGAGGAAAAAAAGTCAGAAAGAGATTCATTCATGATTAGAAGGATGTTGGGTAGTCAAGCAGTTGAATTGGATGACTGTCAAAGAGAAAATATTTTTCATGCTAGGTGCCTCATCCAAGGGAAGTCATGTTCTTTGATCATTGATAGTGGGAGTTGCACTAATGTGTCTAGTGCAAGGTTGGTTTCAAAAATGAATTTGGAGACTAAGCCACACTCGCGGTCGTACAAACTTCAATGGCTTAGTGAAGATGGTGAGATGGCTGTGAATAGGCAAGTTAAAGTGGTTTCCAAGAAATACGAAGATTACATTTTGTGTGATGTAGTGCCTATAGAGGCTTTTCATTTGCTTCTTGGGAGACCTTGGCAGTATGATAAGAAAGTCCTGCATGATGGTTTCACCAATAAGTTTACTTTTGTGCATAAAGATCACAAAACTACTCTTGCACAATTGGCTCCAAGAGAAGTTAGCGAAGATCAATTGAAAATGAGAAAGAAAAGAAAAAGATAGAGAACAAAGAAAAGAAAAACAGATTGAAAAGAAAAAGGAAAAGAGTAGAAAAGAGAAAGAGAGAAAAGAATCAAATTTGTTTATAAAAAAAGTGAAAAGGGCTATGGAACTGAGAAAACCAATACTCTTACTTTTAAGTAAAGAGTGTAATTCAAAGGACACATGTCCTACTAACTCTCTTCTGAAAGAGGTTTCTTCTTTGTTGCAGGATTTTAAAGATGTCTTTCCAAAGAAATGCCTTAAGGTCTATCCCCTCTTAGGGGCATTGATCATCAAATTGATCTCATTCCAGGAGCTTCATTGCCTAATAGGCCAGCATATCAGAGAAATCCCCCCAAGAAACCAAAGAGATTCAAAAGCAAGTTGAAGACTTGATGTAAAAGGGGTGGGTTGAAGAAAGCTCGAGTCCATGCGCAGTTCTAGTCATTCTAGTCCCTAAGAAAGATGGAACTTATAGGATGTGCACAGATTGTAGAGCCATTAATAACATCACGGTAAAGTATAGACATTCCATTCCTAGGTTAGATGACTTGTTGGATGAATTGTATGGTGCTTGTGTCTTCTCTAAAATTGACTTGAAAAATTGATATCATCAAATTAGAATTAGAGAAGGAGATGAGTTGAAAACAACCTTTAAAACTAAATATGGGTTGTACAAATGGTTGGTTATGCCCTTCGGGTTAACTAATGCTCCTAGTACCTTCATAAGATTAATGAATCATGTGTTGAGGAAATTTATAGGAAAATTTGTTGTGGTCTATTTTGATGATATTCTTATTTATAGCAAATCTTATTATGACCATGTTGTGTATTTGAGGTGTGTTTTGGAAGCTCTTAGGTGTGAGAAATTGTATGCTAACGTGGAAAAACGTGTGTTCTGTATGGACCATGTCATTTTTCTTGGATTTATTATTAGCTCACAAGGAGTGCAGGTTGATCCAGAGAAGGTGAAAACCACTTAAGATTGGCCAACCCCCAAAAATATAAGTGAGGTAAGGAGCTTTCATGGCTTAGCAAGTTTCTATTGAAGGTTTGTTAGAGATTTTAGCACTTTGGCTGCACCTTTATATGAAATTGTTAAGAACATTGTTGTTTTTTAATGGGGTGATCAACAAGAGAAGACTTTTACTTCTTTGAAAGAAAAGTTAACTAATGCTCTTGTTCTTGCTTTGCCTAATTTTGTTAAATCCTTTGAGCTTGAATGTGATGCATCTTGGGTAGGCATAGGGGTTGTGTTGATGCAAGAGGGGCATCCCATTGCATATTTTAGTGAGAAACTGAATGAGGTTGCTCTTAGTTATTCTACATATCATAAGGTATTGTATGCCTTAGTTAGAGCTTTGCAGACTTAGCAGCATTATCTCTTGCCCAATGAATTTGTTATTCACAGTGATCATGAGTCTTTGAAATACTTGAAAGAACAAGGAAAATTTGAACAAGAGGCATGCCAAATGGGTTAAATTTCTGGAACAATTCTCCTATGTGATTAAGCATAAGAAAGGTAAGAATAATGTGGTCACTGATGCACTCTCCCGCAAGTATGCATTATTGTCTACCCTTGAAACTAATTTTTTTGGTTTTGAGTGCATTAAGGAATTGTATGAGCATGATGCCAACTTTTTTAATAAATATCAAATATGTTCCCATACTGCATCTGATGGATATTTTAGGCATGATGGGTATTTGTTAAGGGACAAAAGACTTTGTGTGCCTAAGAGTTCAGTTAGGGACTTGCTTGTTTGAGAGGCACATCAAGGGAGCTTAATGGGGCACTTTGGGGTAACATATGACATCTTGCATGAATATTTCTATTGGCCTCACATGAAGCATGATGTGCATAAGCTTTATGATAAATGTCTTGTTTGTAAGAAAGCTAAATCCAAGGTCATGCCACATGGTTATACTCCATTGCCAGTTCCTTAACATCCTTGGATTGACATTTCTATGGATTTTGTTCTAGGTTTGCCTCGGTCCAAGGAAGGAAAGACTCAATTTTTGTGGTGGTTGATAGATTTTCTAAGATGGCTCACTTCATAACATGCAAGAAGGTAAATCATGCTTGTCATGTTGCCGATTTGTTCTTCAAGGAGGTGGTAAGATTGCATGGTTTACCTAAGAGTATTGTAAGTGGCCGAGATTCCAAATTTCTTAGTCACTTTTGGCAAACTTTGTGGGGTAAGATTGGAACTAAATTATTGTTTTCAACTACATGTCATCCCCAAACTGATGGGCAAATTGAGGTGGTCAATATAACTATTTCTGCTCTTCTTAGAGTCGTTATTAAGAAAAATCTTAGGACTTGGGAAAAGTGTTTACCTCATGTTGAATTTGCTTATAATAGGGTTGTACATAGTACTACTAAGATGTCACCATTTGAAATTGTTTACAGTTTTAATCCTTTGACTCATTTGGATTTGTTGCTTTCACCTAACATTTCTCAATTTAAAGATAAGTCTGGGCAGGTTAAAGCAGGATATGTCTAGAAGTTGCATGAGAAAGTCAAGGCCCAAATTGAGAAGAAAATATAAGGATATACAAAGTATGCAAACAAAGGAAGGAAAAAGGCAACATTTGAACCAGGTGCATGAGAAAGTGATGATTTAGTTGATTTGAGGGAAAATATTTTTCAAGAAGGAGGGAATGATGAGGACATCAAAGACCAACCCCAAGCCCATGACCCAATACTAGAAAGCAATTATTGACTTAGGCATTTAATAAAAAACAATAGTAATAAAGTGCTTGTAGATAGTTTCAAGACCTGGACCTCAAGCTTAATTATGCCTCACTTAACCAATAAGGCATTTTAGTTATGCTTACAATGTTGAGATTTTATTTTATTTTTATTTTCTACCAAGTGCATGAGATCTAATTTGTATAAATCAATTATGAAGTGAATAGACAGGAGACTTTTTTGTTGGATTTTATCATTGAAGCGTAAAAATTGTCTTTGCTACGATTCTTCCTTGAACCATTTAATCTTATCAAGAATTTCTCAATTCTTGTGGCGATCCTCAAGGCTTATCAAACATAATTGTTTGTGGCGCCTATCTGCTTCTTCCTTTTCACATTTTCCGTTTCCTTGTTTAATTTCTACATTACTAATTTCTGTAATTCTATCCGAATTTCTTATTTGCATAATTTTTGTTTTACTTATCCTTTTTCGGTGTTTCTTGTGCCTAAATTGCGTTTCAGAATGTCCTCTTTCACCTCATTTTGGAATTGTTCCAATCCGAATTCTATAGTCTGAGAAACGTATAAAAGTTAACAATATGATTCTGGCTCAATTGGCGTGCGAATTCCAACTTAGAATTGGTCCAAAATTGAATAAAGGCAAGGGAATTTACATCACATGGCCTCCCTTACGCCATCATCACTGACAACGGTACTCAATTCAAAGCTCAGGATTATGAAAAATTCTTGATCAGGTTAGGTGTCAAGCACCTCGTAACTTCTGTCGAACACCCCCAAACCAACGATCAGGTGGAGCAAGCCAATGAGGTCATCCTTAAAGCCATGTGCACAAGACTCGACAAATCCAAGGGTCTATGGAAGGAGGAACTCCCAAACATACTTTGGGCTTATCATTATTCACCCCAGACAACAACAAATGAAACTTTTTTCCGACTTACATACGGCACAAACGCCATGATCACTGTCGAAGTTGGGGAATCGTCGACAAGGAGGATGTTTTTCCAGGAACAACAGAACAAAGAAAACATGGGGGTGGAACTAGAGACAAAGGACAAAGTCTAAGAGATGGCCAACATCAAGAAAAAGACCACCAAGCTCCAAGCATTAAAGAGATACAATACCAAGGTTCAGCCTTGAGCCTTTCAACCTGGCAACCTGGTGTGGCGAGTTAGGGGTGAAGCAAGTAAGGATCCCCGAGCGGGAAAGCTAGGACCCAACTGGGAAGGTCCATTCAGGGTCATGGCAAGCCTAGACAACAGAGCATACAAGCTATAGGAACTAGATGGTAAAACAATTCCAAGAACATGGAACGCTACCCATCTAAAGTTCTATTTCAGTTGACCAATTACAAAACCATATGCTATACTCTTTTCCTACTCAAGTCTTTTGTCCCGAAAAAGAAAAATCAGGGTTTTTGCTTGAGAGGTTTTAACAAGACACACTTGGAAAACAAAGGGAACTTGTACTCAAGTGACTAAATCAAATAAAGTTCTATCTCCCTTCAGCTTTTATAATTTTCTTGTGTCAACTTTCCAAAGGCTCGTCAAACCCAAGGTCCGCCCTTGGTGAGTCTTGCCTCTCCAAAGGCTCATTAAACCCAAGGTCTGCCCTTGGTGAGTTGTTAACTCTTTGGCAAGTGCACAAATTTGTCCAAGTAGTAATAAAATGGTAAGACCGAGTGTCGAGTCCATAGGGACTTTGATTATACTCAGAATTTGTATACGTCTAATTGTAAGCAATAAACATAATAATTTTGGGATTTGCAGGTGATAATGTACTTAAATATAAATTCAAAATGAAATAAATTACGAAACAGATTATAAGAAAGAGAAAGAGAGCACAAACACTTAAAGATGTGATTTGAAGGTTGATGTAGGATTATGTGATATGTTAGGTATTTAGCATACCAAAACGACTCTTGATACAATGTTGATGATTTTTCATTATTTTATATTATTTTATATATTACCTTCATCCTCTAATTTACTCTAACCATGATCTCTCATATGAAAGAGCCTAAATTACTTAATTTCAATTCTGATCCCTCAACAAGCTATATCAAATAATTTGCATTAAGAATAGAGATGTATATTTAAGGCTAAACAATGTCATTCTATCCCTAGATATGGATTGTCTAGATGTTCTTTCCCAATTCTTAGAGGATAGACATTTTCTAATGCATAAACCCTCATAACATTACATGCATATGGATGATCAAACCACAAACATGACAAAAGATTCAGAAAAGAATAATAATATGAAAATATCATTAAATAGATAGTGAGAATTGTTACATAAAGAGTGTTTGGTTGCTAAACCCCAACAATGAGTGGTTTAGCCTCGCATTGTCATGAGAGGCTTACAATAAACAAAAGGGAACAACAATTGATGAAAGAGAGTGAAAGAAAACTGATAAAAAAAATGGATATAAGCTAACTTTTGTGGAGTGGATTTTTCTCTCCTTTGTGCCTTGGGTTTCTCTTTGGCTTCTAATGATTTTCCTCTGACTACTCCCCCCTTTTTATAATAAAAAATTTGCTTAATTGAGATTTTTTTATATTGGTGATGCGCTAAGCCCATATCCTCAATCCATCTTCCAAGTTTTTAATGTGGAATCCTACAAAGAAAATACAACCAACACACTACAAATTAACTAATTTTAGCATTTATTGGATATAAAAAAAATCTTAGAGAAAAATAAATTACTGCATTTCAATCACAAAAGAAACATTAAAAGAGGAAAAATAAGATAATTGCTATGTAATTTAAACGCATAATTTACGTATAAGTAGCAATTATCATGAGTCTCGCTTCTCCAAAGGCTCGTCAAACCCAAAGTCTGCACTTAGTGAGTCTCGCCTGTCTAAAGGCTCGTCAAACCCAAGGTCTGTCCTTAGTGAGTCTTGCATCTCCAAAGGCTTGTCAAACTCAAGGTCTGTCCTTGGTGTGTCTTGCATCTCCAAAGCCTCATCAAACCGAAGGTCCGCTCTTGGTGAGTCTCGCCAAAATCCAAGACAGATGCGTCCTTAGTTGATTCTCCAAAGGCTCATCAAACCTAAGGTCCGCCCTTGGTGAGTCTCACCAAAACCTAGGACAAATGCGTCCTTGGTCCAAGGCTCGTTAAACCCAAGGTCCACCCTTGGTGAGCCTCTCTATTGCCAAGTTTCATCTTCATGGGAACCTAAGGTACGCGAGGTTCACCCCAAGGTCCACCCTTGGTAAATAGTCTTACCAAAACCCAAGGCATGCCCTTGGTAAGCTTACTTTTTTTGAACTAAGATGAGCATAGCCAAAGGCCCAAATTAAAGCACTTACCCTCGAATAAGAGGTTCCAAAAGAAAAAAGAGATACCACCAGACTGGTTAGTAAGACCTTCAGCCAGGTTGAAATCAAACCCAATATGATTGTCTACAATTGAATTTTCTATTTCATAAAAATCCATCAAGGATTCAAACCCGTCGACGTAGGCAAAAGTAATGTTTGTGAGTTGCACTCGCTTGCAGTAAAAGAAAAATGAAACGCTTGTTTTCAATGTGTTCTTCAACAGTCAGAAAAGGGCAGAGTTGTCAAATACAGAGATTCCACTTACCTGACACATATGACTTTTCCTGCAAAATGAAAAGTGTGTCCTCCATGGACAACTTAATAGAAGCAACCCATACAACACTTGTCCACGCTGGGGGCTTGACAAGCTTTACAGACCTGCAACCCTTGCACATGTCAAGGTTACCACCCTCGACACCGGACAACACTTGTCGAAGATTAGGGGCTCGACAAACTCGCAACCCTCCTACTTGTCAAAGCTACTACCCCTGACACCAGAAAATCTCCTTCGCCAACAAGCTAGCTCAGAGCTTGGGGGCCTTATGTACTGTCCGAGGTCTACCAAATGGACGTGTAAGTGACATGGCGCTCCAATGAGCACATCAGCCTTGTCATAGGAGCATAAACGCTTTGTCCTTAGCAACCGAGCTATTGGGTTGACAAGTTATCTCTAAATAACTTAATATTTGAATATTATTGATAATGTTACAACCCCTTTATCAAGTGGCAAGTACTTGATTATCTATAAGTGATGGATTATCTACAAGATATAAATTATTTACTAGCTATTATAGATAATGACAACTTATCTACTAGCTACTATCTACAAGCTAGGAATTATCTACAAGGGTTGTTATGCCACTGTACAGCCGCGACAAACAAGGACCCGAAGCTCCCATCTCACTATATAAATACCAGATTCTATCTTTCCATTTTCATTTCATTCTCCACTAATTCACATACTTATTTGAAAGTCGAAGTCACATGCTTTGTAAGTTCCCCCTCTTGTCCTCACAACAAAGGGTACCACAGTCCAGCATGCGAGATTGTGGAGCCTATCTTGGTTGCGTCCAGCCTAACATAGTTTAGCTCCAGATTCTAGTAAGTACAACTAGTATAAAAGTACCATTGTCTATTATTTTATCATGGATCCATAAAATATCAGGATCAACCTTGTACACTTTTAATATCTTAATCATATTAGTAAAGAATTAGTAGTATTTAATAAATTCTTTAAATTGATCAAAATGATAAACATTTTTTTTCCTTTTTAGCAAGTGTTTTTTATTCACTTTGCTTATCTCATTGAGTATCTAAATCTCGTTTTCAAAATGATATTTAAAACATTGGGATATGGGGGTGGGTATCAAATATCAACTATCAAAATGATAGATGATAAATTATGTAAGTATGTTTTTCTTTTTCTAGGTCATATAGATCACCAGTATTTTTAATTGATTGGGTTAGAGATTAATTTTACTCGTGGTATGTGTTATTGTTGGTTTAAGAATATTTTGTATATAATAAAAATCGAACACAAATTTTCCTTTTAAATAAATTATTTTCACTCATATAAATACACTAGGACCTTATATCACTACATCACTACATCAACCATTTGGGTAAAACTAATAAGTAATAAAATTAAACTCTTTATATGTTTTAATCTGATTTGGTTTGATTTAACGTAAGCAGTCCACCTGCATAAGATTGACCTCCATATATGCTTTTTTTTAACAGCAGATTGACCTGCATGCTTAAAAAAAATCAAACTTATACATTATATAAATTTGGCTTAGGTTAATGATTTGTTTCCTAAAAGAGGATTTTGTTGTACATCTAACCCGATTTAATTGAACATGTACTTAACCCCACCGTTCAAATGAATTAGGCCTCAGGAATTGAGACTCGACCTAATTACTTTGGCAGAATGCATTAAACGCCTATGTCTTTAATCATATTCATTAAATTTGAGTTAACTAACTGTATATTTTTATGTCATCATTTTCTTGATAAAAAAAACAGAAATAAAATGGATGAATTAACTCGATCAGGGTATGTTTGAATTAAAATTTACAAATTTGAATTAACTTTCGTATTTCAAGTCTTATTTTTCTAACATTAAGTGTGCATACAAAATTTTATTCTCAAATATATTTTTGAGAAGTAACTATACATGATTTTGAATTGATTTTACTCTTTTTTATAAGCAAAATTAATTTCATTAAAACTCATACTTGGCACAAGGTGTGAGCAAGATAAAAAATAATGATTTTACTCTTAAACAAATTTTTATTTTGGAGACTCTCACGGAGGATTCAAACATACCAGTCACAATTAATTACCAAGGAATAAAAGACAAAAAAAAAAATATATATCGTATGATTTGGTTTGATGCTTTTATGTTTCAACATACTCCATATATCATTAATCGACGATTTAATATTGTGGCTATCTTCTCGTTGTTCTATTTTCTGGCCTTTATTATTACACTTCCAATTTCCAAATTGAGACAATTGCCGGGAAAACATGGGGTAAATAATTTTCTTATTTTGGCAATCATTTTTAACACATGTTTCTTCAATAAAAAAAATAATTTTAACACATTTTGGCAACTTGTTTATCTAGAAGTAATATTACAAAATGATACGAAAATCAATGAACACATTGTAGTATTGTACACAACTACAAATAATGCAAGGTGAATAATATGAGTTGGTTGTGATCAGAGAGCACTTACTAAAATTAAAAGGTCTTACCGTACGGCTATATATTTAGTAATAATAAATCTTCTTAAAAGAGAAGTATTTTATTATGTGCTAAATTATAATTTTGTTTTTTTATAATTTTAAATATATGATTTTATCCATTCGTGCTAAACTTATTTAGACTCTTGTATGATGTTTATGTAAAAAAAATTAAATAAAGTAAAAATAAAAAATATCTCAATGGGAATTTAATTCATGACCCTTCATTGATAGATAAGACAATAACTAACAAACACATTTGTTTTATTTAGTTAATTATATTATCTTTTATGTATCATTAGTCAATAATTTTTTTAAAAAAATTATCAAAATTTATAATTTAAAAATATTTATTACATAAATATTTTTAATTTGAATATTTTATATGTTTTTATTTTTATTTTACCAATTTATAATTAAATTTCATAAATTAATATGTAAATTATTTACATATTTTTTAAAATTGATTTTAATATACAAATTATTTTTACTCTAATTATTTATGTAAATTAAAAAATGTTTAATATATTTTTTAAAATTTTATTTATATCATTTTATATATTTTATTTTGAATATTTTATATATTTTATTTTTGTTTTACTAATTTATAATTAAATTTCATAAATTAATATGTAAATTATTTACATATTTTATTTTAAATTAATTTTAATATACAGATTATTTTATTCTAATTATTTAAGTAATTTAAAAAATATATCTAATATAGAAATTTTTGATTGCCCTTCATTTTATTCGTCTCTTTTATTTTGGACTTTTTTCAATTATTTTCTAATATTTTTTTCTTCAGTTTCACAGGTGTGGTAAATGATGTTCTTCTCAGGTAACAAATTTTTTTCCCTTTTTATTTGTCACATAATACTTAAAGAAAAATGGTTTATGTATCCTTATTTCCAGTAATGTTAAAACTAATCTCTTAAGTTGTTATTTTTTCAAAAATGGTAGAAATAATGTGATGAATATGTATGTATAGAACATAATTGACAATGATGAATGATGCTTGATTATATTATGAATGATTGATATATAAAAGTATAATGACTAAAAATGACAAAATAAATATGTACTAAAATTTATTACGGATTAAAAATAGATAATTTAGTGGTATCATTTAAGGGTAAAATAAATCAATATTTACTCTACTAGCTTATTAATGAACCATTGGTAAGTAAGGACCCAAACTTATGGGTACCTAAAATTTGAAATTACTGGAATAATTTTAATTATATATAAGTTAAGTTGCTCTAATATAAATATAGTATAAATATAAAATTCAAAATTATTTATTTTTATTATAAATATATTTTTTAAAATATTAAAAAAAATGTTTTAAATGTATTTATTTTAGTATAAAAATATGCTTTAAATTTATTTATTTAAAATTTTAAATTTGTGTTTTAATTTTTTTAACGGATACTTATGAATATACTACTTGCAAGTATACATCCACTCAAACACACACATACACACATGCAATGACCCATAAATATATATAATATACATTTAAAATAAAAAGACATTACTAATAGGGATAAATCTACACACATTATGGTGGGAGCACAAAAGTAATTTGTTTTACTTGAATTTTCTTCCCATAAAAAATAAATATTTACTCCATAAGATAATTTTTCTTTAAAAAAATGAATATGAAAAGTTATAAAAGATAAAAGAGAAAATAAGTTGGTACTAATTTTATTTATTTTATCCTTTTAATTTTTATTGTTTTCAATTTCTCTCATATCCTTTAATGAAGTTTATATTATTTTTCGTCTGATAAAATATTAGACTATTTTTCTATCTCCACCAATTTTTTTTAAAATCTGTCTCTGATTATAAATATAAGAATTTGTAAATTGTGAATCTAAAACTTATGTTCATTATAATAATATGAAAATTTTGAATGTTAAGATTAATGTGTAATCACTTAAGAAAGAATATGCAAATGAAAAAAAAAATTGAGTTTAAATTTACAAAATCATAACAATTGAATCATTTTTTATATTTAAGACATAAAATATGCAATTAAGTGTATTTTTAACTATCACGAATTAAGCATCGGAAAAGATACAAGATTAGTTGAATGATTAAAAAGAGAAAAAAAGTTATAAATTTAATTTTTCTGTTAATAAAAATTAATAAATTATTAACTAAGCTACGCGACAAGCTTACATTGTTGTGCGATATTTATTGAAGGGTTTCAGAAACAAAGCAAGTTGCTCATGGAGTCCAGTATACCTATTAAAATCGAAAGGCCTGCAGCCATCACTTTTTGTAATCAAAAAAGTGAATAATAAAATCTTGCTCTTAGTTGGCAAAGGTGTACATAAATCTAACTGTTCTTGATAAGGTACGCATGAATTAGTGTTTCTAAGGTACAGATTCTGCATAATCATATTTTGTCTATAAGAATCAATCTTAACAGTATTTGGTCGTTGTTGGGATTTTTTTTTTTTTTTTGTTAATCTTTGCTCGAGCGGCTTAGAGTTGATTATGACATCTTTGCCAGAAGGTGACTTTTTTTATTTATAAAAGAACTACTTATGTCTAATTTCCCAATAAAAAAGTCACAATAAATTTTGTATTAAAAAAAAAGTTATAATGATGTAATTATTTAAGTTATACTTACTTTAATTTAAGTTACTTGTTATAAATTTTAACTAATTTTTGTCGTCGAATAAAAGAATATTAGAATAGAAGATATCATTTGTTATTTTATTCTAAATTTTATTAGGATTTCTCTTTATTTTATTATATGCCAATTTGTTTTATTTTTTTCAGAAAGTAAAATGAATACTACAATTTTAAAGAATAAAAAAGAAGACTAAAGAGCATATCCCAAAAATAAATTCTTTAAAAGTTCTGAGCTAAGGATGGTCACTTAATGCTAGTTAATGTTAGGAACTTCAATCCTTAATGTTTTTTTTACTGCTCCTTAATTGATGTTTATTTCTATTTAAATTTATGGTTGTTAATTAGATATAAAGATTTAACTATCTAAAAATTAGGATTTAAATTAATTAGAAAATTTAGTAGACAAAATTAGAAATCAAATTCAATTAAAAACCCAAATTAGATATCATAGGTGAAATAGAATGAACCTTATAATCCCAACATTTTTGGATAAAATTAAACAACTTTTCATTGCATCCTTACCATATTAAAATAGAAAATCCTACAAACATTTTTTTAATTATTTTATTTTAATTAGTCATTGTTTTCTCTAAATCGATCAATCAATCATAATGTTGGTCAAAGTAAAAGATTTCTTAAACAAGACATCAACATCAAGTCTTATGAAAAAAAAATCTTTAAAAGAAAATATCTTATTAAAAACAATCAACTAAGTTTACAATAAAGATTAATTATTGATAAAATTAATGAATAGTTTACACTTATAATATTGTAAAAAAATAAACAAGGATAACTAATCTTTTGGTACCTGATTGAATTGCGTTTGGTTAAATTGAGAATCACCATTTGATCAAAAAGTAGAAAACTCGATCTCTTGGCGTTTTAATCCATTACTTGCAAATTACAATGACTCAATAAATTTTGGTGAATAGAAATGACTCAATCTGTATGTAATATATACTTTTAAAATATTATATAAGTAAAAATTATTTTAATATTACATTTAAATTGGTCATGTCCAAAGGACTAATTAATATAAGATCATTGATATTGGAAGTACTGATTTTACAGTTTGAAGTTTATTTTCATATTCAAATTTGTTAAAAGTAAAATTCGTATGGTTGTTTCAATTACAAGTTTTAGATGGAAATTCATAGATAATTTTTTCTCTTATGAATCTATTGTTTTAAGCTGTCTGATCAACGTGATATTAAAATCTTTAATGTAATTTCTCTTCCAGTTTCTTAGAAATATATCTTCATGTTGTTTTTGGCTTCTCTAACTCTAACAGGTTATATCAATGGCAACTATTTTGGTTATGATAAGTCCTTGAGATGTTGTTCATGTTTTCATGGTTGTAATTCTTACAGGATAGAAGGGTAAAAGATAAATTATTGAAAATATATAGAAGTTTTTCATAAACATTTAACTAAAAAAATCCCTTACATAAAAGAAATAGATAAGTTAAATAAGTGTTTGAAGAAAATTTATAAATCTCCTGGGTGAAATATATTTTAGTCCTTGATAAATTTTTTAATTTTATTTTTTATTCTTAATAAAAAAAGTTATCTTTTTTATCCCTAATATTTTTGTTTAATTATTCTTAGTCATAATTTTGTTTAGATAGTTCTTTAAAAATAAAATAATTTATTTAAATAATGCTTTAAGGATAAATAAAAATTAAAAAATATTAAGGATCTAAAATAAAATTAAAAATTTTAAGGATAAAAATAATTTTAAGCTTTATTTGAATTACGAAACTTTAGAGTATTTCTAGAGAAAGTTGATAAGAGTTTTGAATTTAAGAATTTGTTTTTATATAATTTTATTATTTTTTCAATTATGTTATTAGTACATAGTATCAATCAGTTTTGTTAATTATTAATTTTTGTCAAAAAATTTGACTTATCACATATTTAGTGTGATTCTTTTCTCCCAATCACTTTTTTCATCTA
Organism: Glycine latifolia; assembly: GCA_013407115.1. NCBI lineage: Eukaryota > Viridiplantae > Streptophyta > Magnoliopsida > Fabales > Fabaceae > Glycine > Glycine latifolia. The sequence continues at coordinate 21,693,141 of CM023951.1, forward strand.
CAAAATTTAAACTTAAAACTTTATTTTAAAAAATTGAATTCAGTACCATTCATACTAATAACATGTTGGTATGCGATTTTTCTATTTGAATAAGTTAATTTGAAAAAACAAACATTATAAGAACTTTATTATTACCATTAAAATGAAACTAGATTTTACTATTTGCAAGTGCATCTCTCATTCATATGGGGATCGTTTGGTTTGATGTGTGAGTGAAAAATCATTAAGAAAAGGTAAGAATTGAAGTATTAAACATATCTAAGACACACAAATCAAATGTTTGATGTGACAAAATAAAGATTAACTTAGCTGCATTTAACTCGTTAACATTTTATTTCCTACAATAAGATCCTTTTTTTTTCTGATGTAAAAGATCAGATATATTGCAACCATAGAGCATACTAAAAATTCTCTTTTGAATAATGCACCTTGATGTCCAAGAGCTCGATCTAATGCCATTGTTAAAAAAATAATAACATAACTTTCTTCTTCTATTAATTTAAAATAGGCACTAAGTGGGAACTAAAGTGAGTGTATTACCAAAAAAATTAGTTGAAAAACTTTTTCGAAAGTGAGTACGAAAAAAATACAGAATCCATATGCCAGCCACTTAAACTTCCATTATAGAAGTAATAAAAAATACAAAAATACAATTATAATGTATCTTCAAATTGTAGATAAAATTCTCACAAATTAACTTACTATTTTAATCTCAAAACTCTTTCTAGGATTCTCTTTATAATTCACTTACTATTACTATTTCTCTCTCTTTTTAATGAAACACATCCTTGCACTATCTTGTGGTTCTTTTTCTGTATTCTAGATTGATTTTCACTAGGTACATTTAATGCATCAAAAGGTTATTGAAAATTAAAAGAATCCAACTTTTTATTGCATATTTTTCACAATTTGCTAAATTTAACAACAATATTTTTTAAAATAAATCAAGTGATTTTACATAAGTGGTTAATATGTTGAAGTTAATATTGAATCTTTAGGATATTATTCAAATTTGATATTCGACGGAAATAATTTTTTATCAAATTTTAATTTACTTTCTGGTCGAACTCCGAATGAATTAGAGTCTTTTTCTTTTAATAAACATGAGGATTAATAACAAAAAAATTAAAATAATTATTACAAAACTAAAAACGCATATTATACATAAGAATTCATATTACTTTTTTATGCAATGATGATAATAAGAATTAAATTTAAGTCATCATGTGTATTACTCAAACTCCCCACAATAAGGTTAATCCTAGTGGCTACGTAACAATTCATAATAATAAAAATGCAAAAACACCTTTAGAACATAGTTAAATTTAACAATAAGACACAACCCATAAAGATGATCTTACAAGAATCACAGTCGCTGATGAAAAAAAAAAAGGAAGAATGAGTGGAGAAACTTGTTTTTATTTCCTTTTAAACTAAAGTAACATTTGTCATAAAACATCATGAAGTTAATTTGATATTACTTATACGATTTTGGTGCAGATGTTAACACCGTGCGTTATAACCCAAAGATAAAAAGTTGCATCATGGATGGTGGTGGTCCTCAAGCTCAACAACACCTCAAGTTGGATGTCCGATACGATCGTATTCTTGTGTTTTGCATATTTCATGATTTCTAAGTCACGACAATTAATAGAAATCGCAAGGAAAAAAAAGGCAATAGATAGGTAAAGGAAGGACCATGACCCTTATGACCAAAAATAGGAATGCATTTTGGGATGTAGCCTCTGTCTGGTTACTTGTTTTCCCTAGCCAAATATTAAAGTCCAAGCCAGTCACTATATGCTGCTTTTGAACAGTATGCATTTCTCATCAATCTATTATGTTATATATATATATATATACTACATACATGGAAGAAGTGTATTTACCCCTTTTTCTCCGCAATCACGATCCCTACAGCATTACCGTGATTAATGGAAAAATTCACTTCAAATATTCAAAAATTCCAAAAGTTAATCAAAAGGATTGACATATGACTCTTTTACATGTGTAATAATAATTTATTTAATGAAAAATTTGTGTTCAATTTTCACCAAATACAAAAATCATCTGCACAAAATAAGTATAGATTAGTCATTGATAAGTGAATTAGGAGATACATGTGTCTCTAACCCACAACAAAAACAAAAATTCAAAAAGTTTATTAAAGACTATAATCATCGTTTAATTACCAATTTCCCACAACTTGTTGTAACATATTATTAATGATCCCAATATGGTAGTTATATGATATGATTATTAATTATTTTGTATTGAAGGCTGTAATGACCATTTGATTACAGGATCATCAACATTGGAGTCTAGATGATCGCTAACCTTAAACAGAAAACCTCGTATAAGATACAGCGAATCTCTTACAGTTTTTTTTTTCTGGCCATGCAATTACTTACCAAGCTGCAAGTAAGTGTTGGCTATTAAAGCTAAACTGAACCATGCTCTCTATGTGGGGACGATTAACTAGGTCAACTTGGGGAGTATGAAAGAAAAACCATGTTTCAAGCTGTGTCTAGTTACAAATAAAAGATTATGCTACTCTGATTCCGGAGGAGATATATAAAAGCAAACAGAATGAGATCATTATTTGTATATGCATCGATTGGTTCATTTGGGTAGATAATGCTAGACCAATTTTCTTTATATTTCTCTTTCTTTGATTCACTTGTTTTGTGTATTTTTTTTTCTTTCTTTCAAATCTCGTGGTCATCATTGTTTTTGCATTTTTGTTTTAGTTTCACAATCTTTATTTGATCAACCATAAATTAAGATTAATTCAATTATTAACTACGAATAGCATCACTGAATTTTTTTTTGCTTTAATGATATATTTTATAGATCTAGATTGGTATATTGCTGTTAATGTGGGACTTGTGGCCAATTCACGATCTTTTTACTCAATCTGCTCCTTGTCAATGTAGGCGAAAAGAAGTGATATAGATAAACCGTCTTATAAACAAAAGTTGTAGATGATAATAATTATAGAGTGGAATTGTTATAAAATAAGGAGGATGGAATTCCTCATAAAAAATAAAACTTATCTCTTTTCAGAGTTTTAGAAAAGTGGGGAAAAAATGAGAGTTTTGTGGACTTATCCTTAAGATCTTTAAAGATTTATCTTTTTGTTCATCTCTCAGATTGGTTTGGATTTAAAGTGAACTCAAATTTAAATCCACCATATTCAATTTGATTAGTTTGATTTGGTTTTTGTACAGAATATTTTAGACGAGTCTGAACTAAAGCAAATCAGTTAGAATGAGTTTAGTTTGGTTCGAGTCATATAAAAAGTAAATTATTATGCTTTCTGAAGTTTTTATTTTCACTTACTGTTCCGTTTACGAGAAACAGAATGTACCCAGCAGGGTTTGCTGGGA
>CM023951.1:21706529-21742255 GCA_013407115.1 Glycine latifolia
TCTTCTATCTTTTGGTGGTTGTCAAGTTTAAATATTTGAATGGGCCTATCCGTAACACTTACTATTTGTTTTATATAAATATTTCATTTTATATGAATGTAAGGTAAAATTATATTTTTCTTTAATAGTTAATTATATATATATATATATATATATATATATATATTAAATATTTAACTGTTCTATAGATATCACTTTACATATATCATTAATTTTTTACACTCAAAATATAATTAAAAATACATAATTAAGATGATCAAATTCTAAAGATACTTAATTTTTTTTATCTGTGAGAATCAAAGATCGTGTTAAAATTTTACAATAATTCACACGTTCTTATTAGATTGAGATAGAACCAATCCCTTTACAAGAAAATAAGACACTTGATAACATTAGAAATATCTTAAGAAGATAAAATAAACAGAAAAGACAAAACTTGAAGAAAAATTTAAACTCTAAAGTTCAAAATGTACTAATTTAAAAATATTTGAACAAATAATCAAAATATAAGTTTAAAATCAAACAATTAAAATCTATTTAATTCAAATTTTATAGTAAAAATAACCAATTAACTAAACTAATTTAATTTGTTTATTTTAAATTATTGGATTCATCGGATCATCCTGTCATATAAACATATGTAATTTTTTTTTTGAAAAATAAAAATGTGTCTTTAGCTTTAAAAACATTAGTCACTTTTATCATCAATGTTAAGTGAAAAAAAAGTAGAAAAAAGGCTAACGTTGATAAAGGTTATGTTCATCCTAGATTGAAATTTTAAAATAATTACCTTTGTAAAATCTATAGACATTTGTCTATCTTTTACACATGTCTCTTCTCTTTTTAAAATCATTACATTAGCACTCCCTAATAGTGTTAAGTTTTCACTTGAAAATTAAAAGATATTTACATTAATTTTTAATTCATTTTTAAGAAAACTTAAAATTGTCTCTAACTTTTAAGTGACCCAAATAGAGACAAATAGAATTGTATAAGGTATTCTTCCTTTTTCTCCACGCAACCAAAGGGAGTCGCATTTGTCATTGTCGCTTTGTGTGTCTCCTCCACATGTCTCCTCTGCGCTTTTCCTTCATGTGTCTCCTTCGTGTTTCTCCTTCGGGTGGTGCTAGGCACGTTTTTTCCTCCATGGTCATGGTCAAGGCATGTTCTCCTCCGCAGTGGTGGTAGGTGAGCCCCTCTCCCTCATTGTCATCGTGCCTTGTTGTATCCTCTGCATTTTTGTTTGCATCTCACGATGGTGCTAGGTGCCTCCACCTCTTATTCTCATTTGCGTTTATGTTTGCATCTCGCAGGGATACATGTATCCCTTGATGTTTTAAAATTGTTACACATGTACCTCCTGAGGTTGTAAAAATGTTACACATCCACCCTCTTGTCTTTTACAAATAATACACATGTCCTCCCTCTATTTTACAAAAATTACACCCGATACCCCTCTTCCCTCTCACTCGCTAGAATGTAAAAGAAATACAACATAACATTTGAACATCATCAAAAATGAAAAATAAAATCAACACCATGAATATTAACCCACGAAAGCAAACTGGCATCAACTTCACCGTACTCAACAACAATATAGACTCATAAAGATTCAACAATGGTGTGCCAAAGATAGGAGTTTTAAATGAAGGAAGGAGATAGGGATAATTTTGAGAATAAAATTTTAATAAAAGTCATGTATCTACCATGTAATCTAAAAAATAAACAGAGTTAATACTATTAACGATGAAGAGGATACAAGTGTAGCAGATCATAAAAGTTAGGGGATTTTATGTAATGTAAAAAAAAGGAGAGACATACATAAATAACGCATACCTCATAGGAGGTTTATATAATTTGCTCATTGTTATGGTTCAAGACCTGCAACTAGTTTACAAGAAAAACCAAAAAACAGAGCAGCAGAACAACAACAACAAGCATGCATAAAGAAAAACCAGAAAAACAGATTTAAAACAAACAAAGATTAGAGGTAGAAGATGAATACAAGCAATTACATGGTTCAGTCACAAGGACCTACATCCACGGGAAAAGAAGCCAAACTTATCTACTATGGAGCAGAGTTACAAAAATCTCTGTGTATAAAATAGAATCTTGCTTGATTCTTCACTATTTAGGTAACAGCCTCAAAGATCACCACCAAGCTTCACTTTATTTCTCTCATACACTCCAATATCCTCTTATGTGATTACTGCCACTACCCACAGTCTCTCTCCTTGCAGTGATCTCACTGCTACCTCTCTATATATACAAAGAGAATAAGCTATCAAGAAGAAACAACAAAACTGAAAACTGAAAACCAGTTAGTTGTTGGCCACCAACTAACTTAACAGAAAAACTGTTTATAACTAATATTGATAGCTAGCAAACTGATATAGAGACACATATTCACAATTCTCCACCTTGTCACTAGATCACAGTTTTCTTCTTCTCCTCACAGCACCTTTACTCTTCACAAAATCCAATCAAGTCCAAGCAATGCTTAAACTTTGATTGTGGCACAAATTTGGTAAGTGCACCAGCAGGATTTTCTTCAGTTGGAATCTTCTCAACCAAAATTTCCTTGGTTTCAATAACATCTCGAATGAAGTGTAGCCGAACATAAATGTGCTTGGATTTCTCATGGTAAATTTGATGTTTTAAAAGCTCAATTCCACTTTGACTATCACAGAAAACAGTAACACTGTCTTGAGCTATCCTAAGTTCACTTGCCAACCCTTTGATCCATCTAGCTTCCTTAACAGCTTCTGTAAGAGCAATGAACTTAGCCTCAGTTGTAGATAAAGCCACAACTGATTGAAGAACAGACCTCCAGCTAACAGCAGTACCAAAGAAAGTAAACACATAAGCTGATAAGGATTTCCTGGTATCAATGTTACCAGCGAAATTAGAATCTGTGTAACCTTTGATAGGTTCTTCATTCTTCATCTTCCTTTTGAACTTTAAACCAGAGGACAATGAACCATTTAGATATCTGAAAATCCATTTCAAAGCTCCCCAATGTGCTGGTCCAGGATCTGCCATGAACCTGCTAACCATGTTGACAGCATAAGCTAAATCGGGTCTGCTGCAAACCATGCCATACATAATGCTTCCCACTTCATTAGAGTAAGGAATTAATGCCATCTTTTCTTTTTCTTCATCTGATTTAGGTGCATCCTTGGTTGACAGCTTGTCATGTTGCCCCAAAGGAGTTAAGACAGGTTTAGACTCATGCATTCTGAACTTTCTCACAACTTTCTTCATATAGCCTTGTTGTGACAGAAAAAGTTCTCCTTTTGATCTATTTATGCTGATGTCCATTCCTAGAATCCTCTTAGCCTTCCCAAGTTCCTTCATTTCAAATTCAGAGCTCAACTTATCCTTAAGCCTGTCAATTTGATCCATGCTAGAACTTGCCAATAAGATATCATCAGCATACAACAACAAATACAAAAGCACTTCTTCATCTCTTTTTAGAATGTACACACAATTATCATAGTTGGACCTTTGAAAATTCATCCTCATCATGAAGTCATCAAACCTCTTATACCATTGCCTAGGACTTTGCTTTAGGCCATATAAGGATTTTTTTAACAAGCAAACCTTCCTACTTTCCTTAGCAAAACCCTCAGGTTGCTACATGTAGATGGTTTCTTCAAGGTCTCCATGGAGGAAAGCAGTTTTTACATCTAACTGCTCCAATTCAAGGTCAAACTGAGTTACAATAGCCAACAATATTCTGATGGAACAATACTTCACAACAGGTGAGAAGATTTCTTTGAAATCAACTCCTTCAACTTGAGAGAAACCTTTTGCAACAAGTCTTGCTTTGAATTTGGTCTTTTCACCACCTTGAACACCTTCTTTCCTCTTGAATATCCATTTGCACCCAACCACTCTTTGATTTCTTGGTGGATCAACTAAAATCTAGGTTTTGTTTTTCTAAGAGAAAGCATTTCTTCTTCCATGGCTGTGATCCATTCTTCACTTTCCTTGTTGTTCAAAGCTTCTTTGAAGTTTCTAGGTTTAGTAGCTTGAATTTCTTCAGCAATTGTCAAAGCAAAGTAAATTAAATCAACTTGTCCATATCTTCTTGGAGGCACAATGTTTCTTCTAACTCTGTCTCTAGCCAAGCTATAATCATTAATTATAGGTTCAGGTTGCTGATTATTTTCAATTTCCTCAACTTGAACACTTTGTGTTGGTAGCTCCACCTCAACTTCAGAATTATTTGAGCTGCTGTCTTGACTGCTAGCTTGTTGTTGATCCTTAGCCTTCATAGCCATCCTGATTTCATCAAAAATAACATCTCTGCTAATGATACATTTTGGTACACCAGGTTCCATCCTCCAAAGCTTGTAACCTTTGATTCTAGGTGGATATCCTATAAAAGCACATCTAATAGCTCTAGCCCCAAGCTTGTCTTGCTTGATATGTGCAAAAACCAGAGACCCAAACACTCTCAAATTAGAGTAATCTGTTGATTTTCCACTCCAAAGTTTCATAGGTGTTTTAAAACCTAAAGCTGAAAAAGGACATCTATTGATCAAGTAGGCAGCAGTTGTAATAGCTTCTTCCCAAATTTTTTTTGGTAAACCTGCACTTAGTAACATGCATCTAACTCTTTCCAGGATGGTTCTGTTCATCCTTTCTGCCAAGCCATTCCGTTGAGGAGTATTAGCCACTGTTTTATGCCTTTGGATTCCTAATTTCCTGCAAAACTCATTGAATTGCTCTGAAACAAACTCTAGGCCATTGTCAGTTCTCAAACATTTAAGCTTTGTTTCCATTTGAGTTTGTATTTGAGTATACCATTCCTTAAATTTTCCAAAAGTGTCACTTTTATTTTTAAGGACATAGATCCAAACTCTTCTAGAGTAATCATCAATTATAGACAGAAAATAAGAACAACCACCATGTGTAATGGTCCTTGCTGGACCCCACAGATCAGAATGAACATATTCAAAAGGTCTTTGTGCAGTATGCACACCTACTCCAAAACTAGCTCTTTTAGCTTTTCCTAAAATGCAATAATCACAAAAATGCAGTTTTTCTATTTTATCACCATTAAGCAGATTTTGTTTTGCTAGTTCAAGTAAACCTTTTTCACTAACATGTCCTAAACTCATATGCCATTAACTGGTTTTTATCATGTTGGTTTTGACTAGCAACAACGGCTTGTGCAATAACAGTAGAACCTTCTAGGATATACAAACCATTCATTTTAATTCCTTTAGCAATCATCACAAAATTTTTATATATTTTCATCATGCCATGTTCAATTTGTGTAATGTATCCTAAAACATCAAACATGCTGATAGAAATCAAATTTCTTTTAATTTCAGGTACATACCTTACACCTGTCAAGAGTGTTTCTTGATCATTGAACATTTTCAGTCTAACTGAACCCATGCCTTGGACTTTACATGGCTTGTTGTTTCCTAGTAGCACTACTCCACCTTCATTCAAAATCAGAGATTCAAAGTATTCACACCTTGGGCACACATGGAAGGTACAACTTGAATCCATAACCCAATTCTTCTCAATCTCAGAATTTGAGACAACCAGAATATCAGCAGTTTCATATTCTGCTTGAGCAATGTCCACATCTCCTGGTTCTTGATATTTCTTTGAATCTTTTCCTTTTCTTTCAGGGCAATCCTTCTTGTAATGTCCCTTCTTGTGACAGTAGAAACATTTAAACTTGCTTAGAGATTGATTTCTAGATTTTGATCTATGCTTATTTGACTTAGAGCTTCTCTTTTGTGATCTGCCTCTCATCACATTCAAACCTTCTGCATTGCTGTTAGTCTTTGATTCCTATTTCCTTTGCATTTCCTTGGTTCGAATTGATGACTGCACTTCTTCAAGAGTAATGGTTTGATCTCTTCCAAACAACATAGCATCCTTAAAATGCTCATAACTGCTTGGAAGTCCATTAAGCAGCATTAAAGCTTTGTCTTCATCCTCCATCTTCACTTCAAGATTCTCAAGATCATCAAGAAGCTTGTTAAATTCAGCAATTTGATCTGACAACATTCTTTCCTCTGTCATCTTGAAAGAATAGAGTTATTGTTTCAAGAAAAGTCGATTTGCCACTAACTTTGTCATGTAAAGAGATTCCAGCTTCAACCAAATTGCTGCAGCTGTTGGTTCTCTTGCTACTTCCCTCAAAGCTTTGTCTCCAAGGCACAAGATTATTGTGCTATTTTCCTTTTCACTTAAATCTTTCTTTTCTTGTTCAGACATTGCTGCAGGAAGAGAAGATTCACCTTTCAAAGCATCACCCAATCCTTGGTGTATCAAGACTGCTTGCATCTTGATTCTCCACAAGCCAAAATAATTTATCCCAATGAACTTTTCAATGTCAAACTTGGTTGAACCCATGAGTGATATTCTTCTCTTCTTCCCACAGACGGCGCCAATTGTTATGGTTCAAGACTTGCAACTAGTTTACAAGAAAAACCAGAAAACAGAGCAGCAGAACAACAACAACAAGAATGCATAAAGAAAAACCAGAAAAACAGATTTAAAACAAACAAAGATTAGAGGTAGAAGATGAACACAAGCAATTACGTGGTTCAGTCACAAGGATCTACATCCACGGGAAAATAAGCCAAACTTATCTACTTTGGAGCAAGAGTTACAAAAATCTCTGTGTACAAAATAGAATCTTGCTTGATTCTTCACTATTTAGATAACAGCCTCAAAGATCACCACCAAGCTTCACTCTATTTCTCTCATACACTCCAATATCCTCTTATGTGATTACTGCCACTACCCACAGTCTCTCTCCTTGCAGTGATCTCACTGCTACCTCTCTATATATACACAAGAGAACAAACTATCAAGAAGAAACAACAAAATTGAAAACTGAAAATCAGTTAGTTGTTGGCCACCAACTAACTTAACAGAAAAGTTGTTTATAACTAATCTTGATAGCTAGCAAACTGATATAGAGACACATCTTCACACTCATAATTTTAAGTAAATTAAATATGTGAATACATGTATGTGTGTTCGTGTGTAAAAATACAGAGAGAATGAATTGAAAAAAAACATCAATGATTAAGTATCGTTAGTATAAAAACTTTTATATCGCCAATTAATTATAAATCAAATTTCTTTAAAATAATATAAAATTACTTAACATAGTTAGTAATATAGCCTGTTTTCTTTTAAAAAATATGAAAAGTGTAAAATATAATTAAATTTCAACAAATGTAATTAAGATACATATTTCTTTAATTTCTATGGAAATAGGACCAATTGGCTACTTGTTCAATTTTCTTAAAGTTACACATTTAATAACATTATATAAAAATATTTTTCAACTTAACAAATAGATTAACAACTCTCATAAAACATATCATGTTTACAAAGAATTGTATAATTTAAAGCTAAATTAATACTTTATTAAACTAAAGCACGATAGATGTAAAAAAAAAAACTAAAGCACCATGTGTTATTTAGAATATAATTAATATTTGCTTATAAAAGAAATATAATTAAATATCCACACGACTTTATGATTGAACTAACAGTTTATTTTCTTCTAAAATATCATTAAACGTGTAATTTTACATAAATAATTTACATTCATGCCAATTACTCCTTTGTTTTAAATAAAAGATTAAAATGTCTATATAACTCATTAATAAAAATTTAAAGGGACCCAAAATCCATGCTTGCCCCCTAGGATCTGTTTACCCCTGGTTCCCTCTCTCTCTAAAAATACACACATACACGTGATCTATTAATGTCGTGTGTAACAAATTCACACTTTTAATAATTTTTATGTGGTAAATTTTATTAATACAATAATTAATTTATGTAATATTATTCTGATGAACATGTAAATTAAATTTCAAACAATTTAACTATTCATAGATATATATTTTAATAATAAAACTTATTTATAGTTTATTGTAAATTAAATTATTTGAACTTAATTCATTTTATAAGAAATTTTAATTTAAAAATCAAATTAATAATACTTCACCCCATAACATGATAATTTTTTTTATATATTTACTTAATTTGAATTGTCAGTGATAAAATTAATAATTAATATTCTTTTTGTTTATTTTCACATTAAAAATAAATATTTTTTGTTTGGATATTGTGATATTGGTACGAAATTATTTTTACTAAAAATAATAACAAATCTTTATCTTAAAGATCGATGAAATAAATATTTTTCTTTTGACACAATTATTTCATTATTCAAAAATCAAATAATATTTAGATCTTAGATCATTTCCAGCCGGAACATATTTTGCTATCTGGTGTATATCTATCATTAATGTTAGATGAGTGGGAAGTAAGAAGGATTTTTATATATGGATTCAGGTGTAAGAGCACTAGTGTTTTGTTTGTACCATGGGGAAATCATTATCGAAACAAACCCCACCTTTTTAATGACGTTGAATAATGCATAATGGATTGGGGCCCCCTAGCCCTAGCTAATAGTGTGATTGGAATTGGACCATGTGGTCACGGGAGCAGCATCTTCTCACTTCATGCTTCACGACGCATTACATTCATTATTATTATTATTATCAACGCATGTAGCGTAGCCAAACCCTATCCAACACCTTTCATGTAATAATCATGATTCTGTTTCTCAGCATTAGCCTCAACCAATCCCAGCAACAATTGCAACTATCAACGCATCTATCCATAATAAAGCAAAAAGAAACGGAGTGTAAAAGCAAAGATTATATGCTAAGTTCCTCAGCACAAATCCAAAATGATACTATCACACATCTACTCTTATGCCCATTAAAATAGATTTGCATGACTTATATTAATTTTTATTACCTCACCTAAATGTAATATACTGTTAATATGCTATGCAAGCTAACACAAGTAGTTGAAGATTTAGTATGAATCCTTAATTTTTTTTATAAATGTAAGTTCAGTTTTTTTATGTCACTTTTTCTATTTAATTTGGTGAATAATTTTTTTTAGGAAGATCACCATGACATTGAGGACTAATTATGCACATGCAATTAAGTAAAATTACTTGTAATTTTGACTTATATAATAATTTTTTAGGTGAATTTTTACTCCCACCAATAGTATTGACAGTGTGTCGTTATGTCCTACCGCTTTATTTAAAAAAAAAGTATAATACAATGCAAACTCTAAATGCCATTTCTTTTATAAAAAACAAATTTATATAAAAGTAAAAGAAAAAGGTACAAGAAATACTCCAACCCTTTAATTTTTTTTACATAAAAAGCAATCTAAAGGTATCTTTGTATCAAGTAATCATGCAATCTAGAGGAGTATTCCAACCCTTTACAATCTTTACATAAAAGCAATCTTAAAGTGAATGGTGACGAAAATTTCAATAATCATGTATTTCTTTGTATCAGGTACACATGTCCTTAACCACCTTCAAATGGGTTTTAATCGAATTTTAATTGCATAAATTAAATACATCTAGACGTATCTTATCCTGAGTAAAATTTAATCAGGAACATTTACTAAATATTTCTTTCGACTCAAAATAAATGTCATTTTATGTTATTTTATATAGATCAAGAAAAATTAATAAATAAATGAAAAATAATAATAATTTTATAAAATTAATCATAATATTTATATTACCTTAAAAAACTAAAGTGACACTCATTAAAAATATTAATGAAAAAAAGTAATTAATATTACATTGAAAAGCTAAATATGACACTTATTTTGAAATAATTTTTTTCTGAATTGTGACACTTATTTTATAACAAAAAGAGTTTTTTTTCTTCATCTTTTACCTTTTCTTATACAGAAAAATATTTCATATATTTTATACATATTTAAATTTAAGTGAAATTAATATAAGAAAAAATTATAATTATTATAAAAGACATAATTAGTTTCAATAAAATATAAAGATAATAGAAGAGAAAATAAAAAAATGATGAAGGTATGAAAAATTAATTTAAAATTTTCAATCTTTAAAAAAGTTAAAACTAGCATAGTCATTTCCCAAATTAAAACATAAACAAATTAAATATTCTTAAAGTAATAAATCATTTTTTATCCATCAAATTTAAATACAATATCAAATAATTTACAACACTCACATAATATATACAATCAATTAAACTAAACTTCTTTCTCCACACCTTGTAATTGACTAAATAGTTTAAAAAGAAATGAATGAATTACGTTATTTGTACGGAAGAAATTGACAAAACTCATAAATATGTTATCACAATTATTCTTTTACTCTGGTTAATTTGTAAGTTAATTAATGCCCCTAAGTTAACACCAAGGATCTACAACCACTCGCTACTTTACAACTTAGTACTTACGACGTCGACCTGCAGACCTGCACATGCCATAGAGAAAAAAGTTGTTGACGTGACTGGTAGCCGATTTTTAATTAATTATGAGAAGTAAATTAAATATTCCTGCTATGAGATACATTTTCTTGAGAACCTTTTGTGAGAGATATTAAAATAATACTTTTTTGTTATTTAAACGTATATATTTTCTTTTCATTAGGAGATTAATATAAGTTATATTTATTTTTTAATGAAAATGATTCTTTTAACAATAATGGATAATTGTGACCTACTAAAGTCAGTTTAATGATAAGAAACTTTGATTGCTATAAGTTCATTGTTACATTATATAAAACAATGATGAAAAATTAGGAATTTTTTCATTTTTTTTTTCTACAGCTTTTAATATCAGATTTATACATCTTATCATTGACTTGATCATTTAATATTTTAGAAGCTAATTAATGAAATTTAAATATTTTTATTATTTATTTTAAAATTTCATCTATTTTTTATTTAATTTTCCAAACTCATAGAATTGATACATACATGTTAAAAATTTGTTAGTAACCACGATGAGATTGGGGTCGACATTTGCTCAAGCCTGTGTATGCCACTGGTGTCATGCCTAATAGTATTGAAGGAACCTTCTTATTATATCGTTTTTATGCACATAAAAAATATCACGATGAAAAATAATATCTAAAATATTCGTTTACATTAAAATTAAATAGTCACATGAAACATGTACTCGTCATTCTCAAGAAAGAAAAATGTATATTTTAAAATAAAATTGAAAAATACACTTTTATTCATCTCCTGAAAAGAAAAGCAATTTAACCTTTCATATAAGAATTTAATTTTAATTTCCGACAGTGCACAATTATTTTTTAAATTTTTATCCAAACATAAGAATCATATATTGGTTGATTTCTATAATAACAATTTTAAAAGCCATACATAGGATAGGATGATTTTTAATTAATTGACTAAATTTTTTTGCAATGATAGTTCGTGAAAAATTATCAATAGTCATCAATAGATATATACTAAATCTGTACAGCCTCCAAACCAAGAACTCCACGTGTTGTGTTCTGCTCCATTCTCAAAAAAAAAAAATTCTCTTTTATTTGCATTATAAATTATAAATTAGGCCGCTGTTTTGCTTTTTATGCTATGGGTCATTTGGTCTAGTTCTTTATAAAATCTTGTAGAAAAGAGAGAAAAGAAAGAGAGAGAGTGGGAGAGGGAGTCACCATGCACCTTGCCGGAAGCCACCACAAGTCCAAGCATTCATTGCATTTCTATGTTAATGCTTCAAGTCACTTACAACCAACCACTAATAATCATCTATCAACCAGTTAAAGAAAAGAAAGAGAGAGAGAAGTAGGGAGAGGGATGTGAAGGAAAAAGTACCTCACAACGAGAGAGAATGAGCTAATGATGAAAATAAAATGGATTGAAGGGACAACTTGGTAATTGCCTACTAGCAATGACTTGGTTGTCACTTACATTTAAATTTGAAAAATGTGAGAGATAAAGTGTGAGATTAAACAAATATTTGGAATATATTTTTTGTTTTGAAGCATATAAAGCAATGAGGATAGTCATCGATTATAATTATTTTTTTATATTAGATCAATGCTTTTATTATGTTGTTATTTTTTTAAAACATCTACTTGCAACAACATGACTGTCTAATGGTCTGCTGCTATTTCAATGTTTTGTTGTAATGTATTATTTAAGTCTTGAATTGTGACACGACACATAAGTTAAATACTTCTCCTGTCTCATAATATAATTTGAATTTTGACAGATGATTACTAGGAATAATTTAGGACGATACTCAGTAGGAATCAAGAATAACACTTACTTGAGTCACTCATGTATATAATTACTAGGAATCGTAAAACTCTGTCTAGACACTGCAACTGCATGCATGTTTAAGAATTTGAATTTGAAAATACTTATTAAACTAAGATAATTTTATCAAATGATTCACACATTCAGTAATATATTATATTAAAAACTTTAAATTTTATAAAATTGAAAAAGAATTTGCATGTTATTACCCTTCCCTAGTCCCTTCTCTCTCTCTCTCTCATTAAATGGGCAATCCTATTCCTATTCCTTTTCAATCTCATTACTTTTATGCAAATTATGCTTGCTAGATCGGCCACTAGTACATGATCAGAAAGGTAGAAAGGGATATGTTTGTTGGCTACAATGACAAATGGCGAGTTTATATCTTACAAGGACAGTTTGGTTTGTTTTTAGGGGAAACAAATTAAACTTTGACTTAATTAGTTATTATACATGAAACCAACCCAAGAGGTATATCTTAGTTGCTACACATACACACGTCTTTGTTTTTGCAACTACTAAATTGCCTAGGAACGTCTCATTATTTACGACCTAATAATAGTATCTTGTGGTACTGCAACCTCTTTCCAAGTTTATCATGTTCTTTTTTTGGGAGGTACATACACGAATTTCTCATGCCAACTATATGCATGTCCCAGCTGTCATTCGTTTTTGCAATTTTCTTTTTTGAGAGCCATTGAATCAAGGTTTTTAATTAAGGTACTAGATAAAGTAGAGCGTGTGCAGCTGTATGTTAATTCTTCAAAATATAATTCACTTAAATGGCATTAATAGTATGTTGGTTTTATGTCAGTGTGTATACTTGATTTATAGGTTTCAGTCTTGTGACGGTTTTAATTGAGCTTTAATAATCGTAAAATAAATAAATAAATTGAGCTTTAATAAGTGTTTTCTCTGGCGAAAAAGTAACATGTTTTTAAAGCACTTCTACTTTCAACATTGTCGTTTTGAATAAATAGTAACTTCTTTTTTTTTTTAAGAAAAAATAAACAAGTTTTTAAATAACAATTTTTTTGGGAAATGAAATGGTATCCCAATTTAAAGGTCGAAAAACCATTAAAATTAAAAATATTTACAAATATTTTATATTTATTTCACTAAACTCACTAATTCTTTTTATCACGATTGATCACTTTTAGTTACTTGAATCCAAAATAGTGTTTAAGTGAATCAAGTTCAAAACCACTCAGATTAAATACTTGTTGATATTAAACTCACTAATATTGGATTAGTAGTAAGGAATTTGAGTAATTAATCTGTTTAAGGTTATAGGTTCAAAAATTTATTGCTTCTATTGTTAGAAAAAGGTCACTAAAAAAATTAGTAGTGGTTTCTGGCTTGAATTTATTATGATCTATCATACATGCAACTTAACTTGTTCTCTCTACTCACGGGAACCCCTATGTTTTAAAAAAACATCTTTTTTTAAATAAAAAAAAAGAAAAGAAAAGAAAAAACATCTTATTTAGTACTGTATAATGTTTCTTGTTAAAGTCGTGCACAAAAGTTGAGGGAGAGAAGACAATGGTATTTAATTCAATAAATGTGGCTATGCTCTTGATCGATATGATAAATCACGTTTAGTTTGCTGATCATTTATTTCCATGAAGATTCCCGCGTGTTTATGAGTTACATGTGAATGATTAATTTCTGTGTAAGAAATACTTTAGGTGAATATTTTGAAGATAATATGTTTTTTTTTATAACTTTTACTTGCTCTGTTATAGGAAGTAAGTTAGTAATGCATTGACTGGTCATATTGAAATACCTTTTGCAACACGTTTATAGTTAAAAATAGAAACCGAAGATATGAGATTTGTAATTCTTTATGATAATTGTTTATGATATTTATTAACATTGATTAGTATTATTATTATGCATAAATAAATTCACATGTTAGATATTGAGTGTTTATATAAATATGTAATATTTAAAATTACTGATTAATTGATATTATGTGAAGAAAATGATCGATGATGATTAAAAAAAAACTATTTTCATAACTTTAATGTGCTAATTTAATAGTAATATAAAAAAATAACTTAAACATATTTGGAATTTATTTCTTATATACTTGTGAAAAAAATGAAATTTATATAAACAATCATATAACTTGTTTGACTAAAATTACTCAATTCCCTAAAATAAATGTGATATATATGTATTTTTTTATAAAATAATTATTTGATTCTTTTATTATATAACCTTTATTATTTATTATTATAGATGAAATTAATATTGATCATTTATAATTTAAATATTTTATGTGGATTACTTTTAGTCATTTTATATTCACACTTATTTTCACATTATGATTTGATTTATGTTTTTGTTAGAAGACATTATTTGGTTTAAAGTATTTGTAAATTCAGAAATCGATAGTGTAAAATAGTTTTACATTATTATCTAATCATAAGTCATTGTTTGAATTATTTTAAGATAATTTTTGAAAGTCAACAAACTTACCATATACAGTGAGTTATAATTAGATGATCGTCTAAAACTTTTTACACTGTCAATATATAACTTTTTTTCTCTATATTAATTTTATAGACATGTTTCTGAAATGTTTTTTTGAATTGGTTTATAGACCAAGGTATAAAATGTGGTGTTTTTTACTTTGATCAAAATTCAAATTATTTTGAGTTTCGTATATGTATGTTGTCATCTTTATATTAATAAGTGCATTTAGTGAGTTATCATTATTCGTTTTGTTTATCATGACATGATTAATTGTATATTAAAAGAAATATGAATTTGCTTTAAATTTGTGTATTGCGCATGATTGATTTCATATAGGTTGGTACTTTTACATGTATTAAAGTCGCAATACTTTTCTTTGAAAGATTTTATTGGTTTATAAATAAAAATATGTATATCTGGTATGTGGTGTGCCTTTTTTAGTGAGTAATATCAAGGGGAAAAATAATTTGAGATATATTTTGTATGTCTCAACTTCTAAAATAATGACTCACACAAGGCAAAACGTTAATGTTAAAGTTGTACTACAAGTTTATTAGTTCAATTGAAAAACTTACAAATGTATACCATAAGTTTACAAAACAAAATAACTTTGTTATTTGGCATGACTAGTTGGATCATTTCGGGTTTGTTAATATGCGAAAAGTAGTTAAAAATTCATCTGAACACCCATTGAAGAACCACAAAAATCTCTGGTTCAATGATTTCTCATGTACTACTTGTTCACAAGAGAAGTTAATAATAAGACCAGCACTAGAAAAAGTGAGGATGAATTTCTTACATGTTTAGAACAAATACAAGATGTTATTTGTGGACCAATATATCAACCATGTGAATCATTCAAATATTATATGATTTAAATTGATGTATCAACCAAATGACCACATGTTTGTTTGTTTTCAACTCGCAACCAGGAGTTTGCAAGATTTTTAATTCAAGAAAATTCATCTTGATAATTTTGGTGTGTTTGCATCTCATGATTTTAATGAGTATTGTATGACTACTGGAATTTATATTCAACGTCCTACATAAGATGTCCATACACAAAATGGACTTGCAAAATCACTTATTAAAGATTTAAAATTGATTGCAAGACCATTACTCATCAATGTCTTCTTGGGGAAAATGCAATTTTGCATGTTGCAATATTGATTAACATCAAGGCAATATGTTATAGTTAGTTCTATCCTTTTGAAATTGATTTCCAATTAGCAACCTTATATTTCCAATTTAATATTTTTTTTCTTCAAATGTGTTGTATATGTTGTAAATATGAGTCCAATTGTTTGATCACAACACATTAAGATGAGTCTTTAAAGGAGGTTGGAAATATATGTTAGATATGAATCTCCATATGTAATAAAATATGTTGAATCATCAATAATAAATTTATTTACGACTCAGTTTGTCGATTGTTATTTTGAATTAATTTTTCCAACATGAGGGAGGAATAGTAAGCAGTTGGAAAAAAGATATTAATTTAAATGAATTATCATTATCTTGATCCTCGTACAAAACAATGTGAACTAGAAGTTTAAAAGATAATTCATTTATAAAGTTTAGTAAAAAATAATGGTGAAGTCATATGTATCAACTGCTAATGCTCCAATAAATTTTGTTGTCCATGTTGAACAGTATAATATTACAAAATGAGTCTTAGATATATATGAAGCATGATAGATCCATTGGTTTCAAAGATAAAAATTCTCAATTAAGAAAATAAGTTAAAAGTAATATGACCAAATTGAGGTTATAAGGATACTAAAATATTCCTCTGACATATTTATATATTTTAGCTCCAGATGAACTCGTGTATTTGAAATTAGTGAAAATAAAGAGATCTCATATTATGTCATAAATGAAATACGATGAAATTGAAATAAAGTCAACGTTGACAATGTATTTGCATATAATGTAGCACTCAATGAAATACATAATAATGATAATGAGGATCAAGAGTAAGTCTATGAAAAAAAAAATTATAGACAAAGAAATGATTGGACAAAATAGAAAAGACTCAATTGAGGCAAAATTAAACTCGCTTTCCAAAATGAATGATTTTGAACCTGTAATCTATACACTTGAAGATGTAAAACACAAATATATTTTTGGACATGTAGTTCATACACCTGAAAATGAAAAACTAGTTAGATTTTTAGACATGTAGTGCTACTTGAAGACGTAAAACTAGTTAGGTTTTTGGATCTGTAATTCATATGCTTGAATCAATTAAGTTTTTGGACTCATAGATTACACTTTGAAGATGTAAAAATAATTAAGTTTGTGGACTTATAGGTTATACACTTGAAGATGCAAAACCAACTGGATGCAAATAGATTTTTGTGAACAACAAGAATGATGAAAGTGCAAGATACAAAGCATGACTTGTTGCTCAATAATTTTCACAAAGACCTAACATTAATTTTGAATACACATATTCACCCGTAGTGGATGTGAGACTTAATCGGTCTAATTACACATGAAAAGCTCAATTTTCATCTGATGAATGTTGTTACAACATATTTGTATAGGTCTATTGATAATGACATTTGTATGAAACTTACTAAAGGATATAATTTGCCCAGTAGTGCAGATTATTGAGAAGATTATCCTATAAAATTGATCAAGTCTCTGTATGAACTAAAAAAATCTAGACTATGAGGAACTCCTATAGGATATAATCTTCTCAATAATTTTTGATAAAAGAATGACATAAAATTTTCTCATTTGTCCATGTATTTTTCCTACAAACATGAAAATGAATTTGACACAATTTCTATTTATGAAGATGACAAATACTTTTGGAACTCATGAAGAACTTTCAAAAGCTATAGATTGATTAAACAAAGATTTTGAGATGAAGGACCCAGGAAACACAAATTTTTTTTTGGGAAATTGGATACTTGAAGAATAAAATATTTGTACATCAAGAAGTTTTTATAGCAAAGGTACTTAAAAGATTTTATATGAGAAAATCACATTCATTGTACACTTCAAAGATTCTAAGGTCTCTAGATATTAACTATGATCCTTTTAGATATTGAGAAAAGAATGAAAAAGTACTTGGTCTTGAAGTAGAATGTCTTAGTGTTATTGAAACACTAATATATCTTACTATGTATACACAACGTTATATATATCATCTCTCAGTAATTTACTAGCAAAATATAATTATTCATCAATACAAATACATTTGTGCATGTACTTTGTTATATAACAATTTTCGGTTATTATACCTTTTGCAACACGTGTACATACATATTTTATTTTAGAAGCAAAAACAAACCCATGTATATATATATATATATATGTATGTATGTATGTATGTATGTATGTATGTATGTATGTATGTATGTATGGGTGATTAAGCAGACCACGGCTAGCCTTGGTTTGGTACTTTTGCCTCTTCCTCTTCCTCGTGAGGAGGAAGATGATTTTACCGAATCTGGCATAGGAGCACTACTGGTTTCTCCCTTGTAAATATTCACGAGTGAGATAGTCAGGTAGAGAGTTTAAGGTACCTTTGAGAAATTCTATCTCAAAATCAAAGATACTCAAAATAGCTTGCCATCTGGTAAAAATCTGTTTTGATGCAAGATTTTTAATATCTTTTTGTAAAATCTATTTTGCAGACTCACAATTAACACAAACTAAAAACCTTTGATTAAACAAATCAAATTGAAATTCTGAAATGCATAAAACAATTGCTAAAACTTCCTTTCTAACAGTGAAATAATTCTGCTGGACAAGATTCCAATGTTTTGAAGTAAATGCAATTATTTGTTCTTTGTCATTGACGGATTGTTTGAGAATACCACCATAACCAATGTCAGAGGCATCAGTTTCAACAATCTTTTTGGCTGAAGGATTGGGAAGGGAGAGACAAGGAAGGTTATGGACTTGGGATTTATTTTCCCTATGTCTCTTTTTTGCACCTTTTCCTCTCGTCTCTCTTACAAATCTTCTCAACCCTCTTCTTCCTCTTTTAACCCCTCCCAAGCAAAAAATTCTTTAATCAAATCCAACTGTAATATTTTCAAGGAAAAATTCTCTTTTGAAAATATTAATCCAGACCAAGATGACTGGAAGATTCCCAGGATTCTAGAAAATGAGCTTTACCAACCCGACAGAAGATATTTTCGTAAATCTGATTTCATAATCAGAACTGTTGAGACTAACATACATCTTAAATTTGATTTTGATGAAATTAAACTTCTTTCAAGCAGTTCTTTAAAACTTCATAAACAAAAATATAGCTTTTTGCACATTGATTGTGTTCAAGTTGCTGCTAAACCTTTAGGTATACAAGGATTAAACACCTCAATTCTTTTATGCTTAAGAGACTCCCGTCACAATCAGTTTACCAACTCCATCTTAGGCACTGTAGAAACCAGCCTTAGTAATGGACCAATCAGTTTACCGACCCTAAACCACACCTAACTTTGAGTCTGTTAAGCAGAATGACTCTGGAAGGGTATAAATCACTTTCAATAGGTCTAATTCCTTCAATACCGCTAGGTCATCCTTTACAAGAGACTATAGATCTGAGATGTTTGGGTCTATTTTCTCTAGGAAATGCTTTTCTACTGCTCCAAGTGGAAGCAGTAGTAGAATCAAACTCCAGGGTGTAGAAACCTCGTCCTTCATTCCTCAACCTGTATATCAATAGGAGAATATTGAGGAAGAGTCTAGATCTATCCCCTCTCCAACCTTTTCATCTATGCAAGATTATGAAGTTATCCATGATTAATAAGACCTGCATAGATTATGAGGCCCTTAAGCTAGATTTCGACTCTGAGGAAATGACTCCTCAAAGAAAGTGGTTTCTTAGCTATTACAAGGATAATAATAAAATGCAGGGAAGAATATTATTCTTTCCTTAACCTAGTCCAAACCCAAATCTTTTTCTTTGATTGGTGTAAGTCTTATGCAGCTTACCATAAGATAGATTACCCTTTCTTAGAACCAAACACCATTAGTGTTATCACTAAGTATGGCCTTAAAGATGGCCAGATAGTTAGATCTGAGTTCCCTCCGTCGACTTAGTTTATTCTTCCTAATGTCAGGAACGAAAAGCATGGTCACATCTATGCCTCACCCTTTAAGTCTAGGGATGAGTCTGAACCCATAACACCCAAAGATATCAAGAACCTTATGGAGCAATCCAACTATACCAACAGGTAACTCTCGTCCATAGGGGAAAAATTAGGTGAAAAATCCAGTCTTAGCTTAGAATCTAGCACTTCCTCCTCTTTTAAGACCATTCAAACACCAATCTTTAAACCTTTTAGGATGACTGATAAGCTTAGGAAGGAGTTTGCCAAACTCAAAGCTTTCAATCAGCCTCTTAGTCAGCCTTCTGTCGAGTCTATGGAAAATGAAGGATTAACTTCCATTATCATTCAAGACACTCCTCAGACTTCCCAAGAAGCCCATTCCAAACCAACCCTTACTAGAGCCATATCTAGGCATGAAGCTCAAAAGGACAAAGATAAGGAAATCAATGTCCTTAACCAAGCCAAGTCAGAAAATGGTAACTCTGACTCTAATATGTCTGTCCAAATTAATCCCATTGGGAACCAGCCTAATTGGAAGCAACCCTTTAAGTTGTATTACAATAGGGCAACCCCTCTTGATCTTCTCCTAGAAGAAAGGGAACATTCCAAACCTTTAATGCCAATTATATCTATGAATGGAACATAGATGGCAAGACTGAGTACCAAATCCTTAACATCCTCCAACCGATGACCATGGTTGCTACAACCTATGATATGTCCCTTAATTGTTCTGAAGCAGTTATTGTTAACATTTTAGTTTCTGGTTTCACTGGACAACTAAAAGGTTGGTGGGACAACTGCCTGTTCGAGGACCATAAGATTACCATCCAAAGTGCTGTCAAAATAGGAAATGATGGCACTGTCTTAACCCAAGATGGTAAACCTATCCCTGATTCGGTCAACCAACTTATCTTTATCATCGTTAAGCACTTCATAGGTGACTCCAGTTTATGGAAAGATAAATTTGCTGAACTCTTTTCCAACCTTAGGTGCAAGAATTTAGGTGCTATAAGGATACCTTCCTTACTAGAGTCTTTACCCGTGAAGATAGCCAAGAACCATTTTGAAAAGAAAAATTTCTTGCTGGTCTTCCAAAATCATTAGGGGATAATGTTAGGGACAAGATCAGTTGTCAGCACCCTAACAATGAGATCCCTTACAAGCAACTGAGTTATGGTAAACTTATGGCTTACATCCAAAATTTAGCCTTAAAAATTTGCCAAGATGATAAAATCCAGCATCAGCTTGCCAAAGAAAAGGCTCAAAATCGTAGAGATTTGGAAAATTTCTGTGAGCAGTTTGACCTTCCCTGTTCCAAGCCTAGGAAGTCCAACAAGCATACCCATAATCCAGATAGACAGAAATCCAAGAAGTTTGTTTACCATCGTCATAAGTCAAGAACCCCGCCTACAAAGCTTAGAAGAGAGTTCGAAACCAAACCTCCCTTTGATAAGGTCAACATTCCTAAGAAACCCATAGTCTGTTGGACTTGTGGCAAACTAGGCCACAAAAGTCAGTATTGCAGGCTTAAGAAGAAGCTTAGGAATCTTAACCTAGAACCCTCTGTCAAAGAACAGATAAATCAGCTCTTAGTAGAATCTTCCATTGAAGAAGAATCTGATAAGGAGACTTCTGAGGTCCAATCTTCAGAAAATCTGAATCAAATTTAAGAGGATGATTTATCTCCGACTGATGAAGATTGTCCTTCTTCTTCCCACATCAATGTCCTTACCCGGGAGCAAGATCTTCTTTTTGAGGTGATTATTTCTATTTCTGACCCTGAAGAAAAGAAAAATCTTTTATTAAAACTTAAACAATCTTTAAATGAATCATCATCATCTTCTTCTTCTAAAACTAACGATTTGTTAATTAATAACAAGTTTAATCTTAATAATACCCTTAAAAAATTTGAAAAGAGTATTGTTCAACCAGTAACCCTTCAGGATCTTCAACATGAGGTTAATCAACTGAAAGCTGAAATTCGCCTTATTAAGGAACAACAAAATGTTCATCAAAATATTTTGAGTGTTCTGCAATCTGGTGACCAAACTGATGAGAAAAATCATGATCAGAATAACCAACCCTCTGATAATGATTCTCCAAATGATTCAGTTAATCATGTTGGTCCTTCAAACATTTTTGAACTAATTAATCAATTAACAATTTAGAAGTTTTATATTAAGGTCAAAATTATTGTCAGAACCTTCATCCTTGAGACTGAAGCTCTGTTTGATACAAGGGCAGATTCAAACTGCATTCAGGAAGGGATAGTTCCAACTAAGTATTTTGAAAAAACTTCTGAACGACTTAGCACCGCTAATGGATCTAAGCTTCGTGTTAATTTTAAACTTTCAAACGCTTTTATTGAAAAGGATGAACTAAAAGTAAAAACTTCTTTCCTCCTTTTCAAAAATCTTAAAAACGCTGTTATTTTGGGAACACCTTTTATTAAATCTATTTTTCCCATAACCATTTCTGATAAGGGTATTTCTACTACTTATTTAAATAAATCCATTACTTTCAGATTTCTTAAAAATCCTATTGTTAGAAATTTGAACCCAATCCTTTTTAAGCCAAATCAAATTAATCATCTCAAAGAAGAAATTTCTTATAAGAAAATTGACGATTTGCTTAATCAACTTGTTGTTCTTAACAAAATCAAGTCTTTGTCTAACCATATCCAAAGCTCAATCTATGCTGACCTTCCAAACGCTTTTTGGCAAAGGAAACAACATATTGTTGATCTTCCTTATGAAAAGGACTTTAATGATCAACAAATCCCCACCAACACCTAACCCATCCAGATGAGCCAAGAACTCATTGTCCATTGTCAGAATGAAATCCAATATCTTCTGCAAAAGGGGTTGATTAGGAAAAGCAAAAGTCATTGGTCTTGCTCTGCCTTCTATGTCAACAATGAAAATACAATGAACACCTATGTAAATAAACCAAGAGGGGGGGGGGTGAATTGGTTTTACCTCAGAGTTTTAAAATTTCCTTTCAAAATATGTAACAACGGAAGACTTTAAAAGGATCGTATCTATTTAAAACCAATTAGAAATCAATTTACTTCATCAATCAACTTACTCTTGTGCAGTAACCAAGTTTATACGATGAACAAATTCTATACTTCAAGAATTCAATGAAACATAAACTGAAATATAAATGCACACAAGATTTATACTGTTTCACCTTTCAACCCCGGAGGCTACATCCAGTTTTCTTCCAACCAAATCTAGGTTAGAGTTCCACTATAACAAATATCTGTTCTTTACAAGCTTACAAAGTGATCTCTCTTACCTACCCTAGGTAAAATTCAAAATCTACTTCCTATAGACTTTTCAAAAGATCAAGAACCAGAGATCCCCTCTCTGTTCTTCCCCCTAGAAAACCCTTTCTAGAAAATCTTTAAAGAACCCAAATGTTATATGGAAATACAACACAATTATACAACAAATATCAAAACAACACAAGCTTTAGGTTCAAGAAAGATATCACCTCATATTCCTCAGCAACTACAATGATATGAATGATTCAATCAACCTGAGATGATGACTACCATACTTTCTTGACACTTCTTTAAGCACTAGCTTGAATAGATGTTCACACACAATGAGTATCAAGACTCAACACACATGTAGATCTCAACACATTTGATTATCTAACTAAATTCAGACTTGGAAACACTTAAAAGCTTTAGAGAAAGTATATCACAGGAGTATACACGAGTAACTCTCTTTTTCTTCCTTAGTCTCACTAAGACTCAGCTTTTCTATTTATAAAAAACAGTTTCAACTAACTGTAATCGATTAATTTGTTATAGTAATCGATTATTTTAACTGTTGTAATCGATTATATTATCAATATAATCGATTATATTGTTCATCGTAAATCTGGAAATCTTGAACGAACATAATAATCGATTATATCACCATGTAATCGATTAAGCCAGAAAAACTATGTTTTACAATGCACTCAGGTAATCGATTAAGTATCCAAATAATCGATTAAGCCAGAACATGTATAAAACTTAACAATGCATATTTAATCGATTACAAACATTTGGTAATCGATTAACCCAGATGAACATGTTGTGTATCATTATGCAGAAGCTTATGTAATCAATTATTTCCCAAGATAATCAATTATCCCAGTAAGTTCCTAATTATGTGTAAAGCTTATTTAATTAATTACGAGCCAGTGGTAATCGATTAAAATGTTCATAAGGCATTTTCCAGAAAACATACACACGCCTGTAATCGATTATTTCCCAAGATAATCGATTAAAGCAGTAATAAAATGTTTTACACAAATTCTAAATGCCTTTATGAAATTCTACATGTTTGCATATTACCACATGATCAAATCCTATCAATGAATGTATGAATGCATGAATTATCAAAAGCTAATGAGGATTATAAGGCTTTATCTAATGAACTAAGCTTAAACAAAATTACATATGCCATCAAATTGATTGGGCATGTAAAATATGAAAACTCATTCACTTCAATCATCTTTGAATCCTTTGCTTTAGCTTCTTTGATTCTAACAAACAAACCTGCAGAAATTGAGCGTGGATCTCCTCGTTTAGTTATCAACTACAAACCCTTCAATTAAGCCCTTCAGTGGATCCGCTACCCGATACCAAATAAAAAGGATCTTCTAAATCGCCTCTTTTCCGCTAAAATCTTTTCCAAATTTGAAATGAAATCAGGATTTTGGTAAATCCAAATCAATGAAAGGGATTGCTATAAACCAACTTTTACGGTCGCTTTTGGACAATATGAATGAAGAGTCATGCCTTTTGGATTAAAAAATGCTCCTTAAAAATTTCAGAAAATTATGAATGACATTTTTAATCTTTACTCCTCTTTCATTATTGTCTATATTGATGATGTTCTTGTGTTTTCCCAATATGTTGACCAACACTTTAAACACGAACATTTTTATCCAGGTAATCAAGAAAAATGGTCTTGCTTTATCTAAAACTAAAATCAATCTTTTTCAAACAAATATTTGTTTTCTTGGTCACAATATCTACCAGGGCACTATCACTCCTATCAATCGTGCTATCTAGTTCTCAAACAAATTTTCAGACCAGATCATCGAAAAAACTCAGCTCCAACTTTTTGTCGATTGTTTAAATTATGTCACTGACTTCTTTCCTCAGCTGAGTAATCTTGCCAAACCTCTTTAGCTGGGGCTACTTTGTCCATGGCCCAAGTCTGAGGGAAGTTAATATCTTCCCACCTGATGACCTTAGGAATAACAACCCTGGCTTTGGTTGTATCCGTGAAAAACAAAGTAGTTTCTCTAATCTTCCTAGGTTTGAGGACTCTAGACATGCACGAGTTCATTACCTTGTATTGAACTCGATATATGATATTAACTAGGATAGATCCAACCTTTATATCAAGATCATAAAGCTAGACATCAAGGGTTAAGACATCTAGAATGTTGGCATCCTCCAGGCTGACAGTGTAACACCATGAAATTTTATAAGTAGAAAGATATTTGTGTTGATTAATTGTTTAATATAAATCTTGAAATCTGTTAAAGTGTTTTGCATGGGTGTTTGTGCGTAAAAGGTGAAAGTCAAATTTTGTGGCTGAGATAAGCTATCCGTACACGTATAGTAAAAATAATGGTGGCTATGGTGGCTGTTTGGTCACGCAAGTGGGCAACTATGGTGGCTGTTATAGCTGGCTGAATCAAGTTGTTGGCAACTTGCCTCAATGCTTCGTCTATAAATAACCCTAAAACGGAAGAATGGTTCACTCTCACTTCTGGGCGTGATTTTCTTCTTTTTCTCTCTCTAAAAATTTTTTTGCACCAGAAATCTTTCTCTTCTTCCACTTTTTGTACCACTAAAACTCTCAAGAAACCACCGTAGCAGCGGCAGAAAATTCTCTCCATTAAGAAGAATTCATGAACGAAGCTTAAACTGTTTATTCTTGATCGCTGTGAGAACAAGTGTTCAAACAAAACACACGTTAGATCTAAAGAAAAGAAGCCCTGTTGAGGTAAGGGAAGTTTATTGTGTTAATAATGATTTTTGATATCATGGTTGAGTTAAAGTGTGTATCTGTTGTTTAATATGCTGTGTAAAATATATTGATGATGTCTGTAAATGGTGTGAGGAAGATGACTACCGGGTTGGGTAAGTCAGGTGGAGTATGTTACATATATATATATATATATATTAAAACATTGTTGTTTGTGACGTCGGCTGCCGGGAAGGGTTGGCCGAGTTGCATGTGTCAAACCTTTGTTTGTGACGTCGGCTACCGAGATGGGTTGGCCGAGTTGAGTGGGTTCATTACTTCGCAGAGCTCATATGTTCTTGGGAAAAGAACCACCAGGTTACTTACTCGGCATAGCCTGTATGTCTTGAGAAAAGAGCTACTGGGTTCCTACTCGGCAGAGCTCGTACCCGTTTCCTTGTGAATTACTGGGCTTCCTTACCCAGACAACCTTGTGCCATCTTCCGACCTTGTTGGGATTATTACATTAGTTATTATGGCTAGGTGCCAATCCGAACATCTAATATTGTACCCCTATTCATTTGTTTGTAGTGTTTATGAATGACGTATGTGATTACGTTGAGATTGGCCATTGTATTGGCTTGAGT
Organism: Glycine latifolia; assembly: GCA_013407115.1. Classification (NCBI taxonomy): domain Eukaryota; kingdom Viridiplantae; phylum Streptophyta; class Magnoliopsida; order Fabales; family Fabaceae; genus Glycine; species Glycine latifolia. The sequence goes on from CM023951.1 coordinate 21,732,875, forward strand.
TATTAAATGCATTAATACCATTGGGAGTATATGGCATTATTCTAACCGGGATGAGTTAACCCGGGTAGGGCCATACATTGATGGTACCCATGGTAATCTAAATGTGTTTGGATATACATAAAATACCAACAGGGGTGTATGGCATTACCCTAACCGGGACGATTTGATCCTGGGGACGGCTCATACATTGATGGTGATGTGGTGTTATTTTATGTGTTGACGTGAGGTGCCAGGACTGGGTGGTTAACCTTGCAAGAACCATGGTCAGTGCATCAGTATGCCTGAGAATGGGTCAGTATATATATACATGGGGGTGTATGACATTATCCTAGCTGAGTCGAGTTGAGCACGGTTTTGGGTCATACATTGATAGAGCCCGTGTACACACTTCATGCATAATGGAAATAGGATGGTGGCAGTAGGCTACAGAGGTACTAGAGGGGCATCTCTGTTTGGAATTCCCTTGTGACTCAAGGCTGATCACCATGAGGGGGGAGCGACCTATGCACGGCAGAGTGACCTTGACGAGCTTCTGCATCATTTTCCTGAGAGAGACTATTTCTATAAGGATGGTACCACATTGCATTGACAAAGAGATAAGTCTGGAACATGCATCATGACTAGTCATTTTAAAATGAATTGTGAAATGTGTTTGGACGGGTTGTTCATGATTGAATGCGTGATAAAATATTTGAACAATGTTGTCATTTTGCAATGACCAAGTTGTTTTTTTTTATATAACTGATGATATTTATTTAATTATTATTTAACATGATGGACTCACCTTTGCTTTGTTGTACCTTATGGTTTGGTACCTATGATGATCGCGGACCATGTTCGTGTAAGCAGATGGACAGCAGTAGATAACCGGGAAGATGACCTATGTTGGTTGGAGCCGCCAAGTAGTCGGGATGTAGATGGACTAGATCCCGGGCAATATTTTTGCTAGTTACACCCCTTGTTTTAATGACTACACCCCGGCGTTTTGCTAGTTACACACTGTCATTTAAATTCTTATTCCTTTTGAGAATTTTGTACAATTTAGACTTGGTTATTTATAATTACCACCAACTTATGATTATTAATATACAAGTATTATGATGTATTGCCTCTTTGCAAATTCGAGTTTTGATTTGTGATATTGATTACACTTACGAAAAATTTACTACTATTATTATAAACAAACTTAAAGGGATTTTTAGACATAAATTTACTACTATTATTATAAACAAATTCTTTTCCCTAGTCCTTGCTTCCACCCCATATGGTATCAGCGCCTGATGGGGAAGTAGGAATATATGGTTAGATCTGGTTTGTCATTTACTTATCTAAACTATATTCCGGACATAATGTTTTAATGTTTTTGTTAAATGCTTTTGTACATGTTTCAAGTACTTTTATGTCTTAACTAGTTAGCATGATAAGCGGAGAAAGTTTCGATCTGGTGTTGTTGGGGTAGTAAGTCCCGCTGAGATAAGGGCAGTAAAACCTACAAATTATTGAAACGCGAGATCTGAACTTTTATCTGAAATTCATTGGCTTTAGTTAAGAGATAAAAAAAAGTCTGGAATATAGCTCAGTAGGTAAATTTTAAACCCAGATCTATCTTTATGTTTTTATAGAACCAAAGGATGGCGATGATATCAGGGGACTAATTTATGATTTCTTCTTCCATGTCTCTTTTTCGCACCTTCTCCTCTCGACTCTCTTTCAAGTCTTTGCAACCATCCTCCTATTTTTTAGTCCTTCTCAAGCCGATAACGCTTTAATCAAATCAAACCGTAATATTTTCGAAGAAGAAGTTTCTTTTGAAGATATTAATCAGGATTTGGATGACTGGAAGATACCCAGAATTCCAGATAATGAGCTTTACAAACCTGAAGGCCGATATTTTCGAAAGACTGATTTTATCATTCGGACTGTTGAAACTAATATCCGCCTTAAAACTGATTTTGATGAAATTAAACTTCTTTCAAACAATTCTTTAAAACAGCATAAACAAAATTATAATTTATTGCATATTGGATGTGTCCAAGTTGCTGCTAAACCTTTAGGAATCGAAGGATTAAACACCTCAATTCTTTTGTGTTTAAGAGACTCCCGACATAATCAGTTTACCAACTCCATCTTAGGCACTGTAGAGACCAGCCTTAACAATGGACCCATCTATTTCAATTGTTATCCTGATAGGAGTGTCATCCTTGAGGATGCAAACATCCTAGATGTCTTGACCTTAGACGTTCAGCTTCATGGTCTTGATATGAAAATTGGATCTATTCCGGTCAATATCATCTACCGAGTTCAATACAAGGTAATGAACTCATGTGTGTCTAGAGTCCTCAAACCCATAAAGATTGGAGAAACTACCTTGTTCCTTACCGATACCACCAAAGCCAAGGTAGTCATTCAAAAGTCATCAAATGGGAAGACATCAATTTCCCTCAGACTTGGGCCATGGACAAAGTTGCTCCGGCAAAACCCCAAACCACACCTAGTTTTGAGTCTGTTAAGCAATATGACTCTGGAAGAGTAGAGATCACCTTCAATAGGTCCAACTCCTTCAACACTGCTAGGTCTTCCTTATTAGAGATTCTAGATCTGAAATGTTTGGGTCTGTTTTTTCTAGGAAATCCTTTTCTGCTACTCCTAGTGGAAGTAGTAGTAGAATCAAGCTCCAGGGTGTAGAAACCTCGTCCTCCATTCCTCAACCTGTATACCAGCAGGAGAATCCTGAGGAAGAGTCTAGATTTATCCCTTCTCCAACCTTTTCATCTATGCAAGATTATGAAGTTATCCATGATTAATAAGACCTGCATAGATTATGAAGCCCTTAAGCTAGATTTCGACTCTGAGGAAATGACTCCTTAAAGAGAGTGGTTTCTTAGCCATTACAGGGATGATAGTAAAACCCAAATTAGGAAAGAATATTATTCCTTCCTCAACCAAGTCCAAACCCAGACCTATTTCTTTGATTGGTTTAAGTCTTATGCAGCCTACCATAAGATTGATTATCCCTTCTTAGAACCAAACACCATTAGCGTCATCACCAAGTATGACATTAAGGATGGTCAAGTTATTAGATCTGACTTCCCTCCGTCAACCAAGTTTATCCTTCCTAATATCAGGAATGAAAAACATGACCCTATCTATGCCTCGCCTTTTAAGTCTAAGGATGAGACTGAACCCATATTAGCCAAAAATATCAAGAATCTTATGGAACAATCCAACTATACCAACAAGTACCTCCAGACCATTGGGGAAAAATTAGGAGAAAAGCCCAGTACTAGCCTAGAAGCCGGCTCATCTTCCTCTAAAACCATCCAAACTCCAATCTTTAAGCCTTTTAGGATGACTGATAAGCTTAGAAAAGAGTTTACCAAACTCAAAGCTTTCAACCAGCCTCTTAGTCAGCCTTCTGTCGAGTCTAGAGAAAAGTTTGAAGGATTAACTTCTATTATTATCCAAGACACTCCTCAGACCTCCCAGGAAGCCCATTCCAAACCAACCCTTACTAGAGCCAAATCTAGACATGAATCCCAAAAGGACAAAGACAAGGAAATCAATGTCCTTAACCTAGCCTAGTCAGAAGATGGTAATTCTGAATCTGATAGGTCTGTCCAAATCAATCCTATTAGAAACCAGCCCAATTGGAAGCAACCCTCTAAACTGTATTACCATAGGGCAACCCCTGCTGATCTTTTCCTAGAAGAAAGGGAACAATCCAAATCCTTCAATGCCAATCATGTCTATGAATGGAACATAGATGGCAAAACTGAGTACCAAATCCTCAACATCCTCTAGCAGATGACTATGGTTGCTACGGCCTATGATACATCCCTTAACTGTTCGGAAGCAGTTATTGTAAATATTTTAGTTTTCGATTTCACTGGACAACTAAAAGGCTGGTGGGATAATTACTTGATCGAGGATCATAAGATTACCATCCAAGAAGCTATCAAAATGGAAAATGATGGCACTATCTGCCTCAAAGATAGTAAACCTATTCCTGATTCGATCAACCAGTTAATCTTTACCATAGTTCAACATTTCATAGGTGATTCCAGCCTTTGGAAAGACAGATATGCCGAATTCCTTTCCAACCTTCGGTGTAAGACTTTAGCAGACTTTAGGTGGTATATGGATACCTTCCTCCTCACTAGAGTCTTTACCCGTGAAGACAGTCATGAAGCTTTCTGTAAAGAAAAGTTCCTTGCTGGTCTTCCAAAATCTTTAGGGGATAAGGTTAGGGACAAGATCCATAGTCAACTCCCCAACAATGAGATCCCTTACAAGCAATTGAGTTATGGACAACTTATTGCTTACATCCAAAAGGTAGCCTTAAATATTTGTCAAGATGATACAATCCAACATCAGCTTGCCAAAGAAAAGGCTCAAAATCGCAGAGATTTAAGAAATTTTTGTGAGCAGTTTGGCCTTCCCTGTTCTAAGCCTAAGAAGTCCAAAAAGCATACCCATAATCTAGAAAAACAGAAACCCAAGAAGTCTGTTTACCATCGTCACAAGTCAGGAACTCCACCTAGAAAGCTTAGAAGAGAGTTCCAGACCAAACCTCCCTTTGATAAGGTCAATATCCCTAAGAAACCAGTAGTCTGTTGGACTTGTGGCAAACCTGGCCATAAAAGTCAGTATTGCAGGCTTAAGAAAAAGCTTAGGAATCTTAACTTAGAACCAGCTGTTGAAGAACAGATTAATCAGCTCCTAGTAGAGTCTTCCTTTGAGGATGAATCTGATAAGGAAACTTCTGAGGGTCAATCTTCAGAAAATCTGAATCAAATCCAAGAGGATGATCTATCTTTGACTGACGAAGACTGTCATTCTTCTTCCTATATCAATGTCCTTACCCGGGAGCAAGATCTTCTTTTTGAGGTGATTAATTCTATTTCAGACCCTGAAGAGAAGAAAAATCTTTTATTAAAACTTAAACAATCTTTAAATGAGCCATCTTCTTCATCTTCTAAAGTTAACAATTTGTTAATTATTAACAAGTTTAACCTTAACAATACCCTTAAAAAATTTGAAAAGAATGTTGTTAAACCAGTGACCCTACAGGATCTTCAGCATGAAGTTAATCAACTAAAAGCTGAAATTCGCCTCATTAAAGAACAACAAAATGTTCATCAGAATATTCTGACTGTTCTGCAATCTGGTGATCAAACTAATGAAGAGAATCATGATCAGAGTAACTAACCCTCTAATAATGAATCCCCAAATGATTCAGTTACTCCTGTAGTTCCTCCAAACATTTTCGAGTTAATTAATCAATTAACAATCCAAAAGTTTTTTATAAAAGTCAAAATTACTATTGGAACCTTTATCCTTGAAACTGAAGCTCTGTTTGACACAGGGGCAGATTCAAACTGCATTCAAGAAGGATTAATTCCAACCAAGTATTTTGAAAAAACCTCCGAACGTCTTAGTACCGCTAGTGGTTCTAAACTTCAGGTCAATTACAAGCTTTCAGATGCATTACTTGAAAAGGAAGATTTGAAAATTAAAACCTCTTTCCTTTTGGTTAAAAATCTGGAAAATGTTGTTATTTTAGGAACGCCTTTTATCAAATCAATCTTTCCTATAACCATTTCTGATAAAGGCATTTCTACGACCTATCTAAACAAATCTATTACTTTTAGGTTTCTCAAAAACCCAATTGTTAGAGATTTAAACCCAATCCTTTTTAAGCAAAACCAAATTAATTATCTTAAAGAAGAAATTTCTTATAAGAAAATTGATGATTTACTTAACCAACCTATTATTATCAATAAAATCAAGTTTTTGTCCAATCAAATCCAAAACTCCATTTGTGCCAATCTCCCAAACGCTTTTTGGCAACGCAAACAACATATCGTTGATCTTCCTTATGAAAAGGATTTTAATGATCGACAAATCCCGACCAAAGCCAGACCCATCCAGATGAGCCAAGAACTCCAGGTTCATTGCCATAAGGAAATTCAAGATCTTCTGCAAAAGGGGCTAATCAGGAAAAGTAAGAGTCCTTGGTCTTGTTCGGCATTCTATGTCAACAAACCAGCAGAGATTGAACATGGATCTCCCCGCCTGGTCATCAACTATAAACCCCTCAACCAAGCCCTTCATGGATTCGCTATCCGATTTCTAACAAGAAGGATCTCCTTAATCGCCTTTTTTATGCTAAAATCTTTTCAAAATTTGACATGAAATCCGGATTTTGGCAAATTCAAATTAGTGAGAAGGATTGTTATAAAACAGCTTTTACAGTTCCTTTCGGCCAATACGAATGGAGAGTTATGCCTTTTGGATTGAAAAATGTTCCTTCAGAATTCCAGAAAATTATGAATGACATTTTTAATCCATACTCTTCTTTTATTATTGTTTATATTGATGATATTCTTGTGTTTTCCCAATCTGTTGACCAACATTTTAAACACATAAACATCTTCATTCAGGTAATCAAGAAAAATGATCTTGCTTTATCTAAAACTAAAATTAACCTTTTCCAAACAAAAATCCGTTTCCTTGGTCACAACATTCATCAGGGAACTATCACTCATATCAATCGTGCTATTGAATTTTCAAACAAATTCCCCAACCAGATCATCGAAAAAACCCAACTTCAGCTTTTTCTCGGTTGTCTAAATTATGTGGTTGATTTCTTCCCTCAGCTAGGTAATCTTGCTAAACCTCTGTATGACTGTCTCAAGTAGGCTCCTCCTCCTTGGACAAATACCCATACTGACATTGTCAAACAGATGAAATCTCAGGTCCAAAACCTTCCTTGTCTATATCTTCCCAATCCTTCAGCCAAAAAGATTGTTGAAACTGATGCCTCTGACATTGGTTATGGTGGCATTCTCAAACAGTCTGTTAGTGGCAAAGAACAAATAATTGCATTTACTTCTAAGCATTGGAACCCTGCTCAGCAAAATTATTCTACAGTTAAAAAGGAAGTTTTAGCAATTGTTTTATGCATTTCTAAATTTCAATCTGATTTGCTCAATCAAAGGTTTTTAATCCGTGTTGATTGTAAATCTGCAAAAGAGATTTTACAAAAGGACGTTAAAAATCTTGCATCAAAACAAATTTTTGCCAGATGGCAAGCCATTCTAAGTATTTTTTATTTTGAAATTGAATTTCTCAAAGGTACTTTAAACTCTTTACCTTATTATCTTACTCGTGAATACTTACAGGGGAGAGATCGGTGAGCATATGCCCAATTTAGTCAAATCTTCCTCCTCACGAGGAAGAGGGAGAGGAAAAAGCACCAAACCTAGACTAGCTGTTGCTGGTTTAATCTCCCATGCAGCATCTACAGGGGTTGGATCTTCATCCAATCATGAAGAAGATTCCAAAAAGCAATCAAAATCTGGGTCATCAACCCAGTCTGGGTCATCTACCCGGGTATTACCACTATCCATCACTGAGTCTTTGACTCAGAAACCTAAACCTCAATCCCAAACAAAGGCGGATTATGCCATGCCAATCCAAACCCTTTTGGCCCTCCATGAACAGGGTCTTTCTCATCTTCCAAAAGGCCTTTCGTCCAAAACATGGGCTGACATTACTTCTGAAGAAGAAGGAAATGAAACCATTCTAGACATGATCAAAACCATGTCTCAAACCCCAATAACCCTTCACAAAGGCAAAGCCATAGTTCAGCAGCCTGAACCATTGGCAATCTAAAAGCCAAAACCCCAAACACAATATGTCCCAAAACCCAAATGTCAGGATGTCGTCCAGATAGAACCTGAATTTTGGGATTCCAAACCAAACAAAGTTTCCCTAAAAATCTTTCCCAAAGACATACAGGGAAACCAATTTCATTACATGTCAACATCTGTGCTCAAGACAAGGCATTTTTATGAATTTATTCTGGTTGATACTAACTCAGTCCAGATTAAACATCATAAAAACAAAGATTTTGAGCAAATTGCTTATTCCAATCTGCAAATTCTTAAGGTTCTAACACCTAGGGAGTTTGGAGATATGAATAAGATCAAACGATCTTCTCAAAATTATGATCCCATTGGTTTTTCATATTGGGATTATCAAACTGCCTGGAATAATGTTTTTTATTTTCAAAATAAAGATTTTATGCATTCCTGGCTTATTTATTTTAAACAAATGTCCAATATAAGTTCTCACAGTGGTTCCTGCAGTGGTGGAATTTCTATGGACCAATCCTTGAGATACTTCCTTCTGAGGTGGTATCCGGCTTAATAACTTTCACAAAGAAGTTTGAACATCCAGACAATGATCCGTTCCCAGTGGATCTTCACTTCTTCAGCAAGCTCTCCCTCGCCTGGATCTTCCAATGGCGATACACCTTTGGTAATACCTCCATAAAAGGACAATTATCAATGCTCAAACGGCAAGCCCTGGTAAAATGGTGGCCTCAGTTTGACCATTCAAGGGCCAATCTTGAACAGGTTTTGCTTTGGTTCAAGCAGCATCCAACCTTCACCAAAGCCGCAGACCCAAAAGCCTGCAAATTCCTCAATCAAAGATCACAAGTGTTATCAGCCTTGACATCTTCTTCCTCTAAGGAGAAGTTTACTGAAAACATAAAAATGATCTTTAATCTTTTGGAGAAGGAGAATCAAGACGCCGGCTCCTCATCCAAAACCCCTGCTGAAGCTTCTTCAGAATCGTCGGATGACTTCTATCAGAATGAAGACGACTGTTTCGGCATCAATCTTGGGGATGACTGAAAAACTTAGCATCATCCAGCTGAAGGGAAAGTGGTGAAAGCTCCTTTAGCATCTTCAAACTCAACATCATCCAGCTGAAGGGAAAGTGGTGAAAGCTCCTTCAGACTAAGTAATCTTCAACAACATCTGAAGGGAAAGTGGTGAAAGCTCTTACAGATGAAAACTGACATCATCATGACATCATTATTCCTTGCGATAGACTACTGTTCAGCACTGTTCACTGTAGCGGTAGGTTTTCCAGTTTTGATTATCGGAACTGTAGAAACAGGAATTTTTGAGTCTATTTAAGGGCTACGACCCTCAATCTGTAAGCAGGTTCCATTAGAAGTTCTATTTTCGAGTGTTGTACAATTCAGAGTGTTCCCCATAGGTAACTCTGAGTTTAATCCCTTGTAATCTTTAATCTTTTTGAGAAATAAACATTTATTTTCTCATCTGTGCACTGCATGTTTATTTTCTATAATTGAATATTTCTCTTCTCATCCACTCCCTCTCATCTCGTTGGCTCTGCCGCACTTGAGAGTATAACTTTATGCTTTAAGTTTATATTTATTGTCATCTATTATTGTTCATAGCCATGTGAATTTCGTATTCTATTCCTGCTTTCCATATGCATTGGTTGTTCTGATTTCTTTTCCCTAGTCCTCGCTTCCACCCCATATGGTATATATATATA
>CM023951.1:21742265-21779703 GCA_013407115.1 Glycine latifolia
TATATATATATATATATATATATATATATATATATATATATATATATATATTATACAAAATGTATAATTACAAAAATTGCTATATATGAACCCAATTGATATTATTTTTTGTATTAAAAGATAATTTGATGTTAAACTGTGTGTGTGTTTTTTTTCTTTTTTTGAATTCCAACATTGAAAAGAATTGATTAAAACCTTGTGATTATTTTTTAGATGTATTACTCAGATTGTTGAAATTGATTTAAGCTACACTTTTAGCCAATTTAACATTACAAAGGGTCTTGAAGACTTTATCAAATATGGAAATAAAACATCTAATCAAGATAAGATTAAAGTTGCGATTTTTGACCACCACCACCTTCATGAAAGGTTATATCTTCCTGCGAAAGACCCACTTCTCCTTTGGAATCAATTGAAAGAAAGATATGACCACCAAAAAACTATGATACTTCCAAAATCTTGTTATGAATGGATGCATTTATGCTTATATGATTTTAAATCTGTTAGTGAGTATAATTATACAATATTTAGAATTACTTGTAAATTGACCTTATGTGGAGAAAAAATAACTTATGAGGATATGTTAGAAAAAACATTTTCCACTTTTCATGCAACCAATGTGCTCCTGCAACAACAATATAGAGAAAAAAGGGTTCAAGAAATATTATGAATTAATCTCTTGCCTCCTTGTGGCTAAACAAAACAATGAGTTTTTGATGAAAAATTACGTATCTCGTCCAATCAGTTCTGCTCCATTCCCTAAAGTGAATGCGACAACTTATGATCATTACAATTTTGGGAAAATTCGTGGTTATGGTCATGGTAGAGGACATGGTCATAAAGGAACTTTCAAGAAAACTGCTTATCACCAGAAGTGGAAAAATAATGTGAAGAATGAAAAGGGAAAAGTTGGACCAAGTAGCAAGCATGACGAATACATGCTATCGCTGTGGTGGCAAAGACCATTGGTCTCGTACCTGTCGTACACCAAAGCATTTGGCTGACCTTTACCAATAGTCATTGAACAATAAGGAGAAAATGATAAAGACTCATTTTGCTTATGAAGTCTCCATATGACCATAATCACCATCTTCATAAGCAAAACGAGTCTCTATCATTTTCTCCTTATTGTTCAGTGACTCTTGGTAAATGACAACCAAATGATTTGGAGTATGACAAGTATATGACCAATGGTCTTTGCCACCACAGCGATAGCATGTATTCTTCACATGCTTGCTACTTGGTCCACCTTTTCCCTTTTCATTCTTCACATTATTTTTCCACTTTTGGTGATAAGAAGTTTTCTTGAAAATTCCTTCATGACCATGTCAGCTACCATGATCATGGTCACGACCATGTCCACCACCAGGACCACAAGTTTGCCCAAAATTGCAATGATAATAAGTTGTTGCATTCACTTCAAGGAATGGAGCAAAACCAATTGGGCGAGACTCGTGATTTTTCATCAAAAACTCATTATTTTGTTCAATCACAAGGAGACAAGAAATTAATTCAAAATATTTCTTGAACCATTTTTCTCTATACTATTGTTAGAGGAGCACATTGGACACATGAAAAATGGAGAATGTTTTTTCTAACATGTCCTCATTAGTTATTTTTTCTCCACATAAGGCCAATTTAGAAGTAATTCTAAACATTGCAAAATTATACCCACTAATAGATTTAAAATTCTGTAAGCATAAATGCATCCATTCCTAATGAGCTTTTGGAAGTATCACAATTTTCTGGTGGTCATGTCTTTCTTTCAACTGGTTCAACTGGTTCTAAAGGATAAGTGTGTCTTTCACATTAAGATATCCAACTTTAACCCTTCATGAAGGTGGTGGGGATGAAAAACCATAGCTTTAGTCTTATCTTGATTAGAGGCTTTATTTCCATCTTTGATAGAATCTTCAAAACCCTTTGCAACTAAATGTATTTTCTCATCTAATACCCAAGACAAGTAATTTTTTTTCGTAATGTCAAGAGCCACAAATTTGAGTTTTGCAAGATTTGACATGTCCAAAGACTATCATAAGAATAAAAGTAATTAGAACGATAAATTAGCAAAAAAAGAATGGCATTATAGGAAAAAAAACAAAAAGTTTAGTTTAAATTGATTTCAACAATCTGATTCCGAATAATATATCTCAAAATATATACATAATCTTTCAAATATTTAAATTTAGAATTAGAATTTCTTAAAATTATAATGAGCGTAAAATTTTGCAAAATAAACACCTGATCAATATCAATAATTTCCTTAAATTAATATGAAATATATATCCCATGATATTGATTTGACTATATTATAATAATAGATAACAATGAAGAGAAAGACAACGTTTTTCATGTATGAACCTGAAAACCAATTATAAATTGCCAAGATACACTTATCAACATTGCAACACATCATATACAAAAGCACCGTGTTACTGTATTCCTAATATGCTAATTAGTCAATTTAACAAAATAAATCAAATGATATAAAATTCATATAATATATATATAGACTTGTGTTATTAATTACTGAATCATGAAACCTTTTAAACCAAAACTATTTGTTTTAATAGTGGGAAAAACACTTAATATATGTGAATAAGATTTTCGTGTATGAAGTTAAAAGCCTTTCAAACGCAGCGCATATATACTTGGAAAACTTAATAAAACACTAATTCAATTTTAAACCTTATAAATCAGATTAAAGAGATAAATAAAAATCATACGAAACTACTTTCTCACTTATGGAAAGAAAAATATTATTTTCTTTTCACTTTTTGTGTTGTTTTTCCACTTTGAATGAGAAAACATAATCTCTAAATTTATTTCGTTCATAAGGTCTTTAGCACCTTTTACACAAATAAGGTCTTCAACACCTTTTACAAAAATAATTTCAAAATTTATTTATTCGATAATGTCTTTAAGACACATTACATCCGAATAAATTTTACAATTTATATGAACAATATAATTATATTTATCATTATAGTTTATGTTTAAATTGATTAGAGAGAAGAAAAATCTTAGCTTCGAATGTGAGCTCAAAAGAATATAATGCAGATATGTGATTTTCTCTTGCTGGTTGAATATCAATAGCAAATTTGCTAAACGCAGAGAAAACAATCGTGTTGATAATGTGTAAAATATAATATGATTCATGATAAGAATAATGAAGAAAAGTATAAACGAAAAGAGTTAAGAGAGAATGATAATTATATATATTAATTTCAAGAGAAATATCCTATTTATATAGATATAAAAAGTAACTGCATATTACAAAAGATAAATACAAATAAAAATAAATGAAGATATAAACATCTACAAAATATTATTCATAACAAAATCTATTTTTTTCATATATTAAAAGATAAAAAGTCATTAGGTTTGTTTCTAACAATATAATCTTAATATATATAATTAAAATTGGATTAAGATTGTGTAGTTCTTTTATAGAAAAACATTTTGTGAGTTGATATTTTTAGTTTTTTTTATATTAAACTTGAGATAATCAAACTTTCACAACTCAAATGTGTCAAATTTACCTAATAATCAAAAAAGAGTCAGAATCAACAAACTCTTATCTAACCTCATTGACAATAAGATAAAACTTTAGAGATGCTAATTTTATTTGCTCAAATGAATTCTTTGGAATTTTTTTTTAATTTAACTACAAATTCTAGAGAAAAGAAAATAGAATAGAAACAAAATATAGGCAAGAATGAAAATAATAAAACTAATTTATTTATTTTGCACGAATGTTTTTGTTTTGTTTTACCTATTACCACTTTTTATTATTTCTTTTCATTAATCTTATTATAAAATTCAATTGACTTTATCTTTCCTAGTCATATTATATGCAAAATCTAATTGAAGTATCTTTATTGTAGTTGTTGATTAATCTATGCTACAAAACCTGATTGACTATCTATAGGGTGATCTTCATTCAATATCACTTTTTTTTTTTTTAATTTCCAAGACTTGAATTGAAGACAGTGGTATTTTTCTTTAACTAGCTAATAGTCCCTTCCCTGTATATGAATGTTTAAAACGCCAAGATGAGAGAGATCCATGATGTATTTCTAATCAGTGGTATTTTTCTTAAGCTGGATTATATTATAATAGACAATTTGGATATTTTTGTGTCTAAACTCGAGTCCTCAGCTGAGGATCTTGCATATGGTTGTCGACATAATTTGTGTACATTTAATAAAAAAAATATCGTATCAAATACACTTTTAAGTTTTAACACTGAATTGACAAAAAAAAAAGTGTGGCCCAATTAATAAACTGCAAATCTTGATTTGGAGATAGGTTCGTGAGTTTCCTATTTGTGATCAACTCAGTACTTTAAATCAATCAAATTTGTGGGTGTTTGTCCATAATCAGACTGAGAGTACTCATCTTTTTTCATTGATGCCCTCCATCAATTCAGAATGTCTTTTCCAATCAGTAATCACACTGAAAACTGGCCTCATTGGTTGTTAGACTCGGTTGGATTACTGAAACAACAAGTTTACAGCTAGGCCTTAGATTCGTTTTAACGTGCGTTTGGTTCAACACATATAGTTTGAAAAAAAAGAAGATAATTTTTTAAAAACAAATTTGAATGACAAACAATTAATATTTTTTTAGAATATAAACTATTCAAATAAACACTTGGTTGGAAATTAATTATCCAAAACAACATAAAAATTAAAAAAAGATTAGAACAAGTACACATGCGACTGTGCTAGGCTATCATATTGTTCTTCAAACTTTCCTTTTTTTTATGCATCTTTTTTGATAAAATATTTTGGTTGAAAGCTCTCCATTTTTCTGTTGTTTACATTTTTGGTTTGCAATAGCTACACGTTGTATGTGGTAGATGTCATTGTTTTGTCTGAGTTGATCTAATTGATTTGGTAAGGTAAGCTTCATATCCCGTATCCTATATGGACTAAATTTCATCGTTAATATGAAAACTTTAATAGCAACTTATAAGTACCTTTATAAAAGTTTTTTTTTTAAAGTTGTGAAGCATGTTAATTATAAGTTATAACCCTAGTAAACTCTTAAAACCTTTTCTATATGTATTCCATACCCATAAAATGTTGTTTTATAAATAAAAAATATCTCTTTTTTTTAATCTGTTATCATGTTATATATGTAAAGTATATATTAATTTTATCAACAATATTTATTGGGAACTTGATTTATTATTTTTAATGAAATATTTCATTTTAAACACTTTTTTATATTTATTTTCATAATTCAAATTAGAAATTTTGCTTAAAAAATTTAAACTTTATTTTACTGGAATCAACATAAAATTGATATATTTTTTTATTGTTTATGTATCTACTCTATGTTAAAACTTTTCATTAATAAATGAAAAATATTAGTAATAAATATTAATCATAGTCATTTGATTCCATAAAATAGGGGCATATATATAAAGAAAATGTTGACTAATTGATGGAAGGAGTGTGGGTGGTTTTCTCTCTCCTATAATGCAGCAATGTTTTGATGTGATGGGGACCTATCTAAATTGGAATTGGCAAAGGACAATGCAATCTTTGCATTACCATCACCCAAGATTAGGCCCTGTCTCTCTGGGAGGGCCCACTACAAGCAAAGGTGCGTGCGCCATCCTATAAAGCCCTCAGCTTGTGACAGGTGCTTTGGACATTTATGAACCAACTTGCTTGCATACAGTAACTTCCTCTTCTTATTCTTAAATGAAACCAAAATGGGGGAACACAACAACACTACTACACTAGTGCTAGCTGTGCATGACACCTTCCAATCAAAAAACGCAAATGAGAAATGGTGCTTTGGTGAGTGCGCGTGGTGGAGTGGTGAGTGTTATCATTTGTGGGGGCCACACAAAAAATAAAAGAGAGAGTAATTATAATATTAGTGGTGCAGGCATCAAAGGGTGGAGATATTTTTTTGTTTTCGCACATTTGTTATGCTGGAGTGGTGAATCAAAGAGAGGGTCACTCGCTTTCTGCAAAAAGTAGCCTTTTCCGATATTTGGAATATTTTTAAATATAATATATTATTGATATATTCTTTTGTCATCAAATACATCAATTATATTGCTGAAATTTGCAAAAATGTTGTTTGTACATGTGATTCCACACTTAGATATTATATTTAAGATGTGAGGTATGATTAGGGTTCGTTCAAGTCTAAAATAATTAAAGTTTAAGTTTTAGATCTATTAATAAAATAATTTTTTTATTTTTTAAATTCTTATATTTTAAAATAAAATATGTGGGTGTTGATAAAAAAAATTTATAATATAGTAATCTCATATAAACTTAAATATTTATCTTAAAATTTATTTTAGATTTCACTTATTATTAGATTGATCATGCGTTCATTTTAATTTAGATATGAAATAACAATTAAAGATTTTATTTTATCCTAAAATGGATTGATCAGGTTAAAAAATGATTAATTGAATATCAAATAAAAAGATCCAAAGATTTCCTGATTAGAAAAAAAAATTGTAATTTTTTTAGTAAAACGAAACAATTGAAAAGTTTGAACGAGAATTAAAAAAGTTATCTTACAATGTTCTTAAATTGAAGACTCAATTGTTATGCAAATTCATCGTTAGAACAATTTACATAGCAGTTGTTTTGTGATATAATTGTAAAATCCATTTTAAATTAATTTAAAGATTGCATCTTTGAAAAAAAAACTTGTTATTCTTAAATCTTTTACGTGGCATTATAGGATTAGTTAAACAACTTCACATTTGTTGCAGCAGGATATGTTCTTAGATGGATAATATATTATTTCATAATATTTTTAATGAATGACAAATTTTATTAAGGTAAATTACATTCGCATTCTTTTGTTTTGCTCAAATTTCACTTTATACCCCTATCTTTTTACACCCTACAAAAAATTCCTTAATTGTTTAGCTCATGTTATAGTTGGACCCCCTCCTTCCTAAACACCGTTTAATAATCTAACAGAACACGTCACATGACTTTTAATGAAAATTTATGTCTAAAACACTCTCGTCTTCTTCCTCTCAACCTGAAAATATTTTAATATTCTTGTTTCTTTTTTATTTTTTTTACATAAACCCAACTTTCAACCCACTTTAAATTCTGATTCTCAATAAATATTTTCATCCAATATGTTCCTGTGGTTCCAAATATCAACACTATTTTAATCAACAATAATAAATAAATGATTTTCAATTCATCCATTATGTTTTCTGTGGTTCCAAATATCAACAATATTTTAATCAATAATAATAAACAAATGATTTTTAGTTCATCAATTGTGTTTTCTATTGTCCCAAACATCAATATTATTTTAATCAACAATAATAAACAAATGATTTCCAGTTCATTCATTGTGTTTCCTGTTGTCTCAAACATCAATACTATTTTAATCAACAATAATAAACAAATGATTTTCACTTCATCCATTGTGTTTCTTGTTATCTCAAACATCAACACTCTTTTAATCAACAATAATAAACAAATAATTTCCACTTCATTCATTGTGTTTTTTGTTGTCCCAAACATCAACACTATTTTAATCAACAATAATAAACAAATGATTTTAAAAATCATAAGTGATCCCAAACTGGTCTCCCATTGAAATCCCATTCAGAAATAGACAACAATAAACAATCAAAATTAAATAAATAATCTTAAAAAGTAACCTATATACAAGATCCAGTGGTCACTTACAAGCATAACCTAGCGTGAACAGAAATTGTGGAACAGGAAGAAAAACAGAGTGCTCGTGAACGTCGAAGAGGAAGACAAATGAAGACGCTCATGAACGTCGCGAACTAAAAGAGGAACAATGAGGAATTTGCAAACTGGAACAAGAATGATGAAGAACTCGTAAACGGTGAAGAGGAATAGAATGTGAACGTCGTAAGAGAAAGATAAACTCGTACCCCCTGGACGTTAAAGAAGAGCTCGCCAACAAGAGGAAAATGAACGGTAGTCACTAATGGTGAAAAGGAATGAAATGTGAATCATAAATTCTGAAACTAATTGGTAAGAAATAATTTGGGTTTTATAATTAAAATATAAGGGTAATTTTGTCTATTCACATATTTTAATTGACGTTAGTTAAAAATATTTATAGAGAAGGGTAAAAATAATGTGAAAAAAAGAAAATATCAGATAAAATTTAAGTAAAATAGAGAGAATGCAAGTGAATTTACTCATTTTATTAAATATATGTTAAAAATCATGTAAAGAAGTATGAGTAACATTTTTATGGGTTAAAAAGGGGACTTGGTTTGGTTTTCCAACAGCAACTGGCAACTACTTTTTGCGCTCCTGCTGAAAAGTAGTCCGTATCTATTTATAGGGCAGACCAGAAAACAACCAACGTGAGACAGTGCTGCTTGCCATCTTTCCATGCCTTTCTCATACATAGACTTTTATTATAAGAGCCTTGAAAAACTCAAGATCGTTCGTTGGGGTCCTCGGAGTTATGAGAAAGTCTGAATTTAATGATAAAAGCCTGGAAGAAAAGCTGAGATGTAGAAAGATCAAACATCAAAAAAGGAAAACAAAAATTACCCTTTTTAAATTATGATATGGGTAATGTAAAAATAAATAAAAATAAAGAAACTACGACGGATTTTATTCACCATGGCCAATATCAAACTTGGTTAACACATGCGAGAAACTATACCCCAAGTGTTTTTCTTTTCCATAGACCACAATATCCAATTTATTGCAGAAAATTCGAATTAAGTTGGCAGAATCATTAGTTTTAGGCAGTGAAGCTCTCACTTCGTAATATTTAACCTAATTATATACTTGAACTCAAAATATTTTATTAAAGTAAAACAACTCCTCGTTAATTAATGTATTTGCTGGATCAATGATTATATTCACTTGTTTGGTTATGAGTCATAGTATTATATGAGTAAAAATGAATTTTAATTTTTTTAAGATTTTGGATTAGAATTCTGTATTAGAAAAAATTAATTAAGAGAGAAGTTTATGCTAAAAATGAATAATAAGATTTTTTTTTTGATAAAAATTAATCCGGTTAAGTCAATAAATATTTAGAATATATATATATATATATTCTTTAATTAATTGAAATCATATTTCTAATGGATAGTTGCTAAGGTTTATTTTATTTCTTAAAAAGTTTACTTGGATCATTTTTTTTTGTTCAGTTTAGTCTCTTATTTTTAAAATAGTTTATTTTGTGATAATTTTTTTTTCCAGTTTGATCATTATGTTCATTGAAGATTGATTTTGTTAATTATCTAAGAATGATTTTTTTTAAAAAATGAAGTGGAGGAAAATGGGAGAAAAATAAATCAAAAAAATCATTTTAAATGAATAATAACCCCAATCTTAAATAGATTGAATGATCAAACTAAACAAAAAAAAAGATAAATGATCAAATTGAACTTTTTTAAAAATAAATGACCAAATTGAATAAAAAAAGTAAGATAAATGACCAAATAAGTTATTTAGTCTTTACTATATTTAAAAAAAACCTCTTTTAGAAATGGGATTTTAATTAGACATTATAAATGTGTAAACATCCTAGTTATTTGTTCTAAAAGAATGGAACCTAGAGTTAAATGAATAAATTTATAAAAACTTCAAAAAATATTAGTGTGATTCTTTTAAAAAAAAAGATAGAGTCCGAATGCTTACAAAAACTACAATACATGAAAATAAAGTTGCCTGACATAATATTTTTTTTCTCCCATGTATTTCCTTAGTGTGATAAGAAACTTTAAGCCAGAATTTTTTAGAGAAATGATTAGGCATTGGTTGGTTTTAAATTTAAAGAAAATTTTAAGAACTTTTTTAAAGGAGTGTTTTATTGTGTGGCTTTGCTTGTTTCTCTATTTGGAAAGTAACACTTTTTGTGTAGGATTTATTGTTGAATACCGATTCCTTTCTCTTACAATTAAATTGAACAAAGAAATATATTGTTTCTTTGAAATTAAGATAGAAAACAATGACACGGTCATTGGATGTTAATAATAAAAGTTTGATACCAAGAGTTTGTCACAAAGATACGTAGATGTAGACCGAAACCTGTCTAGGAAAAGATTAGTAAACAAAATTTAATAAAGTGAGATATAAATTGGTAGAAGATGTATCTTAAGACAGAATGGAGAAAATTTATAAATTTAGTAGAATATTAGACTTGTTATTATCTCTTTGTTTCATATTAGTCTCTTTTTAGTTTATTTTCTCTTCATTTTTTCCTCATTCTTTCACCTTTCTTTTCTTTTATCTTATTTTTTTTGTCTTATTTATCTTTTTTTTCTTCAACTTTTTTATATTTATCATTGAATTCATCTACTATCGATCCTAATTAACTTGTGTTAAAGGTACTGTTAATGTTGATGTTAAAGATAACAAACAATGACATTTTAATAAAAGTATTCCCTAATATTAATTCTCTTGAATACTTATTTTCTTTTATTGTGTAAAACACTTTAAAACATCAGCAATTATGGAATAAAAAAAGTATTGATAAATTGTTATATGATTTGTGAATCAATCATTATGTGATATATGATTGACATTTTTAATTTATGAGAGTGCGTTAATAAAATTTAGTTACATAATAAATATTATATAAATAAATCGAGACTGATAGTCATAGACATTATAATAATTTTTCCTCTTCTCATTCACTATCCTCAACCAAAACTCTAAGAAAAATAATGAATAAATATCCAAATGTTACTTCATACCTAAAAAGATGAAAAAAAAAGATAATGTAATGTAATAATAAAAAAATACAATAAATATTGAAGTGTGTGAAGTAATGGTTATTCACGTATCATTAATGAAACTCTAATCTCCAACCCCAATGGTCAAAAAGAGATTACCAACTGAAAAAACATCTCACCCATTACCCTCTCCTTTTTCCTCAAGTACCCATAACTTTCATCTTCAATATATCCTTTTCTCCTCTTTTCCATTTTTCCCTAGCATTTCTTTCCGTTAAAAAGTTATCCCTTTTTGAAAGAAAGTAAAAGAAGACAAGGACCACTCATTTGGAAGTGAAAATACAGGTAAGTGGTGATGAGTGGACCATCCAACATGATTATGGTTTATGAAGCAAGGGAACAAGTGTTGCGTAGAGAGGCTATAGGTGTTTGGGTTGTATTACTCGTTCATCCTCCTTCCTCCAAAGTGACCAAGATGAGTTTAATTGAATTGAGTGCAATTGAAGATGATTTGGCCAAAAAAAAAATCACATTCCTGCAAAGATTGATTAGCACTCGTTGACAATTTGAACACCATCCTCTCACATGCACATAATACACAACCCAATTGGCAATTACATCATTGATAAACAACGAGTTAAAGGGTGATCATGTTATATGGAAGAGGCCAAAGGAAGGGGGCAAGATAAGTGTTAATGAGAATTTCATTGGACAAATTAAGCATGAGGAATTAAGGTTGTGGGTAAACAAGAGTATATATGTGGCAACACAGGTCAACTGATCACATGTCATGTGACAATGATGACAATTAGTCACGTTATAGCTTAATAAAATTCCTTTCACGTGGTGATTAAAATGAATAATTTTATAAAACAAGGGACTAAATGTTTTTTTTAATCAGCAAAAAAAGTAAATGTTTTTAGTCTCTCTTTTAATTTTTATTGTATTGTATTAAGCTATATCGGAATAGACATCCTTTAGAAAAAGCTAAATCGGAATATTATCTGTTTTTAACCTCTTATGAAATTATATCTGTCCTATACATTGGCGTATTAAATTGATTTGTTTATTTGTTAAACTAGGAGGCCCAAAGGCCCAAATTGATTTAATTCTACCACTTTATGTTAGAATAGATGAAGGGGTAAGAGTTTCGTCACAAAATTCCGTCAACCTGCCACATAAAATTCTTAAAGCATACTTATAGAAAAATAAATTGTAATAAAATAAAGTTTAGTCATTACTTTTATACAATACTATTCGCTCCTTTGAGTCAATTCATATGATTAAATTAATTATGAGGTATAAATTATGTATGTATTAGTTTTATTTTCGATAATAAGTTCTATTTCTTCGTCTTAATTTATTTTTTATAACATTTATTATGAGCAGTCTTCTTAGAAAAAAAGAAGAATCGTAAAATTATCTAGAAGCAGTTTGAATGTAAAATTCATGTAATATCATATTTAAAAGGATACAGTTCTTTCGAAAAAACAAAAGAAATAAATTTGAATAATTAACAAGCTTGGTCGATTGCATTTGGCACAAGGAAAATAGTAACTATTTGATTAAACATGAGTCTAGATTCATTAACCGAATGCTGATCAATCATTGTATACAAATAAATTGAATATCTTATAATGTTATGAAAGTTGGTGCTGATTGAAGTCTTTCAAGAGATCAAAGGCTTATTCTAATTGGTTGTGCATCTTGTCTCTAGCATATAATCTGTGTAGTCATTTGTTTCCTCACTTATAGAAAGCTTACATTTAAAGAAAAAGTTGAATCATCTCCAAAACAGACTGTTATGCATCTAATTAAAGTCCAACCACTGAAGGATAAACAGATGGTTAGTCTTTTGTCTGTATGCCATTACAGCACTCTGGAAAATTTTGGTGATAAGATAGGGTTTTTTGTTTGATGTGTCTCCTTTATTAATGTGAAGGTAAGAACAAGTAGAAAAAAGATATACTAACATGTAAGTAAATAAGTTAGCCATTTGTTTGTCGACAAATATCTATCTATATATGCATGGTCAATGACCAAGCTATGACTATACACTTTACTTTTGTTAAAGCACACCTTTTAATCTCTCTTCACTATTCGAGTTACCACGGTGTTTATTGGTCTATATATAGATTTACTAACCTGTATGCTTAGTTATCTACTTAATCAAGTTATACTAATGCATGATGGCTAGATGGGACATAACTTTATACTGAAATATTTTCTGTATAGGCATCCCCACTGCAAATAGTAATGAGCAACAAATGTGTTTTGTAAGCATCCTGCCATAACAAACATGCACAACCCAAATGTTGTTCTTTAGCATAGCAACCCACTTGGGCATAGTCAAGATCAGGTTTCCCAAAAGGCGAAAACTGAATAAAAATCTTGATGAACATGACTGTAGATGATAACTATTTCACACTTGCATTAGCATTGTAGCGTTCTTGCCAAGTTAGGTTCCATTCTTATTTTATATTGTTTGGATTTCTTTAAATTTTGGTACCAACTTTTCCAAAGCTAGTAAGTGATAAGTATCAATGTCAAATTTCTTACTTAACTTCCCTATCATTTTCATTTGACATTAAGTGTGTATTATAGTGATAGACTTAACACCGGCTAGCTAGGTTGCCTTGCCTATGCAAATACATTTTCCTTCTTTAATGGATAATTTCGAAAAACATTATATTCTTTTCAAAGTTCAATGATTTATTCATTTGATTATTTACCATTTTCAATCAAATGTGTGCCTGCATGTTTCTCCACTTTAACTATTAAGTACTTTAAGGTGTGTTCTGGTACCATACAAAAGTATAAAAAATGGAGTATAATAAATAAAGAAAAAAAAAAGGAATAAAGTAATATCTTTTACAAGTATCTTTAAGGTGTTCTGATACTATTTTTTTTAATTTTTTTTTTATAACCATAAATATTTTTAACACTATACAATTTTTCTCGAATAAGATAAGATTATTATAGGTAACAACTTTTCATCTGAAATATTTAATGCATGCGGCTACATGAAAAAAAATTGAACTCAAGACTCTAATGATTAAGTTGAAATAATCTTATATAAGTTGATTTGCACACTTGATGATTATATTTTCAGTTGCTTGATTGTATGGATAAACCAAAACAAAGAAATAAGAATAAAATATCACACTCCGTAAAGGACACAAAACTAGTGGAAAGATAATCCCTCCACTACTTTATTTCCTGGTGATGGTTGAATTATTATATTTCCTTCTGAACAAGTAATACATGAGAAATTATTTGATTAAAAATTCTCTTGGGTCTTCAATGGGTGTTTATATAAATTCTTAATTATTTTTTACATTATAATAGATCCCAGAATGACCTAATTGGTCATGTCAAAAACCAAATTTATTTTGATTTGTAAACTTCTAATTTACAACCGTATGTATTTTTATTATATTATTTTCTTTATTCATAGAAATTGAACACGATACTAATAAGTTTACAGCACTTACACATTCTGCTTAACTAACTAAACTAGATTCCTTGATACTATTGTACTAATATACATGTAATACAAAGCAAGAGAAAAGAATTTTTTTTACAATATGACATAAATACCCTTTAAGATGTGATAAAAAATAAAAAAAATTAATTATTAAAAATATTCTTTTAACTTAATATTATGTTATTATTATTTAATAATATTAAAAAAATCTAAATAGTCATTCTTTTAAATGATTATACATGTAAAAGCATTTTTATTAATTGGGCCACAAGGGGAGCCAAGCCCCATTCACAGCCTCTTATAGAAACTTGACCAGTTTACATAAATTTCTTTAGCTGCATTAAATATGCCATACTTGCGCATAGAATTACTCAATTACAACTTTTGTTTTTTTAAGAATCTTTACTCCTTTTTCGTTATAAACATATTGAATTGAAATTTGGGGTAGAAGGGAGAAGAGCTGAAATTTGGGATCCAGGGATATGGAGGTTATATTAAATTTATATAATAAAATTTGCATCAATACGTGCATTGCTATATAGAAGATGTGGGAGGCTTTTGAAGAGTGACTCAATAAGCCAAATAATTATTTTCAACGATTTGGGCTTCAGTAACCCAATGTTAGTAAATAAATAAAAAAGGAAATGGAGTTGCTATTGACACCTAAAAATTTTAAAAACCTATGGAAAAGACTTTTTTACCTATTAGTTCAAATCCCACCACCATTCCTTCTTTCCCATTTCGTTGTATTTTTTTAAGTAAAAAAAATACTCAATGGAATCACGATTCTGCATACAAAATACTCAATGAAAACATGTTTCGATTTTGTATGCGGAATCATGATTCCATTAAGTATTTGATATGCACTTCGTATACAACAACGAAAATGCCTTTCCATTGTAGTACAGGGAAAACAAGGTTTTGTTGTGAATTTTGTATGTGGTTATATAATGGAAACGTGTTTTTGTGGGAAGGTCATTTTTGAAAGAAAAAAAATTAAGCCACTTGGTAAGGATCATTAGCAATGGTGTTGGAGCCAATAGAACAACTCCCAAAAGGAAAAATGATGGACAGAAAAAAAAGGATGGGTAAATGTATGTATCTGAGGCTTGAGGTGGGGCGCTCTTACATCCATAAGATGTTTTTTCCTATTAAAATGTAGGGATTAAAATATATTAAATTTTTATAAAAACTACGTATCACATTGTCTAGAGACTCCTTGCTATGCGAAGGTAAGGATGTGAAATATTGTATATAGCCTTATCCTTACATATGCAAAGAGACTATTTCCGAATTTGAACCCATGACTAACAAGTCACCAAGACACAACTTTATCACTGTATCAGGGCTCGTCCTCAATATATTAAAGTTTTATAAAAAAATAAAATTAATAATTCAAAATATTTTGAGGAATAAGGACCATATTTTATTTTAATTTTTGTTCTTTGTGGTTTTACACTTTCTGAATGTAATTTTTCAATTTTTTAATTAATGATAATAATAAAAAAGGATAAATAAGTAATTAAGGGAGAACAACTTATGCTGTTCATTAACCCTTTTGTCCAAATGAAGACAATTGGTTTTTTAGTAGAATAGGGGAATAGCCTTGCATATACAAATACACTCTTAACATTTGCCCTCCGAAACTTGAAATTGTTTACCTTTATCTTATTAGTCATTACAATCTAGAAACAAACAGAAATGATACAACACAACAACTTTGAACGAATCTTGTGTTTGATTCCATTTTTCAAACACAATTTTCCATAATAAATAATCCAATATTTATATTTTTTTGCATTGATCTAAACATTTCCTACATCCAAATGAGTTTCCAAACATGCTAAACTCCTAATCTGTAAATTCCTAACAGGTTGTTTGGTTGTGATTAAATTAGAAGCAAGTTCATTTTGTCTTTCGTTAATTAGCTTCTTCCTGTTTTAGAAGATCCAAATGAGAATTAAGCCTCCTACTCAGTCCTAATAAGCAAAAAAGTCCATTTAGAATGCCTAGCTAATTGGTTGTGATCACGTCGAGTTTTTTTATTTTATTTAATTTAGCTAATGAAATTCATTTATTAAGAAGAAAACATAGGGTCAAATAAGAAAATTTAATGCTACACACGGTTGAGAGCCAACGATGTTGGATATAGATACACACCTAACAACATTTTGAGCAACTTAAATCTGTTTGATACTCCAAGGTTTAATACACATAGAACAAGAGAATAAACACATAGCACTTGAGAGTAGAAAATTTAGCCTGTTTGACTCAAACATTTTCCATATTGTTAGTGATAGCCGTCCAATGCTTTTTCCATGTTTCTTTCTTTTGAAGTAGAATCTTTTAAGGTTCGTCGATTGCAACTTTAATGGTGAACCCCTATGCTCTTGATAAATTATCACATGTAAATGATAACGGTAATGATTAATAAATTAGAATAATAAATATTTTTATTAGAATGTGTAAATTGCATTATTCATAATTTTTTTTTTACACTTTTTTATGATTTTCATAATAAATATTTGAGTAAATTACATTCACACCCTTTATGTTTTGTTCAAATTTCACCCGATACCTCCACTATTACAAATAGTACATTTAAGGACAGAGATTCAAAGTCGGTTGTCGCGAAATCGATGTTGTTTGCGGTGTGGTGACGATTTTGTAATTAAAATGAACATTTCAAGTCGGTCTTTGCAAAATTGTTTTTGTATGTTCAAAACTACAACGGTTTTGGTTTAACCGTCTTAGTTTCGTCTATTCAAAGACGTTTTACTTGTGACCGTCTTCGAAAATTGTCTCCATTTTTGCTTTTAAATTTTTCAGCCCGTTGTACGAATCATTTTCGTGCCAAAGTACTTACTTTCATCCCTTAAGGTCCTCTCCCTCTCCCATTGTCCGTCACCCTAGTTGTCTCCGGCAAGCGCACCCACTCACCCTAGCTATCTCCGGTAATCACGTCGTGGCCTCTGTGTTGAAAGTTGAAGTGAGCGTCCGGCGTCTGAGAATGGCAATGCAAGCAGGTGAACTCTATCAGCACCAAAATCAACACTCCACTCCCATTTTCTTCAATCCGATTCTTGATTTTGGTTCCTTCACTGGAGGATTGTTTCTCGACCCCAAAATCCCCGATTCCTTCATTCGTTCCATTTCGTTCAAGGTTCACGCCACTCCCTTTTTGGAATCCAATCCTCGTCGCCAACGGAGAAGGGTTCTGACAACGTGCTTTCTATTAGTGGGCTTGCCGAGTGCAAATCTCGTTATCGAACCCAAACTGCAAAATGGCAAACACGTGTCCGACTAGGAGATAACCTCAAACGGTGTTGTTCAGTAGAGAAAGGTTAGGGTATGAGGCTGCAATGCCGACAACACCACCAAACATCTCTGGGCTGGTGCTATAGCCGCTATGGTCTCTAGGTATATTTAATTTCACCAATTCAATTATAATTTATTTATTTATTTGTTTTGTTTTATCAAAACTTGTGTGGCTCCACTTGAAAGGCTTAAGTTGGAGTACATGGTTTGTGGTGAGAAGAGGAACATATTCGAGCTTCTTAGCAAAATTGCTTCTTCTCAAGGGAACCTTGTAAATATTCTGTGGACAGCTCCATTCAAAGCGGTTACATCATATACATGGTTACATGGTTAATTTTTGTGCTTACGATACTTATAGAAAGCAGCTGCTTAGATTCTCTGGGAATGAGGAAACAACCAATTTTGAGAGGTTTATTGCTGGTGCTGCTGCTGGGATTACTGTTACCATTATTTGCCTCCCACTTGACACTGTATGTTATTATGATTTCGTAGTTCGTTTTCTCTGTTGTAATGCCAATTGAATAAACTCGAATGCATGTCAAAAGTAAAGCAAAGACACTAGTTTATGCATTGATGTTGATCGAGAGGTCTTTGAATTCATAGTTTTGTATAGGATCAACCTCTACCGGTTAGCTTTCAAGTTTCAACTAACCCCATTTTCAGTTTTAGGAACTAAATAACAACCTCTCTGTTATTTGTGTTACAGTCTCCAGGCCACAGTGTGAACATCTGTATTTATGTGTTCAACCGAACATTTTAAGCTCTTAACTTTCTTTTTTATTTTTTTTAGTTAATGAAACATTTGGATTGGTCGACTGGATATGGCATCACTACAAATGAATAATATGAGAAAGAAAGAAAAGCTAGTAATTTTATTGCTGGTGATGTAAATCCTACCCCCAGCCCCCCACCAATATATATATGTAGTCCTTTAGTAAAGCATGATTGTTCTTTCTTTGTGTCTAGCTAGATGAGCTCCATTGTGCTCGGATATTTTTCTTTGTTATGTATAAAGTTAACTGAAAAAGAAAAATTTAATTTGAATAATTTGTTTTCATTTGGACATGGATCCTACCAGATTAGCTCCTAAGTTCTAACATGGCCATATCATTTTAGTTGAGATAAGTTTAATTGGCATTCTGAAAATCTCTCTAGCCTATCCTTTTAAAAAAAAAAAACTTTATTTTTCTTGTTTTCTCATCATTTTGCAGATTAAATATGCCCACACAACCACAAATTTCATATCTTGGAAGGCAACCTAAAAGGCTAAACCTATTGATACTGCTGGCAAAGCTAAAACCATGAAAAAAATGGTCAAATTTGAAATTACTTGTTCATAAAAATTCATTCTTAGTGAGTTTAACTAGTGAATCCATACAAAATTCCACCTTATTTCATGACATTTGATGCTACTGGGTTCCCTCCAGAGATATTGAGAGAGGTAAGTTTATTGTTCTCCTGTTATATGGAATTGTATACATTGATGCTTCCTATGAAATAAATGGTTTTACTCGTTTTACCCATTTTTTAACTTAAAATTTACTTTTAAGCTTATCTGTTTTTGCTTGTCCCAGGTGTGATATCAACTCCAGTGGAGGAGCATATGTTGTACGCTGCACTGCTAATCTACATTTGGCACAATTACACGTGCAACCACTATCCTGATTTTTGGAGCTTGCAAAAGGGATGGTTGGAGCCTTTCTTGGGCATCTTCTATTAAGGTGGATAGCCCTCAATTCTTAAAATTTTTGTATGACTTGGGATTTGTTGCTTATTGGCTCTGCTGTTGATTTTAAGGAAAGTTGCAAGAAGATTGAAGCAAAGATGAAGACTTGATGTTTTAGCTTTTTACATGCCTAATCATTTGAAGGGATTTGTAATTTGTCTAAGTGGTTCAAGTGCATTGCCTTGTGATCTTTCATTTGCATTTGCATTCTCATTTTCATGCATACATGTTTTTGGATAAAATCTCAAAGCAATCCAAATGATTTAAAAAAGAAGTTAAGTTCTCATGGCTAAGTCTTTGAAAAATGAAAACTTACTGCTTTAATCGATTACACAAACATTTTAATCAATTAAAGACATTCATACTAATTCTGAAAATGCCTTGAAGAACAGTTTAATCAATTACTAGCTTCTTGTAATCGATTACATAGTGCTATATGAAAAATCATGCATCACTGGAATAATCGATTATCTTGTTATGTAATCGATTATCTTAACTCATTAGTCATGATACATTACTAGTATAATCAATTACCATTTTCAGTAATCGATTACACAAGCCATTTTCATGTTTTGAGCTTTACTGGTTTAATCGATTACCAGTCTTATGTAATTGATTATTTCTTCATGTTTGATATACACTAAGACTGCTTTAATCGATTACGTTTTGGGTTAATCGATTATCTTGTTCATGAAAACATTTCCAGGAAGCTCAAGAGCATATTAATCGATTATGTGATATTTTAATCGATTACATATGGTTAAATAATCGATTACCTTGTCGTTTTAATCGATTATTGTTAGTTAAATCAGTTTTTTAAAAGCTTTGTATAACTTGTCTTTATAAATAGACTTGGAGTGAATTGTTCTGAGCGAACATGAACATATGTGTGAATCACTAAAAAGATAGAAAGCTTTTTCAAGAGCAAAAATACTGATTTGTTTTAAGAGTGAAAAAAAAACCTCTCATGAGATCTGATATGCTGCTAGCATATGTAGTTTTTAGGTTAAATTCATTAAGAAACTAAGCATAAAATGTCAAATAAATGCTAGAATAAGTACAAAGTTCATCATTATTGTGTTTATCACTGATTCTATGCAATTTTGATGTTAGGAGCCAAGAAAAGGAAGAAAATGAGCAAAATAAAGAGCTAAGGATTTCTAGAGTCTCGTGCCAACCGCGCCAAGGCCACGCTGTTCGCGTGGGACTTATTGGAAGCTGGCGCCAGTCGCGCCAGAGCCATGCGGATTGCGCCACACTTACTGGAATGCCATGCTAGTCGCGCCAAATCTCGCGCCAGCCGCGTGGGCGACGCTGGGAAATACAAATTAGCTTAAAGTTAACATAAGAATAAAAATATGAGGTTTTTTTATGACCTAGATATAAATAGGAAAGTAGTAGAAAGTGAACGGACGCGAACACAGAGGTAGAAACAAGGAAGAAGAGGCATTGAAGGAGATTAAGAAAGGAGGAAGATCAAGAAGGAAGCCAGGATTGAGGGGTTTGCTTACTCTTCATTCTTTGTATTCTTTCTAATATACCTTATCATTATTGTATTCAAGCTAGACATAATCATGTCTGGCTAATTCCTCTTTGATTGTGGTTGAAGCCAAAGCCAATGTGAACTCTTATGTAATTTGAATTGGTATTGATACAGTTTATGATAATTGTTTTGCTCTATCTTGTTCTTTAATTACTTTTGCCTTAATAGACTTGATCAATCTGTTAGGGTTTCAAGAGTTAGGATTCACAATAGGGATATTGGGATTTTAGTTTCTGAAAGCGGTAGAGTAACAATCTTTACATCACCTAGGGATAGGGGTGTAGAATTGCAAAGTAATTAATATATAAGCTCAAGGCTTAATTTAAGAAAGGATTGCTAAGGAATTAGAATTCTTAATTAGATTAAAAGGTTAAATGACCGAGAAATCAGGGTTTAACTAAATTACTTAAGATATATCTTTTGAATAATTAGTGTAAACGAAGTTAATAACCAATTCAATTACAGAAGGTAGGGATCAGAGGTAATTGTGCTTTAACCACAATTCTGTCTCATTACTGCATAATCTTTAATTTACATCGCGTTTGAATTTTCTTAATCTTAATTCAGTTTTATTATAGTTCTTAACTCCAAATCACAATCATATTCTTTCAATTATACTATTTCTCTTCCAATTTAAAGACTATAAATTACAATTAAATTTAGTGCTTTGATCCTCGTGGGAACGATAACTCTACTTATCATTTTATTACTTGAACGAACGGTGCACTTGTCGTTTCGCAACAAGATCAAGAGAGTTGAGTCTTTGAGATGAGGTTTTAAATAAAATAAGAGATTTCAAGAGTTCTGATTCTAAGCTTTGAATTGCATTCAACCTGACTGATTGGTAACATCATTCATTCATACATTTGAAGGATCACAGGTTGTATCCCTTGAATCTTTCTTTAGAATTTTTCTGTGTATTAAAATTCTGTTGGTGTATATCTTTGATTCTTTAAAGCTGTTTTCTAGAGTAGGGTTCTCTAGAGGGAAGAACAGAGTAGGGTTCTCTGGGTCTTGATCACTTGAAGTCTATAGGGTTTAGATTTCTATTTCTTTGTCTAGTGTGGATAAAGGTGATCTTTGTAAACTACTTGTAAAGATTCTTTGATATAGTGAAAACTCTAACCTAGTGTGGGTTGGAAGTAACTGGATGTAGCCTCCATGGTTGTGAGGTGAACCAGTATAAATTGCCTTGTCTCTTGTTTTAAATTTTGTATATTTCATTGCTTGTCTTTGTGAAATCAAAATATTATCATCAAAGAAACTATATTTGCCAATGAAAACTGTTGATAATAATTTAATTCCCCAAGAATGGGATGAAATGATAGAAATTGAAAAAAGAGTTGTGCAAGATGATTTTAAAGCTAAAAACATGATTACATCTGCTTTGTCTTCTGATGAATTCTTTAGAACTATGAGATGTAGAAGTGTAAAAGAAATGTGGGAAATGTTGGAGATAACTCATGAAGGAACATATGAAGTAAGGAGATCAAGGAAGCATGCCTTGATTCATGAATATGAGATGTTCAACATGAGCAATACTGAAAACATATCACAGCTGCAAACATCATTCACTCATATTGTCAACAATCTTCTTGGTCTTGGAAAGACTTTTAATGCTGAAGAATTAAACATCAAAATCTTGAAGTGTCTCATAAGACCATGGCAACCAAAAGTTACAGCAATTAAGGAATCCAAAGATTTGTCTAAAATGTCCATGGCTGCACTATTTGGTAAGCTTCTTGAGTATAAACTTGAAATGTCACAACTAACCAATGCAAAAGATGCAGAAAAGAAACATAAGAGCATAGCCTTGAAAGCTGCATCCTCTAAGCTTGAAAAAGAAGAAGACTCAAGTGAAGAAGATGAAGATGACAACATGAATCTAATTGTCAAAAAGTTCAGCAAATTCATGAGAAGGAACAAAAACAGAAAGTTCACAAAGTTCAATAAGAGAAATGACAACAATAGCAACAACAACACCTCTACCAACTTTACTTGTTTTGAATGTAGAAAACTTGGACACATCAAATCTGAATGTCCAATATTCTTGAAGAAGCAACAAGGTGAAAGGAAGATAAAGAAGGAAGGAAAGCCAAAGAAAGCCTACATTGCATGGGAAGATAATGAATCAACAAGTTCTGGATCAAGCAGTGAGAATGAAGAAGCAAATGTATGCTTCACTTCAAGCTTGACTGATGATGAAAGATTCTCTAGTGCTGAATCTGAGGTAAATTTAGAATATGATAACATTGTTGATGCTTTTCATGAAATGCATGATGAGGCTCAAAGGCTAGCAAAGGCAAATAATAAGCTAAAAGGAGATCTAAGATGACACATCACCAAACTTACAGAAATGCAAAGTGAATTTTGTAAGTTGAAAGAAGAGAATGAAAAATTTATTTCAAGTTACAAGGCCAATGGTTGTATATGTCCCTCTTCCTCTTCTAAGGCAAAAAAAATGCAAATTATTACAAGATGAGTTTGATGCTTTCAAAAGAAGCCAAGGAGAAAAGTATATGTTACTACTTTTAGAAAATAACTATTTGGTTGATCTTTTGAAAATGCTTTATAGAGAAAAATGCAACTTGGCTGAAATGTTAAGTGTGCAAAAATATGCTGGAGATACTTCTGGTTTGAGTTACAAACATGGTTCAAAATCAAGTGGAAAAACCAAATTTGTACCACCAAAACAGAAGCATCAAATGAGCTTTTATAAATCAAAGTTCAATCAAAATTATTACTTTGAAAGATCATCAAAAATTGTAACTTGTAACTACTGCATGAAGAAAGGACATACATCTTTTAAATGCTATACTAGGAAATATTATATGCATAATAGAGAATGTGTTTGGGTGCAAAAGAAAAAAAAAAAAGCTAACCCCTATGGACCCAACCTCAATTGGGTACCTTTCCTTGTTACTTGATTTGAATTTTGCAGGTGTGTCTAAGAGCAAGATCATCACTATGGTATCTTGATAGTGGCTGCTCTAGGCACATGACAGGTGATATTTCCATGCTTACAAATATCATACTAAAAGATGGAGGATTTGTCACCTATGGCGATAATAACAAAGGGAAGATAATTGGAGAAGGGAACATAGGATACAACCTTAAATCTATGATCAGAAATGTTTTGTATGTTAATGGCTTGAAACATAATCTCCTAAGCATAAGCCAACTATGTGACAAAGGGTTCAAAGTTTCTTTCAACAATAATTGTTGTTTGATTTGTGATAGTCAAAGTGGTGGGGTTATCCATGCTAGTAAGAGAAAGGGTAACATTTATGTTCTGTCCATTGACCATGCATTCATTCATCACACTAGCTGTCTTGTAAGTAAAATTGATGAAAAACAGATCACTTGAGGAAGGTGCAAGAACTCTTCTAAATGAAACAAAATTGCCTAAGCACTTTTAGGCTGATGCTGTAAGTACGGTTTGTTATACTTTGAATAGGATTCTCATAAGGTATATTTTGAAGAAAATCCCTTATGAACTATACAAAGGAAGGAAACCAAACATATATCATTTTAGAGCATTTGGCTGTAAGTGTTTTCTGTTAAATAATGGTAAAGATTCTCTTGGCAAATTTGATTCTAAAGCTGATGAAGCAATTTTTCTTGGTTACTCTTTGCAAAGTAAAACTTATAGGATCTTTAATAAAAGAACATTGTGTGTTGAGGAATCTGTCCATGTCATATGTGATGAGTCTAACCCCTCCAAGGAGGATTTGGAGTATGATGTTGATGCAGGACAAATGGAAGAATTTCTGCAACTTAATGATCTAAATGAGAAAGAAAAAGCTGAACCAAATGATGTACTGGAATAGTCAACTCCTTTACAAAAGCACAAGGATTGGAGGAAAACTAAAGATCTTTCCCTTGACAACATAATTGAGGAAGTATCCAAGGGAGTTTCTATTAGATCCTCTGTAAGAAATCTTTGTTGTACCTGGCTTTTGTTTCACATATTGAACCAAAAGTATTGATCAAGCTTTGCTGGATGAACATTGGTTAATGGCTACGCATGATGAGTTAAACCAATTGAAAAGAAATGAAGTCTGGGAGTTAGTCCCTAGAC
Source organism: Glycine latifolia (assembly GCA_013407115.1). NCBI lineage: Eukaryota > Viridiplantae > Streptophyta > Magnoliopsida > Fabales > Fabaceae > Glycine > Glycine latifolia. The sequence goes on from CM023951.1 coordinate 21,767,117, forward strand.
CATCAACTCATAAACCTATTGGCACAAAATGGGTTTTTCGGAACAAGTTAGATGAAAGTGGCATCATAGTAAGGAACAAGGCTAGATTGGTTGCTAAAGGATACAACCAAGAGGAAGGCATAGACTATGATGAAACTTATGCTCCAGTATCTAGATTAGAAGCCATTAGATTGTTACTTGCATATGTAAGGTTGATGAACTTCAAGTTGTTTCAAATGGATGTCAAAAGTGCATTTCTAAATGGTTACATTGAAGAAGAAATATATGTAGACCAGCCCCCTGGATTTGTTGATTACAAACATCCTAACCATGTTTTCAAATTAAGAAAAGCTTTATATGGTTTGAAACAAGCACCAAGGTCTTGGTATGAAAGGTTAAGCAAATTTCTGCTTGAACAATCTTTCATAAGAGGACAAGTTGACAAAACCTTGTTCATCAAGAAAAGATTAAATGATATCTTGTTGGTTCAAACCTATGTAGATGACATTATTTGGTTCAACTAATCAATCTATGTACAGAAAGTTTTCAGTAACAATGCAGAATGAATTTGAGATGTCAATGATGGGGGAGCTTACATTCTTTCTAGGACTACAAGTCAAGAAATTGAAGAATGGAATCTTCCTTAGTCAAGCTAAGTACTGTTTAGAGATGATCAAGAAGTTTGAAATGGAAAATAGCAAGGATGCTGCAACACCAATGGCAACATCTACCTATCTTGATTCAGATGACCAAGGAAAAAGTGTTGATGAGTCCAAATACAGGGGAATGATTGGATCTTTGTTATACTTAACTGCTAGTAGACCTGATATTATGTTAAATGTTTGCTTGTGTGCTAGATATCAAGAAAACCCCAAAGAATCACATCTAACTGCAGTCAAGAGGATCCTCAAATATCTCAAGTCTACACCAAGAGTATGACTTTGGTATCCACAAAGTACATCTATCAACTTGATTGGATATTCTGATTCTGACTTTGCAAGGTGCAAATTGGATAGAAAGAGTACTAGTGGAACATGCCACTTGTTAGGAAGCTCTTTGATTTCTTGGCACTGCAAGAATCAATCATGTGTTGCCTTATCCACTGCTGAAGCTGAATATATTTCTGCTAGAAGCTGTTATGCACAAAGTCTTTGGTTGAAGCAACAACTTCAAGACTTTGGTGTTGAGTATAGGAGATACAATTGCTGTGTGATAACACTAGTGCCATCAATATATCCAAAAATCCCATTATGCACTCAAGGACCAAACACATTGAGATCAGGCATCATTTTATCAGATATCATATCCAAAAGGGTCACATCAAAATTAAGTTTGTTGAAACTAACTATCAATTAACTGATATTTTCAGTAAACCTTTGGATAGAGATAGATTCTACATGCTTAGAAACATTCTAGGAATTCTAGATGAATCTAGTATGGGTTAGCAATTAGCATGATGTTTATATACTCATCTACATAAAATTGCATCATTTGTTGGCCATTCATCTCAAATTATACAAATTCAAAATTTCCTGCATAATTACTGTTCATACTGATAAATTCACTGTAATAATCGATTAAGACTCAGAATAATCAATTAGATGGACTTTAAAAGCTGTTAAGAATGAAGTTTATGCTTATGTAATCAATTACATTAGCAGGATAATCGATTATTCTTCATAAGAAAATGTTTCCAGAAAATGAATGTCATTGGAATAATCAATTATGCCATCAAATTAATCGATTACACAAGCTTAAAAATCTTTTACAAAATTTCAATTCACTGGAATAATCGATTACTCTTCAAGATAATCAATTACGGCCTCTGTAGGAACTAATTTTGCTTACGAATTAATCGATTACATAAGCATATAATCATTCATGGAGTTACTGCAGAATCTACAAGATTTTCTTGGAAATTGTAACTGCCCAACTGCTACCAAATTCAAATTTTGAATTTTCTATGCTTTAAAATTAGTGGGTTAATTCGAAATAACTGTTGTTCATTTCAAATTTCAATTTTGGAGCCCAAAAATCATCTATAAATACAGCCTATGTTAAAGGAAATAATCACACCATTATCATCTTCAACCTTAAGCTTTGTTGTGTTTTTCTTCTTCTGAATCTATATACTCTATCCATATAGTCTTTCCTCACATATTCATTATGTCTACTCCTAAAAGAAGCAAAACCTCTAAGAGAAAGAGTGCTGAAACCTCTAACCCTGTAGTGAATAGGTTAGATCATTGGTTTCCTAGTGAGAGAGAGAAAATGAATTACCTGCAGTTTAATGCCACTAAACTCATATGTCCACCTAAACATCTTGACCTTGCCTGGTTCAACAGAGAAGGTTTTCAATTCCCTGCTATGCTTGAAACCCAGGGTTTGAAGAAATTTGTTGAGATGAAGGGTACTTTCTACCCTGAGTTTGTGAAGGTGTTTTACACCTGTTCTAAATTTTCCATGGATGGGACTATCTTGTCTCAAGTTAATGGAGTGGCCATGAAAATCACTCCTGATGTTTGGCAAGAGGTGGCTGGCATTTCCTTTGAAGGAGAAAGGAAATTTGAGGAGGAGGCTGAAGGGTATAATTGATGGAGGTCCATTCCAAGCTAAAGGTCTAGGAGGAGAGCTTGAAGCACTTCCTTTGGTGAACTTTAAAGGACCAATGACAAGAGCTAGGATTCAAGCACTTCAAGACCACATCCAAGCTAACTTGTATCTCTTGGAAAAGCATGAAGAAGCACACCAACTCAATGGAAACACAAAAGAAGTGTTGTCTATTTTAATAGATTAAAAGCATCTTTTCTGATATCTTTAATCGATTACTAGATTCCTGTAATAGATTAAAAGCATCTTTTCTGAAAAGTGTAAATAACTTTGTCGATTACAAGTGCAAATTAATTGATTATTTCAGTCTGAAACTGCAACTACACATGTTGGGGAAGCCAAGAGTCACTTTGGGAAAGCTTGCACTTCAAGCTTCATTTAGGCTTTATTTCAATTTGCATTTTCCTTACATTTAGTGACATTTAGCTTGTAATTTTGTGGCCTATATAAGGTGCCACAACTGAATGTAACTAACTATGGTTCATTACTACAATTCTGAAAATTGTTGTGAGAGTTTCTTTCTTGTTCTTGTTCAATAACTTCTTGAGTCTTATCAATGGCTTCCCAATGCTATTGTGGTGATTCTTCCTAGACTTATTGGAGAGCTTCTCCATGGTGTCTTCACCTTCATCCCTAGCCTTTCTTCCATCTTCCATTTCTGCAATTACAAACTTCTAAACAGCCCCAATTTCAAGAAGTGTTGGAAACTTGTGTGTTCTTGAGATTTGCTTGAAGAGTGAGTTCTATTGCAAGGTAGATTTGGGAAAACTAAATGGCTATGGGTTTAGCTGTTACATCAATAATAGAATGGAGACCTATAGAGGGATGCTTATTGACCCTCAAATGAGGCTGAAATTGAGGCTTAGTATTGGTCCTATGACTCATGAAGATAGACTTCTTCATTATATCATCACCTACATCTTGACTCCTAGGTCCACAAATCATGCACAAGCCACAGATGATGACATTCAGATTGTGTATGGTATGAAGAATGGTATTCATATGAATTGGATCCTCATTATTGAGGAGATTATGCTTAAAGCCAAAAGATTAATGAATTATCCATTTCCATATGCTGTGTTGGTTTCCAGATTTATTGATTATTTCAAGATAGATGTCACTAATGAGGTTGTTGACAGCACAAATTCCAGCAATAGCCTCATTAAGGAGAAACATCTTACCAAGCTTGGAATGGTTAAGACCCCTTATGGATGGCAGATGGCTGGGCAACAAATTCCTCCAGCTGGTGCTGAAGAAGAAGAAGAGGTTGAAGGCTCTGCTCAACCATCCTATAGTCCTTTTGAATCTCTCATGATTCAAAAGATGGATACTTTATTGTCTCTTCATCATGAGCATAGAGCTGAGACAAATTCATCTATGAAAGAGATGAAATCTAGATTGGAAAACATAGAGGCTAGGCTTGTCCTTGATGACTTTGATAAATTAGCTTAGGTTGCTTGTGTTTTTCTTTCTAGTTGCTGCTTCATTATGCTCTTGATGTCTTCTGTCAGTCATTGCTGATTTTGTTATGGTCTGCTTACTGTTTTTACTGGTTTGATATTTCATTTTGATTAATGTACTGCTTGCATTTCCATTAATACAAGTATTTTTTTTTCTCTTCTTTTATTCTCCTTGTTCATATTATAATAATTTTTTTTTGTCTTTGATAAGCCAAATAGGGGGAGAAATAATTGTAATAATTTGTAATAATTTTAGGGGGAGAAATAATTGAAATAATAGTATGTTACATGTATTGCATGTATGCTTTAATTTTGTAAAATCTACCCAAGTCAGGGGGAGCATATTTTTTTAAGGAATGACTTATGCTTATGCTTGTTCTTGCAAAAAGCTGACTTAGATTTCAGGAATCATTATCTCTCTAAAGCAATTAAAAGATTAGACAAATGAACAATTGATTTGGCATGCTCAAAGCCAAAAGGGGGGGAGATTGTTGATTTTAAGGGAAGCTGCAAGAAGATTGAAGCAAGGATGAAGGCTTGATGTTTTAGCTTTTTACATGCCCAATCATTTGAAGGCATTTGTAACTTGTCTAAGTGGTTCAAGTGCATTGCCTTGTGATCTTTCCTTTGCATTTGCATTCTCATTCTCATGCATACATGTTTTTGGATAAAATCTCAAAGCAATCAAAATGATTTAAAAAAAAAAGTTAGGTTCTCATGGCTAAGTCTTTGAAAAATGAAAACTTACTGCTTTAATCGATTACACAAGCATTTTAATCGATTAAAGACATTCATACTATTTCTGGAAAACCTTGAAGAACAGTTTAATTGATTACTAGCTTCTTGTAATCAATTACATAGTGCTATATGAAAAATCATGCATCACTGGAATAATTGATTATCTTGTTATGTAATCGATTATCTTAACTCATTAGTCATGATACATTACTAGTATAATCGATTACCATTTTTAGTAATCGATTAAACAAGCCATTTTTATATTTTGAGCTTAACTGGTTTAATCGATTACCAGTCTTATGTAATCGATTATTTCTTCATGTTTCATATACACTAAGACTGCTTTAATCGATTACATTTCGGGTTAATCGATTATCTTATTCATGAAAACATTTCCAGGAAGCTCAAGAACATATTAATCGATTATGTGATATTTTAATCAATTACATATGGTTAAATAATCGATTACCTTGTCGTTTTAATCAATTATTGTCAGTTAAATCAGTTTTGAAAGCTTTGTATAACTTGTCTTTATAAATAGACTTGGAGCGAATTGTTATGAGCAAACATGAGCATATGTGTGAATCACTAAAAAGATAGAAAGCTTTTTCAAGAGCAAAAATACTGATTTGTTCTAAGAGTGAAAAAAAAACCTCTCATGAGATCAAGAGAGTTGAGTCTTTGAGATGAGGTTTTAAAGAAAAGAAGAGATTTCAAGAGTTCTGATTCTAAGCTTTGGATTGCATTCAACCTGACTGATTGGTAACATCATTCATTCATACATTTGAAGGATCACAGGTTGTATCTCTTGAATCTTTCTTTAGAATTTTTCTGTGTATTAAAATTCTGTTGGTGGATATCTTTGATTCTTTAAAGTTGTTTTCTAGAGTAGGGTTCTCTAGAGGGAAGAACAGAGTAGGGTTCTCTGGGTCTTGATCACTTGAAGTCTATAGGGTTTAGATTTCTATTTCTTTGTCTAGTGTGGATAAAGGTGATCTTTGTAAACTGCTTGTAAAGATTCTTTGATATAATGAAAACTCTAACCTAGTGTGGGTTGGAAGTAACTGGATGTAGCCTCCATGGTTGTGAGGTGAACCAGTATAAATTGCCTTGTCTCTTATTTTAAATTTTGTATATTTCATTGCTTGTCTTTGTGAAATCAAAATATTATCATCAAAGAAACTATTTTTGCCATTGCTTGCATATCAAGGATTGATCTTGATTGAAGAAAGAGTTCTGGACTAATTCCGCAAAAGGTGAACAAGTGATACGATCCAAGATTTTAATTCCGCAATTTGTTTTAGAAAATTTTAAATATCAGTTTTAAACTAATTCACCCCCTCTTGATTTATTTGCAGTATATTCATTATGTTTTCATCTGCCTCTTATGTCTTTTTTGCCTTTTTTAATTACCTCAAGTTGCTTTAGTAAGCAACCATAACCTATGGGTCCTTTTGTTTTTTGTTTGCTAAATTATCACAGTTGAATGCAATTTTTGTTTTCTGAATCAAAAGGCATTGGATTTGTGCACCATTCAGTGGTCTGATTGCTTCCATATACTCTCAGTTCAGATATATTTTGTTGGCTTCTCAAGTCCAACACCAATACAGGCTCAAACATGGCTTGTTGCACTACAAGGTACAGACATAGTCCCAATTGCCAAAACAAGCTCTGAAAAAACATTAGGCTACTTAATGCCTGCCTTCATTCGTTTTAGGCTACTTGTTGCAACTTAAGTTATGAAATGTAGCTATTTCTAATGCACAGGGGGAGCTACTTTCTTTGTGGTTTACACATGTATCAACTCCAGTATTGAAGTCAACAGAAATGTGTTTTGCTAGGAGAATCTTACAGTAACATTTCTTATAATTTATTTACCATGAATCAATTATTCCAAAACCTTTTCCAAAACATTAAGTTCGTTGAAGTTGTGTTGCTATTATTTTAACTTGCTTGCATTGCTATGTACGTAGGACATCAAGTCTAAAGATTGGTCTCACTTTGTTGCACCATTTTGGCCCGCAATGATACGCTCAGCCTTCACATTGACGGGTCTAAATTCACTCTTGAGCAGTGGTAATTAATCTTGGCATTTATATATATCCCCATCTTTCTTGAAAAATTCTCTTTTATATTGATATGAATGTTCTTTTATTGATACTATATAGTGTATTTTATTTTATTGATGTTGTGTTCACACACACAAATAGATAAATCAGATTTAAGATGTATGTTAGTCTCAACGGATCGGATTTTGAAATCAGATTTATGAAAATATCTTTCGTCGTGTTTGTAAAGCTCATTTTCTGGAATCTTGGGAATCTTCCAGTCATCCAGGTCTTGATTAATATCTTCAAAAAAGATTTCTTCTTTGAAAATATTACAGTTGGATTTAATTAAAGCATTTTCTGCTTGCGAAGGATTGAAAGAGGAAGATGAGGGTTGAGAGGATTTGAAAGAAAGGCGAGAGGAAAAGGTGTGAAAAAGAGACATAGCGAAAAGATCATAAAAATAGTCCCCTGATATCATTGTCATCCTTTGGTTCTATAAAAACATAAAGATAGATCTGGGTTAAAATTTACCTACTGAGCTATATTCTAGACTTTTTGCACATTGGTTGTGTTCAAGTTGCTGCTAAACCTTTATGTATAGAAGGATTAAACACCTCAATTCTTTTATGCTTAAGAGACTCCAGTCACAATCATTTTACTGACTCCATCTTAGGCACCGTAGAGACCAGCCTTAGTAATGGACCAATCTATTTCAATTGTTATCCAGATAGGACTGTCAGCCTTGAGGATGATAACATTCTAGATGTCTTAACCCTTGATGTCCAGCTTTATGGTCTTGATATGAAGGCTGGATCTATCCCAATTAATATCATCTATCGAGTTCAGTACAAGGTAATGAACTCATGCATGTCTAGAGTCCTCAAACCAAGGAAGAGTGGAGAAACTACTTTGTTTCTCACAGATACAACCAAAGCCAAGGTTGTAATTCCAAAAGTCATCAAGTGGGAAGACATCAATTTCCCTTAGACTTGGGCCATGGATAAGGTTGCCCCGGCTAAACCCCAAACCACACCTAGCTTTGAGTCTATCAAGCAGTATGATTTTGGAAGGGTAGAGATCACTTTTAACAAGTCTAACTCCTTCAATACCACTAGGTCATCCTTTACTAGAGATTCTAGATCTGAAATGTTTGGGTCTGTTTTCTTTAGGAAATCCTTTTTTGTCGCTCCAAGTGGAAGTAGTAGCAGAATTAAACTCCAGGGTATAGAAACCTCATCTTCGATTCCTTAGCCAGTTTATCAACAGGAAAACCACGAAGAAGAGTCTAGATCTATCCCCTCTCCAACCTTTTCATCTATGCAAGATTATGAAGTTATCCATGATTAATAAGACCCGCATAGATTATGAAGTCCTTAAGCTAGATTTCGACTATGGGGAAATGACTCTTCAAAAGGAGTGGTTTCTTAGCCATTACAGGGATAATAGTAAAACCCAGATTAGAGAAGTGTATTATACTTTCCTTAACCTAGTTTAAACCCAAATCTTTTTTTCTTTGATTGGTTTAAGTCTTATGCAGCTTACCATAAGATAGATTATCCTTTCTTAGAACCAAACACCATTAGTGTTATCACTAAGTATGCCCTTAAGGATGGCCAGATAGTTAGATATGAGTTTCCTCTGTCGACCAAGTTTATCCTTCCTAATGTTAAGAACGAAAAGCATGGTCACATCTATGCCTCACCCTTTAACTCTAGGGATGAGTCTGAACCCATAACACCCAAAGATATTAAGAACCTTATGGAACAATCCAACTGTACCACAGGTACCTCCAGTCCATAGGGGAAAAATTAGGTGAAAAATCCAATCTTAGCTTAGAAGCCAGCACTTCCTCCACCTCTAAGACTATTCAAACCCAAATCTTTAAACCTTTTAGGATGACTGATAAGCTTAAGAAAGAGTTTTCCAAACTCAAAGCTTTCAATCAGCCCCCTAGTCAGCCTTTTGTCGAGTCTAGGGAAAAACTTGAAGGATTAACTTCCATTATCATTCAAGACACTCCTCGAGACTTCCCAAGAAGCCCATTCCAAACCAACCATTAGTAGAGTCAAATCTAGGCATGAAGCCCAAAAGGACAAAGATAAGGAAATCAATGTCCTTAACCAAGCCAAGTCAGAAAATGGTAACTCTAACTCTGATAGGTCTGTCCAAATTAATCCCATTAGGAACCAGCCCAATTGGAAGCAACCTCTAAGTTGTATTACAATGGGGCAACCCCTCCTAATTTTCTCCTAGAAGCAAGGGAACATTCCAAATCCTTTAATGCCAACTACGTCTATGAATGGAACATAGATGGTAAGACTGAATACCAAATCCTTAATATCCTCCAACAGATGACCATGGTTGCCATAGCCTATGATACGTCCCTTAATTGTTCTGAAGCAGTTATTGTCAACACTTTAGTTTCTGGTTTCACTAGACAACTAAAAGGTTGGTGGGACAACTACCTGTCCGAGGACCATAAGATTACCATCCAAAGTGCTGTCAAAATAGAAAATGATGGCACTGTCTTAACATAAGATGATACCCCTATCCCTAATTCGGTCAACCAGCTTATCTTTACCATCGTTCAGTACTTCATAGGTGACTCCAGTTTATGGAAAGATAGATCTGCTAAACTCTTTTCCAACCTTAGGTGCAAGACTTTAGCTTACTTTAGGTGGTATAAGGATACCTTCCTTACTAGAGTTTTTACCCGTGAAGACAGCCAAGAACCATTCTGAAAAGAAAAATTTCTTGTTGGTCTTCCAAAATCATTACGGGATAAGGTTAGGAGAAAGATTCGTAGTCAGCACCCTAACAATGAGATCCCTTACAAGCAACTGAGTTATGGTAAACTTATTGCTTACATCCAGAAGTTAGCCTTAAAAATTTTACAAGATGATAAAATCCAGCATCAGCTTGCCAAAGAAAAGGCTCAAAATTGTAGAGATTTGGGAAATTTCTGTGAGCAGTTTGACCTTCCCTGTTCCAAGCCCAGGATGTCCAAGAAGCATACCCATAATCCAGATAGACAGAAATCCAAGAAGTCTGTTTACCATCGTCATAAGTCAGGAACCCTGCCTAGAAAGCTTAGGAGAGAGTTCTAAACCAAACCTCCCTTTGATAAGGTCAACATTCCTAAGAAACCATTAGTCTGTGGACTTGTGAAAAACCTGGCCATAAAAGTCAGTATTGCAGGCTTAAGAAGAAGCTTAGGAATCTTAACCTAGAACCCTCTATCGAAGAATAGATTAATCAGCTCTTAATAGAATCTTCCTCTGAAGAAGAATATGATAATGAGACTTTTGAGGTCCAATCTTCAGAAAATCTGAATCAAATTCAAGAGGATGATTTATCTCTGACTGATGAAGACTGTCCTTATTCTTCCCACTTCAATGTCCTTACCCGGGAGCAAGATCTTCTTTTTGAGGTGATTAATTCTATTTCTGACCCTGAAGAAAAGAAAAATCTTTTATTAAAACTTAAACAATCTTTAAATGAACCATCTTCTTCTTCTTCTAAAACTAACGATTTGTTAATTAATAACAAGTTTAATCTTAATAATACCCTTAAAAAATTTGAAAAAAGTGTTGTTCAACCAGTAACCCTTCAGGATCTTCAACATGAGGTTAATCAACTGAAAGCTGAAATTCCCCTTATTAAGGAACAACAAAATGTTCATCAAAATATTTTGAGTGTTCTGCAATCTGGTGACCAAACTGATGAGGAAAATCATTATCAGAATAACCAACCCTCTGATAATGATTCTCCAAATGATTCAGTTAATCTTGTTGGTCCTCCAAACATTTTTGAACTAATTAATCAATTAACAATTCAGAAGTTTTACATTAAGGTCAAAATTATTGTTGGGACCTTCATCCTCGAGACTGAAGCTCTGTTTGATACAGGGGCAAATTCAAACTGCATTCAAGAAGGGATAGTTCCAACTAAGTATTTTGAAAAAAATTCTGAACGACTTAGCACCGCTAGTCGATCTAAGCATCAAGTTAATTTTAAACTTTCAAACGCTTTTATTGAAAAGGATGAATTAAAAGTAAAAACTTCTTTCCTCCTTGTCAAAAATCTTAAAAACACTATTATTTTGGGAACATCTTTTATTAAATCTATTTTTCCCATAACCATTTCTGATAAGGGTATTTCTACTACTTATTAAATAAATCCATTACTTTCAGATTTCTAAAAGATCCTATTGTTAGAAAGTTGAACCCAATCCTTTTTAAGAAAAATCAAATTAATTATCTTAAAGAAGAAATTTCTTATAAGAAAATTGACGATTTGCTTAATCAACCTGTTGTTCTTAACAAAATCAAGTTTTTGTCTAACCATATCCAAAGTTCCATCTGTGCTGACCTTCCAAACACTTTTTGGCAAAGGAAACAACATATCATTGATCTTCCTTATGAAAAGGACTTTAATGATCGACAAATCCCCACCAAAGCCTGACCTATTCAGATGAGTCAAGAACTCCTTGTCCATTGTCAGAATGAAATCCAAGATCTTCTGCAAAAGGGGATTAAGAAAAGCAAAAGTCATTGGTCTTGTTCTTCCTTCTATGTCAACAAACCTGCAGAAATTGAGTGTGGATCCCCTCGTTTAGTTATCAACTACAAACCCCTCAATCAAGCCCTTCAGTGGATCCGCTATCCGATACCGAATAAGAAGGACCTTCTAAATCGCCTTTTTTCTGCTAAAATCTTTTCCAAATTTGACATGAAATCGGGATTTTGGCAAATTCAGGTTAATGACAGGGATTGCTATAAAACAACTTTTACGGTCCCTTTTGGACAATATGAATGGAGAGTTATGCCTTTTGGATTAAAAAATGCTCCTTCAGAATTTCAGAAAATTATGAATGACATTTTTAATCCTTACTCCTATTTCATTATTGTCAATATTGATGATGTTCTTGTGTGTTTCCCAATCTGTCGACCAACACTTTAAACACATAAACATTTTTATCCAGGTAATCAAGAAAAATGGTCTTGCTTTCTCTAAAACTAAAATCAATCTTTTTCCAAACAAAAAATCATTTTCTCGGTCCCAATATCTACCAGGGCACTATGACTCCTATCAATCGTGCTATCGAGTTCTCAAATAAATTTCCAGACCAGATCATCGAAAAAACTCAACTCCAACGTTTTCTTGGTTGTTTAAATTATGTCGCTGACTTCTTTCCTCAGTTGAGTAATCTTGCCAAACCTCTTTATGACCGTCTCAAGAAGACGCTGCCTCCATGGACCAATATTCATACTGGTCTTGTCAAACAAATTAAATCCCAAGTCCATAACCTTTCTTGTCTCTACCTTCCCAATCCTTTGGCCAAAAAGATTGTCGAAACTGATGCCTCTGACATTGGTTATGGTGGTATTCTCAAACAATCTGTCAATGACAAAGAACAAATAATTGCATTTACTTCAAAACATTGGAATCCTGCCCAGCAAAATTATTCCACAGTTAAAAAGGAAGTTTTGGCAATTGATTTATGTATTTCAAAATTTCAATCTAATTTGCTTAATCATAGGTTTTTAGTTCGTGTTGATTGTAAGTCTACAAAAGAGATTTTACAAAAAGATATTAAAAACCTTGCATCAAAACAAATTTTTGCAAGATGGCAAGCTATTTTGAGTATCTTTGATTTTGAGATAGAATTTCTCAAATGTACCTTAAACTCTCTACCTGACTATCTCACTCGTGAATATTTACAGGGGAGAAACCAGTAGTGATCGTA
>CM023951.1:21794703-21828083 GCA_013407115.1 Glycine latifolia
TCCATTATTCACGACTCACGAGCATATATATCAAATCCAGACAAATAGTTACCTTACAAATTCTTTTTTAAAGGCAAAGCGTTTGGGTGATATAGCAATACAACAATATAGCAATATAGCATTTGGGTACTATTCAATATTAATCGCAATATAGCAACGAAGAATCACACTTACCCATGACCGAGTTTCAACGGCGAACAAAAATGCTCAAGCGGAGTGATTGGTAGCCAAAGCCAGACGATAAGTACGAACCCAAATGGATTCTAATGAGAATCCAGCCAAAGGATTCTAATGCAGTGAGATGAGATGAAATGGTAACAGAAGTGCAGAGAAAGAGATGAGATGAAAAGGTAACAGAAGTACAAGAAGGATGAGAGAATAAAAAGAAACATAAATCCTAAAGATAAGATAAGATAAGATAAGATGATTATGGATTGGGCTTCATTGAGCTCACACATTTACAATACCACACATTTTTTATTGTCATTTTTTTTTTAATTTTTAATATATATATATATATATATATATATATAAATAATAAAATTTATATTATTATTACGGGTTAACAGATCGGGTCATCGGGTTAACGGATATGTAAATCTAAACCCGTTACTCAACCCGTACATGAATGATTTTGATCGATTCGGTTTGGTTTTGACCCAAATACATAAATGACCCAACCCAAACTGTTCGGATCGATTCAGATTAATTCGGGTTCACGGGTGACCCGTACCCGTGAACACCCTTACTGTCAAGGCATGGAGCATGACACCTTTGAACTTAATTTCACCTTTAATTAGATTCTTGTTTCCCAATTAACTTGGCAATTGTCATGAAATAAACATATACAAATCCAATTCCTTAATTTCGGTTATCTCTTCAAAAGGACCATTGCAAGTAACTCTACAATCAATAACCATTACGATAGCAATGAATTTTACATTTTCAGGGACCACACGGTCCACAACTGCAGCGCATTCAGTCATAGCGATAAACACATAGAAAAATCATAACTACTTAATCAATATCCCGTGCAATGTGGAGTATTTTGTTAATTTCAGTAAATTTAAAAACTTGAAGAAAAAAACTCAAAATTATGAAAAAATGTACATAATTATTTAAAATAAATCATAATTAAATTTAATGAGAAATATAGCTTTAAGAAATATTTGAAAATAATTATAACTGCTATATCAGATTCATTCAAAGAAAATTTTGTTTGAATGTATGTAAGAAAGAATGGGAGATATACAATGTTAAAAATAATTACTAAAGACTAAATTTGAATAAAAAATTATGATAAAAATTAAAATACTAGACTAAAATAACATGATTTATTTTTCAGAACTGAAAGTTAAATTATCTATTTACAAGAACTAAAAAATATTTAATCAAAAAATATATTAATGGCATTAAATGCTGCACTTTTAATAAAAAAATTTATTTTGTATTTTTTAATTGGAGTTCATAATAATGAAACATATTTATCACTTGTTAAAAAATTAATTATTTACAAAATTAACTTTTAAATTATTGAGCCATACTTATTTTTTTTTATCTAATTACTTTCTACCTAAATAATGAATACGTGATTGGTAATCCATTTATTACAAAAGTCTTTAAAATGCTTATATAAAGTAATAACATTTTTATATAGTCTTTTAAAATCTAAAACTTTTATGTGTCAAAATAATCTTTCAAAATTCCAATCTAATACACCATTTAATCAGGAAGAAAAAAAGATCTTAATTTATAATATTAATTACTTTTTAAACAAAATTATAAAAATAATGAATGGGAGATATACAAACAAATTTGGCAAAAGTTACGAAATGAGGAGGTAATATTATATTATTATTATGAATGTTTACGTTTCATTTATTTTCTCTCGCAAGTGGCACTTTCTTCTTCAAAGTCATAACATTTTTTTTTCCCTCTCAATGAAGAAGAAGAAGCCTTCACCTTCCCAATGACACCACCCTTCACTCTCTCCCTCTCCCTCTTCGCCATCCTCGCCGTCACCGCTGTCCACGGCCTGGGCTCTGCCGCCACCACCGCCGTCACCTACGGCACCGCCACCGTGTGTGGCATCGTCGCCGGGGAGCCCCAGCACCACATCCAGTGCTCCCGCAACGGCAGCCGGGTCGTTCCTCTCACCCTCCCCAACGTCTCCTTCGACGCCATCTCCGGCGGCCGGAGCTTCTTCTGCGGCCTCCGCTCCGGCGGCCGCAGCCTCCACTGCTGGGACACTGCCGCCACAACCGCCTCCTTCCGCCCAAAGAGAGTCTTCCACAGCGACGTGTTGCAGTTGGCTGACGTGGCAGTTGGCGACTCCCAGGTCTGCGCGAGAGAGGTGCAATCCGGTGCGGTGCGGTGCTGGAGAGGAAACGGTGGGGCCCAGTTCAGTTCCCCTTCGGAGAGTTTAAGGTTTCGGAGCATCACATGTGGTTGTGGTTTTTCATGTGGAATACTAAAAGGGAGTGGAAGAGTTGTGTGTTGGGGTGATGATAATGAGGGTGCAAATAGAAAAAGTAGTATTAGTGATGAGATTCAAAGAGAGTTTAAGAATTTCACCATGTCAAGTTTGGTTGCTGGGGTGTCTCATGTGTGTGGTTTGACTCTTCACGGGGCTTTGGTTTGTAAAGGGAACAATGATTCTGGTCAACTAGGATACAACAACAACAACAACAATGGTGTTTTATTAACAACTTCTTTGGATCATTTTTCAGGTCTTGCTTTGGGAGAAGATTTCACGTGTGGAATTAGGACTAGGAACGGTGTTGTTGTGTGTTGGGGTGGTGGTTTTGATAGTAATGTGGTGAAAGGTGTTTCTTTTGAGTCACTTGTTGCTGGTTTGGATTACGTGTGTGGGTTAACAACTAGGAATTTGACAGTGGTGTGTTGGGGTAAAGGTAGGTATTTTCATCATGTGCCTAGTGAGGTTCCATTGGGTGTGATTCTTCCAGGTCCATGTGTTAAAGGTGCTTGTAGTGGTTCTTGTGGTACATATCCTGATTCTGGTGCTCTTTGTCATGGCTCTGGGAGTATTTGTTACTCTTGTCAAACTGAGATTCCACTAGCTGTTCCATTGCTTCCACCATCATCATCAACAACACAACAAGTTGTTCCAAATCAAGAACAACCTTCTTCACGTGGAGGAAAAAACAAAAAATTGAAGGAGTTTTTGGTGTTTTTGATTGTTGGATCAGTTGGTGCTTTTGTGGGGTTATGCACTATTCTCTCTTTCATTTGGATTTGTGCAAGGAAGTTTTTGTTGAGGAGAAAACTAGTAGGAGGAGGAGGAGGCAATAATAATTCTGTGAAGCCTACTAGCTCAGAGAGTGATGCATATGTGGATATAATCCCCATGCCTAATTTTGGTTCCAATGGAACAACATTCAGAACATTTTCTAGCAAAAGTCAGGGATCAAGAAGATTGGGGACGCATAGGAGTGGTTCATCGTCGAAGCGTGTGGACAGAACCGAGAGTTTCTCATTGTCTGAACTTGCAACAGCCACTGAAAACTTCTCATTGTGTAATAAAATAGGTGCTGGTAGCTTTGGAAGTGTTTATAAAGGCATGCTAAGAGATGGTGGTAAAGTTGCAATTAAGAGAGGAGATAGTACTAGTACCTTGAAGAAGAAATTTCAGGAGAAAGAGATTGCTTTTGATTCAGAATTGGCCATGCTGTCACGGCTTCACCACAAGCACTTGGTGAGGCTAATTGGGTTCTGTGAGGAAAATGCTGAGAGGCTCTTGGTCTATGAGTACATGAGCAATGGTTCACTTTATGACCACTTGCATAACAAGAACAATGTTGACAAGAGTAGCAGCATTTTGAATTCTTGGAGGATGAGGATCAAGATTGCATTGGATGCTGCTAGGGGAATTGAGTACATTCACAACTATGCAGTTCCACCCATTATCCACAGGGACATCAAGTCCTCAAATATACTCTTGGATTCAAGTTGGAATGCTAGAGTTTCTGACTTTGGATTGTCAAAAATTTGGCATGAGACTGAGCAAGAATTGATGTCCACCACCAAAGCAGTTGGAACTGTTGGATACATAGACCCTGAGTACTATGTGTTGAATGTGTTAACCACAAAGAGTGATGTGTATGGTTTAGGAGTGGTGATGTTGGAGCTTCTTACAGGGAAAAGAGCAGTGTTCAAACCTGAAGATGGATCAGGCCCTATGGGGGTGGTGGAATACACAGGGCCAAAGATTGCATCAGGAGAGCTTTGGAATGTGTTGGATTATAGAGTTGGTCATCCTGAAGTGAATGAGGTTGAGTCCATTGAAATCATGGCTTACACTGCTATGCATTGTGTGAACTTGGAGGGAAAAGAGAGGCCTGAAATGACTGCCATTGTTGCCAACTTGGAGAGAGCATTGACTTACATTGAGGGCACCCCTACTAGCCTCTCCTTTGCTTCATTCTCTGCCCCTCTTGAATAAAATCTTATCCTCAAATTCACTCATGAAATTCTTTCATTTTTTTTTCTTTTTCTAAAATTGTTCTTTGGGTTGTACATGTATGAACTTTAGTTGAAAACTTAAGAATTTCTCATCTGAGATATTGAGAAGAGCAAAAGAAAAGCAAAAGGATTGATGGTCCATTTTGATTCTCAACAATTTTTGTTACAACCTCTAAGGTTTTTTTTAGATTTTATGACTATTGACCATTGCAATTATTTGTAATTTCCTGCTATATAAACAATTGGAATGAAATAGCAGCACAATTTAAAACTTTGTTGCATAGTTCGCAATTGATTACATGATTTTGCTATAATGTGAAGATGACTGAAATAGTTCGAGTGTTATGTAAGAAATAATGAAGTGTATATTTGAATTAAACTTTGCAAACTGAGTATATAAAAGTATTTCAAGTCTTGCTTTAACAAAATGAAGTTAGCAGGCAAAAATTTAGGGCATGCTTAGGTATCCATTGCAAACAGATGTTGGTGGCAAAATAAAGTTTGTAAAAGAATCTCTATCTTTTTTTTTTTTTGTGTTCTGTTTACCGTAAATCATTAGATTTTATATTGGAATTCGTGCACAACAAGTTGAATTGAAAATTCAACATACTCTTTACTCTTAAAACATACTTTTAAGGAATAACCAATCATGATCCCAAACTAATTTTACTCTCAAAAGATACTTTTGAATCATCGCACCTGAAATCCAAACATATCCATAGGTGTTACTTCACTTGTTGGACTTGTTGAGTGAGGCCAGCTTATTTGTTTCTACTTAAACCGCCCAAGAGTACTGGCCATTCAGATTGGGTAACAATTTTGAATAAATTTAACTTAACGAATGCTTGCCTCATCATTTTTTGCTTAATTTAATTACTGGCCTTAGGCATGGGGCATGAAGAATTAATTAGTGTTAAGGTAAGTCAAATCCTGCCAAAGTTGAGATCAAACCACGTTGGGGCACATTGATTTAAGCCCGTTTTCAAAGGAGCCAGCGGCCTTCATGCTTATACGCAAGAGATGGTGATCTGTCCTAGATGATTGTAAATGGATTTGTTTCTTAAAGCATTTTTAATGCGAATCCTTCATGAGTTGCTTAGAATTAAGTAACGTTATTTAATAAATTTTTATCATTGAAGCATATGATTAAACAATGCGTTGCTTAAATGGGTTATTTATATAAACAATGTTGCTTAAACCATTCCTACCAATTAAATAATCATTTTTCAATCACAAAATTTAATGTACCTCAAGTTAAGCATTCACTTTAGCAACTTTAATATAGGAGTAAGTTTTTGTGTAAAGTTTTTAAATCTCGTGAATTATAAAATTCATATATTTTAGATAAGTAACTCATTTAAGTAATTGTGCATTATATGTAGGCATTTCTTTGGATTGATATTAAATTGTGACAATTTAAACTCCGTAAGTTATAGCGTTGAAATTAATATTAAAAAATAATTACTTTTGTTTTTTTAAAAATCTTTTAAAAGGTTTTTTTAAATTCACTCGCTTTATGTATTCTTATTTGCAAGTAGTCTTGTTTGAGACATAATAGAGATTTAAATGAAGACTTTGCTTTGCCGATGACTCTGCCTCATCTTGCCTATGGAAATTAAGAATATCCTACAATTCTTTTTGCAAGATTTTCTTTAGAAGTCAAAGCTTGAATCATGGTTGATTCCGGTACTTAGAGTCACACATTTATCTAAGACAATGGTTGATTGAGATAGATAAATAGCAAACGTAGCTAGTGGACTCAAAAAGTGTTGTGGCATTAATTCTCCTTGGTGTCGTAAACTTCCCGATTATGGTTCCATTATCTATTGAATGGCCGAAACATCTGATTTTTAGCACCTTTCTTTCTTTGATCCAGTACTTGTGAAACTAGGAGATGCTGTTACAACTCAATATATGATATTTATACAAACTTCTATTATTTTGATTGTTTAAACCACTAAAAAATGTATTTTCGACCGCAAAAATCCATCAATAACATAAAAAATTTGTCGGTAATTTAATATTTTTGACGGATTAGAATCTATTGGTAAAATACTCACCGGAAATTTTAGCCTACAAAATTTTGTTGTTCGTCAGTAATGATCCATGGAAATTACCAATAGATATTTCTGTGAAAAATTATCGACGAATATTTCTGTGGGAAATTACTAATGGATATTACCGATCAATATTTTTGTGGGAAATTACCAATGAATTTTCTGTCAATAAAACTCTTTATTTCATTTTTTTTCATTTTTATTAATTAACATAAGTAATTTAGAAATATATTTTTTCATTTATATTATTTAACATTGCACTTGTCAAAATCTGGAAGTAGTGCACGTTAGGGTGGACATGGCCAATGTATGCTCCAGATCTTGTACGTCGAGCAGTGAGTTAGCTTTGTTAAGAGGGGGACCAACAAAACAAAGTAGATGATTCTAACTCTCAAATAAGTACTGAAAACAAAATGAACACACACAATAACCAAGAGGGGATGAATTGGTTAAAACTTGACCTTTTAAAATCTTTAGAAAATCATAGTTATAGGATCTTTATCACAATTAAACCAAGAATGCTTCAATCAATCAAATCGCTCAGTCCAATAAAGCAATTACAAAAACTTTACTTGTTGAGTAATAAAGAGTTCACCAAGAATCATAGATTAAGATAGCAAGAAGAGATTAAAGAAAATAATCAACATAAGGACTTATATTGGTTCACCTCTTAACAAGAGAAGCTACATCCAGTTCTTCTAATCAAAACTTGATTAGAGTTCCACTATTCACAAAATCCAGTTCTTACAAGCTTTACAATAATCACCCTTTATCAAACTCAGATAAAGAATAGAAATCTAAAATCCTATTAGACTCCTAGCGATCAAGACATAGAGAACCCTTCTCTACTCTTCTCTCTAGAGAAACTCACTCTAGAAAAAGCTTCAAAAATCCTTTGTAATAGTTACAAACAACCAAAAATTCTAAAATGAATTTACAAGCAAAGTTAATTGATAGAGACAACCTGATGATCCAATGAATATGATTTACCAATCAGAGTTGAAATGAAAAACAAGTTTTAGAAATTCCTCTCCAAATGCTTCTTTTAAATCTTGCCCAAGAAATCTTTCAATACACCATGAAGATTTGAATATGTGGGACAAGAACTTTAGAACTCAGAATATCCTTTCTCACTTTCAAAAGACTTTTGAAAACTTTGAAAATTCGTATAGCAATGTATTGTGTGTTTCAGAAAACCCATCAGTTATTTATAAAAAACAATTGTAGCTGAATGTAATCGATTAAATCGTCAAAGTAACCGATTAAAACTTCCAATGCAATCGATTGTAACCAAATTTAATTGATTAAAATGTTCTTTAGTTTTTCTGGAAAGGATATATGAACAAAGTAATCGATTATTTCAACCTATAATCGATTACGACAAGGTTTCTTCGTTTCATAAATGAACTAAGTAATCGATTACGGATAAGTGGTAATTGATTATCACAGTCAGGTCATGTTCTGTGTTTATACTGAGTAATCAATTACTTAATGCTTGTAATCGATTAAAATGTTCTTCAAGACTCAAGTAATAGATTACCAATATATGGTAATCGATTAACACAGTCCAAAATAGTTTTTCCAAAAACTTAAAACTTTGAGCACTTGTCTTTGATGCAATCATGAAATCTTAGACCTTTTTCACAAACCATGTGCTTTTGTAAAATCATGAATGCAAATTAATGAGTGATGTTTATGCAATGCCATGGATCATAGGATGATTCTCTCCTACATCAAGCAATTGTTAGACTCTTGGCAAGCGTACCAATTGTCGTTGTAAGTTACAAAATTTATAAAAGTTCGTCTCCACTGGGACTTGAGCTACTTAGTTTTCCCAAATAAAACTTAACAGTTTAATAGTTATGTATAATGAGTATGGTTAAAGTTTTGATGGTTTTACGAAAATAACGAAAAATAACTAAAAAGTACGAAATCTAATAAAATGAAATTAATTGAAGAGAACGTAGGATTAGGTTTCATCATTCATACCCTCAGTATCCAATTAATATTACCATGTATAAATCATTTTCTATAATTATTGATGCACACATTAATTCATCCCGAATCGATCCCTCGCAATTGATAATTCTAAGGATATTTACTGAATATCGATCCCTCGCATACGAAGTAAATAACCCAGCATTACAATCATAATCGCGTGCTATTTGCAATCTAAATGTTATGCTCTATCCCTAGCAACGTAACGTAAAGACTAAAATCATTCAGTTCAAATTCTAAGAGTACTTTCCAGTTAAACTTAGAATCCAATTTCATGAAACTAGTGATCAAGTAGAAACAAGCATTAAGAATAGAATGAAATTACCAATAATAAATAGAAAAGACTTATGCATAAATAAATATTAAAAGAGATACTTAAGGGTAGAAGATTACATCCAATCCTTAAGAGAAGCTAGCCAATCATTGTGGAGAGCACCTCCTTAATGGAAGAATTGATGAAGGGAACCATTACCGCTTCTTTCCGGCAGAGTTTCCACACTAATTCCTCACTTTTCTCACTCTCCCTAAGCTATCCTAAGCTAAAATTACGTTCCTAAGCTTAGAAAATTCATCCAAGGCGTCCCTTGGCCTTCCAAGCATGCTTCCATCTTCACCTTGCATGCCTATTTATAGGATTTGGTCACCTGCTTAAGCTCACTCGCCCAAGCGAGCAATTTGGCCTTATTTCACTCGCCTGGACGAGTTAATACATCTTTCTGGAAGCCTCCACTCGCCTGGGTGAGCAAAATACACTAGTTCCACTCGCATGGGCGAGTTGAAGCCTTAATAGTGGTAAGAAAGGTCATGGGCCTGGACGAGTTTTGGGCCATTTTGCTTCTGACACCTCCCAAATTTGATTTTTATGCCCTTTTCGCTTGCTTTGCTTGCTTGGAAGCTTCGGATACCATCAGAACCTATCAAAATACAAAATATGATTGGACTAATCTTCCAAAATGAAAAAAAACCTTTATATAAGTACTAAATACAAATCAACTAGGTTTAGGGCAAGTTTACAAACAAATTTACTGAAGTAAAAAAGATAAGTGTCTGCATTGTAAACCTAATTTTAACTAAAATATGCCACTTATCAGCAATTACAAATGCGTTCAATTGAATAACATGTAAAAGCTAAAAGATTCATCTATCTTCAACATATATCTTGATTTTTCTTCATGCTCCCCCTGTATCTAACAAGTACATCAATTATGTGAGAATGAGAATGTATATATGTGTATACCAATAAGCGTATGTGTGTTGTGAATGGTTAGACAGAACTTAGTACTTATAGAGTGAGGGGGAGCCTTGGGTCCTTGAATGTTGGGATTGTTACAGTGTGTAACAACTCTTGCAGATAATTATTATCCTATAGATAATGACTAACAGATAATTGCAGGTTATAGATAATTAGGCTTACAGATAATGTGTACCTTATAGATAATTTGTAGCTTGTAGATAATATAATGACTTTTAGATAATTAAGTATTTGTCACTTGATAAGGAGGTTGCAACATTATCAATAATATTCAAATATTGGGGCATTAAAGATAACCTGTGCGGCTCGACAGCCCGACTGTTGAAGGGGAAATGTCTGTGCTTCTGTAACAGGACTGACCTGGAGGATTGACACATGTATGAGAGCACCACGTATATTTTACGAACCCGAACAACACAAACAACAATGTTTAAATTAACATATATTTGTAATTAACGAAATACTCAAATTCATAAATTCAAAACAAATGGTAAAACAAATTCACTTAAATTCAAAATAAATATAAAATAAAAGCACAATGTCTAATATTTCAATAGTAATATTATGGTTCTAAGTCAGTAATCAAAATATTCATTATTAGAGTGCCTCTACTGGTCATCGTCTTGTTGTTGTTGGTCATCTAGTTGGTCATTGTATTATTTCTGCTGGTCATCTAGTTAATCATTGTCTTGTTGCTGCTATTGGTTAGGTTGTTGATGTTGATGAATAATGTTCCACACTTCAAGAGGTAGGAATTAAATTACAACTGAATGCAATACACGCATCTCCTCCTTTGATTGATGAAGCTACTCCCTTTGTTGATTAATCTTTGCTGAATCTTGAGCGTGATTGAGCATTTTTAATTTAGTATTTTTCTATTCCTCTTAGCTTATTTGACTTCTCTTGGATTCTTATTTTCTCACTTTAACTCAGTTTTAGTCTCAAGCAAATAATGGGGCTTAATTGATAATTGTTGCTTATTTTCAGATTTTGTGCTTATTTGACCTATCTTCCTTGTGTAGGACCTAGTGGATTTTACAGAACTCTAAATGGAGCATATGATAGTCCTTGGAAAGCTAAGGAAAAGATCTACAATTTTGTCGAAGATAAGAGTGGGTCAATTCTGTCGATTTGAGGGTCAAATTAGGCTTGGAAATTAGAACCTCTGCATTTGCGTTTTGGGCTACGATTTTGGGTTTTGATTGGTGTAATTAGCATAATTAGTTAGTTTAGATGGGCTTAATCAGAGCTCATCCTTCATTCTGTTCAATAACTATATATTAGTGTAGCTAGGGGGACAAAAGAAAGAGAATTTGAATCTTTTCTCTCTTTTTCTCTCAACTGTTCTTCATTGTTCTTCATTTTTCTTCTTCCTTTCATCTTTATTCTTCTATTTTCTTACTCAAATTTTTGTGGCTCTTCCACTGATATTGATCATGGAAGGATAAACAATCATTTGATTCAAGGATCCAGTCCAAGCAAGGAGAATTTGAGTTCTGGTTTGGTATTCTAATTTTTGTGTGAATGTTCATTTTCTACTTCAATCCTCTTTTCGATTTTCATGATTATGAATATGTTTAGGATTGAAAACGAATTACGTTATAGATTTATTCCCTAATTTTTAATTTTAATCATAGATTGTTTGAATGATATTTTAATCCGATTTGTGATATCAATTGATTTAGGAGTTAATTCGATTGAACAACTTCTAATGATATTGAATGAACCTTTATAATATGATCATTATCTGAGAACTATGATAATTTGCATTGCTTGGTTTGGTGAATTGGATTGATATTCTTGAATCTGTTTTGCAACATCTTTTTTCAATTCTTGTTTGTGTTTATATAATTTTTGTTCACTGTTTGCACACTGCTTGATAAAATTCCCCTACTGTTTATAAGTGGATTAAGTCAGGAACCAAATTGGACGGTATCTCTAAGTCGACCTAGGTTAATCATGTGCTACATAACTATCTTAGTTTTATTTGTTTTGTAGCGATTGAACAATCGTTATCAGAGCTTGACGGGAAGATCCTTGCATATGCTGCATGAAGTTGTCATCTCCACATTTATAACTATGAGCAAGATCTCTAGTACTGTAAAGGCGTCCCTTACGCTTTGGTCCTGCAACTGTAACCCAACACCAAGTCCTTGGTCTTTGTTCTTCAGCAAGGTCTAAAGGAGTGCTTTCTGATTCATCAACATTTGATGCAACATTAGACCTAGCTTCAGATAGTCTAGCCTTGAAATCTACTTGCATTCACAAAGACTCATTATTTCATTAATATAATAAACATTTTCAAAAATAGAGCATGCAAGATAATGGTATCACATGTGTCTGCCTAGATCTATCATCGACAAATTGACTAGTATCATTTCGTAAATGAATTTGCTGAAAAACCTCATCAACGTATGCAGATAGAACAAACTCGTCTGACTATTTACAAACATTATAAAATAAACATTAAGAGGTAAATTAAACAAGTTCAAAGAAGAATGTGCTATAATTTTAATGTGCATACCAAGTGAATAATGTGATCCTACAAGCTAATAGAACCACCTGTGTGCATACACCTGCCCTTTTCAGATGCTTAATTTTGTTTTGCCTTGCAGACTTGGAACGATACTCGGGTTTATTTTAATGTGATAACAGATCGTTCCAGATACAATCTCCAATCCAATATGGCTTTTTATTTTCATTTTGGGCATCCCTAAACATCTCAGAAAGTCTGTGGGAGGCTTTCGAGTTAAAAGCTTTCTTAATTTCATCCTCTTGCTCGGGTCTCCATACCAATTTTCTCTAAAGTACCACAAAGTTATCAAAATACCAGTTTTATCCATCAAAGTTGAAATAAAACAAAATCAACATTACTTATTACTAATTTTCCAACACAAATGAGGGATATTAAATATAAAATACAAATGAATGCAATATTTTTTCTTTCTAGTTAGAAAGTGATTAGCCATTAATGATGTTCAACATGTGGAAGGAACAACCACATCATAATCACTTGAAGAAAACCTCTTTCACTCCCAATGTTTCTAAATATTAAAACCATCAATTAAGCCACAAACAATACGACATATAAGTTATAATCCTAATTAAATTCCTTCCAATACAACATCACATTCAGTCTCTCATATTCCAAGATTCAACCAAACATAGACAAACAACACATTTTAATATACATATAATTTTGAAGTCTAAAGAACGAAGTGGTTGTTATCAAAGTTTCAATTATGCTACAATCTTATTTCCAACAGAAAAAACATTACTCAATTTTCAAATGGTAAAAAAAAAATCCTAAAACATGAGCTATCCATTTTAGCCATTGAACTAATTCATTAAGAGATGAATAAGTTACCTTAAAATGCTGGAATTGCTCCCCATGTAGGCCATGGGTTAGCAAATTGTTGGCTAATGGACAATGTGATAGCCTGTGCTACAACCTTAGATGGTTGACACCTAAATAGAAAAAACAATTCATGAAAATTTAAAAGATAAAATGATGTATGATATATAATGATAATTATTTTAATTTTTTAATAGTTACGCTCCATTGATAAGTGTAATCGTAAGAAGATCATTGAGGGGGGGGGGGGGTTCTATGGCCAAATTTGGAACATCTTCATAGGCATGTTCTCTACAACTGAGGATGAGGATGGTGTGGATGTAGGTACCGGGGATAGTCCACTTCCATTAATCAAAGTGGGAGATGGTTTACATTTAGTTCGATGTGGAGATGGTGTAGGTGCAACATCCGAAGACCTGATTGGCATAGATATAGTAGACAAGGATGGGGTAGATGATGGCATACTATCTCTAGGTGATAGTAATTTAACCACATATCGCTTTTTCTTCCCACTTGTCCCTTTTCCCACTATTATAATGTGAGGGTTAGCATCACCTGATGACATATCTATATATAGAAAAATAATATTATTAAGTATGTGTTCCATTCTTTAACGTAACTCATAGGACCATACGATAAATCCTTTAAGTGTTGGTTTGTCACATTTATAGGCTTATTTATAACCTACGAATATTAAAAGCATGACAAGTTATATTTTATTTAGCATAAATAGAAAAATAAAATAAACTATAACATACATACTTGTTCCTGCAAGCAGGTAGGAAAATTTGCATGTAGATACAAGTAGAGCCATTTGATTCACTTATTTGTTGGGACTGCAAGAATGAGTTGTCCAAATATAACGTATGAGAGGTCAATAGCTGGAGTATAATGAAATTGACAACAACAATAATTAAAATCCAAAGGCCATAATCTCTCCAACTTACTCAAGGTGTGACTTAACTTCGGCACAGTTAATCAACACATGAACATGGGCTGAGTCTTTCTCTTGATCAGTTAACCAATCAACTCCTTCCCAGAAGGACGTCCTTGTTGGTCAAACATTGATAATATTGGTGGATGCCTTTCAAATTCGATTGCAATTTGATTCCTAATATTGTGTGGCAACAACATAAAGCTGTTGAAATAATGGGAATGAAAATGAGTTGTCTCACAATGTAAGTAAGTCGTGCAAATAGATCCTTCAACCCTAACCTTATTTTCACTGCTATTTTAAAATTGTCCATCAATCTATAAATTTGCATAACAAAGTCATGATTGATAAGCATTAAAAAAATGAATTTTAAATAAAATACAATGATGATTTTATTACCTTTCAAATGGATACATACATCTAAATTGGACTGGTCCACCAAGTCTAGCGTCCTATGGCAGATGAATAGACATATGTTCCGTTGAATCGAAAAAACTGGGGAAGGGGGGGGGGGGGAATTCTCTCAAACCTACCCATAATGAATGGAATATTTTGTTCCATTCTACTCAGGTCATCCTCCATCAAAGTTGTAGAACACAAATCTTTGAAGAAATGACTTATTTCAATAAGTGGATTTAAGACATATTGCAGCAATGAGCTAAAAGCAATAAGAAGTAAACACTCCATGAATACATGACAATCATGGCTTTTCATCCCATGCATGGTTCCCTTATCAATATTGACACATCTCGCCAAGTTGGAAGAATAACCATTTGGTATCCTTAGGTCTTTTATCCACTGACAAACTAACTTTTTTGGTCTGTAGTTAGAGTGTAATTTGCTTTCGGCTTTAACAACTTCCAATTAGCCACCGACTTAAACTCCAATTCTTTTTACCTACAATACAAAGCTAAGTCCATCCTAGCCTTCTCATTGTATCTTGTCTTACCACTGACATTCATTATAGTATTGAATATGTTGTTAAAGAAACTTTCTCTATGTGCATAGCATCAAGATTGTGTCGCAACAAATTATCTTTCCAATACGGAAGATCCCAAAAGATACTTCTTTTTGTCCAATGATATCACTCCCCATATCCACGTATTGTTGGTGGTGGCAGACCAATTTCTATGACTTTTGTCAAATCCCTAACCCTATGCCAAACTTACGTAGGTGTCAACTTACACAGTGGCTCATCCTTTTCTAGTTCTCCTTTTTTGAAGGCATTTTTGTTCCTCCTAAATGTATGATCAGTTGCTAAGAACCTATGATGATAGCCAAACCAAGAAGTTTTCCCCATTTTCCAACTGGAAGGCCTTTGTGTCCTCCATACAATACAGACATGCTAATCTACCATGTGTCCCCCAGCCAGACAACATGCCATAAGCAGGAAAATCATTAATAGTCCACATCAAAGCTTCCCTCATTATGAAATTTTGCTTTCTCAAAACATCGTAAGTCAGAATGCCATTCCATAACTTCTTCAGATCATCAATCAAAGGTTGTAAATAAACATCAATACTAACCATTGGATTAAGTGGACTTGGTACGACACAACTCAAAAACATATAAGGTTTAGTCATACACATTTTTGGAGGAAGATTGTACTGGGTAACAATGATTGGCTAACAAGAGTAAGGTGAAGATGATGCTTGAATATATGGGTTAAATCCATCTATGCATAAACCAAGTCGTACATTTGCGAATTAATAGCAAAATCTGGATGTATCCGATCAAAGTGCTTCTAGGCTTCACCATCGGAGGGATGTCATAACATGCCCGAACATCTTCTATTCTCATAGTGCCATGTCATTTGGCTTATAGTTTGCATTGATGCAAACATTTTCCGCAACCTTGGTATTAAAGGCAAATAGAACGTCCCCTTAATTGAAACTATTTTTTTATTACTTGTTCCAACACTCTTGGCATGATACCTAGGCTTGTTACAAAATTTGCATTCAGTTAATGCTCCATCATTGTTATAATACAACATGTATCCATCCACACAACAATCAATCCTTTTAGCCTCCAATCCCAACTTCGATACTAAACTCTTGGCATCATAATTTTTTTTTTGGAAAACGCTCTTTTATAGGTGTTACATCCAAAAACATTTTTGAAATAAGCTCTAATTACTGGTAAAGAACATTCCAATTGGACTTGCAAGCTAAAAGCCTCGTGGATATTGATAATTTTGAGTATGATTCCCCTTCGTACAATGGCTTATTCGCCTCTACCAACAAATTGTAAAATCTTTGACTATCTTCATTTTGAAGGTTCTTCCATATTATTTGAGTTTGCTTGAGAGCATCGCACACCATCTCTTGCATTAAGATACATTGTTCAACTTGAGCCATATTTGCTACATTAGTTGATGCATCCATGTAACTATTTTCATCACTTAAATCAACTTGCGACATCTCTTCACCATGATCAGTCCAAATCCAATAATTAGGCTTGAACCTATTTTTGTAAAGGTGAACCTTCACAAGTATATCCTCCAAAATCCTAGTACAATTGCATTTAACACAAGGACATATGATCCCCTCATCATTGTGATAACAATCTTGCTGACTAGCTTTGCTTACGAACTCTTCAACCCCCTTGACAAAAGACTCTTTCAAACCTCTTCTACCACTATAATATCTATCATACATCCAACGACGATTCGAAGGAATATAGTTCATGTTCTGTATATTTAAGCAAAATATTACAAGCATTCACGAATCACATACATAATCTTAGAGTGATCATCTATTATTAGTAGCAATAATTTTGGTGATGACATTGATGAGAGATAATGTTGATATGAACAATGTCATTATATGATGTGGATATACATAGATACCCATGGGGGGTGCATGACTGGTTACCCTTGTGAGAAAGGATTTGTTCCTAGCCAGGTCATGTATTGATGGTGCCCATGGTTGTATGCAGTATATGTCCACATGGGGTGCAGTGATTAGTAGGATATCCTAGCGAGGAAGGGTTTATGAATTTTAAGCATCCCAGGAGAGAAATAGATTGTTTAAAATTTTGGTCCCTAGTTATCCATGGTCAATGCATCAGTGATGTTGTGTATGTGCATGGGGGGTGCATGACTGGATAACCTTGCGAGGGAGGGTTTACAAATTTTAAGCATCCCAACAGAGAAAAAAATGATTGTTTAAAATTTTGGTCCCTATCTATCCATGGTCATGCATTGATGGTGCCCATGTTTCATACTTCATATTTGCATGGATGGAAATAGAATGATGAACCGTAAGTACCGAGGGTACTAGGGGACAATAATTCTGTTTGGAACTCCCTTGAGACTCAAGGCTGATCACCATGAGGGGGGGAGTGACTAGTGCACGAATGGGTGACCTCGATGAGCTACTGCATCATTTTCTTGAGAGAGGCTATTTCCATTAGGATGGTACCACATTGTATTCTAAGAGTTGAGTCATGTGCATGCATCATTCTGAGCATATTTGTGTTGGATTGTGGAAAAGTGGATGACTAGTTTGTTGTATATGGGTGTGTAACTGGTTGATTTTAGGAATGGTTGGAGTTGTTATTGTTGTTATCTTTTAATCAGTGTTATATGGTTCTTGTTATTTTTGGTAAGACATAAACTCATCCTTGCATTTGTTGTACCATGTGGTTGGTACATGTGATGATCGTGAACCTTCGTTCGTGTGAGCAGATGGGCAACAGTAGGTGACCGTGGAGGGAGATCTTTTTTTTTTGTTGGAGCCGCCAAGCCAACGTGATGATGTTGGAATTTTTGGAAAGAGTTGTGTTTTGTTAATAAACTCTTTTATAGTTAGTCCCTTAATCCTTTTTGTGGACATGTATATTTTGAGTTGTAAATACATGTAAAACTAAATTAAGTTCTAAGCATGTGAATGATGAGTACTGATTTAGTATATGTATACATATGTATTCAATTATTGTAATTGTATTGTGTGTATGATGATTGTATTATTGCAAAAAACTTACTACCATTTTCATAATCAAATTAATGGAGTTTTCATTAAAATTTGAAATTCACACGATTAGAGTTAGTGATGCCGTAGCGATGAGGCGAGTCGTTACACTTCTCTTAAAGCCTTAATGTATTCCTTATCATCATGCAAAAAACCCATTACAAAACATGTTTATCTAAATGAAGGATATAGTTTACCACCAACTGTACAAATTTGTTCATAACTAGTTGGCCCTTTAACCACTAACAACATCATTCTAAGATCATACAATTCTCTAGTACTTGGAGGAACCCAGTTAATCCTTCCAATTAGGTAGCCTTTCTTCTGTGGCTTCCAATGTCTATCCTTGGCAACATATGTAAACTTTGTTATGAACTAGACATAAGTTAGATGTTTGCCTTCATTGAAAATGGTATTAGCATGCAAAGAAGATGTAAACATTGAGTCTTTAACAGCTGGCTTTGAGAGCAAAGCATCAATGTCATCATCATCTTCAAAGATTATTGAATTTTCACCAGGTAAATGAAAGTACAGTCTTTCAACAACAAGTGATCTCTTGTGTATGTGGAATGAGAATATTCTCTAACAAACTTCAAAAGGAGAAATATACCTACCATCTATGTAGTGCTTAACCTCACAAAGACACTATTAAGTTGTTACATCATCATTTTGCACAGGCATAAGAGCATATGTTATGCGATCATATCCTTTATTGATGTACTTGAATAAATATTTGATGGATGTTGATTGATTGCACCATTCTATGTTGAGGTGAGCCTGATATTTCAACAACAGCTTTACATTGTATGGCACTACATGTCTGTTGTCGAGCACTACATGATTTTTTTCAATATATTCCCATCATTATGTTTTCTATAAACAAGATATCCATCTTGGTCAACAACAGTTTCAGGTTGCCATTTTTTTGGAAAAAATCTAAAACACTTCCCATCTTTCATGCATGGGGACTTTGTGTTAGCATACCCACATGGACCATGCATCATATGATTCTTGACATATTAATAAAGTTGTGGTTGCTCAGTTGATATGATGGTATCAATATTTGTAGGAGATGGATACTTGTTGGAAGGATGAAAGAAAAGCAAGATATGAGCATGTGACAATCCTCGCTTTTTGAATTCAATTGTGTAAATATCTACAATCATTATATTGTTAGATTTAACATTAGTATAATAAAAATAACCATGTAATTAATATGTGCATTAGAAGTGTAGGTCTTACATGCTAGTACATTGCCTAACACTTTATTATCTTTCAACTCAGACATGAGCTATTCTAGCTTCAGTTTAAAAATTTTGGTAACAATATATGGCCGATTTGGTGCAGTTAAATTAAGCAGTGATACAAACCTTTGAATCTCAGGCCAATACAGATTACAAGTGAAAGTCAAGAATAGATCTAGAAATTCAACACTGCTACATATGGCCGTTCCATCAAAGTACAATTGATCCATATACCTGCGGCTACCAACAAAGGATGAAGGGAGAACAATACGCTTTCTATAATTGGCACATTGAGTATCATCTGATTCCTAAGAGGCAATTAAAGTATTGTATTTATCATAATGCAATTGCTTTTGATGAGTTCTTATAAACATTATTCGCTATGATTCCATCATAGTGTAACCATCAACAATAAACTACTGAAACAGTCTCATGGACCTCAATAATGTTTGACTCTCATTTTTTAGACTGTAGCCTAAAACACAAGAATTATTTGATAGTAACTTTGTTTCTCTTTCTTTGATGTCAATCTTGCATATCTGTATGCTTGATATCATTGTGGTATCCATCTTCACCATAAGGAAATAGGAAAAGATATTGCAATCCAAGATGACTTGGATGAAGCTCATTGATTTTTTGCAATCTTTGATAGGTTGACACTTGTATTTCCAACAATGACTACAACAACCTCTGAAACTGTGGACAAATTATAAATCCTTCCATTTTTTTCCTATCTGATATTAATTGTAAATTAACATTCTGTGTATGACAGTTGTCATATGTCTCTTTGGCCATCCTAAAAGACTTAGCAAACATATTGTATTCATCAAACATTTCTTTCAACTTTGAGACAAGTCGTGAATAAAGGCGCTTTTCCCATCTAAAAATTACAAGAAACTGTCAATAGTCTGTGATTTTTAAGTTTATTTATGATTTGATTTTACTGTGTTTGTTATGCCAATATTATTAAAGAGTCATTCAATAAAAGAAAACAATAAATTGTACTCAGTATTCAGTTTTGAAGTAAATGTTATAATTTAATGGTGTCATAGAACAAACATGTTACCAATAAAAAAATTAAATATGAAACAAATACCAAAAAATAGAATATGATAAAAATTTTAACACGCAAAATATAAGAAAAACTCTTTGAACACAACTTACCTTGCCCCACCAATTCTGTTTTGAATTTCATTTTCTGTATCATAGATTATATACAACTGAGCAAATTTTGGAGGTTTCCCATCCATTGGTAATATGCTTCCAATCAAATGACATGATTGTCCATGAATTCTATAAATTGGTGGACCTTTCCCATTTAAGAAACTTGTATCTATATTTGCACTAAGAGAGCTGAAAGCAAACATCATAGTATAAGATCTGATATTGTCTTGGTAATTTCTGCTTTCCCGTGACTCTTTATCACATAGTAGCTGTTGCATCAGTATTGGTGGATTTTTAAGAAAAGGAAGTTGTATCCTTCCAATGCGACAACAAAGAGTATGTTTGGCATTAATGTGATTTTTATTTTTCTTCGTACTTTTTGCATACCACATAGTAGCTTCGCAATATGGACATGTTTTAGTAGGATCTCCTAAATCAACATATCCTAAAAAATAAAAGATTATTATTTTGACATTAATAACATTGTGCTTCAAACAAAAAAGTTTGTTGACAAACAGTCAAACCTGTGCCAATCTGGTTAGCAAAACCATCAATGTCATCTGATAGCTCATCCTCATTGTCAGGATTCCTTAAATTATGACTTCTTTCTGCATAATAACCAACAGTATTGGTGAGTGCCCGAGTATTGGTGATATTTTCATTTGTTAACTGCATAGTTGGTTCATTGCCTCTTGTTCCTGCAAGATGTAAACATCTCATGTAATTCATAAAAAAAGATTATTGTTTTTTTTAGTAAGAGCAACTATTTTACTATAATTACAGAAAGTCAAAGTAGTGGATATCAGTGAAAAAATATAAAACCTTTGTCTTTGTTGTTTGTGTGTGTCCTGATACTACTATTTCGTTTATCTATTGATAAATAGTTTGGTTGCAAGATGCTTCTTCGACTTAATCTTGCAGCTTTTACTTCCAAATTTAAATTTGTGAATAGATAGTCAAACCGTTGATAATATGGTCAACACTTTCATCAAAGCCATCTGATAGTTATCCTCATTGTCAGGATGCATTAAATTATTATTTGTTTCTGCATATTAACCAACACTACAACTAAACTCCAATCTTGATACATGTCGTAGTTCATTTGAAATTGTGTGAGTATTATTGTTACCTCCAAATCTCTATTCAGTTTGACTAGTGTGGTCATGGTTTTCATTATATGTGTCTGCATTCGAAGTTGAAGAGGCAGCAACAAATTCATTCAGAAAATTATTTTGAACCCTACAGATTTGGTTGACAGTTTTGTTTTGCCTATTTAAGAGGTCATTGGATTGTGGATGAGTATTACTGATATTTCCATTTGTTAATTGAGAGTTTGCTCATTGCGTAATATTCTTGCAGAATGTACATATCCTGTATAATTCAACTCAGAAGGTTAGTGTTTTTTTTGTAATAGAAATAAAAATTTAGTATAATTACAGAAAGAATAGGATCTGGATATCAAAGAATATATGAAAAATCTTTATTTTGCTTGCTTATGTGTGTCCTGTTAGCAGTATTATGTTTATCTAATAATAAACGCTTTCCTTGCGGTATGCTCCTTCGATGTAATCTTGTAGTTTTAACATTAAAGTTTGTATTACAAAGAAATTAAAATAAATTAGTTTGACATTAATAACATTGTCATTGAAACACAACGTTTATGTACGAATAGTCAAAACTGTGTTAATATGGTAAGCATAATAACAAATGTCATCTCATTGCTCAAAGTAGTCATCATGAACACTTTTTGGTGTAATAACATTACACAACATCATGTAGTATAGTTCATTTGAGGTAGTGTGAGTTATATTGTTACATGCACTTTGAGTACAACTATTTTCAATGCCTGCATGTATGTGATGCAGCAGATTATTTGTGTTTTGAAAATTATTTTCACAAGGTGCATGTGACTTATGAAGAGCATTATTGGTGTGTTCCTATACAATGTTATTACCATTGCTCTGATTATGTGTGTTTGTAGTAGAAGTTGTTAATGTAGCATGAAAATCATTGAGCAAATAATTTGGAAGCTTAGACATAGTATTAACATTTTTGAATCTTTTGTTGGACAATTCGTTGTTTTGTAGCTGACTATT
Source organism: Glycine latifolia (assembly GCA_013407115.1). Classification (NCBI taxonomy): domain Eukaryota; kingdom Viridiplantae; phylum Streptophyta; class Magnoliopsida; order Fabales; family Fabaceae; genus Glycine; species Glycine latifolia. The sequence goes on from CM023951.1 coordinate 21,817,257, forward strand.
GGTGATATCGGCTAATGGAGTAATGACAGTTTGTTGAATACCTGTTGTTGCAGATAAATGAAGACACTATGTATATTGCATAACACAAGATTAGTCTTTAACTTATAGTAGCAATACAACTGAATTAAATACACCAAGTACAAGTTTTTGAAATAAGTAAAGAGATGCAGAACCTTGATTTTCATGGTTTATGTGTGTGTTATTAGCACTATTATATTTAGATTCTCTCAAACTCTTGTCTCTTAATATGAGTTTTCGTTTTAATCTTGCATCTTTAACATAAAATTTTGTATTACAATTGTCTTCTTCCATGTTTTAGTTACCTAAAAAATAAATGTTGTTGAAACATGAATTACTATTGCACAAAGGTGAAATGGAGGAAATTCATGTACATTTACTTTACTCTGCTGAATAATTGATGCACGAAATATCAAGGCCAACAAATTATGCTTCTTCCTTTTAATATAATAGTAAGTCAGTAAGTGAGCTTCCTTAAAAATTGACTATGACTTGAACAATGAGGATATATAATGATGGTCTTTGTATACCAACAAGCAATTCAGTGTAAGTCAACTTTAATTTCAGCAGAGGAATGAGACTGAGTGGACCATGCTTGTCCATGCTTGTCAGTATTATTAACAGGTTGTATATTTTGTGTTAGGTTTTATGATTGACAACAACAACTTCGTAGATGACTTACATAGTAGAGTTGCATGTTTTTTTTAGCAGTTTATAGTTATATATTGTACATACTTTGACTGATATCTGACATTAATTGGTGTTGTGTAAGAAATATATGTCCATGCTGGTGTACATACCCATACATTTCTACTGATTTTGAGGTGGTTAACTTAAATGTTATTTAATTTGAAAACAACACATATTTTATGATAAATATATATGAAGTTATTGGATTCAAAGTATCTTGGTACATTAGCAACATAATATACGGCTGAATGTATAAATAGCTTAGAATATGTGATGTTAAATGTATAAATATATATAAGAATAAGTGTTTTGGTCAACGTAACCATATGTGCTAAATTTTGGTTTTGTCATTATAAGTTAATTGGTAACATACATATTGAAATAATTTGTAATTGTGAGCTTTGAGATAGAACCCGTTTTATGACATTATGTTGACAATATTATTTGATTTTGGCAATGTGACCTATTAGCCAACCAAAGTTAGATATTGTTGTACATTGGTAAAATATTTTCTGGTAGCTTTGATGCCATAGTATCACAAAATTGGATATAACATTTACCACATTTAAGCAAGAAAGATAAAATAGTTAACATGTCATAACTATTGACTATTATGAAGTAAATATTACAAGTTTCTTGTTTATCAATGAACAACATTGGAAGTACTTAAGACAATCCAAACTTGATTTAACCCAAAAGTTGTAAGATCATATTCTCATAATAAGCCAAGAAAAAGCAAGTCACATGACTTCACAAAAAACTGTTGTGGTTTGTGATCATCACTCAATCTTGATATGTTTGGTTAACCTAGTAGAAGATAGTTGTATTTGTGATAAATCTTCAAATGCGATGGCATCAAATTCAATATCAAATGACACCAAATTGCGCTTAGCTGGGGTTATGGAGTACATCAAATGTGCATCAGACTCTGCAATGGTTGAGAAGGTTTGTTGCATGAAAAAATCATTTGTTTTCAATTAGTAATTATTTGTTTTCCATTCGTTATACCACATTGATGAAGCCATCATTTTAAAATCATAAATAGACAAACAACAAATAACTTACACTTTCAACACCATCATTATTCTGTTGCACTGACTACATAGATGGCTTAGCTTCATCCTTAATAATGTAACAATGAACCCAGTTAGTAACAAACTAGTTGAAGCTTCAAAATACAATGCAATATTCATTTATAAATGGTACAATTAATAATTAAGGTTACATTTAGGTGAAAGGTTGGAAGCTTAGCAAGAACACTGCTAATTAAGGTATCGTCTTCCGATAATTGCGAGACAAAATGACGTTTATTGCCAGACACAACTTTGAATCTAAAGGCGAATTTTTTCCCAATATAGGATCGAGAGCTTCTGGTACATCTCTTGGATCAAAATCTCCTTCCTGTGTCATTACAAACATGATGCCACTATGATGGGAGAACAATATTATGTGTGAATCTATGCATTATATTATGATATAATGCAAGACACAGTATGATTAACCTCAACAATAATGTTCTACTTAATTTCAGCTGCACTTTCTTTAATCAGTGCATATGATTCACGATCCCACATTGTGAAAATGGTGGATTCACGTGGCTGAGTTACCCTAACATTAATACGATACCTATGACACAAGTTGATTAATTTACAACAAACATGTTATTTAATCATTATATGTTGCTACACCTACCTTGGTATGGTGGTTGCACTCTGATCACCACAGCCAACACAAATAACAAGCAAAGCCAGTGCATCAACCTTTTTGTTACATTTGGGACATACATCATAAACCCAACCATTGGCTATCATCAACTTCTATATAGTAGCCATAGTGACACACATACACTCCTACAACAAAGTTAGGTGATGTAATTATAACTTATTACATATAAATATTTGACATGTGAGAAAAAATAATACACCAACTAACAATAAAACTTTTTAACTTGACTAATTTCATCTAAATATTTGACATGTGCACTATGCAGAAAGCAATCTCTAATAAAATATAAAGAAGAACCAGAAATCTAACTTTCAAGTTGGGTATAGGTATTCATTGTTAACTGACTTGGATCCATCTTGTAAAATTAAATTAAATATGACATTAATAGAAGATTAGTGTATTCATAAGTACATAATAAAAGAGATTTGATAATTACGAAGATTAGATCCTTTAATTCCACAATTTCCTTAATGTCGCTATTCACAAAAATGTGTGAACCATACATTCAATTCTATATTGAAATAGGATAAAGGCCTGTATTAAAATGAAAATGTTAAGACCTTAATGATTTCCTACACAAAACCATACACTGCAGCAAAAGCTTATGAATAACAAACCTCTAGCTTATTTAATTTTAGCCATATTGAGCAACAATACCATAGGCTCAATTACATGCCTATTCAAACAGTCCTTAAGTTCCATAGCAAGTCCCTCCCACAATGTACAACTCATAACACTTCCATCGTGTCATTAGACAACTAATAAATCATAACTCATAACGCATAACAATAATAAATTAAAGAAAATAGTGCTTCAGATAATGAAAGAATATCATTCATCCTTCATTGTAAAAAACACTTTCTTTGGCTTCTCATTCAAGTTCCAATGACCAATTTCAACTAACTCACCAATAACATCTTCAAGAACATAGCATAATTAAACACATTCTCACATTAACATGTTATAAAAAAGATTGGTGAAATGGTTAAACTACATTGTAGCTATTAAATAATCTAGTGTCATAGAGCCATTTAGAATAACATCAAACTGTGTGAAATTGTACTTTGTATCAGGTAATTCAGGTATTTCATGGGGTGTAATTTTAGTTGCTTTGACAAGGTTAATTTTGAAAGCATGCTTGGTAGCCTTATACTGACCAGTATTCTTCTCGACTTCAAAGTTTTGAATAACATAAGCTTGACCGACATGAAAATTGTCCTTCACCATTCAAAGATCAACATTCTTCATTTGAGCTAGTATTTTATCACCCTGATGAATCAACATTTGAAGTTATAGTTAACTAAAGTTTGTGATATCAACAACTAACAACAACACATAGATACAAAATGGTTAAATATTTGTAAAAAAACCTAACCTTATTGTCAATTAATATTAGTTCAATCTCAAACCTAGCTGATTTGGGAATAGTCCACATGTTTAATAGTCGAACAACTATTTTCCAAGTTTCCTTATCATCATTTATTTCGACTATCGGATTCAATCTACGAAATACTGCTAAACAAACAAAGAAAATCTAGTAAATTACAAGTCAAAATTGATTTGTATAATCAGGAAAATGAAAGGAAATACAGTAATTATTAGACAATTAAATACTTACCATTTGTCATTCTCTTTGTAAACGTTGGTGTTGTTGTCACTTTTATTCGCTCACTTAGCTTATGTGTGTTTGTAACACTCGCTTAAGGAGTCAAGGTATGTAAAAAATATATGTAGTGTGAAGGCAAGTTAAAGGCTGGAAAATACATGAAAATAAATTCAACAAAAATATCGTCAGACATTTCTGAAAGAGAAGAAACCAAAAACGGTGAATGCGAAGGAAACCCGAAAAATGGGTGGGTAAGGGAGAAGAAATTTACACTTCTACTCTAAACGTATAATTTCCAAATTTTAATGAAAACTCCATTAATTTGATTAGGAAAATGAGAGTAATTTTTTTTGCAATACTACACTTACCAGATATCGCACAAATACATAAATAACTACATAAATATATTAAACAAATACATATCATTCACATGTAAGAACATAATTCAGTTTTTTACATATATATAAGCTTGAGATTACATGTTCGATCAAAGAGGAACAAGAAACCAACTAAGGAAGTGTTTATAACAAAACATAACTCTCTCCCACAATAAATTCTAACGTTATCACGTCAGCTTGGCGGCTCTAACAAAAGGATCTCTTTCCAATATCACCTATTGTTGCTCATCTGCTCCCACTAACGAATGTTCGCGATCATCACAGGTACCAACCACACAGTACAATATTGCAAGGGTGAGTATATTATACAAGATCAACAAATATCATATGACAATGATTAGCAAGAAAACAATATCAATAATAACCATAACCAATCTCAATGATCAATTAGTTCAACATATGTTCAACAAACTAGTCATCAACTTTTTCCACAATTCAAATCAATTATGCTCAGAATGATGCATACACCTGACTCAACTCTCAAATGCAATGTGGTACCATTCACTCTAGAAATAGCCTCTCTCACTTAGGAAAATGATTCAGTAGTTTTTCAGGGTCACCCTATCATGCACTGACCATTCCTCCCATAATGATCAGCCTGAGTCACAAAGGAATTCTAAACTGAGTGACATGCCCCCTAGTACCGGCATTTTTATCCTCATAAAAACCACAGGTACGCACTGCCTTCATTCTATTTCCATGCAATTATGAAGTATGAAACATAGGCCTATCAATGCAGTGACCGTGGATAGAGACTAGAATTCTAAGCAATCACTTTCCCTCTCCAAGGATGCTTAAAATTTGTACACTCATCATTTTTCCTACTAGGGATATCCAACAAGTCACTGCACCCCCATGTACATACACAACATACATCCATCACGATGACATAGTCATCATCAACATCATCTCTCATCAATGTCATCATCAACATCATCTCATTTCAATGTTATGATCAACATCAATATCATCTCAATCTCAATGTCATCAACAACGTCAACATCATTTCATTTCAATATTATCAACCACATCAACATTATCTCATTTCAACATCATCAACCACATCAACATTATCTCATTTCAACATCATCAACAACCTCACAAGCAATCGCATTTTACATCTATACATATAACATATGCCTAAGATTCACATTTCTCAGGTCTTTAGACAACACAAACCTCATTCATTCAAAATCCATAATACCACAAGACTAATATTTTAGGAAAATTCTAAATTAAAGAGGAGCACTACAATATAGAAACCAAACTCTTATGGCCATTTAAAATTTAATAAAGAATTAAATAGAAGAACATATTATAAAATTTTGGGCAGAGTCTCCTATGTAATTAAGACTTTTTCCAAAAATCCAATCATTATTATAACAACAACATTATTCATAAATAACAAATTCATTGCATCCCATTAGTTAAAAACACAGTGTTTCTTGAAAACGAGCACACAACAAGGACAAACATATACCAATAATAAATATATCACATCTAGTAGTTAAAAACACAGTTTTTCTTGAAAACCAACACATAGCAGGGATAAACATACATCCCCATAATTGGGTTCCCAGACCCTAACTATGATATCAAAAGTTGTAAACAAATAATAAACTCTCCTCACATATCTATAACCCTTTATTAGCTCCTTGTAACGTCGTTTTGAGATCTCTCAAGTTCACGTGCTTTGGTCCAAACGCAGGGCTCTATATACCAAATTGAAGATAATTTAGTATAGATTTTAAAGACAAGATTAATATTAACATCCGGAGTCAAATACCCACTCAAATTTAAAAGGGCTAAAATGGTGATTGGAAGTCCACATCAAAAGGACATCATTTTGAAATTTCGATCACACCAATGTGATCGTGGCTCAACGAAGGTCACAAAAATGAGATCAATTTTATAAAAAGGAATCTTTTACAACGTCTCATTTTCAAAGATTTTTCAAAGGAAGTGTAAAAACACTCAATAACAGTATCCAAATCACAAGAGATACCAAGAGAGGCCTCAGATTAGCTAGGAGAAGGCAAGGAAACCACGGTTACTGTAAGGTCTTGAGTGTCCACATGGCACTTTAACATTTTAATGTTGTAATTCTGTAGTAGTAATAATTATTATGGTAATGATCCTATGACTAATCCGGATTCGTGTGACCGGGGTGTCATACAAGGTGGGGTGCAAATTTGGAACTCGGATAAGGGAGGGGTGCAAATAGAACCTTTTGAAGCCGGGTTCGTACTGAGTTTGTTAGTATTTACCCGGAAACCGGGTTAGAGTGTGACCGGGTTATCGCGTATGTATCCTAGGAATAAACGCTGGAAAGAAAGGAACCCGAACAAGGTCGGGTAGTGATGGCCAGGGCAGGACCCCGAACAGGGTTGTCTGGACTACACGTACCAATGTGAAGTCATATGCGCTTGAATCACCAGCCCGGTACTTGGTGCTTTCACAAGCTTAACCTATGCACGTGATCCGTACTGACCCTCAGGTCACTAGAGTAACACGTGTTGACTTAGTGACGTATGCGACGTGCGTTAACTCCCAGAGTATTTAAATAGCGTGTGTGTGGGTTATTTCGTGCACAACTCATTTTCTTCCTCTGTCCCTTCACCCAAAAAGGCGTTCCTTCTCTCTTCCTTCTCCGTTCCCACCATTGTCGAAAAAAGTAAGCTTCTAGTTCAGGGAAGAGAAGGTGACTTTTAGGACGTTAGAGCTTGAGAAGCGGTTCTCTAGCCTCGTTAACAACCTTAGAGGTAAGAGGCACCGGTCCAACCTTAGAATATAACTGCTAGCGATTTTGGGTTAGTAGTGATGAACCCTTTTGGGGTTCTGCATGTCGCTTGTGGGTGACTAATGTTGGTAACCTAGATATATAACGAGTTCCTCTACATGCAATGGGTGAAAACCATTATTGATTTCTTGCATGTATGTATGTAGGGCGCGACGCTGAGGATTGTGGTGTTCAAAATCACGAGGTTGAGCGAACCAGTATGGAGCTTAGAGCAGGTAAGCTCCCTCTTCTTGAGAGTCATTCTCTGGACCGCGTTCCACCATACTCCGAGGGAGTGATGATTATTGTATGTCATGATGCATGTGTTAAAATTGGGTGTTACTGCTTTCTGATTGAGAACATGTATATGATTTGCACTGTGATGTTTTGTTGTGATATGCGAGATTCTCTGCCAGTAGAATGGACAAATATGGACTTAGAGCCATAGGCGTCCACGTGGAACCCAGAGAGAATGTGCCCATTAAGTTGGATGATCTTCCTCAGGTAAGGATAAACAAGGGAATGTTCCCATTAAGTTGGATGATCTCTCTTGTTATATCTGTGTGGTTTTATACATGTGATGTGTTCATTTGTAAGCCGGGATGGCTAGCTTGTGTAATGCCGTTTTGATGCTTTGTTTCGTGGAAGTGAACCCGGGAAAGGAGAAGCCCTCCAGAACCCGAAGTTTACTGAGATTATTGTCTCACCCCGGTTGGGGAATTATATGTTATTGCAGGTGACGAGCACAGGGAGCACGGCGGTTTCCGGGGCAAGAGGCCCGGGTAGCGAGGCAGTCCGAGGGATTCCGGACAAGAGGCCGAGTCGGGACGGGTACTGAGTGAACCTTAGTCCTTTTTTTTTTGGAGCGTGTGGCTCTCTTTTGTTATGTATTTACGCATATTGTAACTGCCCTGAGGGGGGTCTTATAAACTTGTAATCTCATGGATTATTACTATACATAATGCAAAGCTTTTATCTTATTTGTGGACGTATGATGGCGTCATTTTTATTAGTCGCTTCCTAATTAGCTTTGTTAATTATTTACTGTGCTTAACGACCATAATGGAATGTTAACAACCTGGATGCATACGGGTTGTTACATTTAATGGTATCAGAGTGGTCTTTCCTAAGGGAGCATTATGTATGGTAATTTATGGGTGATGCATATTGTTTTGGTGTTCGTTATGATTATTGCATGTGTGAGCACATGATGGAGATCCAGGACAACCAAAGGTCTAGAAGGAGAGCTTGAAGCACTTCCTTTGGTGAGCTTCAATGGACCAACGACAAGAGCTAGGACTCAAGCACTTCAAGACCATATTCAAGCTAACTTTGGCAAGCATAAAGTTGCACACCAAATCAAGGATGACAAGAGCTGGATTTTGATGTCTCAAATCCAATTTAATTCAATAAATTCCAGCACTTGTTAGAAGAAATTCAATAGAACAATTGTAAATAGGTTGCTACTGTTTTAATCGATTATTTTAACCTTGTAATCGATTACAGCATTTCAGTTGCAAACAAGAACAATGCCTTACTGCTTTAATCGATTAAATGGCTAGTGTAATTGATTATTTCAGTTCTTGACTGCTTTAATCGATTACAAGAGCGAATTAATCGATTATTTCAGTCAGAGGTTGCAACTGCACATGTTTAGGAAGCCAAAGGTCACTTATGGAAAGCTTGCACTTCAAGCTTCATTTAGGCTTCATTTCAATTTGTATTTTCTTACATTTCAGTGACATTTAGCTTGTAATTTCATGGCCTATATAAAGTGTCAAAACTGAATGTAACTAACTTTGGTTCATTAATACAATTTCTGAAAATTGTTGTGAGTTTCTCTCTTGTTCTTGTTCAAGAACTTCTTGAGTCTTATCAATGGCTTCCCAATGCTATTGTGGTGATTCTTCCTAGACTTATTAGAGAGCTTCTCCATGGTGTCTTTACCTTCATCCCTATCCTTTCTTCCATCTTCCATTTCTGCAATTTAAACTTCTAAAACAGCCCCAATTCAAGTACTGTTGGAAGCTTATGTGTTCTTGAGATTTGCTTGAAACTTGGGTTTTATTGCAAGGTAGATTTGGGAAAACTTAATGGCTATGGGTTTAGCTGTTACATCATGTGGTATCATAACCACCAAACTCTAAAGTTGCTAGAGTAACTTTCTTTTCTTCATCAAAATGTTGGCATAAGAAAATTTGTTCTACTTTCATCTCCCACTCAAAATACTCTTCCGGATCATTATTGCCAAGGAATTTTGGAATTTTTATTTTCAGTCCATTCAATCCTCCATTCCTCCCTTCTCTGTCTTCTCTTCTCACCCTCCAATCTTCAGCATCTCTATTTTGCCTCCTAGGATTGTGTCTCTTATGATTTTCTCTCCTATTATTATTTTCTCTCTTCTATTATTTTCTCTCCAATCCTCCCTCTCATTCCTCTCATCATAATAGTTTCCTCCATGAGAAGAAGCATACTCACTCAACCTCCTACTATTATGAGCCTCTCCATCCACAATACCCATTGGATGACTCCTTCTTTGGGTCTCTCTTTGTATCCCCTCAATTTTGGCATCCATTTCGGTTTGCAAGTCTTTTATTTATTTTGTCACGACTTTCATCAACCTAGAGGTCCTAGGTGACAAAGCCTCTCCTTCACTTGAACTCATTCTTCAAAAAAAATTGTTAGCAAAAACACAAGTATATAAGGAAATTCTCACCACTCACACTCGTGTTTGAACACTTAATCTAGGCTCTTTCTATAATGTTCTCTCTTGCCTTTTTCCACTCTTATTCCTCTCCATAGTTCTTAAGCAAAAAATTCTAATCAAATCAAGCCTCTTTACTATAGTGAAATAGGAAATGATTCTAGGCTAGACTCAAGAGTCCCAAAGAACAAGAAAACTCTAAGACAAAACCTTGGAAATTTTAAGAGACAAGCAACAAAGCAAAATTTAGAAAAACACAAATCAAATTGGAATTTAATGAGACAACTCAAGGAATAATATGGCTGTACCAAATTTCACAAGGAGGATATGCCAAGTAAATTTAATTGCTAGAAGCCAAATTTCATCAAATTTGCATGTCATACAAGTTCACTTGATTTTGTTGTTCAAAGGAACTTTTGGAACTTGTAATTTTGTAACTTTGCTTCTAAATTCTGTTTTTCTTTCACTTTTTCCAGCTTGATGTATTTTTTTCCAGCTTGATGTATTTCACCAATATGATATCACTTGATGTATTTTTTTTTCCAGCTTTTGTTTTTCTTTTGAGCAAGTTCAAAAATTCTTAAAGAAATTCAATGAATCACTAAAATATGATGTATAACAATTGTAAAATTTGCTTCTAACAACTCAATTCAGTTTAGGCATGAGAGTAGAATCAAAATAAGTGGTTATACAACACACAAACAACACTAACACAAGTTGACAAGAATCAAGGCTAGAAAATCAGAAAAATAACAAGAACACATGAAGAACATGAAGAACATAAGAACAAGAATTCACATAGAACTTGAAGAAAACACTAAGGTTTTGTGGCTGAACACACAACAAGCCCACACCACCACGAATCAAAGGAAAACAACAAGAAACAAGGAATTGAAATGGATTTTCG
>CM023951.1:21833083-21845849 GCA_013407115.1 Glycine latifolia
TGATGGAAAAGTGATACACAATGGCATGGAGAACACTTTTGAGTTTGAGCACCTAGGCAAGAAAATTATTTTGAGGCCTTTGACTCCTAGACAAGTGTGTGAGGATCAAATAAAGATGAAAGAAAAGAGAATTGAGGAGTTGAAAAAAAATATTGCACCTAAAAAAGAGAAAAAAAGTGAGATGCCAAAGAAAAAAGATAGTGAGAAAAAAAGAAAGGAAAAAGAAAATGATAACCAAAAAATTCATGAGATTAAAGAGAGTTTGTTCTTGAGTGAAAAGCAAATTAAGATAGTGTTATTGGCACAACAACCTCTTTATTATATGTTTCCTAACTCTCTTTGTTTACATGCTGAAAGGGAAGGTGAAAAATTGCCCAAAGCTATGCAATCACTTTTGGAAGAGTATGAAGATGTCTTTCCAAAGGAAGTGCCTAATGGCTTGCCTCCCTTGAGAGGCATAGAGCATCAAATTGATTTGATTCCAGATTGTGCACTCCCTAATAGGCCAGCTTATAATACTTCACCAATGGAAGCAAAAGAGATACAAGCACAAGTAGAGAAGCTACTTGAAAAAGGGGTGGATCCGTGAGAGCATGAGCCCTTGTGCTATGCCTATTATTCTTGTGCCTAAGAAGGAGGGAACTTGGAGAATGTGTACGGATTGTAGGGCAATCAACAACATCACCATAAGGTATAGACATCTCATCCCTAGACTTAATGATCTTTAGATGAATTGCATGGTGCTACTATTTTCTCTAAAATTGATCTTAAGAGTGGTTATCATCAAATAAGGATGAGGGAAGGGGATGAATGGAAAACGACTTTCAAAAAAAAATTTGGGCTTTATGAATGGTTAGTTATGCCTTTTGGTTTGACTAATGCACCTAGTACTTTTATGAGACTTATGAACCATGTGCTTAGACACTTTATAGGCAAGTTTGTGGTAGTTTACTCTGATGACATTCTTGGTTATAGTGCCAATTTAAGTGAACATTTAATGCATGTTAAAAGTGTCTTGGAGGTGCTTAGAAAGGAAACCTTGTATGGAGCAATTGATAAATGTTCTTTTTGCACTTCACAAGTTGTGTTTCTAGGTTTTGTAGTAGGTGCTCAAGGAGTCCAAGTGGATCAAGAGAAAGTGAAAGCCATCATGGAGTGGCCAACTCCTACAAGTGGGAAAGATGTTAGAAGTTTTCATGGTTTGTGAAGTTTTTATAGGAGATATGTCAAGTATTTTAGCACCATTGCTTCTCCTTTGAATGAATTGATGAGGAAAACCGTGAGCTTCTATTGAAAGCAAGAGCATGAAATTGCTTTCCAAACATTAAAGGATAAATTGTCTCATGCACCTATTCTTGCATTGCCTAATTTTAATGCTTCCTTTGAATTGGAATGTGATGCATCTAATGTGAGCATTGGGGGGGGGGGTTTAATTCAAGATAAACATCCTATTGCTTATTTTAGTGAGAAATTGAAGGGTGCATGTTTGAACTATTCCACTTATGATAAAGAATTGTATGCACTTGTTAGAGTCTTGCAAACTTGGCAACATTATCTTTTACCTGAGGAATTTGTGATACATAGTGATCATGAATCTCTTAAATATTTGAAAATTAAAGGCAAACTTAACAAGAGACATGCTAAGTGGGTTGAATTTATTGAGCAATTTCCTTATGTAATTAAACACAAGCAAGGAAAGTTGAATGTGGTGGCGGATACCTTGTCAAGAAGGCATTGTTTGATTTCTATGCTTGAAACTAAATTGCTTGGTTTTAATCACATAAAGGAATTGTATGCAAGTGATCATCACTTCTCTAGTATTTTTGCTTTGTGTGAGAAAGGGGCTCATCAAGGATATTTTAGACATGATGGTTTATTGTTCAAGGAAAAGAGACTATGTGTTCCTAAAAGCTCTTTAAGAGAACTTTTCATTAGGGAAGCTCATGAGAATAATTTGATGGGGCACTTTGGTGTGGACAAAACTTTGGCTATTTTATATGAACATTTCTTTTGGCCAAAAATGAGGCATGATGTGCATAAGCTTATTTCTCAATGCATTACTTGTCATCAAGCTAAATCTAGATTAATGCCTCATGGTTTGTATACACCTTTGCCTATTCCTAACTCCCCTTGGGTTGATATTTCTATGGATTTTGTGCTTGGCCTTCCAAGATCCAAGAAGGGAAAAGATTCTATCTTTGTTGTTGTTGATAGGTTTTCAAAGATGTCACACTTCATTCCTTGTCACAAAAGTGATGATGCTTGTGAAGTAGCCAATCTTTTCTTCAAGGAAGTGGTGAGACTACATGGATTGCCGAGAAGCATAGTGAGTGATAGAGACACAAAGTTCCTTAGCCACTTTTGGAAAACAATGTGGGGTAAGCTTGGTACAAAACTCTTATTTTCTTCATCTTGTCACCCACAAACGGATGGCCAAACCGAGGTGGTTAATAGAACATTGGGACAACTCCTTAGGTGCTACATCAAGGGTAATTTGAGAACTTGGGAGGAGTGTCTATCTCACATTGAGTTTGCTTACAATAGAGTAGTTCACAAGACTACTTCTTTATCTCCTTTTGAAATTGTTTATGGCTTTAATCCTTTAACTCCTCTTGATTTATTGCCTTTACCTAACACTTCTTCTATGGTTAATCATGATGATTTGTCTAAAGCTTCTTATGTTAGAAATTTGCATGAACAAGTGAAGGCAAATGTGGAGAGAAAGATGGAACAATATGCAAAGTGATGTGCTGCAAACACATCTAGTTTTTAGTATAGTTTAAGGTTAGATTTTAATTAAATATGTAGGAAATAGAATAGAATTAGGCTAGTTTAGTATTTTAATTACCTTGAACTAATTTCAATACATTTGAGCATTTTACAGGTAAAAAGGAGGAAAACTCAAGCAAATAAGAGAAAATCATTTTTGAAGTCCCACGCTATCAGCGCCAGATGCAGGGAAAGAAGGTTGAGCTCTCGAATAAACCACGCTATCAGCGTGGTGTCTCACGCTGTTAGCGTCAACAAGATGAAAACAAGCTAAAAGCCTCGACTAGATCACGCTATCAGCGTGATATCCACGCCATCAGCGTGAAAGAAGCTTGGAAGCAGCCTGGAGATTCGAAGAACTCACGCTATTAGCGTGAGGACTCACGCTAACAGCGCCATCCTTTCGAAAGACCCACGCTATTAGCGTGGAATCGCGCGCTAGCCGCGTGGATGTGATTTTGTTTCCTGTTTTAAAAGATTGACTTCGAATTTGGATTATCTTTTGGTTTTCTTACCTAACTTAAATATTAGTATAAATACGAAGCCTCTAACAACTGAGAGGGGAGAGGAGAGGATTCAGACATTCAGAATCAGAGATTAATAGTTCCAAACCCTAAGAAATCAAGAATCAGAGCAAGAATTGTGCAAAAATCATGACTTATTCAACAGCTTGTTTGTTCTTGAGGCCTATGGCAGGCTAAACATTTCATTGTGGGAAGGCCATGAACTGACGAGTTATCCTCTGTCATTTGACTGGTATTGAAATCTATGTTTTGCTTGTTTTAATTCTTTTCTGTTCTTTATTTTATCTTTATTGGAATTGACCACTTCGATTAAGTATTGAGGGGTAGGATTCGCAATGGGAACGTTGGGGTTCTACTTTCTGACCCGTTAAGAATAACATTCATTCTTCGCCTAAGAATAGGGATGCGTGAGTGCGGAGCCTATAATATGTTCTTTGCATGCTTAAACTGATAGGTTTCACTAAGGAATTAGGTTTTCAATTCAGTCTAAAGGGTTGGTTCGCTAAGGAATTAGGGATTAACTATTATAGAAAAGACTTATTCTCCGAGCAATCACAACAGGAACCCATATGATACATTCTCTAAATGCTTAATCTGACAGAATTCATAAAGGTTTAGGGTTCTTGATCAACTTAAAGGGCTGATTCGCTAGTTATCTAGGTTTCACGAATAAAGAAGAGATTTATCATATGTATACATTAACTTAACAAACCAGTCAAGTAAAAGAGGAGGACTCAGAAGGGATTGCGCCTGACCACAATTAAACGTCCATTGGTAATTTCCCTAAATCAATTTACTGCATATTTCTTTAATTCTTGTCTTTTAATTACACAATCAACCAGACCTCTCAACAACACTTTTCCGCGTATTTTCTATTTTCTAATTCAATCATATTGGTTAACATTGCCGTGAAATCACTCCAATCCCTGTGGAGACGATACTCTACTTACCTAAACTTTATTACTTGTAAACGATCGGTGCACTTGCCATAATCGCGCAACACAAAGCAAGCCAATAAGCATAAGAAGCAAATGATCTTTAATGAAGGAGATTTAGTGTGGCTTCATTTAAGAAAGGATAGATTTCCTCATGAAGGGAAATCCAAGCTCCAACCTAGAGGAGATGGACCTTTCAAGATTCTAGAGAGGATCAACAACAATGCTTACAAACTTGAATTGCCTAGTGAGTATGGTATGAGTAATACTTTCAATCTTTGTGATCTTTCTTTGTATGATGTAGGTACAAGTGAGGAGGAAAACTTGAGGGCAAGTTCTTCCCAAGAAGGAGGGGATGATGGAGGTCCAAGACAAACCAAAGGTCTAGAAGGAGAGCTTAAAGCACTTCCTTTGGTGAGCTTCAATGGACCAATGACAAGAGCTAGGACTCAAGCACTTCGAGACCATATTCAAGCTAACTTGGGCAAGTATAAAGTTGCACACCAAATCAAGGATGACAAGAGCTGGATTTTGATGTCTCAAATCCAATTTAATTCAATAAATTCCAGCACTTGTTAGAAGAAATTCAATAAAACAATTGTAAATAGGTTGCTACTATTTTAATCGATTATTTTAACCTCGTAATCGATTACAGCATTTCAGTTGCAAACATGAACAATGCCTTACTACTTTAATTGATTAAATGGCTAGTGTAATCGATTATTTCAGTTCTTGACTACTTTAATCGATTACAAGAGCGAATTAATCGATTATTTCAGTCAGAGGTTGCAACTGCACATGTTTAGGAAGCCAAAGGTCACTTATGGAAAGCTTGCACTTCAAGCTTCATTTAGGCTTCATTTCAATTTGTATTTTCTTACATTTCAGTGACATTTAGCTTGTAATTTCATGGCCTATATAAAGAGCCAAAACTGAATGTAACTAACTTTGGTTCATGAATACAATTTCTGAAAATTGTTGTGAGGTTTCTCTCTTGTTCTTGTTCAAGAACTTCTTGAGTCTTATCAATGGCTTCGCAATGCTATTGTGGTGATTCTTCCTAGACTTATTGGAGAGCTTCTCCATGGTGTCTTCACCTTCATCCCTATCCTTTCTTCCATCTTCCATTTTTTGCAATTTAAACTTTTAAAACAGCCCCAATTCAAGGAGTGCTGGAAGCTTATGTGTTCTTGAGAAACGCTTAAAGCTTGGGTTCTATTGCAAGGTAGATTTGGAAAAACTTAATGGCTATGGGTTCAGCTGTTACATCAGCACAAGTGTGAGCCTGATCAACTCACCCTTTCGTGTAACATGTGCAGTATCATTGTGAGAACTCAGAACAATAGCGACAAGCTGGACGCCAACGCACACCCAGACCCGATGACAGCTGCCTTAGTAGCTATGAAGCAGGGGATGGCTGCAAACCGGCAGGCGAACGAGGCCTTGATGCAGGCCAACAAAGTCTTGATGGCCGAGCTAAGGTCGTTGCAGAGGGAGGGTCGAGCACCCTCTCCCCCACCTACATACGAGGGCGAAGGTAGTCGCCATCACGGGGGAGGTACCCCTCATTCTGATGGACCCTGTCACTATAGAGGATGCTGGATTCCCCGAGCTGAGGTCGAAGAGGACACGACGACCAGAGGGAAAATGCTTATTGCTTTCCGCATGCACGACCCTTTGGCCTTCCATGGGGGCTACGTGTAACGACCCGCCTCGTCGCTACTGTATCATACTCTTAATTATGCTTTTAATGGTAATTTATATTTGAAAATTCCTTTAAGTTTGTTTATAAAAATAGTAGTAAATTTTTTTCATAAGTATAATCAATATCACAAATCAAAACTCGAATACACAAAGTTACAATACATCATAATACTTGTATATTAATAATCATAAGTTGGTAGTAATTATAAATAATCAAGTCTGAATTGTACAAAATTCTCAAAAGAAACAAGGATTTAAATGACGGGGTGTAACTAGCAAAACATCGGGATGTAGTCATTAGAACAAGAGGTGTAACTAGCAAAATACAACCCTTGCTCAGGATCTAACCCATCTACATCCCAACTACTTGGCGGCTCCAACCAACATAGGTCATCTTTCCGGTCTTCTACTGCTGTCCATCTGCTCACACGAACATGGTTCGCGATCATCACAAGTACCAATCCACAAGGTACAACAAAGCAAATGCGAGTCCATCATGTAAAATAATAATTAAATAAATATCATCAATTATAAAAAGACAACTTGAACATTGAAAAATCACAACAATATTCAAATATTTTATCACGCATTCAACCATGGATAACCCGTCCAAACATATTTCATAATTCATCTTAAAATGACTAGTCATGATGCATGTTCCAGACGTATCTCTTAGTCAATGCAATGTGGTACCATCCTCATGGAAATAGCCTCTCTCAGGAAAATGATGCAGAAGCTCGTCAAGGTCACTCTGTCGTGCACAGGTCGCTCCCCCCTCATGGTGATCAGCCCTGAGTAACAAGGGAGTTCCAAACAGAGATGCCCCTCTAGTACCTTTGTACCCTATTGCCACCATCCTATTTCCATTATACATGAAGTATGTACATGAGCTCTATCAACGTAAGAACCAGACCCGTGCTCAACTCGACCTGGGTAGGATAATGTCATACGCCCCCCATATACATATACACTGATGCACTGACCGCGGTCCTTGCAAGGTTAACCACCCGGTCCTGGCATCTCACGTCAATACATAAATATCTCCACGGCTCCATCAATGTATGACCCAGCCCCAGGATCAACTCGTTCTGGCTAGGATAATTTCATACACCCCCGTGGGTATTTATGTATATCTAAACGCATTTAGATTACCATGGACACTATCAATGTATGGCCCTGTCCGGGATTAACTCATCCCAGTTAGGATAATGCCATACATCCCCCATGATATTAATGCATTTAATGACTCAAGCCAATATAATGGTCAATCTCAACGTCATTCACAAACACTACAAACAAGTGAATAGGTGTGCAATATTAGGTGTCCGAATTGGCACTTAGCCATAATAGCTGATGTAATAATCCTGAACAAGGTCGGACAAGGGCACAAGGTTGTCCGGGTAAGGAAGCCCAATAATAACAGGTACAAGCTCTGCCAAGTAGGAACTTGGTAGCTATTTTTCCGAGAAGGTACGAGCTCTGTCGAGTAACGAACCCGGTGGCTCTTTCTCTTCTCATGAAGTAACTTGAGCTCAGTAGCTCTAATGGGCCACCCCGGGTAAGGAACCTGGTACATTTAAAGAAAAGGAAGCGAACCCTGGCAACTCTTAAGTGAACAACCCCGGGTAAAGAAACCCGATATATAGACATTTACCAACGAGGACTAAGTTACGTCCTTCATGCACACATTCATGGTACGGAATCATTCAACTCGGCATTCCCATCTCGGTAGGTGACGTCACGAATAAAGGTTTGACACATGCAACTCGGCCAATCCTTCCTGGCAGTCGACGTCACAAACAAAGGTTTGACACAGGTAACTTGGCCAACCCTTCCCAGCAGCCGACATCACAAACAAAGGTTTGATGCATACAACTCGGCCAACCCTTCCCGGCAGCCGACATCACACAAAGGTTTGACACAGGCAACTCGGCCAACCCTTCCCGGCAGCTGACGTCACAAATAAAGGTTTTGACACATGCAACTCGACCAACCCTTCTCGGCAGCCCGACGTCACAAACAAAGGTTTGACACATGCAACTCGGCCAACCCTTCCCGGCAGCCGACATCACAAACAAAGGTTTGACACATACAACTCGGCCAACCCTTCCTGACAGTCGACGTCACAATACAACCCGGTAGTCGTCTTCCTCACACCATTTACAGACATCGTCAATATATTTTACACAACATATTAAATAACAGATACACACTTTAACCCAACCATGATATCAAAAATCATTATTAACACAATAAACTCCCCTTACCTCAACAGGGATTCTTTTCTTATTTAACGTGAGTTTTTGTTCGAACACAAGTTCCCCAGCAACGAGGAATGAAAGGATTATGCTTGTTCACCAATTCCTCTTAAAGGAGAGGATTTTCCATTGCTGCTACGGTGATTCTCGAGAGTTAAAGTGGTACAGAAGGTGGAAGAGAGGATTTCTGGTGCAAAGATTTTTAGAGAGAGAAAAAGAAGAAAAACACGTCTAGAAGTGAGAGTGAACCATTCTTCCACTTCAAGCTTATTTATAGACGAAGCATTGAGGCAAGTTGCCAACAACTTGATTTAGCTAGCTATCACAGCCACCATAGTTGCCCACTTGCGTGGCCGAGCCACCATAGCCATCACCATTTTTACTATGCATGTATGGATAGCTTATCTAAGCCACAAAATTTGACTTTCACCTTTTACGCACAAACACCCATGCAAAACACTTTTACAGATTTTAAGATTTATATTAAACAATTATTCAACACAAATATCTTTCTACTTGTAAAATTTCAGGGTGTTGCACTACGACCCCGTTGCGGCTGCCAAATGGTTGTAGGCGTTAGAAAAGATCTTCACAGTGATGGAGTGCCCGGACCATCAGAGGCTCCTCTATGCTACTTATTTGCTTCAAGGGGACGCGCATGAATGGTGGGTCAACACTTCCCTATTACTAAGGGACTGGGATGAGAGCATCACATGGCAGACCTTCAAAGCCCAGTTCCTGGATAGATATTTCCCCAGGGATGCCCGGGAGCAGAAGCAGGCCAAGTTCGAGGGCCCCGTTCAGGGGCAGATGTCAGTGGATGAGTACTTAGCCAAATGCAATGAATTGGCTAAGTATGCTCATTTCAAAAGAGCTCTCCCTGATGCCGAGGTCCTTGCTGCCAAATTCCAGAGGGGAATTAAGGAGAACATTGAAGAGAAAATTGCTAGGAGTGGATCTCGGGATATGGGTAGCATGGTGAGGCAGTGCCGCCAGGTAGAGGACATGATTAGGAGGCGCAGTGGAAGCCAGCCAAGCCCCTCAATAAGGCAAGAAGAGAGGAAGCCCGGTAATGCAGGTCCAACCGGGAAGGGTAAGGGCTGGGACTTGAGGGTCGTGTCTTCAACAGATCGGTTTAAGAAGAGCCCGAATCAACGTGGATCGTATCAAAGACCGACCCAACCTCCTAAGTGCACCTCTTACAGGGCAGATCATTGGGGAGTGTGCCGCTCAGGTCAGTTGATATGGTTTAGGTGTGGCGAGCCCGACCACTATGCTAGAGAGTGCCCACGGACAGACAGCCGGGTAATGGCCGCTCCAGTGATGTCTACCACACCCACCACAGGCCAAATTTACACGATGGATGCCAGAGAGGCAGCCCGAGCTCCTGACTTGATCCAAGGTACAATTTCGATCAATGATTATGATGTGAGAGTCCTGTTCGACTATGGAGCTACTCACTCCTTCATTAAGGATAGTACGGCCGTAGGACTGAACCTTCATGTGTGCAAACTTTCTCCTCCAGTGGAGGTAACCACCGCTTCTAAGGAGCAATGCCGGGTTGATACGTACTGTCGGAATGTGCAGTTTCTCTATGAGGGCAAGAAGTACAGTGTTGATCTGTACTGCCTTGCAATGCCCACTCTTGAGATTATTCTTGGAATGGATTGGTTAGCTACGTATGGCATCCTATTGGATTGTTACAACAAAAAGGTCGTAGTGCCTTCAAACAGGGTAAGGACGGATTCCAGTTCGCTTTGGTCGGTCCTACAAGCTCGCAAGGAAATGAGGAAAGAAGCACGAGGCTGTCTTTTGCTAAATGTAGTGGATAACGTGAAAATACAATGAATATACTACAAATAAACCAAGAGGGGGGAGTGAATTGGTTTAAACTTGATATTAAAAAACTTTCTAAAACAAATTGCGGAATTAAAAACTTGAATCGTATCACTTGTTCACCTTTTGAAAATCCAGAAATCTTTCTTCAATCAAGATCAACCTTTGATATGTATGCAATGACAGAAATAGTTTCCTTGATGATAATATTTTGATTTCACAACGGCAAGCAATGAAATATATAGAATTTGAAACAAGAGACAATGCAATTTATACTGGTTCACCTCTCAACCTTGGAGGCTACATCTAGTTACTTCCAACCCACACTAGGTTAGAGTTATCACTATATCAAAGAATCTTTACAAGCAGTTTTACAAAGACCACCTTTATCAACACTAGATAAAGAAGCAAAAATTTAAACCCTATAGACTTCAAATGGTCAAGACCCAGAGAACCCTTCTTTGTTCTTCCCTCTAGAGAACCCTTCTCTAGACAACAGCTCTAAAGAATCAAAGATATACAACAACAAAATTCTATAATACACAGAAAAACTCTAAACAAAGACTCAAGAGATACAACATGTGATTCTTCAAATGAATGGATGAAAAGATGTTACCAATCAATTAGGTTGAATGCACATCAAAGCTCAGAAGCAAAACTCTTGAAATCTCTTCGTTTCTTTAAGACTTTATCTCAAAAACTCAATTTTCTTTATCTCATGAAAGGATTTTTACTCTTAGAACAAATCAGTGTTTTGCACTCTTGGAAAAGCTTTCTTTCTTTTTAGTGACTCACAAAAATGCTTAAGAATTCTCAGAACAATTCGCTCCAAGTCTATTTATAAAGACAAGTCACACAAAGCTTTTCTAAAAATTGATTTAACTGATAATAATCGATTAAAACGACAAGGTAATCGATTATTTACTCATGTGTAATCGATTAAATTATAACACAATCGATTAAACTGTTCTTGAGCTTCCTAGAAATTTATTCATGAAGAAATTAATCGATTAAATCATACCGCAATCGATTAAACCAGTAAAACTCAGATTCGAAAATGGCATGTGTAATCGATTACTGAATATGGTAATCGATTATACCAGAAATGCATCATGACAAATGAACTAAGATAATCGATTACATAACAAGATAATCGATTATTCCAGTGATGCATGATTTTCATAAAAACACTATGTAATCGATTACTAAACATGGTAATCGATTAAATTGTTCTTCAAGGCTTTTCCAGAATTGTATGAATGTCTTTAATCGATTAAAATGCTTGTGTAATTGATTAAAGCAATAAGTTTTTCTTTTTTTTTTTAAACATAGCCATTGAGAACTTAACTTCTTTTGAAATCTTTGGTTTGCTTTAGATTTTTATCCCAAAAACATGTATGCATGAAAATGAGAATGCACATACAAATGAAAGATCACAAGGCAATGCACTTGAATCACTTTAGACAAATTACAAATGCCTTCAAATGATTGGGCATGTAAAAAGCTAAAAAATCAAGCCATCAACCTTTCTTCAATCTTATTGCAGCTTCCCTTAAAATCAACAGAACGGGTTGGGCGCAGACTTGTCACGGATCCCGGTCGTGAACGAGTTCATGGATGTGTTCCCGGAAGAGATCACACAACTCCCTCCAGACAGGGGGATCGAATTCTCCATTGATTTGATCTCGGGTGTAGGACCCATCTCCACAGCCCCGCACCGTATGGCTCCTTTAGAGTTAAAAGAGCTAAAGGCACAACTTGAGGATTTATTATCCAAAGAGTTTATTAGGCCAAGTGTGTCTCCATTGGGTGCCCTGGTTATTTTCATGAAAAAGAAGGACGGAAGCATGCGGCTATGTGTGGATTACTGGCAATTGAATAAAGTCACTGTAAAGAACAAGTACCCTTTACCCCGGATTGATGATTTATTAGATCAATTGAAGGGAGCCCAGGTATTCTCTAAGATAGACTTGCGATCTGGATACCACTAAATTCAGATTAAGTCTGAGGACATACCTAAGACCGCATTCCAGTCTCGGTATGGCCATTATGAATATCAAGTCATTCTGTTCGGTCTCACAAACGCCCCAGCTGTGTTCATGGATTATATAAACCGGGTGTTCAAACCTTTCTTGGATGAATTCGTGGTGGTATTCATTGACGACATTTTGGTCTACTCTGAGAATGAAGAGAAGCATGCCGAGCACCTCCAGACCGTCCTCCGGACATTGAGGAACGACCAGTTGTATGCCAAGTTTTCTAAGTGTGAATTTTGGTTGTCCGAGGTGAAGTTCCTCGGCCACGTGATCTCGGCAGTAGGGGTAGCAGTGGACCCCGGTAAGATTGAGGCCGTGATGACATGGGAACAGCCCAAGAGTGTTTCTAAGATCTAGAGTTTCCTTGGACTGGTCGAGTACTATCGGAGGTTCATTCAAGGGTTCTCACGGATGGTGTTGCCCTTGACTCGCCTAACCCGGAAGGGGACTCCTTTCGTTTGGACCAACGAGTGCGAGGAATGCTTCCACAGACTAAAGGAAAAATTGACCACAACTCCCGTGTTAACCCTTCTCGACCCTAAAGAAAGTTTCGAGGTCTATTGTGATGCATCCGGGCAGGGACTGGGATGTGTCCTGATGCAAGAGAAAAAGGTGGTTGTCTATGCTTCCCGACAGTTGAAGCCACATGAGGAGAACTGTTGCGCGATTACGGCAAGTGCACCGGTCGTTTACAAGTAATAAAG
>CM023951.1:21860849-21917468 GCA_013407115.1 Glycine latifolia
CTAACATTAAACTATACTAAAAACTAGATGTGTTTGCAACACATCAAGAACTACCCAACACATGATTTAGAACTTGCAGTAGTGGTCTTTGCTCTGAAAATATGGAGGCACTACCTATATGGTGCCAAACTCGTGGTGTTCAGTGACCACAAGAGCCACAAATACTTATTTGATCAAAAGGAGCTGAACATGAGGCAAAGATAATGGATGGAGTTCCTCAAGGACTATGATTTTGAGTTAAAATACCATCCCGGAAAGGCCAATGTGGTGACGGATGCCTTAAGCAGGAAGCATATGAGCATGGCTTGCTTGATGATTGCGGAATGCAAGCTGATAGAGGATTTATAGGATATGCACATGACTGTAATCGAGGGTAACCAGGGTTTCAAATTGAGAGCAATCAGGTTGAATAACGAGTTGATTAGAAGGATTTGAGAAACCCAGGAAAGTGACGAAGATGTGAAGTCCATGCTGGGACAGAGAGGCGTTTCCCGGCAGGACCATGACTTAATTTCATACCAAGGAAGAATTGTGGTACCTAAAGGGGAGTTAGTGAATACGCTCCTGTCCGAGGCTCACAAAGGCCGGTTTAGTATTCATCCCGGAGCCACCAAGATGTATCAGGACCTTAAGAGGAATTTCTGGTGGCCAGGAATGAAGAGAGACATAGTCGAGCACATGACCAAGTTCCTGGTATGTCAGAAGGTTAAGATCGAGCATCAGAGGCCGGCGGGCCTGTTACAACCCTTGTCGATCCCAGAGTGGAAGTGGAATAGTATCTCCATGGACTTTGTAGTCGGGCTACCAAGGACTCAACCCGGATACGACTCCATCTGGATGATTGTTGACAGACTAACCAAGTCGGCTCACTTCTTACCTGTCTGGATTGACTATACCACAGAGAAGCTGGCTCGATTATACGTCAAGGAGATAGTTAGATTGCACGGTGTCCCGGAATGCATTGTCAGCGATAGAGATCCGAAGTTCACCTCAAGGTTTTGGGGTGCCCTTTAGAAGGCCTTCGGAACCTAGTTGAGGCTCAGCACAACTTATCATCCCCAGATAGACTGACAGACAGAAAGGACTATCCAAACTTTAGAAGACATGCTGAGAGCTTGTACATTGGAACAAGGGACGAGTTGGAATAGGTACCTCCCATTGGTGGAGTTCTCGTATAATAACAGCTTCCATACTAGCCCGGGCATGGCACCCTTCGAAGCATTATATAGGCGGAGGTGTCGGACTCCTACGTGTTGGACTGAAGTAGGGGAAGGTAAACTCCTTGGACCCGAGATTGTAGAGGACACATCTGAGAAAATCTGCATGATCCGGGATAAGTTTTTGCGGGCTCAAAGTCGACAGAAGAGCTACTATGATAGCAAGCATCGCCCACTGAAGTTTGAAGAGGGTGATCATGTGTTCCTTAGATTATATCTAGTCACCGAGGTTGGACGGGCTTTGGGAGTAAGGAAACTCAGCCCGAGATACATAGGCCCTTATCAAATTCTCCAAAGAGCAGGCCCGGTGGCCTACAAGTTAGCCTTGCCTCCCCAACTGTCCGGGCTGCACGACGTATTTCACGTGTCTCAACTATGGAAGTATGTAGCAGACCCTTCACATGTGGTGGAGCTGAACACGGTGCAGATTAAGGAGAATCTGACCTGCCCCACGCGACCGACCGGGATTTTGGACAGAACGGAGAAGAAGATCTGAAGTAAGACCATCCACATAGTCAAGATACAATGGGAAGGAAGGACTCCCGAGGAAGCAACTTGGGAGTGGGAACAGGAGCTTGTGCAGGTGACGAGCACAGGGACGGGTTCTGAGTGAACCTTAGTCCTTTTTTTTTTTGGAGCGTGTGGCTCTCTTTTGTTATGTATTTACGCATATTGTAACTTCCCTGAGGGGGGTCTTATAAACTTGTAATCTCATGGATTATTACCATACATAATGCAAAGTTTTTATCTTATTTGTGGACGTATGATGACGTCATTTTTATTACTCACTTCCTAATTAGCTTTGTTAATTATTTACTGCGCTTAACGACCATAATGGAATGTTAACAACCTGGATGCATACGAGCTGTTACAGTTACCTTGAAGAAATAAAGAAAGGAGGATCAGAGGCTCCATTTTCTACTGAATCCTTGAGTTGAATTTTGAAGATTTTGCTCTGATTAAAGTGCTTCTCTTCGTGCGGTGATTCGACGGTAAAAAGCGGCGGCTTGTGGCAGTCACAAGTGGCTGTGGGTGGTGGAGGAGGAGGATAGGAGGTTGGGTGAAGGTTTGGGGCCGAATAAGGCTGATGTTTCGTGATTTCATGCTTCTGCACAACTTATAGCTGACTTTACTTGCCCAGACAAATTTTTGCTCGCCTAGGCGAGCTGACCCAATTTTTTTGAAATTTTTACTGCTTCTTTGAAAAGCTAATATCTCATGCTCTAGATGTTATTTAAAAAATCCCAATGGTATGAATGTACATATGTAGATTAGGCGCCTACCTGTAAAATTTGAAGGCGATCCAACGGTTAACCAACTCAGAATTGTGATTTTACCAAAACAGGTTTTTGGGTCAAACTCAAAATCACATAATTTCAACACAGCTCAAACAA
Source organism: Glycine latifolia (assembly GCA_013407115.1). NCBI lineage: Eukaryota > Viridiplantae > Streptophyta > Magnoliopsida > Fabales > Fabaceae > Glycine > Glycine latifolia. Next base: position 21,863,461 of record CM023951.1, read on the forward strand.
ACTTCACATAACTTAACATCCACACCAAGCAATTCCACAAGGATAATTTACACAAAATTTCAACTAATCTAAACTAATCAAATAATCAACTAACACATTAAATACATCAAATATCTATTTTCAGTTATCGAAATTTCAGGGTGTTACATCTGACACTTTTGGTTCTGCTTTTCGCGGTTATATTTTTTGGAAGTAGTGAACAAAAGAAGCAAATATTCGAGCACTCAACAAATAACAAAATGTGTGAAGGAAGAAGAGTTGCTCAGGCAGACATGTTGTTCGCAAGACAGAGAGATTGAGATTGAGGATGAATATGAATTTAAAAATTTTGAAAATGAATTTCACAGTTCTGCTTCGTGCTTTCCAAACGAATTGCTGATTTATCTAACAAAAAAGGATGATGGAGACAAAAGAGTAACTAAGGTGTGAATCATTACATAGGGAATGACGAAAAGAACCGTGTCAAGGAAGAATAGTAGGTGAGGAATCACCGAAAATGTTAGCATTTGAGATGTGGAAGAGAGAAATAGTGTGATTGAATGATGAAGGAAGTGTTGATTTTGAGGGGGAGATTGTTGATTAAGGGAAGCTGCAAGAAGATTGAAGCAATGATGAAAGCTTGATGTTTTAGCTTTTTACATGCCCAATCATTTGAAGGCATTTGTAATTTGTCTAAGTGGTTCAAGTGTTTTGCCTTGTGATCTTTCATTTGCATTCTCATTATCATGCATACATAGTTTTTGATTAAAATCACAAAGCAATCCAATGATTTTATAAGTTAAGTTCTCATGGCTAAGTCTTTGAAAAATGAAAATTTACTGTTTTAATCGATTACACAAGAATTTTAATCGATTAAATACATTCATACTATTTCTGAAAAAGCCTTGAAGAACAATTTAATCGATTACCAGCTTCTTGTAATCGATTACATAGTAATATTTAAAAAACATGCATCACTGGAATAATCGATTATTCTGTTATGTAATCGATTATTTTAACTTGTTAGTCATGGTGCCTTACTGGAATAATCGATTACCATTTTCAGTAATTGATTACACAGGTCGGGTTCGTGTTTTTCATATTTGAGCTTTACTGGTTTAATCGATTACCAGTCTTATGTAATCAATTATTGCTTCATGTGTCAAAAATGCTAAGACTGCTTTAGTCGATTAAGTATCAGTTTAATCGATTATCTTGTTCATGAGAACATTTCCAGGAAGCTCAAGAACATATTAATCGATTATGTGATAATTTAAACGATTACATATGATTAAATAATCGATTACCTTGTCATTTTAATCGATTATTGTCAGTTAAATCGGTTTTATAACAACTTTGCTTATCTTGTCTTTACAAATAGACTTAGAGCGAATTGTTCAGTGTAACATTTGAGCATTATTGTGAATCACTAAAAGATTAGAAAGCTTTTTCCAGAGCCATAATCCTGATTTGTTTTAAGAGTGAAAAATCTCTCATGAGATCAAGAGAGTAAAATTTTTTAGCTGAGTTTTTTTTTAAAAGAAAAGAAGAGATTTCAAGAGTTCTTATACTGAGCTTTGAATTTCATTCAACCTGATTGATTGGTAACATCATTCATTCATTCATTTCATTTGAAGGATCAGAGGTTGTATCTCTTGAATCTTTCTTTAGTATTTTTCTGTGTATTAAAAATTTTGTTGATATATCTTTGATTCTTTAAAGTGGTTTTCTGAAGTAGGGTTCTCTAGATGTAAGAACAGAGTAGGGTTCTCTGGGTCTTGATCATTTGAAGTCTATATGGTTTAGATTTTTGTTTCTTTATCTAGTGTGGATAAAAGTGATCATTGTAAACTGCTTGTAAAGATTCTTTGATATAGTGAAAACTCTAACCTAGTGTGGGTTGGAAGCAACTGGATGTAGCCTCCATGGTTGAGAGGTGAACCAGTATAAATTGCTTTGTCTCTTGTTTTGAATTCTGAATATTTCATTGCTTATCTTTGTGAAATCAAAAATTATCATCCAAGAAACTATATCTGTCATTACATGCATATCAAGGGTTGATCTTGATTGAAGAAAGATTTCTGGATTTTCAAAAAGGTGAACAAGTGATACAATCCAAGAGTTTAATTCCGCAATTTGTTTTAAAAATTTTAAATATCAGTTTTGAACCAATTCACCCCCCTCTTGGTTTATTTGCAGTATATTCATTGTATTTTCAGGAAGAAGAGTTGGAGGATGAAGAACAAATTTGAAGTTGTGGTGCACAGTTATGCTTTGCTTCTGGTTACTCGTTGAACTCAACAAAGTTGAGAGCAATGGAGGTTAAGAGGCATGGGTGAAGTAGCTGAGATAGATTGTGAGGTTGACACTTGTTGTACGAAGCTGAGAGAGCTGGTGGGATTAACACGTGGTTTTCAAAGCTGAGGTTGAATGTGAGAAGGACACGTAACTGTCGACGCTAAGGTTGGATGTTAGTATGACAGATGTAACATCCTCAAAATTATATTATGAGATGTATTTATGATTGAATTATGGAAGTGTGATGATAATTGGATACAAGAAGAATAGGATAAATTTTATTTGAACATAAGCTGCCCAAAACTTCCATATCTGCCACCCGAATTGAAAAATTTATTTCTCTCTCAATTCTTATTCAAATTAAGTGTATGATGTATGTAATTAAAGATCTATATGTCTATTACAACATATTAAAATTTCAGACCAATCTAGATTGATTACTATTTGAAATAACAAAAACACTAAGGGATGTCATTGTCCTAAGTTAAATTCGCTGGCAGCTTTGGAAGTATAGATTAAAAATTCTATATCTCGAGTTTTATAACTCCAAATAAGGCATGTGATACCTTTTTAGAAAGCTTAGGAAGTCTAGTTTAACATACTAGAAAATGAGAATTTTTGGATTAGTAAGTTGGTACAGACTAAATAATGAGTGAACCCTATCTGGTTGAGTGCTTATAGCCCATTGGACCATTTGGATGTAACTCTTGGACTTTTGGCCCAAGGAATCAAATATTCAGCTCAAATTTGGACTAACCAGAAGTGTAATCACGTGGAAAAGCAATAGAATAGGCATAGCTAAGTGAAATAATAGGAAGAAAAGTTTGGTAAACCAAAGTCAATGGTAAGTCAATGAAGATAAGCTTTTTGAATCAACCTTTCTAGGTGGCCCTTCAAGGTGGAAAGCAAGCATTAAACCAGGCAATTGCAACCCTTGTTCAGCCAAGTCCACGTAGAGAAGCCAGCTGCCCCAAAACAATAAATTAAAGAATCATTGACCAAAGACAAATCAAAGTCAAGATAAGGTTTAAGCAAAATATCTTTCAAAGTAATGATGATTTAGTTAAGTTGTAACCAAACCAACTCCTAATTCAGTTTTAATCTAACTAGAACCACTTAAAACTCAACTAATTAAATTACTATAAATAGCTAGGGCTGTGGAAAAAATTTCACGTAGGATCTAGCATCCAAAGCCAAAGCCAATTTCCATTTTCCTTGTACCTTGCTTTCATTTTCTTGCTTTCTATTTGCTTTCCACAAACTGCGACTTCTTCTACCACCTCATCCACCAATCAATTTCTTCTTTCAAGGCTTCATTTCTTAGAAGATATTCAAAAAGAAGCAGCCACTTAATCAATTTCAAATCCAAATCTATTTGAGGTAGGCTAGGCTTCAATCTTTAATTAAGAATTGATTTGGATTAATTTACATGCTTAAATGTACAGATTTATGGCTATTATTTAGGCTGTAATTTCATGTCATTTGAGGGTTATTTTATGATGTGAAAATGTTGATTTTAACCATAGGATAGGTAATGATTTATAGGTTGAAATATTAGTGATATTTGGAATCACATTTGATGATTTTTGTGAGTGATTTGATGACCTTTGGGCTGTTTGTTAATATTTTTATTATGGGACTGTTTTGAATTAATTTTTTTGAAGTAGAGGTTGAATGGTATGTAGTTAAATAGTTCAAATGTTTGAGTGATTAAATTTGAGGATGAAGTAGCAAGGTGGTAGGTGAAAGGAGATTAAAATGCATGCTAGGTTATAATTTTCTTGTGAAAGTTTAAAGGTGTTAGAAATTATTTTAGAGATATATTGTGGTTTATTAGTTAGGTTACTAACATGATTTTTATAGCTTGAGGATATTCAGAGGTCATGCCTAAGTGGTAATGATCTTATTTGAATAAGGTATGGTGGTTTAACCATACTTGGGGTACGTATGATGTTATGACAACAACAATTTTTTCATAAAATGGTATGTATTTTGCTTATGGATTTTATTATGAATGGATTTTGACTGATGATATGTTGATTTATTTTTCTAAGTCCAGTACGAGATTTGTGAAACAAAATTTGATACTACATACAGTACGATATGTAGTGACCAGGTGCAAATATATGGCAAAAATCATGCATGTTTGCGTAAGACGATCGCAGCGTCTACATCCAGTACGAGGTGTAGCTACATACAATATGATATGTAGAAGCCATGTACACTCTGGGAAAATTCATCTCATGCATCCATATAGTTTGCATAATTATTTTATTGCTTCATTTGAATATATTAATTATTTACTAACGTACTAACGTGTTTGGTAGTTTAGTTTTTGCCTACTGAGAAATTTTATTTCTCACTAGATTGGTTTTTTTTTTTTTATAGATGGCAACAGTGGTCAATTTCATTGACGCCTTGGACTGATGGTGGTACAAAGAAAAAGAATTGTCTATAGGAAATGAATGATGAAAGTGATTGTAGTATCTTTATGTTTGGTTGAGAATGACTCTTGTACAAGGACTGTGGCTACGTATTATATATATCAGTTTAACAACTTCTATAATTTATACGTTTTAGAATTTATACTAGGATCCGTTCAGTAAAAATAAAATAGTAATAAAAATTATTTAACGATTCTTAAAAATTTAACCTTAATAAAAAATATAATATCTAGAATAATTTTAGGTCGTTACAAATTTGGTATTAGAGCAGTTCATCCTATTGGAACCTAAGGGGAATGGACTAACTATTCTTTTCCGTGTACTTTGAGTGTGACTATTTATGTGTGCTTGTTTGTGTTTGATGAATTCTAACGCACTTTACTTTATATTGAGCCTGATCACCTCAGTATTTTTGTGAAAGTGAAAAGGAATTCATGGCTACTAGAAGAACAAGGGGAAGAGCAGCAACACAAGATGGTGGCAATAATGAGGAAATAAATATTCTTCATGAAATGCTAGCAGCTATGCAAGAACAAGCGGCTGCTGCAAATCAACAAGCGACTGCAGCAAGTCAACAAGCTGCGGCAGCTACTCAAATGATGGCGCAACTGAACCATAATAATAATAATCATGGTGGTAACAATAATTCTAGTCAAGATAATAATATGAGGCAGGTGACTGATATAGAATATCATAAGTTTGTTGAATTTAGGAAGTCTAATCCACCAGTCTTTAAGGGAACCTTTAATCCAGACATGGCTGAAGAATGGGTCAAAGAAATTGAAAAGATATTTACTGTACTAGATTGTTCTGATCAACAAAAAGTAACCTATGCTACATATGTGTTACAATCTGATGCTGAATATTGGTGGAACAGTCACAAGCAAATTATGGTAGGTAATGGAGTAGAGATTACATGAGAGGTGTTTAAGAAAGCCTTCTATGGTAAGTATTTTCCCATATCAGTAAGAAATGCTAAGGAGCTCGAATTTCTTAGGCTTGAACAAGGTAATAGTAGTGTGTCTGAATATATTGCTAAATTTGAAGAGTTAATTAAATTTTCCTCCACCTATCAATATAACCCCGATGAGCACTGGAAGTGCATGAAGTTTGAAGGGGGACTGAGGGAAGATATGTTGGAAAAAGTGGGACCCCTAGAAATTAGGGAGTTTGGTGTTTTAATAAATAAGTGTAGAATAATAGAAGAGTATAAAAGGAGATCTGCTGAGAAAAGAGAGTCAAGTAATAATTTTATGAAGAAATTAGGACCTCAACCTTTTAAATTTAAGAATAAGTTTCAGCAAAGAAAATTTCAGACAGGACAGAATTCAGGCAAGGAATGCAACAAATGTCACAAGATCCATGGAGATAGGCCATGCCCTATAGCTCAGACCACTTGTGTGCGATGTGGAAAGACAGGACATCTTGCAAAGGATTGTCGCAGTCGCAATAATGTTCAATGTTTTAGATGTGGAAAGATGGGACATTATGCTAACAATTACAGAGCTGAAAATCCCCAAGAAACCACGCGTCCTCACCAGACTGGAAGAGTTTTTACCATGAATGCAGCAGAGGCTTCTCAATCCGAAAATCTCATCGAGGGTAAGTGCAGAATTAAAGATAAAATTTTAATTGTATTATATGATTCAGGTGCTACTCACTCTTTCATTTCTTATGACACTGTTATACAATTAGGGTTACCTTTATCTCAATTACCTTATGATCTTTTAGTTTCTACCCCTACAGATAAGCCTATTACTACTAGTCAAATTTGTCTTAATTGTGATTTTCAAATTGATCATAGATCTTTTTCTACAAATTTGATTTGTCTTCCTTTGACTGGGTTTAGTGTGATTTTGGGTATGGATTGGCTCGCAGCTAACCATGTGTTGTTGGACTGTTCAAATAAAACCATTGTTTTACCTTCAGAAATTTTAGAAAATAGTCAAACCCAGTGTCTGTATTTGAACTCCATTGTCTCCTGTTCTAGTAAAAATGAAATTCAAGGGTATGTTCTTTTATCAGCTAATGTAACTGAGTCAACTAATGAACTCTCTAATATACCTGTGGTAAGAGAATATCCAGATGTATTTCCGGATGAGATACCAGGGATACCTCCAGAAAGAGAAGTAGAATTTTCTATTGACCTAATTCCTGGATCTGGACCAATATCCATGGCACCTTATAGGATGTCCCCTTTAGAGTTGGAAGAATTGAAAAAGCAACTAGAGGAGTTGTTGGAGAAGAAATTTATTAGACCTAGTGTTTCACCCTGGGGAGCTCCAGTTTTGCTAGTGAAAAAGAAAGATGGGGGAATGAGGCTTTGTGTAGATTATAGACAGCTTAATAAAATAACTATTAAAAATAAATATCAATTGCCTAGGATAGATGATCTTATGGACCAACTAAGAGGAGCAACAATATTTTCTAAGATTGATCTTAGGTCAGGATACCATCAGATTAGAGTTAAGAATGAAGATATTCCTAAAACTGCATTTAGAACTAGATATGGGCATTATGAGTACTTAGTGATGTCTTTTGGATTAACTAATGCTCCAGCAATTTTTATGGATTACATGAATAGAATATTTAGATCCTATCTAGATAAGTTTGTAGTAGTCTTTATAGATGACATACTTGTTTATTCTAGATCAGAAAAAGAGCATGAAGAGCATCTTAAGATAGTATTGCAGACACTTAGAGAAAAGAAGTTGTATGCTAAATTATCTAAGTGTGAATTTTGGGCCAAGGAAGTGAAATTTTTAGGTCATGTTGTTTCTAAGGAAGGAATTTCAGTTGATCCTAGTAAGATTGAGACAGTCATGAACTGGGAGAGACCAACCACAGTAACTGAAATTAGGAGTTTTCTAGGACTAGCTGGTTATTATAGAAGGTTTATTAAAGGATTTTCACAAATAGCTTTACCTCTGACTAGCTTGACTAGGAAAAACGTGCCTTTTGTATGGTCACCAGAGTGTGAGAAGAGTTTTCTAGAATTAAGAAGAAGATTGACTAGTACTCCAGTGTTAGTATTGCCAGATCCTCATGGTGCATTTGAAGTATATTGTGATGCTTCAAAGAAAGGTCTAGGTTGTGTGTTGATGCAAAATGGAAATGTGGTAGCATATGCATCTAGGCAGCTAAGACCTCATGAAGTCAATTATCCAACCCATGATTTAGAATTAGCAGCTATAGTTTTTGCCTTGAAGATCTGGAGACATTATCTATATGGAGTAAGATTTGAAGTCTTTTCAAATCATAAGAGTCTTAAGTACCTTTTTGACCAAAAAGAGTTGAACATGAGACAGAGAAAATGGGTTGAATTTCTTAAGGATTATGACTTTGAGTTAAAATATCATCCAGGAAAGGCAAATGTAGTAGCTGATGCATTAAGTAGGAAATCTCTGCATGTATCTAGGATGATGATCAAGGAAATGGAATTAATAGAAAATTTCAAAAATCTTAATTTAGGATTTTCTGTTAATTCTAAAAGTATCATTTTGAGTCAAATACAAGTTACTAGTGATTTCAAAGAACACATTAGGCTAGGACAGCAGAGAGATTCAGATTTTCAACAAATTTTAACTCAAGTCCAAGAAGGAAAATTGCAAGATTTTGATGTGAATAACGATGGGTTGTGGACTTATCAAAAGAGGATATGCGTACCCAAAAGAGATGGATTAAGAAGAGAGAAAATTTTGAGTGAAGCTCACAAAAGTAATTTCACAATGCATCCTGGAGTTACTAAAATGAATCAAGATTTGAGGAGAATGTTTTGGTGGCCTGGCATGAAAAAGGATATAGCAGAATTTGTAGGAAAATGCTTAGTATGTCAAAAGGTAAAAATAGAACATCAGAAAATATAATATCTAGAATAAAATTATTTAACGATTCTTAAAAATTTAACCTTAATAAAAAATATAATATCTAGAATAATTTTAGGTCGTTACAACAGATGTCCAAAAAAATGTTTTATTATAGTAGATAGATATAGATGGATTTAGCATGGAGCCGTTGGGTTGACCCGTTAGCATGGGAATTGGATTTTCAATTGGTTTAAGCTACATGTTGAAACGATTCTACCTACAATTCGGTATCAAATCGGTGATTTGGTTAATTTGATGGATTATGTATGTTTAGATTTTTTTTTTCATCTGAACAACATCACTCATATTAGAAAAATAAATTTATAGCTTACATTTGAGTTGTTTATATACTTATATTTTTTACCAAGCATAACCATATCTTGAAATTTGAGATGATAAAATTGTTACCATTTTCGATTTTCCTTTCACTAATTTGCATATGTATTAGATTATGTTTGTCATTGTACAATAATAATATATATTTTAAATTCTAACTAAGGTAGTTTATATATACTTTCTAAAAAAATATGTTGCATGCTCAAATTTTAAACAAGTGCATAGTTATGCTTCTAAATATATTGAATTTTATTAAACTTTGAATCTTAAGTGTACAAATTTACATGTTATTAATTTTTTTAATATAGATCGTGTCATGCGAGTCAATTGATGACTCACTGGGCCGATCCTTGGCCCAGTGACTCAGTATCCCGATCGAGTCAATGACTAGTTCGAGTCTAATAACACTGCATAGGATTAACAAAATGGACCTGATTCGATGGGTCGATTCGCAATTAGGGCCAGGTTGGGTTCAAAAAAAGCAAGCCAAATAAAAATGAGTCTTTTTTTGCCCGACCCATATAGCTCAACGGGCCAAATGAACTTGGATCAAGCTGGCTCGATTAGTAATATATAATAAATATTAAATAAAATATAGTAACTTGATTAAACATATTATAGTTTATATTTTTTTTAAAAGGTAACACATATTCATTAAACATAAAATAAGTGTCCATAAAAAGTGTTAATCCAAAGCAATATTATTAATTTGAGTATTCATTAAACATAGTTTAAATGACTTAGTCAATACTTGTACTAGGGCATAGAGAGAATTTGAATCGCTTCCCTTCTTTTATGCTAATCACTTCCATTTCTTTTTTGCATGTTGTGCTAAAAATTGTGTCAACAAAGTGTTAGGAGGCATAAATGCATAATAAATATTTTTTTTTGTCTTTGAGAATTTATTTATATTTTTTAACATAAAATCAATTTTTTACTTTTTTTATTAACTTCTAAATTGGCTTGAATAGGCGTAGTGATTCGACAACTCGACAAAGGGCTAAATTGGGCCTAAGAAATTCCAACTCGAAAGATATATGGACCAGACTTCAGCTAAGACATTTTCATTATTTGACCCGATGGATTGGGCTAGGCTGACCATCCCATCCATTTTGTCAGTCTTAGTGTTATTGTGTATGAGATAAAAAAAGAAAACTTAAAATTTTAAAAAATTAATAAAAAATTATATGAGAAAAATATATTTTTAAGTTAATATTTGTTTTAAAAAAATTTAGTAGTAGATTATATCTCTAATTTTATTTATAAAATAAATAATAAATAATTTTTTTAAAATTATTATTTATTAAAACTTAAATATTTATTAAATAATTATGTATAAAAAAAATTCTACCCCTTTGATACACTTATGTATTTGTTCGTGACTGTAACCTGTGGTAACCATTTAGTTTCCAATAAAAGAAAGAACATAAAATATTTCGTAATGGATGGAAGTTTCATAAGTATATAAATTAATATTTTTTAGAAGGACATATAAGTTTATAGGTAATAAAAATGTTAAATTATTTTTAGGGTAAATAATCATTTTTATCCTTGGATATGTAGAACAATGATAAATTTGTCCTCAAAAGATAAAAATTCAAATTTTTGTTCTCGAAAATGAAAAAACTGCGACAAATTCATCTATCTGTTAACTTTCGTCCGTTATCGTTAATGAAAGAGTCTATGTGACACATTCAGGGACAAATTTGTCAGTATTTTACATATTTAGGGACGAATTTGTCAGCACTCTACCCAAAATATAATTTAATCTTCATCTTTTTCATTTTTTTAATCATTACAAGCAAAATATTACAATAAACACTTCAAAAATAAGAAATCAAACATAAGTTAAAATAAACATAATGATAAGTATAATATTGATTAATAAACATAATTTGTCTGTTGCTTTGAAATTTTTATTATGATAACATTAGATAGTGACAAAATCAAGTTGAGTATCATTTTTTTATAATGATTAACTTAATGACCGTGTATTTTAATTTGTTTAAGACTCATATATTTTATTTTAAATTTATAATGTGATAGTACCTTATTTAAAATATGAGACTCAAACAAAAATACACAGTCATTAAGTTAATCTTTACAAAAAAACTAAGACCAAACTTGATTTTGTCATTACCTAATATTGTTACAATAAAAATTTTAGAGCAATAGATAGATTATTCTTATTAATTAATATTATGTTTATTATTATGTTTGTTCTAACTTATGCTTGCTTTCATAATTTTTTAAGTGTTTATTGTAATTTTATTCTTGCAATGATTAAAAAAGGGGAGAAGATAAAGATGAAATTATATTTTGGCTAAATAATCATTTTCGTCCCTGAATGTTTAAGGCGCTGACAAATTTGTCCCTGAACGTGCCACGCAAACTCTTTCATTAACAATAACGGATAAAAGTTAATGAGTAGATGTATTTGTCGCACTTTTTTCACTTTTGGAGACTAAAATTTGAATTTAATCTTTCAGGAACGAATTTGTCAACGTTCTACATATTCAGAGATAGAAATGATTATTTACCCTTAGTTTTATTCATCAAATTTATTTTTAGATTTAGTTTAGTCCTCTAATTTTCTGTTCAATTTAGTTATTTATTTTATAAAAATAATTTAATTTGGTTATATCGTCTAAACTGGATCAAAGGTGTTAAGAAATTGTATATGGTTTAAAATATCATAAAATACACATTTTTTAAATATAGCGTCAGTTTAATTTAGATGAAATGATGAAATTGAATTATTTTTAAAAATTAGAGAACCAAATTAAACCCAAAAATTATATGATTAAATTAAACTTAAATAATAAGTTAGAGTAAAAAATATTATTTTAACCAAATAAAAAATAAATTTCTTTTAAAAAAAAGAAAAATGAATTGATATTGATTATAATTAAACCCGAAAAGTCAAAAACATGCTTCTCGAAATCACTGAACAATTGCTTTAAAAAAAAAGAAATTACTGAACAGAATGTGTCACAATTTATAGGCAAATAACCAGCTATGACTCATTGAATCCTACATTTAATTTCTTTCCCCTCTTAGATACACATACATCAATTGGTGATTTAACTGTGTTACGCCAAAAGAAAGAAAAAAGGAGGGAAGGTGAGTAGGATAAGAAATTTATAATCTTATTTGATACATACACCCATGACACATTAAACTGTACAAATTTTCCTTACTTCAATTTCCTTTGGCATATGGGACATGTGCAAGCTTCTGCAGCAATTCTACAAAGGGATAAATGTAAGCGTTTGATTATTTTTTTCATAAGGGTGATGTAAGCGTTCGATTATTTTCGTTTGATAGGAAACTCTTACTACGATAATTAATGTTAAACTCAAAATTAATGTTAATACATGAAACTCTTTCTACCATAAAACAAAACAAAAACGTTTTTACTAGTAGATTTCTGTTTTATGTACACTAATTCATGCTCTGCTCAATGCCTCGATGATAAAGGAATATGTTTTTTGAAACTTTAAAGTTATAGCTCCATTTTTCTAAACATAATTACCACCAAAATTATTTTGTTGTTTTCTTTTGTTGCTTTTCGACTGATAATGACAATTCTATTTTATTATTTTCATCAATAGTTATTTGTTATAAAGATTTGTTATATATATATATATATATATATATATATATATATATATATATATATATATATATATATATATATATATTTACTTTCTTTGCTAACTTGAATTTTTAACATTATGGGAGAAAACAATGTTGAAATAAATATAAAAGTAAGTGTTTAACCTTGTTCAACATGTAAAGCATGCTACAGAATGACCACATGAGAGAAAGCAATCCCTTTAAGCATCAAAGCAAATGACACAAATGCTTGAGATCATTCCTAGTTTTTCCTTTCCTTGATGACTTACCTATTGGGAGTTATTTCTTCCTTTAATGCTTGGTGCAAGACTCAAGCTTGGTGAAAGTTTCAAGGTGTTGGAACTCCTCCCACTTGGTGTAAGGCTGAAGAGTCACACCCTTTGAGTTGTTCAAAGTTTGTCCATAATTGATAATCTAGAACCTTCTCGTATCTCCTAAATGATCTAAAATCTTCCCTCATCTCCTAGATGATCAAAAACCTTTCCTCTTCTCCTATATAATCTAGAACCTTCCCTTCTCTCTTATATAAAGATAGTTTGTTTGAGAGTTGTGAAGAAAAAAGAGAGAGAAAATTTGAGAATACCTTTAGAAAAGTTTGAGAATAAGACATTTTTAGGGAAGTTTGAATGAATACTACCACTATAGGTGAGGTTTAAGTATACCACCATTTGTTGATGAAATTTGATATCTTGTATCCATTATTTTCATAGTAAAAGTTTGATTCTGGACTAATGTTCGTGAGTTTTTACTTATTCACATTAAGGAAGGTTTTCCCACGTAAAAAGATTGTTGTGTTTTTCTTTATCTCTCTCATTTATGCATTTTTATTTTTGCTTCTGCATTGAATTTGAGGAACAACGTCTCCACATTACCTTCAATAGAAGAAATCCCTGCAAGCCAGATCGTGAGATCCTTTTCTTCATTAGAGAGTGATTTATAAGATGAACCCCAACTTGAAAGAAAATTGTCTTTATTAGGCAGAAGTGGAGCTTGTTCTGAAATCACTTGAACTTGCTGCAATCCTTCCGTTTCTTCACCATTAGTTTTGAACATTTTGAAGATTTTCAGGATAAGTAAGAATAGCAAAACCAGCACACCTGTATTAATCACTTTATGTACATTTACAAAATTGAGTCCTTTCAAAACTTTTGACCAAGTTCTTTTTACTAATTAGAATATTTTCAAAGCTAGTTATAGCACCTGATGTTGTGAAATTAAAAATATATGATCCATCTTGGTTCATAAGACACATTCACATCAAACCTTCATCAAAAACACTCTGAAAGATAGACCAGTTAAACAGATGTTGAAAGTTCCATATGCTTATATTTAGCTTAGGCAAATTATATATATATATATATATATATATATATATATATGTGTGTGTGTGTGTGTGTGTGTGGACAAAGATTAGGCAAATGCTATATATATATGGACAACTAGTGTGCCTAACCATTGTATTACATGTGAATTTGTGCAGAAGAGTTATGTTGTGACACAAATCCACCTATAAAATTTCGAAAATGTAATCCAATAGAAAGTCAAAACTATTAGATGGTAATCATAAAACTAAGGGAATCATGAAAGGATGAATGCATGACATAAAAAGGTTTATTGTTGATTTAATTTTAGTCTATAAGTGGCATGGGTTATATCTTAGACACAATAAAATTTGGGTCTTAATAAGATGTTGGTTTTATTTAAATCTCTACGTTCAATACAAGCGTGAAGCGTGCAAACACTATGGTGTGAGGCTGAGCTTGCGTTGTGCAGCACTTAATATTTGTTCACAATTAAAACAAATTTCCAAATTGAAGCTGGACAACATGAAAAGAAGTAATCAGACCAAATATATACGGCTTTAAACTAGTCATTGTTTTAAAATTTTTTAATGCACAAGTATTGTTTTAAATTTAATTACGTTTGTGATATATAGATTCACACCCCTTATTTTTATTTATGCACCCCATTCCTTTTTTCTTAATATTATTTTCCCAAATTATCCTAATACAATATTCTTCTTCCCAAATTACAAAGCACACCCCCTTTGTTAGACCTTTGATTTTCAGAAAAATATTGCAAAATTGTGTTAGCAATTTAAGTGCTTCGTATAGCAAAGGATTGTGTGATGTTGAACTGCAAATTGATTCAATTGCAGTGTATTAGGAGACACAATTGGGAGTGGTAGCGGGTGGAGTCTTGTTGCGGCAATTTGGAGATTCATGCTTTCCTTTCAGAGGATTAGAGTTTATCATATCTATCGTGAAGGGAATGTGTGTTCGGATGCTTATATAAAAAATAATTTAAGTGCTGGGTATCTGAGATGTGTAACAGGTAGAAAGGACCCTACGAGAGGGAGGGAGTAAAATATGAGGATGGTTTGGAAGAGAAAAAGAAAAGTGTAAAAGTAAAAATGGAGGAAGTAACTAGCAATAGCCAGACTTTGTTAGTGGAAACAATATTGATGGCCCGAAATAGGAAGAGCCCAGCAAAATCAGTAAAAAAGAAATGCTTACGTGTCGTACATCCATTGGCTGGGATGACGAATGGCAATCCCCAACATCGTATTGTCTCACTCACTTCACGCACACTGTCACAGTTGTAGCGACGAAACTGAGATCCTAGAAAGAATGGCGAAAACGACGTCGTCGTTGCTCTTTACACTGCTCCTCTTCGGAACCTTAGCTCTCATCCAGGTCTCAATTTCTCTATTCCAATTTTAGATTTACTCCGATCTCTCTAGGATCAAGGGAATAATGGGTCAACAAATTGTGCTTGAGATCGATATTCATTTTTATCAGAGGAAAAATCTATTATTATATCATCTTAATTTGAAACAAATTTCATGTTATTGAACATATTAATTTGCAATTGGGTTTTGTTACACATTTAATCTCTCCCCCCCCTCTAATTTTGTGGTCAATGTGTGGGTTCGCAGGCGAAGAAATCGAAGGAGGATTTGAAGAAAGTGACCCACAGGGTTTACTTTCATGTTGAGATTAATGGAAAAGAAGCAGGTCATTGAGCTTAATTCATTCATCCTTACGCCTTTTATTCACTCTGTGTTGGGTTTATGTTTTGCTTACATTGATAGGATTCAAAGTAAAGTGAGATGATTGAATAAACTTATTTCTGCTTAGAGTAATCTTCTAAAAGTTAATTTAGTACTCTCTCTGGTCTCAAATATAAGGGAAAACAAACACTTTTTTTTCTTGGTCTCTTTTCAATTGAATTTGATGCAATTAAATATGGTCAACTAACTTTCTTAGTTAGTGTGACATTTTTTTCTTTCTTATATTTGGGAGGGAAATACCACCTTGTTGATAGATAAGTCGGTGTTCCCGATGAAGATTAGTCACTGTTTTCGGCGAAGAGTACTTTGTACTAATATCATGGTCAGCAAATAAAGAGGGAGTAATGTTTTCTTTCACATAAATCGTTTCCCATGACCAAATATTAAACTCATTTAACCAGCAATCCACCTATGATGGCAGGAACAGTGTGATTCATAATAGCTAAAATATTGGTTTCAAAAGTTTGATATTTGGTTCATGGAAGTAATTTGGGATTTTCTGGTGATGTAAGTGGAAGTGTGTGTGTGTGTCTGTGTGTGTGTGAGTAGATTTTTTCTTATTAATGAATTAATGAATCCTTATAGCAATCCTAAATTATCAGAATTCCCTATTTCCCTGTATCTGTATAATTTTGAGGTAGAATCTAGGGTGAACTTATCTCTGCTGGGAAGATGATAGGGGAGCAACATTGCCATTTTGTTAGAGGTGTAGTTTATTTTTTGTGCTTGATCAGGTATCGTGTTTTCATAAATAAAGCTGTAAGATTAACCCTCAGGCTGGGGATGGTGGTTAGGTAAAACCCTCCCAGAACGGCTACTAAAATTACAAGTAAAATTCACCTAGGGTCAATAGTCCACTTCTACTATAGTTGATAGATAAATCGGTGTTTCATTACTCCTTTTACCTGGAATTTTGGGTGTCAAAATTTGACCTTTGGTATTTTTGTTGTGTTAATTGACTTTCCAGGTCGTATTGTGATGGGTCTTTTTGGAAAGGCTGTTCCAAAAACTGCAGGTTGGATTTTCAGAGTCTCTATTTTGATTCTTATTAGTTGTCATTGTTAGCATTAACTGAAGCATTGTTTTGATTTCCCTTTTTGCAGAAAACTTTCGAGCTCTTTGCACAGGTGAGCTTGTTTCTTCTGCTTCTATGCATTGTTATTTTCATATAATCAGAGAACTTGTTTCAATCCTTGTATTGGGTTTCATCTTCAGCTGTGTTACTGAAATAAGTGAATAAATAGATTCACTCAATGTAAGAACTGATGAGTAACATTTGGCCCGTAATTAGACTGCTGTACTTATGAGAACAAATTGATGTATTAGGACATAGTTGAGTTCTTAGAGAAGGTGGATTATGTTTTATTCACTTGTTTCTTTTCACTGATGTTTGAGTTTAATAACATTTCCTCCTCCCTTTCTTAATAACATTAGATAATGATATCACTATTCACTGCTTGAATTTATAAGGTGCCTATGTTCATCTTACAAATTGAAATATATTATATATACTTGATACTTAATTTTACATTTACTCTTGTTTGGTCCAAATTATTAGGGGAAAAGGGAACTGGTAAAAGTGGCAAGCCTCTCCATTACAAAGGTAGCTCATTCCATAGAATTATTCCTAGCTTTATGCTCCAAGGAGGTGATTTTACACATGGCAATGGTATGGGTGGAGAATCAATTTATGGAGAGAAGTTTGCTGATGAGAACTTCGAGTTAAAGCATACTGGACCAGGTAAAATTCTTTCTTCAATTTTCTCCTTTTACTTTTATAGTTGTTTGCTAAACATAAATTAAAATGAATCTATGATGGGATTAAAGCTTTTTTGTTATGTTATGTATGAACAGGACTTCTATCAATGGCAAATGCTGGTCCTGACACCAATGGCTCACAATTTTTCATTACTACTGTGACAACTAGCTGGTAATTAAATCTAGATCAATAACTTATTGCAGAAGAAAACAAATATCAAAATCTTATGTTCTACTGCTTGCTAAATTATTTTGCTCTTTTCATTAAAGCATATTTGTAGTGCTTAATACTTTGATTCTGCTATGATCTTATGACATAAATCAATTTATGAAGCCCTGTATTTCCTGTAACCATTTGTGCAGATTGTGCAGTGTGACTTTAGATATACGATTGAGTTTCTTTGGCATTCCATTTGTCATAAATGTTGTTGCCATGCATAAAGAAACTACTAACTATTAATATATACATCTATTTGATAGGTTGGACGGAAGTCATGTTGTTTTTGGTAAAGTTCTTTCTGGATTGGATGTTGTTTACAATATTGAAGCTGAAGGAACACAAAGTGGCACTCCCAAGAGCAAGGTTGTGATTGTTGACAGTGGTGGACTCCCTCTATAATTGTACTTCCTTGATTCTCAACCAGGAATTGTTGAAGGTGTTCCCAGTTTTCATTTCGATTCCATCTACGAGACTACTTAACTTTTATAAGCATGTTCTAATAGATCAATGGTTAGTTTTATGTTTGTGATACTCAGTAGATGAAGTTTCCCCCTAATGATAAAATGGAAAATGGCATTTGTGAACATGAACTTTGTAGAGGGAAATCTAAGCGAACAACATGGCTGCCAAATATTAGCAGCAGCCCTTAATGTGGACTATCTTGAGCTAGGAAAGAAATTGGCACACCATCAATTTATGTTCTGCAGTTATGTTGTAATTGGAACCTTTTTAGTCTTCACTGTGTTTTTAGCTACTGTCAAACAAGTTAATATATAAGCTTTTTATATAAGCAAATACAAGTTTTTATTAACTTGTTTGTAGCTACAGTCTTCACTGTGTTCTGCAGTTCATTGCAATTTGAAAAAAAATATAAGTTTGCAGAATCACAAGAGAATAAGAAATGATTATATATGAGGAGATACTAATTTTTTTTTTATATATAAACGAGATATTAATTAGACATCGAACAAGAAAAAATAAAAAGCTAATGTAATTTAAATATATGCAAAGAAGATCAGGAAGAATAATTGAGAAAATGATATAAAGAATTTCACAATGAATAACATTATTGAAAATTTAGTTTTTAACCAAGTACAATCACATAATCCCTATAGTCGACCTTACTTGCAATAAAATTTGTGTGTTTGTAAGAGCATCTCTTATACAAAAATTTAATTTTGGATTCTTAACTTTTTCTTAGGGAGTTTCTTGTTGCCACATAAGATTTAAAAATACTCAATAAATTTTACTTTTTTTAAAAGGAAAAAAAGAGCTAATATATTAAAATTGGACCTGCCTTCAACACAAAGGGTGTATAAAGAGGTTATTAAATATTACTGAAATGGTAAAGTACAACTTGAATTCTTAACTTTTTTTAGTGAATTTCATTTTGTCTCTCGACTAATACAAAAACGTCCATTTTGACTTGGATTTTTTTAATGGTTAAACCATCTTGATTATAATTGTTTATATAAATAATTTCTAGAAGAACTTTATTAAACCTCATTTGCTCCAATGGTATTGTCAAATTGCTAAGAAGGAAGAACCAACATAAGAACTTGCATTAGAATTACTCTAAGTAGCTTAGCTGGCACTTATCGGTTGATCCTTTGAGCAAGGTAGTCAATTCAAAAGTCTATGTAAACTTAAAGTTTCACTCGACTCAGACTTTAAAGAGTTTACCTAATATAAAAATAATAGTAAAAAACTTGTAAATGACTACTACGTAATTTTCATTAAACCACATGATTGAGTTCAAGTTTCTTGAATCAACCCAAAAAGTTCGCATTGCACTTCTTTGACTTGTGCTTGGATTAACAAGAATTTTAATAAGATCTAAACACATCTCTTTCAAGAAATGCGAACCATTATAATAAAGTTTGCGTAATGAAACTAAGATAGTCACACATCGCGACCGAGCTTGCAATGAATGGGCGGATGGGGTTTTATAATAGAATTATATAACTACAAACATAATTTTAAAAACACTGATAGCAAAAAAAATGAAAACAATGGAGCTTAATGGACTCACATGCATGCTGAATGGATGAGCTAAATAGGTCAGCAGAAGTAGCTTTGCAAATGGGATTCAAGGGAGGTTGATTCAACATGCTTTGTAAATGAAACAAGGAGCTAAGGGAGAGAAAGGACCTATGAGGTCCACCGAGGGTGCTGTAGAAAGCTGACCCTTTGATGTTTAAGGACCCGTGAGGTCCACCGAGGGTGCTGTAGAAAGTGGACTCTGGATGTTTAAGGACCTGTGAGGTCCATCGAGGGTGTTGTAGAAAGCAGACCCTTGATATTAAGGACCTGTAAGGATTACCAAGAGCTGGTCCTGGGTTTTACTGTGTCCCTATAAGATTGACACAAATATATATATAGAAATAAGAGAAATGTGTTTTATTGATATAGCATCTGAGTACATATTCTCGTCATGGTTCGTCCAATGGGCCTCATTGAAACCTCTCAAGCAAACACCCTATTTTTTTCTTGGTATAAAAAACTTGAGTAGGAAAAAGAGTACTCGGTCCGGTCTTCAATTTATCAGCTGTAGCAAAACTTCAGGTGGGTAGCGTTCCATGTTCTTGGAATGGCTTTACCACTTAGTTCTTGTAGCTTGTAGGCTCCGTTGCCAGGTTGGTGACAATCCTGAAGGGGCCTTCCCAGTTGGGTCCAAGTTTTCCTGCGTGTGGCTCTTTTCTGGCTTCAACCCAGACACGCCAGACTAGGTCGCCTGGCTGGAAGGTTCGTGGGTGAACCTTGGTGTTGTATCATCTTGTCATTCGGAGCTTACTGGCTTCTTCTCTAATTTTGACCATGTCTTGAACTTCCCCTACCCTTTCTAGTTTGGCCCTCATGTTTTCCTCATTGTGCTATTCTTGAAAGAGCATCCTTCTTGTCGATTGTTCTCCAAGTTCAACAAAGATCATGGCGTCTGTACCATAAGTGAGTCAAAAAGGAGTTTAATGTGTAGCAATCTTAGGTGAACAATGATAGGCCCAGAGTATGCTAGGGAGCTCTTCCTTCCGAAGGCCCTTAGACTTGTCGAGTCTAGTTCGTAAGGCTCAAAGGATGACTGTGTTTGCTGCTTCCACCTGACCGTTGGTCTGGGGTGTTTAACAAAAGTGACAAGGTGCTTGACACCAAGTTGTATGAGAAAATCCTCGTAGTAGGTCTATGCCTTGAATTGTGTACCATTGTCAGTAAGGATGGCAAAGGGTAGACCATACCTACATATGAAATGTTTCCGTATGAAGCTTTATACCTCACTAGCAGTTATCTCATGTAAGGGCTTTGATTCGATCCATTTGGTGAAGTAGTCAATGGCAACTAACAAGAACTTGACCACTTTCAGGGCTTTTGATAGAGGCCCAAGGATGTCCATCCCCCACATGGCAAAGGGCCAAGGGGAGGTTAAAGTGTGAAGGTCATCAGGGAGAGCCCGAGGACGTCTGCAAATTCTTGGCACCTCTTGCACCTTCGAGTGAAATTGAAGGTGCTGGTTGTTAGACATTTGGCAAGCATACCAATTGTCATTGTAAGTTACAAAATTTATAAAAGTTCGTCTCCACAGGGACTTGAGTTACTCAGTTTTTTCAAAATTAAAACTTAACAATTTAATAGTTTATATACAACAAGTAAAGTCGATGTTTTTGATGGTTTTACGGAAGTAACGAAAGATTAAGGAAGATTACGGAAGCTAATAAAACGATTTTAATTAATTCAAGAAAAGTGTAGGATTGGATTTCATCATTCATACCCTCAGTATCCAATTAATATTACCATGTATAAATCATTTTCTATTATTATTGATGCACACATTAATTCACCTTGAATCGATCCCTCGCAATCAAGTTCTAAGGATATTTACCGAATATCGATCACTCGCATACGAAGTAAATAATCCAGCATTACAATCATAATCGCGTGCTATTTGCAATCTAAACGTTATGCTCTATCCCTAGCAACGTAACGTAAAGAGCAAAATTATTCAGTTCAAATTCTAAGAATACTTCCTAGTTAAACTTAGAATCCAATTTCATGAAACTAGTGATCAAATAGAATCAAGCATTAAGAATGGAATAAAATTACCAATAATAAATAGAAAAGACTTATGCATAAATAAATATTAAAAGAGATATTTAAAGGTAAGAAGATTACATCCAATCCTTAGAGAAGTTAGCCAAGCATGGAGAGAACCTCCTCAAGAGAAGAATTGATGAAGGGCCCCATCACAGCTTCTTTTCGGCAGAGTCTCCACACTAATCCTCACCTCTCTCACTTTCCTAACCTACTTACTACTACTATTTAACCTCCTAAGCTAAGGAACAAGCTTAATACAAGAAAAGAATGAAGAATGGAAAATGAAAGGGATAGTTTTTCTCCTTGGGGTGCATGACTATTTATAGGAAGGCTGGCTGCTCAAGTCCACTCGCCCAGGCGAGTGTTTTTTCCTGTTTCTACTCACCTGGGCGATCTTAATGCCCACTTGCTGATGCCACTCGCCCAGGCAACCAAAATACACATGAGTCACTCGCCTGGGCAAGTTAAAACAACTTTCTAGAAGACTCCACTCTCCTAGGTGACCAAATAACACTAGTTCCACTCGCCTGGGCGAGTTAAAGACTTAATGATGAAGAAAGGTCATGGGCCTGGACGAGTTCTGGGCCTGTTCTACTTGTAACACCTCCCATGTTTGCTTGTTAAGCCCTTTTTGCTTGCTTTGCTTTTTTGAAAGCCTCGGATACCATCGAAACCTATCAAAATACAAAATATGATTGGACTAATCTTCCAAAATGTGAATAACACCTACAAAACATAAAATAACTAGGTTTAGGGATTTTTAATTAAGGAATTTACTAAAATAAAAAGATAAGTGTCAACATTAAAAACCTGATTTTTACTAAAATATGACACTTATCATCGGTCCTGAGTGTTGGTCAGTAATACCGGCTCTTACTATCTTGGTGGCAAAGGAGCGTCCCCCTGTGTGGAGGCCGCAAATCCCTTCATGGAGCTTTCTTGGGACATAGTTTGCTTATTGGTTGTCCAGGCATTTAAGTAGAGGTGTTGTCAAATCTATTTTGAACAACTCACCATCAAGGATAACGTAGTAGCTGACTTTCCTTTTTAGACATGGGGCCTCTTTCTCGTCTATTAGTAGTACCCCTTTGATGAGGAAATCTTTATAAGGGTCATCCAATTGGGTTCCTCCACTTCACCAACCATTACCCCTCTGGAGTGTTTCCTGAATGATGGTCTTGAGGTGCCTAGTCTTCTTAGTACTGGCCAGCTTGGAGAGCAGGTCATTCCTGATGTTACTCTCAATTGGTATTTGGTACATTTCAAAACACTCGAAGCTATCAATGAATGTCTACTAGAAGAGTATATCTTTTTTAGTCTAGAATTTGTTAGCGACCTATTCCTGGATGAGTTACGAGTCGAAGTAGCATCTCGAACATTTAGCACCGACTTATTTTGTGAGCCTAAGGCCTGCTATGAATGCCTCATACTCGGCTTGGTTGTTTGAGGCTTTGAAATTGAGCTTGAGGTCTTGTTCTAGCGAGATGTTGCTAGGTCCCTCAAGGATGATTCCTGCTCCGCTTCCCTTCACGTTGGACGCTCTGTCCACGTAGAGATTCCACCAGTCCGGTGTGGATTTGTCCTTTCCTGTGAGTTCTGCTAGGAAGTCTGCAATGAATTGTGTCTTCATGGGTCCACGAGGTTCATATTGAATGTCAAACTCTTACAATTTGAATGACCATGCCACCATTCTACCTACCAGCTTGGGTTTTCGTAGTACCTGTTTGATAGGATAGTTAGTTTTGACTATCACCTGGTGAATTTGAAAATAGGGCCGAAGGCGTCTAGTGGAAATGACGAGTGTCAAGGCTATCTTTTCTATCATTTGATAGCATTTCTTGGCGTCATGTAGCACGTGGCTGGTGAAATAAATGGAGAGTTGATGCTTCCTCTCTTCTTGGACAAGGGTTGAGCTAAAAACCTCGTCTGCCACTGAAAGATATAGAAGCAATGGTGCCTTTAGCCTAGATAAGCTTAAAACAAGCGGTGTGGCCACTGTCTTCTTGAATGCCTTGAAGGCTTGCTCGCAAGCTTTGTCCCAGAGAAAGGGTTTGGTCTTTTTGAGAAACCTGTAGAAAGGCTTCGCCTTTTCGACGAGTTTAGGGAGGAACTTGGACAGAGCCGCTAGTCTTCTGTTCTGTTGTAGAACTTTGTTGACATTAGTCGGGCTGCGCATCTCCAATATAGTTGTACTTTTGTCTGTGTTGGCTTCAATTCCTCGATGTGTGATCATGAAACCAAGGAATTTTCCACCGCCCATCCCAAACGTGCATTTGTCAGGGTTGAGATGCACGTTGTGCCTCCGTATTTCTTTAAAAACTTCTTCTAAGTCTGTTACATGCTGGGCTACGCTTTGGAATTTGACGACCATATCGTCGACGTATACCTCAACATTGTGTAACGATTCACCTCGTCATTACGATATCACTACTCTAAAAGTATAATTTTCAAATTTTAAATAAAAACTCTATTAGTTTGATTATGAAAATGAAGGTAAATTTCTCATGATAATACACTATAAAAAATGCACAAATATGTAAACAAATACACACACACACACACATACACACACACACACACACACACACATATATATATATATATATATATATATTAAACCATTACATATCAGTCACATGTCAGAACATGATTCAATTTTTACATATATCTAAGCTTGAGATTACATGCCCGATTAAAGAGAAACAAGGAACCAACTAAGAAAGAGTTGATAACAAAACACAACTCTCTCCCAAAATAAATTTCAATGTTATCACGTCGGCTTGGTGGCTCCAACAAAAGGATTTTCCTCCAAAATCACTTACTGTTGCTCATCTACTCTCACGAACGAAGGTTCACGATCATCACAGGTATCAACCACATAGTACATAATTACAAGGGTGACTTTATTATACAAGATCAACAAACACCAAATGACAATGATTCACAGGGAAACAATAATAATAACCACAATCGTTCTCAGTAATCAATCATTTCAACATACACTCAACAAACTAGTCATCAACTTTTTCCATAATTCAAATCAATTATGCTCAGAATGATGCATACACCTGACTCAACTCTCAAATGCAATGTGGAAACACTCATCACGAAATAGCCAAAGCATGGTTACATGACACTCTCACTTAGGAAAATGCATCGAGGTCACCTTGTCGTGCACAGGCCATTCCCCCCCATGGTGATTAACCAGAGTCACAAGGGATTTCCAAACCGAGTGACATGCCCCCTAATACCTGCATTTTTATCCTTAGAAAAATCACATGTACTTACTGCCACCATTATATTTCCATGCAATTATGAAGTATGAAACATGGACACCATCAATGCACTAACCGTGGATAGTTAAAAATTTTGAGCAATCAATTTCCCTTTCCAGGGATGCTTAAAATTATTAAACCAATCATCTTCCCTCCTAGGGATATCCAACAGGTCACTGCACCTCCCATGTACATACACAACATACATACATCACGATGACATCATCAACATCAACATCATCTCTCATCAATGTCATCATCAACATCATCTCATATTAATATAATCATCAACACAATCTCACTTCAATAGTATCAACATCACAAGTAATCACATTCCATGTATATACATATAACACATGTTTGGGAGTCACATTCCCCAGGTCTTCAGACAACACAAATCGCATACATTCACAATCCATAATACCACGAGACTGATATTTTAGGGAAATTCTAAATTAAAGAGAAGGACTATAATATACAAAAAAAACTTTTATGCCCATTTAGAATTTAATAAAGAAGTAGTAAATAAGAGAATAGATTATAAAATTTTGGGCAGAGTCTCCTCTATAATTAAGACTTTTCCCAAAAAATCTAATCATTACAACAACAACATCATTCACCATTTCATTCATCAATAACAAATATATCGCATCGTATTAGTTTAAAACACAATTTTTCTTGAAAATCGACACACAATAGGGACAGGCATACATCTCCATAATTGGGTTCCCTGACCCCAACTTTGGTATCCAAAGTTGTAAACAAACAATAAACTCCCCTTACCTATCTATATCCTTTTGTTAGCTCCTTGTAGCATCGTTTTGAGATCTCTCAAGTTCATGTCCTTTGGTCCAAACGAGAGCTCTATGTACCGAATCAAAAATAATTTAGTATAGATTTTGAAGACAAGGTTAATATTAATATTTGGGGTTAAATACCTACTCAAATTTAAAATGGGCTAAAATTGTGTTTTGGGAGTTTACATAAATAGAACGTCATTTTGAAATTTCGATCACACCACTGTGACCGAGGTTCAACGAAGGTCACAAAAATGACATCAATATTATAAAAGGGAAACTTTTGCAACATCTCATTTTCAAATGTCTTTCAAAGGAAGTGTAAAAACACCCAATAACGATATCCATATCACAAAAGATACTAAGAGAGGTTCAAACTAACTAGAAGAAGACAAGTAAATCATGGTTACCTCAAAGAAACCAAGAAATGAGGATTGGAGGCTCCGTTCTCTACTGAATCATTGAGTTGAGTTTTGGAGATTTCGCTCCGATTAAAGTATTCCTCTCCGTGTGATGGTCTCACAGTAAGCAACAGCGGCTCAGGACAGTCACCGGTGGTTGTGGGTGGTGGGGGAGGTGGATTGGAGGCTTGGGTGAGGTTTTAGAGAAAGAGAGGTGAAAAATGCATTTTTTGGCGATGCTGGACATATTTATAAGCTGCAGTGCCCACTTAGCGAGCTCCTCTCGCTCAATGCAATTCTCTCTCTATTTGGAATTAAGCTTAGTCCGCTGGTTGCACTTAGCAGGACATCATAAATTTTTATTTTACTAATCTGAACGGTCAAAACATGAACAAGTGTGTTGTGAACTTACAATCAAGATTTAAAAATGATCCAATGGTAAACCAGTCCATGATCATAGTTTAACCAAAATAGGTTTTGGTTAAAACTTGAAATCACACATTTCAAACATAGATCAAACAAACTTCACATAACCTAACATCCACACCAAGCAGTTGCACAAGGATAATTTACACAACACTTAAAAGAATCTAAACTAATCAAATAACACAAGAAATACATTAGACATATATTTTCAGTTATCAATATTTCAGGGTGTTACACGTTGCGCCTGATCTGCTTCTGGAAAATTTAGTCCATGAGCCATTGGTATGTTGCGCCTCCATTCTTGAGGTCGAAAGGAATGACCCTGTAATATTAATTGGCATCCTCTATAATGAATGTTGTTTTCTCCTCATCCGAAGTGTGCATCCTGATTTGGTTGTACCCGTAGTATGCATTTAGGAAACTTAGGATCTGGAACCCTAACGCATACGCCATTTGTCGTTGGTCTTTCTGACCATCATGACGTTGGCGAGCCAAGTAGAGTACCTAACTTTTCTGATGAAGTTGGCCTTCAGTAACTTTTCAACCTCCTTTTTCACTGCCTTGCATTTTTCTTCTCCCATCTTTCTTTTCTTATGTGCTATAGGCTTGGCTTGATGACATATTGCCAGCTTGTGGCATATGATGTTGGGATCGATGCCCGGCATGTTGGATGGCTCCCAAGTGAATAGATCCGGTTTTTTGCGGAGGACATCAACTATATGCCTATGTTCATGACTAGTGAGTCCTTTGCTGAGTTATGTGCATTAACCAGGTACAGATCCTAGCTGCAATATGACGAGTTCCTCTACAGGCTTTGATCCCCTGTCGATGGTGTCATCATGCGAATCTATATCAAATATGTTGTCGTGTTGAGTCGTATAGACAGTTAGGGTGTAAGGATGGACCCTTTGTCTATGCTCATGACTTGGCTGGTGCCGCCTAAAGTGGGATGGTAACTACCAGGCTACCTATTGGGAGGATATGGTGCCACTTTTAGACTCTCGACCAAGTTATGAAACCCGGCCTAGTCATTGACCCGGTCAAGGTAGTGGGTCAGTGGTCCAACCGGTGGGTCAGTAATTAGCCTGGTTTGACCTGGTATATATTAAAAATTCAAAATTATATATAAGTATATAAATATAATTAACATTATTTGATTAAAAAAATCTATTTATATTCTAAAATTTAAAATAATAATTAAAGTATTAAAGTTGATAAAAAAAACCCTTCTTTTTACTTCGATAAACATAAAACAAGGGAAAATAATGCTACTACAAAAAGCACAATTTGCACTTTCACAAAAATTTTATTTGTTTTCCACAATTCACGAGAACCACAACTTTCTCCTTTATAAGTTTATTTGTTTCCCACATGTCACGATAAGTAATAATATTTTGCTTTTTTTAAAATTCAAAAAATCAAAATTCCTAATTTCTATTTCCCACAATTCATGAGAATTCGAGAACCGCGAATTTCTCTTCCCTATGAAACTGTGGTGGTGTTGTCAGAAGATTTTTTTTGTGAAGGCGCTGGTGGGAATGGGACGAGCGAAAACGACAGGGAGAAAAGAGAAGATTGCGTGGTGGGCTAGTGGCCCTGAAGGAGATCGTGAGATGGAGAACTGGAAAAGTCACTGCATGAGCTGTGTGGTACTGGAAAATGACGCTGTTTTGGTTTTTTTTTTTTTACGCCAAAACCAAGTCTAGGTTTCAAAAATCAGTCGGGTTGCCAGGTTAGCATAAAAATGATCGGGTTTTGCCGGACCATATGCATTTCAGATTCACTAACCAAATCGACTTGGTTATGCCACCGGGTCTCGGTTGGATCGGTCCAAGCGGCCTGGTCAAATAGGGTTTCACAACACTGCCCTCGACGTAGCATTGTCGGGCTTGCTTCTGATCTGCCTTAACAGTGACTACTTCTCCAGTCATGGTGAAGAATTTCATCTTTAGGTGAGGTATAGAGACGATATCTCCCAACTTGTTTAGCGTTTTCCTGCCAATCATAGCAAGGTAAGAAGTATTGGCTTCAACAATTAAATACTTGATAGTAAAATTGCACGAGAGTGAGCCTTGACAGAAGTAGTCCTGAGGTCCACGTAGCCTCGGGTTTCCACCCTTTCTCCTACAAAGCCTAGAAGGGGTCCAAGGTGAGGTTGAATTACATCAGTTAAGACCTCAAGCTTCTGAAAAGTTTTCCAATACAGGATATCTACTGAGCTCCCCTGATCAATGAGGACCCTTGATACCTTGAAATTGGCTATTGCAAATACCACCATTGGATCGTCTTGCTTAACGGGGTCTGATATGAACCAATACGGGGTTCATTGTTTTTACGAATCATCCTTGAAAAGGCTTCTTGTTAAAAGATAAGAAAAATATGCACGCCAAGTGTTTGACGAAGAGAAACAAAGATAAAGACAATATAAAGAAAAGTGCAGAACAAAAATAACAAATTTAACATGAACAAAATGTTAAATAAAATAAAATAAAATAAAAAGGCGAGAAAGACAAGAAATGGAATAAGACGCCACACCTTATGAAAAGTATTAAGTCCTGTGGGGATTCGTCACAAAGATTATAGAAACATTTGATAAGAACCAATGTTTAGTCCAATTAAGAAACCAAGAGGAACTTCCTCTCACACACTTTTAAAAGTGCAAAGTTTTTATTCCATTCAAAGGTCAATACATAAGACAAATGAATGACTATTTATAGCCAACAAGTGGTTCCTCTCTCCTCTTTCTTTCCAATGTGAGACTTCAATTACATATTCCTTATTCAAAATTACACTAAAAAAAAGTCTAATTCGTGCTTAACTTCATGTCCAATTTTCATCATATCATAGATGCAAAATTAGGACTTGAGACTAGAAATGCAATTTGTAGGAAATCTTTAGAGCTTTCAAACGCATCAAAGAATGCCTAAAACAGACATCTAGAACTTAAGTTATGTTCAAAACATTGGACAATCTAGGTTCTTCATGTATTGGTCTTTGGGCTCTTTACTCATTTTTCTTGGTCCTCATCATGCTCCCCTTCTTTAACAGAGTTTGTCCTCGAATTCAAATCTTCATCACCTACATCAAAAGGACTTAGGTTAGCAACATTAAATGTGAGGCTACCCCATACTCATCGTGGAGGACAACTTTGTATGCCTTGTCAATGATTTGGAAGGATCCATCTTCTTCTCCCTTTGTTTGCTTGTTTAACATATTACTCCATTTTTTTCTCAATTTGTGTTTTCACTTTTTCATGGAGCTTAGTAACAGATTTTGGTGTAGACCATTCTCTAATAGCTTTTATCTTTTCTTCATCCACTTGGGCTCCTTTGGAACTTATTGAAAACAATAGGAATACCCACAATAATCAAGAGGGGGGTGAATTGGTTTAAACTTGGCCTTTTAAAAATCTTTTTGTAAAATCAGAGTTAAGGATCTTAATCACTTTTAAACCAAGAATGCTTCTAATCAATCAAACCACTCAGCCCAAGAAATCAATTGCTTAACACAGAACTTGTTGAGTAATGATAATAAAACCAAGAACAAATGAACAAGATAACTAATAGAGATTAAGGAATAGAAAATCAACACAAGAATTTATACTGGTTCACTTCTCAAGAGAAGCTACATCCAGTTTCTTCTAATCAACACTAGATTAGAGTTCCACTATTATAAATTTCAGTTCTTACAAGCTTTACAACAATCACCCTTTATCAAACCTAGATAAAGAATATAAATCTAAAACCCTATTAGATTCTTAGTGATCAAGAACCAGAGAGCACTACTATGTTCTTCCTTAGAGAACCATACTCTAGCACAAGCTTCAAAGAACACTTTACAATAGCTCCCAATATCCAAAATACAAAAAAAAAAATGAAATTACAACCAAAGATTAAGGAGAGAAACATCCTGATGATCCAATGAATATGAATGCATGTAGTTTACCAATCAGAATTGATTTGCAAAAAAAAAGATTTCAGAACATGCTCTCCAAAAATTCTTTGAAAAGTCTTGCCCAAGAAATCATTCAAAAACCCATGAAGATCAAAGAGTGGGACAAGAACTTAGTTAACTCAGAAAATCACTTTGTAACTTTGAGAAGGCTTGTGTATATCCAGAAAATCGAAGTATTCAAGCTAGAAAAACATACAGGCCTTCATTCTATTTATAACATATTTTTGTAACTGACTGTAATCAATTACAACACGCCAAATAATCGATTAAAAAGCTTAAGTAATCAATTAAATTGTCACTTAATCGATTAAAGTGTTCATAGCTTCATTCTAGGTCTAACAACAAGCACAATAATCGATTAAACCGAGCTGTAATCAATTAAAGCAGTGAAGTTCAGAATGAGACAAGCTTAGTTTAATAGAATAAAATGGTAATCGATTAAAGCAGTGAAACATGATTTTCATTTTTACTATGTAATCGATTAAAGCAGCGAGGCATGCTTTTCATTTTTACTATGTAATTGATTAAAGCAGTGAGGCATGCTTTTCATTTTTACTATGTAATCGATTATTGTGGAACTCAGCCAGTAGTATACGAACTCGAGGACCCTGACCTTTTAATACGAATCCGGGAAATGAATAGGCTTGTTAGAACCCGGCAGATACTTGGAGTCCGGCCTCCCTTTTACTACCATCATCAATACCAGCAAATCAAGAACCCGGATGAGTTTTGGAACCCGACATCCCTTACATTACCACCATTAATATCAGCGTGTTTACACGGATCAGGAGCCCGACTTGTTCTTGGAACCCGACATCCCTTCTACCACCATTAATGTTATCTTGGTTACACGAATCAGGAACCCCGCCCGGATTGACTGTAATGTTACTAAATCTTGGAACCCGACAAGTGGTATATGAGCTCGGCATCACCTTTCAACATTGAACACAAGTTGTATGTGAACCTGGTTGTTATGAACCCGGCTGTTACTTTGTAACAGTATTGACACAAGTTGTATATGAACCCAGCGTAACCCGGCACCGGGTTGTACTCTTAAAAAAGACAAAATGTTTAAAAAGATTTTTCACCTTGTGTAATCGATTAAATCGATGGTGTAATTGATTAAAGCAGTGAAAACACATTTTTCCAAAAAAAAATTAACCATGACTTATTGATTTCTTTTAGAACATGAATAGCTTTGATATTTTAATGAGAAACATGTAAGCATGTTAATGATTTATATGTATGCAATGCAAGGATCAAAAGATTGGCCTCTCATACATTTAATTTAAAGTACAATCTTCAAGGCATGTGAAAAGCTCAAAATTTTCTTCTAAGGCACAAGCTTCATCTTCTTGTTGCTCCCCCTATATCCAACACTTATCACAAACCCTTTTTGTAGCAACTCCTCAACTTGTTTTTGTAACTCTTTTGTCTCGTGAGGGTTGGACTAATAGGTGGGTCTATTAGGCAAAGAGGCCCCCGACACAAAATCCTTTTGGTGTTCAATCCCCCTTAAGAGAGGTAATCCAAGGGGAACACTCTTTGGAAACACATCTCCAAATTCTTGCAAGAGAGAATCAACAACACTAGGAAAAGGGTTAGAGTTAGAATTCAAATACAAGTCCTTATACACGCAAATGTAAGTTTCTTGTTTTGCCAAACATGTCCTCTTGATATCACTTTTCCTAGCAAATAAGTTTTCTATCCTTTTCTCAAGCACAAGAGTTTGGTATTTATCATGTTCTTCATGTTAGCTTTAGAAATCTTGTTTGCTTGTTCTCTTTTTATTTTCAAAGCGACTTGATCTTGACACACCTCTTTAGGAGAAAGTGATAAAGTGTTATTTTTTGAGAATCATGAGAAAAAGAAAACTTGTTAGTAAAACCATCATGAATAGCATGCTTATCAAATTGCCAAGGCCTTCCAAGCAAAATATGGCTGGCCTCCATAGGCACACAACATCACACAAAACATCATCCTTGTACTTACCAATGCAAAAACTTACCATCACTTGTTGATTAACAACCAACTCACCATTCTCACTTAGCCATTGGAGCTTGTATGGGCACGGATGAGGTTTGGTACTAAGATTGAGTTTGCTCACTAAGCGAGTGCTTTCCACGTTGGTGCAACTTTCCCCATCTATAATCAAGGAGCAGACTTGCCTTTGAATGACACATCTTGTGTGACAGATGTTTTCTCTTTGGCTTTGGTCATCAACCACAATTTGGTTTCCCAAGAGCCTCCTTACCATTAACAAGTCACCTTCCAGAGCATAAGTTTCACAATCATCTTCCTCTTCACTTGTAATTGCTTTTTCGGGGCATAAGTCACTAAAAATGTGCCCATTGTCCCTTAACACCATTACACACTTATTGGGGCATTGTGAGGCGATGTGCTCATTGCCCAAGCACTTAAAGCACTTAATGTTCCTAGCTTTTTGAGTGACAGAAGAAGAAGCATTATTAGTAGAAATCAAAGGACTAGAGTTTTTAGAGATTTTACCTTCCTTGGCCCATGCAAGTGGATTTTCTTTGGGTTGTCTATCTTTCCAAGAGGAATGTTTGAAGCTTGGAAAAGGTTTTCGGTTAGAATACCTCCTTTTGAGTTGTTGCTCAACTTTGATCGATTGATGGACTAAGTCCCCAAGCTCGACATAATGTTGTAGCTCCACAACATCTTATATCTCTCTATTGAGCCCATGTAAGAAGCACGCCATGATAGCTTCTGGTTCTTCAACAACATTTGCTCGTACTATAGCAACCTCCATCTCCTTATGATACTCATCCACACTTAAACTCCCTTGAGTGAGTCTTTGGAGCTTATTGTGAAGCTCCCTATGGTAATGGGGAGGAACATATCTTTTTCTCATCATTGCTTTCATCTCCCTCCAAGAATTCACTGTTTCATCTCTTATTCTCCTTCTCTCCTTTTGTAATTGGTCGTACCCACCAAATTAGAGCATAGTCTGTAAATTCTATGGCTGCCAATTTCACCTTTTTGTCTTCTCTATAGTTATTGCAGTAAAAAAGTTGCTCTATTTTCATCTCCCACTCCAAATAAGTCTCTAGGTCATTCCTCCCTTGAAATTTAGGTATTTTAATTTTAACCCCATCAAGTCCTCCATCCCTCTCAGTTCTCCTGCTAGGTCTTTCTTCTCTATTATTTTCCCTATGCCTCCTTTCATTCCTTCGCCTATCCTCATGCCTCCTATGACTCACTCTCTATCTCTTCATCTCCATTATCACTCCTTTGAGTGGAGGTTCTAGACCTATGTCTTTCTCTTTTATCCATCATCTCCTCCATCCTCTGATTGTGCTCTAAGATTTGATCAAATTGATTGGCCAACTTGTCCAAGCGAGCTTGCATTGCATCAACTCTAAGGGTGGGAGGGGTATTAGAACCACTAACCATCATATAGTAGTATGAGGAAAATATGGACAGGACCTCACTACTCTACTCACGTGTTTAACTCAAGAAATGACAACTCGTGTTTTCACTCAAAAAATGGCTTTTGATTTTAATGTAAACGCTCTTTCCTTTTACCATTCAAAGTTCTATTAGGTTCTTAACAAGACCAGACACGTTTGCAAATCAAAAGTTTGTTTTTAATAAAAATTTGTAGCAATCCTCACAAGAGTTTCTCATTGGATTCATTGAACGAAAGGAAAACCACAAAGACAACAATCAAAAGGAATTTTAAAAGACAAGCTAGAAAAGGTAACAAAAGAAAGGCACACTCAAAATAAGAAGACCAAACAAAGACAATACGAAACTAGGAGCAAAGGGGTTCTCTTATGAAGCAAATTTTTTTACAACGGGCAGTTTAAAAGAAGCACATTTGGATTTCTTTTCTTGTTGTTTTTTTTAATTAGCTACCCCTTTTCTTTTTCACACTAACGCAAATGATTTTCAGTTGATGCCCAATTGTGAACAATAATAATTCAGTTTAGAATAAGGTGCGTAGAATAACGTCATTACAACAATATTATGAGTAGAATATAACAAAGTTGTAAATTGCACAAAATATAAAGAACGAGAAATAAAAGAACAGAAAGATAAAGAATGAGGTATAAAGAACTAAATGATAAAGAATGAGGGATAAAAGAACAGAATGATAAGGAATGAGAAACAAAAGAACAGAATAATAAAGAACAAAAACAAAAGACTGAGAAAAAAAAGGACAGGAATTAAAGAACAGTACACAAACACAAGAAATTGGCAATTCTAGGATCCGGGCTCAAGATACCACATGATATGAACCAATACGGGGTTCATTATTTTTACGGATCGTCCTTGAAAAGACTTCTTGTTAAAACATAAGAAAAAGGTGCACGCCAAGTGTTGACGAAGAGAAACAAAGATAAAGACAATATGAAGAAAAGTGCAGAGCAAAAGTAACGAATTTAACAAGAACAAAATGTTAAAGAAAAAAAAAGGCGGGAAAGACAAGAAATGGAAGAAGACGCCACACCTTATGAAAAGTGATAAGTCTCGTGGGGATTCACCACAAAGATTATAGAAACCTTTAATAAGAACCAATGTTTGGTCCAATTAAGAACCCAAGAGGAACTTCCTCTCAGACACTTTTAAAAGTGTAAAGTTTTTATTCCATTCAAAGGTCAGTACATAAGACAAATGAATGGCTATTTATAGCCAACAAGTGGTGCCTCTCTCCTCTTTCTTTCCAATATGGGACTTCAGTCACATATTCCTTATTCAAAATTACACTAAAAAAAATTCTAATTCATGCTGAACTTCATGTCCAATTTTCATCATCATAGATGCAGAATTAGGACTTGAGACTAGAAATAAAATCTTTAGAGCTTTCAAATGCATCAAAGAACGCCTAAAACGGACATGTAGAAATCAAGTTATGTTAAAAACATTGGAACAATCTAGGTTCTTCACTTATTGGTCTTTGGGCTCTTTACTCATTTTTCTTGGTCCTCATTAGGGTCGATCCCTCAAAAATCTTTGTCTGTGAACATGATAGGAGGGAGGCTCCATGTTGAGGGAGCATCAACGTAATTAATGTCAACATCTCGTATAGCGTGAAGGTGCCTCTTTCGAGACTGGCTGAATGGTCCTCCATGAGAGAACTCACGTGCGATGGTGTTGATCACACCTCGGATTTGTTTGGCGGGCTCGTTCTCCTGTTGTCAAAGGGGTTGACGTTCTTTTCTTGGCTGGTGTTGCCTTTGTCATCCCCTGTCATCTGTTCTGACTCTTCTCCTATCAGTGTCTTGTTGATCTTCATGATGTCTTCTAGTTCTAGGTGGGTGACTATCAGGCCATTTTATGAACCATGATAAGTACTTTGCCTGTATGAGTTTTTTGATTTTGTCTTTTAGGGCCACACACTCTTCAATGTTATGACCATTACTGGGGTGATATATGCAGTATTTATTTGGATCTACCCTTGGCTTGAGAGACGATGAGGGTGTAAGTAGTTTCACATGTACTTCTGTATTGAACACCTCTTCCATGATGGTGGCCCGATTGACCGTCATAGGAAGTATAGCACTCGTACTTGGATCCTTTTGGGAGAGGTTGCCACTTGTCTGGTTTGTACTTTGTGTCTGACCTATGTGGTTCAATCTTGATCGCTACTTCTCATTTCTATCCAGCTTGTCTGACTTCATTCCAAAAATTAGACATCTCTTCCATCTGAATGTATCCCCTTGGCTCGTTCGTGTATTTCATCCATTCTAGATGGTGGTTTCTTGCATAGACTATCCACGAACTTAACAGGATGTAAAGCCAGCATCATAGAGTGTAATGCTACCTCGGGGTTGAGATTACGGATTTGGACAGCTACTCGTCCGAATCGTTCCATAAATCTTTGAATAGTTTGTCATCTGCTTGTTGTAGATTGGCTAGTGCAGTTAAAGTTAGCCTATGAGACCAGCTAGTCGCATGTTGTGCACTAAATCTCTTGACTAGAGTGTCAAAACTGTCAATGGACCTTGAAGGAAGCCCACCGTACCATGTCAATGTTGCTCCCTTGAGAGAAGTGGGGAACACTCGACATAGCACAACATCATGGTTGGAGTAGAAATTGGCCTGAATGAGGAAGGCATCCAGATGCTCGTCCATCGTACCTTTCTAGGTTGAGAGATTTTCAACCTGGACGTAGATCTACTTCCATAATGTGATCAACAAATAGGTGTTGTTGCGTTGTTCGACCTTCTGGAGGGTATACCTGTGTTGCGCTGGGGTCGCCTTAAGGGTACACATTTTTTCGGGGGTGTGACTCCCCTTGAGTGTGCCCATTCCCCATGAAAGACAAATGTTCATCTCCATGGGGTTGTCTCGTTCTGGCCTCCCTCTAATCATGGTCAGCCTTCAGCCTTCAGATTCCTTCTTCATGTCTTCCTTCCATCTCTGTTATGCAGTTTTGGAGTTGTTGGATAGTGTCTGTGTTGGTCATGGTTGTCTGAGGAGAGTTGGAAGTTTCCACAAGAGTATGACGCCTAAGGGTGGAGCGTGTGTTGTAACGACCCGCCACGTCGCTACTGTATTACTAACTTATGACCACGATATCAATTCATTTTTTAATAAAAAGAGCACCCCTTTAGTTACTTGTGAAAACGATGATAGATTTTTCGCGAGCATATAACGACCATCCTCATAGAAAATAAACGTAAACATAATTAAAGGTACTTATAAGACATTTCGAAAATATGTATGCATATACCAGACATAATTTAATTACAAGTACAAAAGATTATGTCTCAAAATATACATCAAGTGTTTTACAAATCGAAAGAGAAATAGAAGTCAGGGGTGTAATTAGCAAAATAAGGAGTGCATCCATTAAAAACAAGGGGTGCATCTAGCAAAGTGCATCCAAACAACCTGGTCCTCTCCCAAAAGCACCTACTGCTACCCATCTGCTCACACGAACGCAGTTCACGATCATCACAGGTACTAAACCACAAGGTACAACAAAGCAAAGGTGAGTTCATCATATTAAATAACAACAATAAATACAACAGAAAAGGGACACAACCCGGTCAAGAAGCAACACGGTCATCAACATATCAATACAAACATTTCAAGCATCCATCAAATACCAACATACACGGATATCCACAATCATCTCATAAACGACTTGTAATATCTAGCATGATGCATGCTCCTGACTCAATTCTCGTCATGCAATGTGGTACCATCCCGAAAATAGGCCAAAATTCATGGTACGAATGATTACTGCAATACGTCAGGGTCACTCTATTGTGCACAGGACTCACCCCCATGGTGATCAGCCAAAATGGGTGTCATAAGGATCTCCCTACAGACGTGGCCCCCAATACTTCTCGTACTATGCAGTCAACCATCCTATTTCTGTCATGCAAATGTCGTATGTTACGTAGGCACCATCATTGTATGACCCAGCTAGGAACACAATCCTTCCTCGCAAGGGTAACCCGTCATACACCCCCTATGTAACATACCGCCCACACAAGGGCCCAACGATGCATTGACCGTGGTCCTCGCAAGGTTTACCACCACCCAGTCCCGGCATCTCACGGCTATACATAGAATATCACTACGGCACCATCAATGTATGACCCAGAACCAGGCTAAACCCGACCTGGCTAGGATAACGCCATACACCCCTGTGGGTATTTATGTATATCCAAATGCATTCCTCATCTCAAGCCATCACATAGGTTGAGTTCGAATGCCACCAACGTAATCATATACGTCATTCACAAACACGTACAAACAGATGAACCGGTGTGAAGTACGAGGTGTCCGGGTTGGCACTTAGACATACTATCTCAAGGTAAGAATCCGAACAAGGTCGGACGAAGGCGGACAAGGTCGGTCAAAGCCTATAGAACTCGGACAAGGTCGGTAGGGGTCGATCAAAGGGGTAAAGTTTGGACAAGGGTAGTAAAACAGGCGAGGTCGGAGGAACTCGGTCGAGGTCGGTTGAATTTGGTAACGATTTGCCAAAGGCGGTCAAGAGGTCCTTCGATTCCTTATAAAGTTCTAAGGACGGATTCTGCATTATGTAATCGATTGCATAAGCGCCACAATCAATTACAACAGATAGCACTTGTAAGGCCCCAGGTTTGTATTTCACCAACCCACACAAGGGTGTAAGGGAACCCGGTAGCTCATTTCCCAAGAGCAGACAAGCTTTATCGAGTAAGGAACTCGACAGTTCTCAAGAAAAAGGGTTTGGACTTAGCAATTCTAAAGGAAACAGTCCACCCCGAGTGAGGAACCCGGTCTCTCTAAGGAAATGGAAGGATGAGCTCCTAGAGACGACACGTGTATGGAACCCGACCGTTCTAGAAGA
The DNA here is from genome assembly GCA_013407115.1 of Glycine latifolia. NCBI lineage: Eukaryota > Viridiplantae > Streptophyta > Magnoliopsida > Fabales > Fabaceae > Glycine > Glycine latifolia. The sequence goes on from CM023951.1 coordinate 21,902,330, forward strand.
AGGAACACCAGCTCAGCCGAGTAGGGGAACCCGGTGACTCTTTTCCCGAGAGGACACGAGCTCATCCGAGAGAGCAACCTGGTAGCTCTCTCTATGGTGAGGTAACATGAGCTTAATAGCTCTGACGTGTCACCCGGGTAAGTAACCCGGTATACCTTATAGAAAGGGAAGCGAGTCTTAATGACTCTAAGGGAACGACCCCGGATAGGGAACCCGATCTATTGACGTCCGCAAACAAGGACTAAGTTACGTCCTGCATGCATGCATGCATGCATGCCACGTAACCTGCTCAACACGGCTTACCCATCCCGGTAGCCGACATCAAAACACAAGGGTTGATGTCTATGTGCAACACGGCCAACCCATCCTGGTACTCATCACCTTCACGAACACTTCCGCAAGTGTCTTAGAAGCCTTTCAGCATCAAAATGTCAACTTCACACATGCACGAGGAATTCTTAAACCATCTACTCCCCCACAGGAACACCAAACATCAACACAAAATAACATTCAACAGATTTAAGGCATACCACATCCCATTCATAAAAGACGTAGCTTTTCTAGGAAAAACATCACACACACCAGGGACATGCAGTTATCATCACGACTGGACTCCCTAGCCCCCAAACCATGGTACCTAAAGCTATTAAGAAACACGATAAACTCCCCTTACCTAACTAGGAATTCGTTCTCGAGCTTCACGGTGTGTTTGTCCTAAGCTTCAGTTCCAACCACGAAGTTCCTCTCAGCGTTGGGATTTTTCGCAGTAGCTACGGTGGCTCTCGTAGGTTGGAGATAACAAAGGAGGGGTCGAGAACGAGAGGTTTCTGGGTGAGTTTTAGAGAGAAAACAGAGGAAACGCAAAGGTAGAAGAAGGAAGGTGAACTTGTTGTTGTGCCAGCCTGCTGCTTATAAACACGGCTGACACAATACGTCCACTTAACATGCACAGCCAGCAACCATAGCACAGCAGAGTTGACTTACGTCCAATATCCATCAAGCACGCATACCAAGACAAAAACACTCAAACAGTAAGTTATAAATAAAACAATTGATCAATCAACATAACACATGTAATTTAATTACTATAATACACACATCAAGCATCCAGATTAGCAATTTATAATCTGGGTCGTTACATGTGCTGACAATCTATAGGTTGACAGTGAATGTGATCGTGATGGAGGATGCGAGGCTGCAGGGTAAGTTTTATTGCAGCCCCACGATGGGCACCAAATGTTCTTACCAAAAATCCAGAATTGTCACATACTAAGATGGAGACGGTCCAAGTGGATTCTAGACCTTGCACGTCAAATAGTGAGTCAGCTTTGTTAGGAAAAGGGACCTGCAAAACAAAGGAAAGGATTTCGACGCTCAAGTAGGTACATCAATTATAGAGAGGATAATATAACTGAAGGTGTACTTCTGAGGTGGTCTCGGAGAGGGTATGTTCACTATGGGTGAATAATGGTATGAATGAATGTGTGTAAAAGGGTTAGATATAACCTGTATTTATAGCGTGAAGTATCGGCATTGGGCCTTTATTGATAAGATAAACAGATAGTTGCATGTTGTTATATAATTCAAATATTAGATAATGTATACCTTGTTGGTAGTTTGTTACTTATAGATAAGTAATAACTTGTAGATAATCTAAGATCTGTTAGGAGATAATGCGGTTACATTTATTTGAATAGTCAAGTGTAACAGATAGTCTGTTTGCTGGAAAGACCCTGCTACTGAGGATTGACGTTCACACTCCTGTAACAGGTCTGACATGAAGAACGAACATATGTATGATTTCTGTAATAAGGTGGATACGTGTTCAGTGACCCCACAATAATGATTACGTGTATTTTTACTATTTTGTACAATACAATACTACTACTCATACAATATATATTCAAAATCAAACATCTCAAAATGAAATGACAATCGCCAACAAATCTGTGCAATCATTTGAGCTCCCTTGTCATTGGATCTATTATGTAACAAAAAGTTTGACCCAAAATTTACATCACATACCAAAATACAATATTGGCCTATTAGGCTACGTAATCATTGGATCATCTCCAAAATATGGCTCTAACTCTAAGACAAACTCCAAGAATAACAATTAACTTGTGCATACTAGAAAATGTCTTGTTTCACCCCTTCAAGTGCCAGAAGATGTGCTAGAGAGAAGATGAAGAGAGCTTAGATCTAACAGTGAGCCAGCCCTAATCGCACAAGAAACCAGCACAAATCCATGCCATGTTACACTCTAAAATATGTGTGGAAAATCGCCAACTCAGACATGAACTCATGAGTTTGAGGGATCCCACCCGATTTTGTCCAAGTTCACCAAGAAACATCACATCCAATTCAGCTTAATTTGCAGGAGTGAGCTCGTAAACTGAAACAAGTTTACACGTTAACCAGAGATTAACAACCATTACCTTTGAGCCAACCAATGTCCATGGCATCAAGCATACTAGTGTGTAATTATCACCCACAACACAATTGTAATTAACAATATGGAAAAATTAAACATAAAATCCTTAAAATCAAACATCATCTTTACATATTCATGTATGTACACAGTTGGGTCATTAGCCTAATCAAGAAATGCAATTCTGACTCATACAACCAGATTGTCATTAGCCTAAATTAATACAGGTTCTGTTCTACATGATATGCCCAAAATGTCCCAAGGTCTAGCTTGGCTAACAAAATAATGTACATGTCAATGTCACAGCTCTAATTTATTTATTTTCTCCAGGCTATTGATCTAAATATGGTACAACAAGCTGATGCACTTAGACATGCTTAATCATTACTGTCACTGTCACTGCTGGTGTCCAGAAAGCTATACTCTCTCCATCCGCTGAGTTTAATCAACACAGTTCCCCGGTTCTCTTCCCTCCATTCAATTGCTTCTCTATCTAAAAGGTTTATAACCTGTATGAACCAAATGGCAAGGAACATCATTCAGAAATAGTTACGGTCCCTTCAAAAAATGATCAAGAATTTCTAGGATTTGAACAAGAAAAAATAAGTCAATTTCCTTGTTAACAACCAAGTTCCAAAATATTCATTCAACACTATGTTTCACTATACATTAGAGCATAAAAGATTGTTTAGAAGAGGGTGGATTAAACCATACTGATTGTTTCAGCTTAGACTTTCCAACACCATGTGATCCACATCCTGTAATAACCCTTAGAGTCTGAACAGCTGAAGCAGACATAAAAGGCAATCAGATAAAGTAAATGCAAATGCAATGCTGTTTTAGTGTCACGAGAAAATGTGAGAACCTAGATCCTCAAAAAAATGCTTACAGGGAACATATGATCCAAACAGAAGGTGAAGTTTCAGCATTCTCATTGCTTGTTTTACGTGCTGCCCATGGAAGTCAATAGTTATCACATTTTCTATACCTTTGTTTCTGCATACGCCACTAACAATAGCTTAATACAAGCAATAGTACACGAGAATGTGAAAAGGGGAAATCCACCGACCTAGCTACAAATATGTCATGGCTGGCCTTAGTGTCTGCTTTCTGAGCTAATTTAGTTTGTTCTTTACCCTAGCCAGACATAGAAATAGTTAGCATTATATAACAAGGTGACCCACCATACTGAAGGATCTGAAAAAATACAGTTAGTGTATATATAAATCACCACACAATAAAAGTAGTCAGAATTCCACCAAAAACCCTTTAACTTAGAAAATAAATCTTAAAATATTTTTATAAAACAATGAACCTTGAAAAGGAAAAGACAAGACATGGTTGTATTTGGATCTCAATTCCACACTACAGGAGCATAAAAAAAAAAAAAAAAAAAAAAAATAGAGGAAAGGAGAAAGAAAACATTAAGACAAACCGTGCTAAGGGCAACGGGGGGGGGGGGGGGGGGGGGGGGGGGGGGAATAATGTTCTAGCTATATCGTAGAAGACTGAAAAGATAAAATTACACCAAAAGATTATTATGAATAACCATCTCATTATATCGGTGCAAAATGAGTGTCTTATATTCTCCACACAAAATTTCAAGGTTCTATTCAAAGAATGAACCTGGTCGGAAAGACACGCAGCATAAGCTCGTTCCCGTTTGGTATATGCTGTTGCAGCCTGCAAAATAATGGAAACCCTGTCTGTTCTCAACTAACATTTGAACTCCATAACAAAGTGGCTTAAAGATCACAAAGGGAAATAATTCCAAGAAAAGGCCAAATGTGAACTTACTTTTGTATAGTAAGATTTCACTGAATCCCATTGCTTCCTTGACTCTTCCCTAAATACATGATATTCATCTGCCTTGGCTACAAATGAGGAAAGCAAAAAAGTAAATGAACTGTCACAGTTTGAATTTGCTAGCCTCAAGGAAATAATCAAATTGAAGCATATTATATTAAAAATAAAGATAATCTAAAAGACTAAATACAGCTGTCCTAACTAACATACTAACAACTAACTGTCTAACTACTAACTATAGTTAGACTTACAACTTTAGCTAAACAGAAATACAACAAGTATACTCTTGTATGCTCCTACTAATCAAACAAGACCAGAGACCAAGCAAAACAATATATTTGAGAAGACCCCATCCCACATTTTCTGTCCATACTCAACAATATCCAGCCTTTTCCAGTCAGATCAACCCTTTCTAGCAAACTCTACCAATGTAGCAGAGGTAATCTTGCCAAAAATGCATGATGAATCCTCCTCGCTCTGACTCAGGTTGCCTAGGATGGCAAGCCCCCAAGCCACCTGGCCACACCATAAAGACAGGTAGTAACTCGACCATATTTATTTCATTAATCCTTAAATTGAGTGAATTGCAAGCCAACGTACTTTGTAAAACCAACGACAAAGTCCCATTTCAAATCATGATTAAAGGTAAAACATAAGGAGAAATGAGCATGCAACAGATTCATAAAGGTATTTGCAATTACTGAAAATCAGCCAACTATTTTTTAATAATAAAATGGAACCACAAAGGCACTAACAACAAATACCGTTCAAGGAAAGCCTATGCAAGTAAAAGTATTTAAGAAATTGTCATTATGTACCACAAGTATTTTGCTGAGATTCTGCAACATGCGGAGAAACATTGAACCCAGGTCCCAAAGACTGAATTTTCTTTACTACATTTCTCCAATTCATGGTATCTTTGTCATGTTCAGTGCTTTTGGGAATGTTAAAGAAAGATTCCAACACCTTCTGAGGAATCTCAGACTTTGTATATCCTGGGCTAACAGCAGAATTATCTTTAGAACTATTGAGAACCTCCGCATATTTCCTAAAACCAAGAAACAACTTAGCTAGTGGAGTTAGGTTCCAAATATCAAGATCCTTGATTAAGAAGATATTGAGATTCGAATGCAGTAAGGTGTAAATGGTGACCAAAAGAAAATACTAGAATTAGAGGATATTAAAGTAACAGGCAAGCCAAAATAAAAAATAACAAGTTCTTATTATATTCTTATTTATTTAGGTACAATAGTGGTGTTGAGCTTTAAATGCAGCATGTGTATCCCTACCAGGGATTTGCACTAAGATTATAGCTGACGTTCAAGATTGAATCTATTACAATTTAATACAAGGAGTAGAGAATGATAATGTTTAGCTGCTTAGAAGAGGATTTCAATCAAATGAATGTACCTTTAGTAGTTCTATGTGGACACTTAGAAACTAGAAGAATATAAATGCATATGTAAAGGTACAATTTAAATATTATGCACCAAGACATATCTATTGGCAATATTCAATTGCCAACTCAAATTTTCACCTTCACCTTCAATAATTTTATTTGCCGGGTTACTTTAGTAGCTAAATCTCATGATATAGCAAAGCAGGTTAAAAGATGATTTGCTTTAATCATACATAGATCCTTTACCAAAATTGTTTCCTCTTTTTGGGAAGGAGGTGCATCATGAAAGAGAAATGGGAAGAAAAAGCCATAATTATTTGACTGACAGCATAACAAATACATTGATATAATTTACCTTCCAAAAGACCATGGATTATTAGAAAGATAACCTTCCAATGAAAGAGATGTGCACTCTAATCTCCTGTCTATCAACTGTGACAAAATTTGACAATTAGTACTGTACAGTATGGACACAGATGATGAAGTTAAAAATAACTCGAAACTCTAGAGTATTGCAACACAGTAGAGGTGAATAGATAAATAATACAAAAACTATACGCTGTACAGTACAACTGCAGTAGCTTAAGCATATTATATTACTGACTTTTTCAGAAGAGAACACGTGACCAGTTAAAAGATAAAACAACAACAACAACAACAAAGCCTTATCCCACTGTGTGAGGTTAGCTAAGTTAAAAGATAAACTAATTACAAATTTGAATTAAGCAAAATTCTATTCTGGCACTTACACTGTCATTGGGGTCAGCAAAGAACCTCTCATCATCTATGTTGTCCACTCCGTAGTTAGGATGTCTATCAGTATTCGGTTTCTCATTTGTGGAAGCAGCTAAATCAAGCAATATATCTGAGGCCTGGAAAATCATACTCAGGTAATCATATAACAAAACTGGCATAGGCACCACAAAACCAACAAAAAGAGCACAAAGAGACAACAATAAACTTTTTTAATTACACACAATAATTAACTGACTAAAAGTAAAAGTGCAGTATTGAAAACAATATACGAACATCAAGTGTTAAGGACATAACTGAAGTACAATCTCAGATTGTCATCATACCCTTTCAATATCATTTCCACACTGAACTGCATGCAAAGACAAATCCCAAGGTCAATCAATAAATAATAAACCAAAAGAAGCTAATCTCCAAAACAAAATTTCATAACTAACAACCTCATATACACAATGTCTTTAATAAGGTTGCTTGCTTGCTTTAAGCAAAGTATGTGAGGACAAATTCTTGCCTGCTTTAAGGCACAAGCAAAGACCAAAAGTCTAAAAAGTAACATCAAATCATTTAAAGGAAGAGAATAAATCTCTAATTTTATGCAATCTCAAAAGACTATCTAATTCTCCTTTTAGAAGCACATCAAGCGGTTGAATCCTAAACAAGTTTTAAAAAACTTGCAATGATTACAAAATTGAAATCATAACTTTTTAGTTTTTTTCTTTCAAAAATACAACATCTAGTCATTCATGTTTCTACAGCCACAAATTCTATAGGATGTTATTCTCCAATCGGAATTGGAGTTTTACCTCAATAATCCGCATAAGAAAGGATTCCATGAAATGCCAATCAACACCGAGGTGAAACTCCAATTCTGATTAAAAACAACACCAAATCAATGGAATTTTATCTAAGTTTTGTCCAAATTAAAATTCCATGGAATGTCAACACCGACGCAAAACTCCAATTCTGATTAAAGAAAAACACGAAAATACGAATGAAATTTTATCTCTTTTTGGTCTAGACCATCCACCACTGGAGTCAATCATGTTCGAATGGAATTTTATTTATGTTTTGTCCAAATTAAAACTGCAATAAACAAAAAACAAAAAAGCTAAATAATACTCACAAAGAACGTCTCTAACAACAGCCAAGTTAATATCAGAATCATCGCCAAGCATAGAGCAGAGGAACTGCTCTGCCTCCTCCATTGCAGAAACTCCATTAGAACTAAACCCTTTGTTCCTTACATTATTATTGTTCCTCCTCACATATTCCTTCCCTAAAACCGTTGAAACAGTGCCAGTTGAAGCAACCATCTTTTTCTGCTGCTGCTGCTGCTGCCTCCAACCACCTTTCGAACCCAATTCCAACCCCGACGAAGAAGAAGAAGATGAAGAAGAAGAAGAAGAAGAGCCGTAAGACAAACACGACAACGAATCCTCGGATCTGTCCGAATAACCCTTCCTTAGGATCTCCGAAGCCCTGTCGGGATCACCGCCGGCAATGTCATAGGCCATGGAAGCTTCCCTGATTGAAGACAAGGAGAAGGCCTCAACCAGTGCCTCCAAAACGCTGCGTTTTCTCTTCTCTTCTTCGTTTTCGTTTTCGTTCTCGGCAACAACAGCAGCAGCAGCAAAAACACCTTTGTTCTTCTCAAGCTTCTTCTGCGGCTTCGGTCTCTTCTTCTTCCTGGGGTTCTTCATCTCCGGAATAGGGCAAAACGGATCTGGGGGCCTACGGGAAGGAACGGAATTAGAGAATCTCAGTAAGTTTCGTTTGAGAAGAAAAGAAATCCAATTTATTAATTTTTAATAGATACTAATACATTGTAGTTTTAATATAGAGAAAAAGTATTATATATCTATCAAAAGTTTTAGGTAGTTAAATCATAATTTATAATATATGATAAATTTATTAATTTTTATAATAATTATTTTAAAATAATTTAAATGTAATAATTACATAATGTAAAACATTTTTATAATATTAGTATATAAATATTAAACTCTTTAAAAATGGAATAAATAAAGAAAAAAATAATTAAATTATGTTTTAGACTTTAGTTTTTCAATTTTATGTAAAAATTGGGCAAGATCAGGAATTCAATTCCTTGATATATAACTTAGTTAAATATTTGAAATTAGAAGTTTGTTATGTAGTACTTTTATCTTTTTGTTTTAATAGACAATAATAATTTTATCTTTTTTATAGATAATAAAAATAAGATTATCTGAAAGTGAAAAATATTGATCGTTTAGATAATAATAAAAAATTCAAATTGACTGTAGTCTACATATTTTAAAACAAAAGTCATACCAACCTTTTTTTTCTTTCTAAATACCTTTTTTTAGTGGATAACAATCTGATTTTATTATATAACGATAATATATAAAAACTAAACTATTTTAATACAGTCAATAGTTTATAAAGGATTGTTATTTGTTACACCGCCATTAATTAATTATAAGGAATATAAAAATTATTTCAATGATTATAACAATAATGATTTTTTACTAGATTAATATAAAGCATTTTATACTAATAATATATAACAAATAAACTATTTTTATAATTAATGATTTTTTTATGAAACTTAAAATATTGGAATAAATTTTTTTTTTACCAATTATAAAAAGAGAAATAATATATATATATATATATATATATATATATATATATAATCATATGAGAAAGAAAAATTATATGATAATGAGGAAGAGCGTAAAATAATTAAATCAGAATTATATAATCATACATGAGGGTTGAAATTTAATATTAAAAAATTATATTAAATATTCATCATTTATGTTTAATTTTCTGATCCAGATTTAATCTTGCTTTTCATGTAAAATATTTTTTTCTTATAAGATATGTTCTTATATATATAGTGAGAGTAAAATGTTTTTATATTATAATTAAATTATAAGTTGGTATACATAATAATCAAACTATTATTAAATAATAAATTTTACCAATTAAATATTTATACTGTGTAAATTAAACTCTTAAAAGTGAATTTATTTAGAGGTTAAGAGTTTTAGAGAAAAAGGAAAAAAGAATTATTGATTGCCACGAATGACATCGTGGCTATTATTGGTGGACGGTGGTTAGCGACTTGGAGTCTGTCTCGTTTTTCTTACTGTTCTGTAATACTTGATGTGTCCTTCGTGTGTTCCTCTTTCTTTCTTTCTTTTATTTTATTTTTTTCAGGAAAAGGTGTCCATTTATTCTTCACTTCTTGTTCTTGGTTTATTTTTATCATTTGGGGTGTATTTTTTTATCAAAATTATCACTGAGGACTTTTTAAATTATTTTTCATTTAAGGATAAATCATAAAAATAATTATGATTTTGTAAATAGAAATCATAAATAATATAGATTTATACGAAAGATCTTTAAAAAAAAAAGTGAATAAGATTTAGATAACATTCCATAAAACAATAATACTAGTCATTTTGATTTTGACAAATCAATTGTAGTATGTAGATTTCAAATTAGATGTTTCTTAAGAGGTTATTTTAAATTAAATGTTAGTTAATCACACTTTGTCGGTTGTGGTTAATTATTTTTACAAGTCAAATGTGTGCGTGAGATTTGACAAATGGACCATTCTCCTGAGTCAATTATTAAGATTAGATGACATGGACAAGTGCTGTTAATTACTACTATTAAATTTGACAAATGCACCATTCTCCCGAGTCAATTATTAGCTTGCACTTGGACATACGTTTAAATTTCGATTAAGTTATATCTTTCTAAAAATTGAACATCAAGCCGACTTTTCATGGTTACAGCTTAACCAAATTAGATACTACTATCTACGGATTAAAAATACTAGATTAAGTAAATTCGTTTTAACCTAAGAAATTAAGCTTAATCTATATTAGTATTCAAACTACAAACATAGAAATTATATATTCTTAGATTTTTTAGGTTTCTACATGAAATGAAGTGTAGTGGAAGGAGTTTTTCTATCTCTTTAGAAATTATGTTTTGATATATATTAGATGACAATTGTTCTTCATCACTCAAATAATCATTAGTAGTAATACTTGGTACTTGCCAGTTGCCACACACAATTCCTCATATAACAATACGTTTGTTACTTTTTTATGTTTGATACGACCAGTGTACTTACCACCAATCAGAAAGTTGATATCTATATCCCTACCAACCCTTCCTCAATCTGGTTTGATAATTGATGACCCATAGAAGACTTTAAAATAGTACAGCAGACCTTAAGTTATTATTGTCTACGTAGCTAAAAAATGCTCCATGTTTTATATACATGTTTAAATGCCAAGGGTCAGAGAAGAGATTAATAAATACCCCAACATGTCAATACAGATTAGAGGAAGTGCATTAAAACTACCATAATTAAATGACATCTAACAAGGAGGAGACAAATACCACAACAGAGTATTACCATCTGATCATCATCTTAGAGCAGACAAATACAAATTACAGCATCCAAGATCATCAGTCTGATCGGATACCACCCATGAAGGTCATTGGATCAGGACAGTTTCCAGAAAATTGAGCTTGTGAAAAATCAAAACCTGGGTTCTGCAGGAGGCACAACAGAATCATGAGAAATAGTGATTTGAGGCAACAAGATCATCATCCATATATTGCAAGATTAAGAGTCATCTATGATTCATAACATGATACATCATGTGATTTGAATAAGGAGTCAAAAGATTACTTTTCCTTTTTTGCAGGGGTGGGGGTGGGGGGGAGTTCAAGATTCGACATAGAATCAATTCAACAGGAGAATAATCAGTGTTGGCCAGATCTAGATCAGAATATAAAATCTCGATTCAGTCAGTGTTCCTGTTACCCCTTAGCAAAAAACTTCTAAATCTAATCAGTGCATCCAATAATGAAATAAGAAATTATCTGCCTAGCTAAAGAATATCCTTGAAAAAGTCTAATGGGAGCAGCATGCCAAGTTCATTAATAGTTAAACTCAAGCCAACTATTCAAGCAAAGTAGCCATTTGTTGGTGAGGACAAACAAACACTAAAATGGGAGTGCATCAACTAGCAATAAAGCATCAAGTGTTGGTAGTCAGTAGTCTTAATTAATAAGTAGAATTTTCATCTTAACATCAATTGTGTTTATCCACATTAGCTACCCACAAATAACTAGTGTGCAGTAATGAATAATAGTATAATGACTTAATTATCAGATCCTATTCTAAATATTATACACAGCTTAGGGGAAAAAAAACGATATCAACCAACACACTTTGGAAATGGAGGAACACAACCTAGCAGCTAGATGGCTAGACCCAACAGATGAAACATATGAAGACAATATTAATAGAACATTACAACCAAGGACGCTGAGAAGCACATGCTAGACATATCATGGGGTTGCAAATGCATTCCAAATCCCAACAGCCGGAAAAGGATTCTGATGAAAGCAAAACTCACCTCCTCTTGAAATCTCTGAAGCATGAGTCGCTTCTGCTCAAGATCAGTAGCATAAGGGTCCAACTGACCCTGACCTGATATTGGAGAAGCCCATGTCTGACCTTTATCTCTTTTCTGCAGTGTTATGTGCATTATGTCATCCTCTGCAGGCCAAATTCCAAAATCACCATCACCATCAAACTTAACAAAATCAACACCAAATAAATCACATTTATTTCATCTTTGATTCTGAAAACAAAAATCTTCCCAAATTGATTCCAAAGCCAAAACAATACCACTAAAAATACGAGTTTAATTGACATGTGTCAAAGTTTTTACACTCCCACCCAATCAGAAATCATTATGCTATGACTTTCAAGGTAAATATTATGAAAACCAACAAACTTATTATACATAGCAGTTTCTGATTGGATCAAACTATAAAACACTAAAAACTTTTACACCATAAGGGCAAATATGGTTAGTTAAAAAAAAAGTATAGAAGAATCAATTTGAGCCAAAAAAAGAGAAAAGAAAAAACAATTAGGTATAGCTTAAACCTTTACCTAGGGTCCAAAAAGAAGAATCTGTCTTCACCGGGCTAGTAAGATCATGCTGAGAAATCACACACAAATAAATAAGAGGAAAATTAAATCAAAATGAAAAAAATAAAAAGAGAAGATGAGAAAGGAAATGAGGTGGAGGGAAATTAGGGTTACGTTGAGATACGGAGGGTTGCCTTTGATGCCAAGTTCTAGGTGCTTGGACTGAATCTTACAGTAGAATTGCTTGGAATGAACGTTAGGAGGAAGAGTTATATAAATATTGACCTCGTCAAGGGTTTGATCCCACTCGAACACCTTTTGACCTAAAATCACACACAAGCGCACGGGTTTGTTTGTTTGTTTGATTCGGATTCACTTGATGAAAATCAGAACAGAACAGAGCAAAATTGGAGAAATTGAGACAGAGAAATTGAAAGGTACCGTTGTGGACGAAGCTGTGACGCTTTTCCGGGGCTAATTTTTCTGCCATTTTTGTTTCTAGGGTTTTCTGCCCTCACTCTCTTCTTCGTTTCTGATTCCTCTTCAGTTCTTCTTTCCCTTCGTTCGCCCGGTTTCCTTTGTTATTATTATTTTTTTCTTAAATACATTTTTTCCCAATAATTCAGTTTTTATTTTTGTTTTTTCCTGAAAAACAAAATTTTGTTTTATATCTTCTAATATATGTAATTTTATTTATTTTTCATATTTAAAATATTTTAGATAATGATTTTTTAGTGTTCAAAGGAACTTTTTACTTTTTAAAGTATTATCTAAAACAATTTAGGAATGAAAATAAAACAAATGCACTTTACAAGAATTAAAACGAAAAAAATATTTAAAAAACAAAAAATATTAAATTATATGAAAAAATATATTTAAACTTTATTTTTTTGACACGTTAAATTATTAGTACTATTATGTAGCGGTGGATAAGTGAGTCAGCCCGTCCCGCGGAAGGCTAGTCTGCGTAAACTCGCATTGACAACATATCAACCAGTTCACTCCACACTTTTACACGAACTTAATACATTGGTTTATCCCTGACCCACAGGTGAAACATGCTGGTCTGCTGGCCTAGTATTTTAAAAAAAACTACAATTTCAAAATAAATATATTTTTCTCTTAAAAAAATAGTCAATTACAGTTAATTGTATATATTTTTTTTAAAAAGTTTTTAAAAATCTCTAACAAATACTTAATTACAAAAGTTTTAACACAGCGAAATAAAATTTTAACGTTAATGTAAAGAAATTTTGGATTGGGCTTTTAGGATTAATTGGGTGCTTGGGCTTGGTTAGTAGTGGTTAAGGGTTTGTGGGCCAACCCGTGGATCATGCGATCCAAACCCACAAAGCCCATAGATTATGCGGGACAGGTCCAAAATCTTACATAGTCATGGATTTTTTTTTTTTAAAATCGATATGTGACTCGTGCGGACCGCGAGCCCCACGAGCCGGTCTATGGACCTGATCCCGTTTACCCACCCCTATTATTCTATACTCATTCCCGAAACTTTTCTTATTTTCATCATAGGGGATTATTCTCACATATATGCCCCCATGTTTCTACAAATTCTAACATATTTTTTATTCTTTTCTTATCTTTTTTTTTAGAAAAATAAAGATAAAATATTGAAATTTGTTCCCAAAAGTGTGAAACATTGCCAAATTAATTTCTAAAATATGAAAAATTCAAAATTAGTCCTTGAATGTGCAAAAGATGTGAAGATTTTGTCCTACCGTTAAATTTGTAAAAACCATTTTATCATTAACTTGTAATGTTCAAGAATCAAATTGACAATAAGTTGTATTTTTCTAGGACCAATATGACATTAAGTTTCATAGTTGTGTATACCCCATGCCGCGAAATGGGATATACACAACATTTGATAAAAATGTTGCAAAAGCATATTAGTAATATTTATTCATATTTGATGACATTTTTTAAACATTGTTAAAGTCTTGTAGCCACATTTTTAGTGTTAAGTAAAAAAATCTTGTTAAAGGTCACATGTGAGTAGTGGGTTGTTGAAATATGGAAAGGAGAAAAAAGGAACAAAAAGCTTAGGTTTGCATATGGTTAGTGGCTTTCATTTTTCCTCCCTCTTTTCTTATTTCATTTTGATTTTTGGTTTATTTTTGTTGTTAGGGATTAAGGAACCAAATATGATTTCACAAAAAGAAGAAGAGGGAAGACAAGAAGAGAAGGTCGTCGAGATCTCGAAGCCTTTTTCAAGGACCAAAAAGCTTAGGTTATCCTCCCTCTTTTCTTATTCAGTTGTGATTTTTGGTTAATTTATGTTGTTAGGGATTGAGTGACCAAAAAGTAATAGAATGGTGTAGTCTATTTTTGTAAGGCAACGTTGCTGCTTTATTTGTATTGTGCAAGCAATAGTCTTATAGCAAGGTTACTTTGGTGCTTATTGTACTTTGTTACATTGGATCACCTATTAGGGTTTTGGAGGGTGTAAATTACTTTTGCAAACTAAGATTCATGTTGCATGCATTGTTTATGTTGCAATGTTATGGGAAAATTGGACTGGGTGTGTGGTTTTAAGTATAAGTTAGAAATAGAGACAATGTGGGAGAATTACTAGATGCTTAGGGATGACAAACAACCCCATACCTGTGGATAATCACCTACCCCTACCTGGAGTTTGACAAGTAATAACCAAGTTGATTAGGCACAAGGATAGGTATGGGTAATACCCAAATTTTATTTCCAAGGATAGGGACAGGGATGGGTAACCATTTTTTTCTCATATTCATTACCTGCACCCCTTAAGTCACAG
>CM023951.1:21926377-21982710 GCA_013407115.1 Glycine latifolia
TCTAAGGGTTTAATTGTGTCTTGCTCCATTGTGCATTGATCATGTGTTTAAGTCATTCTTGGAGCTTGAAACCATTTCAAGATTAAGGAAAGTTGTGCTTATTGTCTTTTAATCATTCAACCTGATCTAGTAACTTCATTTTGCATTGCATACTTTGGATCATCAGGTTGTTTCTCTCCTTAATCTGATTGTAATTTTCGTTTAAGATTTTCTTTGTAATTTGGCTATTTTAATTGGGTTCTTACTTGTAACTAGAGAAGGGGTTCTCTAGGTGGAAGAACTGAGTAGTGTTCTCAGGCTCTTGTCTCTAAGAATCTAATAGGGTTTTAGATTTCTGTACTTTATCTAGGGTTGATAAAGGGAGACATTGTAATTGATTGTAAGAACTGAAAATTATAATAGTGGAACTCTAACCTAGTGTTGGTTTGAAGAAACTGGATGTAGCTTCATGGTTTTCAAGTGAACCAGTATAAATTGTTTGTGTATTGATTCTCAATCTCTATCATCTTCATTTTAATTGTTTCTTGATTCATTTGCTTGACCAACAAAGTCAGTTTTGATTCATTGAATTTCTTGGGGCTGAGTTACTTGATTGAATAAGGTTTCTTGGTTTTGAAAAGTGATAAATATCCTTGAAACTCTGACTTTGATTAAAGAAATTTTTAATATACCAAGGTTTAACCAATTCAGCCCCCTCTTGGTTAAGTGTGAAGTATTCATATTATTTTCAGAAAACACGCGTATTGAAGGATCTCCAAAAAAACACTGTGAGGTTTTAATAGGAGAACTCCTAGTTAGGTAAGGGGAGTTTATTATGTTGGTAACAGTTTAGATACCATAGTTGGGGGCCAGGGAGTCCAACTATGAGGATATCTGTCTGTCCCTGCTGTGTGCTGGTTTTCAAATAAAACTAAGTTTTTAACTAATGGGATGCGAAACTTTTATGATTAATGGGTGTTGATACCTGTGTGTGCTCATTTTCAAAGCAAATGATGTTTTTAACTAATGGGATGCAATGTATTTATTATTGATGTTGTAGATGACAATGAAATTGAATACCATGGAAATGATTGATGATGTTTACGTGATTTGTGATGATTTAGATGGGGTGATGCTTATGTGATTGGTGATGTTTGAATGAAATAATGTTCAAATGAGATATATGTTTATTGGGTTAATGATATTGTTGTTTGTCGCAACCTATCCGGCCATGACGGGGACGACGATGAAAGAAGAAGAAGATTCCCAAAAAAGGGAAACTTGAGATGGAGTTGCCACCAACGTTTATTTAAGGAAAACGTCAGAAAAATAAAAAAAATAAGGCATGGTCTACGATTTTAGAGAAAAAGAGTTCGGGAGTCATTTACGTACGGGGAAGGTGTTAGCACCCCACACGTTCGTCATGAAGACGACAGCCTTTAATCGAGTGCTAAAAATAAAGTGACTTTTTAATTATTTATCTTCCCTTAAAAACATGACTTATCTTTGTTTTATTTTTGTTTATTTAGAAAAGAAAAACTTTTATATTTTTTTTTTTAGGTCGACAAGGGGGTTTGCCCTCACTCCTACGTATCCCCAAGTACAATGAGTAGACCTGTCAAAACGGGCCAACCCGGCCCACCTAGGTTGGCCCACCACGGGTTGACAACAAAGTGAGCCGGCCCGAGTTGGCTCACTTTGGTGGTGGGTCAGATTTTGCCTAACCCGGCTCAACCCATACGGGTTGGTGGGTTATACGGGTTGGCCCGCGAGCTGGCTCGTGAGCTGGCTCGCGGGTTAGCTCACTTTAAATTTAAAAAAAAACATTAAAAAATCACAAAATAAGTGTAGAAAAATGCAAATTAAACCAATTTAAGTAAATTTAAATATTACAAATTGCATCAAACTTAACCTCAAACTAAATGTACATGAAACTCAAACAAATATAAATATGTTCAACAATATTAAAATAATAAAACACCAATCAACTCCTCAAATATCAAATTCTCATATCTCAATCATCAATATTAAGTTATCTAGGAAGAGTATTAGAATCATGATTTGACAAATCAATTTCATTTTTATCATCTTCATTTTTTCCATTATCTTTCCTTTTTTTTTTCTCCAACCCGCGAGCCAACCCGGCTCACCCGGGTGGGTTGCGGGTTAAGTGAGCTGGGTTCAAATGACCCGGGACCTTGGTGAGCCAGTTTTTTTGTAACCCAACCCACCAATTTTGCGGGCCAAAATGGGCTGACCCACGGGTTGGGCCCGTTTTGACAGCTCTAGCAATGAGGAATCAGACTTACGTAGTTCTTTTTTGAAAGATTTATTTTAATTGTGTGAAAAATAGTCGTTAAGGCGTTGGACCTTGAAACGACATTAAATTTGAAGAAAAAAGCGAAGAGAATTGGTTAAGGCATTGGACCTTGAAGCAATCTCAAGTAATATGTAATTTTTGAGAGAAAGGAGAATTGAGTGATTCTTTTATTTGAGTACTTAGCTTTTTTTTTTTTAGAAAAGATTTTGAATTTGCGGTAAACTCTATAAAATCAAGCAAGTTGGAGACCCAACATGATATTCACAAATCTATTCACGTGTTATTGAAACACTACCAAGCAAGTCGGAGACCCAGCATGGAGTGCACGAAACATAAGGGCATACTAAAAATACTAATGAACAGTTGACATAACATGACATAATCAAATAAATCAAAATGGAAATAGAAAGGGATAGAATAGAAGTGGGGTGTACACTTAGTAATTTGGGGTGCATACAGTAATCACAGGGGATGCAATCAGTAGAAATTATTTAATTACAAAATGGGCCAGGCCCAACAGATAAGAGGTGCATTTATGAGTATGATGGTGTAGATAGCATTTTGTGCATTACTTCAAAGTGGACTAGGCCCAACTGCTGAGGGTGTGTAATTATATATAAAAAAGTGCAAACAGTAATATATGTTTTTATTTAAAAGTGGGTCAGACCCAACAGCAAGGGGATGTGCAATTATATTATATGGGTGCAAACAGTAATACACGGTTTTCAGAATGGGCCTGGCCCCACAGTTCAGGGGTGTGCAGTTATGAAATGGAGGCTACAAACAGTAATATATTTTTGGTTTAGAGGTGTACTTATGAAAATCTGGGGTTCTAAAAGCATTATTTAATTAGTTTCATGGGAGTGTATTTATGAGAAAATGGGGTGCAAAAAGCAAATTCCTTTTTATTTAGGGTTAGGGTTGGAACCGGGTCAGGGCAACTCGACCCAACCCGCACTTAGCAGCTGGGCACAGCAAAAACGGTGAGGAAGAAGCTATGAGCTTCCATGGAGGTGGCCTAGCCCCCTACCACCACCAGTGATGGGAACCGGCGACGCAGGGCCGATGGCGGCACGTTGGTGGAGGTGTGGTGGTGTCGCGCAGTGGTCACGGTGGTGGCACGGTGGTTGCCGGAGAAAAAAAAGAAAAAGAAAGAAGATACAAAAGAAGAAAAGAAAAAAATGCAAGCACAACCCAAATCAACGAAGCTAACTACAGCAAGACTCAAGCCTTTTCCTCTAATGAAATCAGACAGCAAATCACAAGAAGGAAGAAAGGGAAACTCGAGAAAGAAGGAAAAGAAAAAAGTAAAGAAGGAGCAACAGAAGAGAGAAAAAATAAAGAGTGGGAGAATGAGAGTACCTCAGGAGACCCCTCTCCCCTTCTCTGATGGAGGCGCCAAATTTCGATCTCTGGTTGGCTCAATTCTTCTTCTCCGGGATCCGTGCGGCTATGCAATTAATTCCCTCCACTGTTGCCTTCTTTGCTCTTCTTATACTACTGTTGCAATCTTTAAACCTAATGGGCCTTGTGGTCCCTTTTCTTTCTTTTTGCTTTCCGTTGCATTTTTTTTCTTTTTGTTACCTTTTGCTCTTTTTTTATTATTATTTAAAAAATGTTATATATTTTTTTTTACTACTTTTTCATTTTTTATTTATGTTTCTTCTTCTTTTTTTTACTACATTTTTTTTAAACTGATATATTTTTATTTGTTACCTTTTTTCTTTTTCTTTCATTTTGTTCTTCTTTTTTTTTTATTTATGTTTTTTTTTCTTTTTCTTTTTAATACTACATTTTTTAAACTGTTATATTATTATTTTTTATCTTATTATTATTATTTTTAGGTATCCGGACAGAATTAGGGTATGACATTGTTGTAATGATTGAATTTTTGGGAAAAGTATTAATTACAGGGGAGACTTTACCCAAAATTTTATAATATGTTTTCCTATTTAATTCTTTATTAAATTTTAAATGGGCATAAGAGTGTGTTTTCTATATTTTAGTCCTCCTCTTTAATTTAGAATTTTCCTAAAATACCAGTCTCGTGGTAATATGGATTGTGGATGGATGAGGTGATATTGATGTCATTGATAATGTTGAAATAAGATGTTATTGATGTGTTGGTGATGATTGAATGAGATAATGATGATGTGTTTGATGATGTATAAATGATATAATGATGATGTGGTTTATGATGTTTAAATGAGATGATGATGAATTGGTTGTTGATGTTGAAATGAGATGAGTTTAATATGTATGATGGTGATGTTGAAATGTGTGATGTGGATACACATGAATACCATCAATATTAGGTTTTCCTTAAAGAAGTTAAGCTCCTTGTATATTAGTGAGATTGTCAGATTACATGGCGTGTTGTCTAGCATAATGCTTGATTAAGATCCTAGATTCACCTCTAGGGTTTGGGAGAGTCTGAACAAAGCATTGGGAACCAAGCTTAGGCTAAGTTTAGCCTATCACACTCAAACTGAAGGTTAGACTAAACAGACCATTCAGTTGTTGGAGGACTTTTTAAGGGCATGTGTATTAGAACAAAAGGGAAGTTGGAAGAGTTTTCTGCCGTTGTTAGAGTTCACCTATAACAATAGTTTTCATTCTACCATTGACATGGCTCTCTACGAAGCTCTGTATGGTAAAAGGTGTAGGACACCTCTATGCTGGCTAGAACCCGAAAAGAACCTCACCTTAGGACCTGAAGTAGTACAACAAACCACTAAGAAGGTCAAGTTGATCCAAGAGAGAATGATGATTGTTCAGAGTAGGTAGAAGAGTTATTAAGACAAGAGGAGGAAAGATTTGGAATTCGAGGTTAGTGATCATGTATTCTTGAGAGTCACTCCATGGACTGGGGCTGGTCGAGCCTTCAAATCCTGAAAACTCACACCTCATTTTATCGATCCCTTCCAAATTCTCAAAAGAGTCGGCGCTGTGGTATATCAAATTGCATTACCCCCATCTCATGTGTCTTTCTAACCTCCACAATGTCTTAACTCTGTAAATATATCCATGATCCATCTCATGAGGTCGAATTGGATGACGTTTAAGTGAAGGAGAATATGACATATAAAACATTTCCTTTAAGGATTGAGGATAGGCAAACAAAGCACTTAAGAGGTAAATAGATTCCATTGGTCAAGGTGATCTGGGGAGGTACACCAGGAGAGGACACAACGTGGGAACTAGAGAGTCAAATGTGAGAATCCTATCCAGCCTTGTTTGAGCCAGGCAAATTTCAAGGATTAAATTTTCAAAAGGGTGAGAGAGTTGTAACGCCCTGAAATTTTGATAATTAAAAATAGATGTTTGATGTAATTCTTGTGTTATTTGATTGTTTTGGATTAGTTGAAGTCTTGTGTGAATTTTCCTTATGCAAATGCTTGGTGTGGATGTTAGGTTATGTGGAGTTTTTTGATCTGTGTTGGAAATGTGTGGTTTATAGTTTGACCAAAAGCCTGTTTTGATAAAACCACAATCTTTAACTTTTTAATCATTAGATTGCCTTAAAATTTGGACTGTAGGTTCACAACCCCCGTTTACACATTTTTACTGTTGGGATTTTTGAAATAACAACTTTGGACATCTCGTTTAGCAAGTACAGTGTGCTAAGCGCAATCCAAACATAGAAAAATTGGCTCAGCACCAAAGTGGAATTTTGCTTAGCGAGATATGAAATTTATAAACACGTTCATCAGCATGAAAAACATGACTTTCACTTTTCTCTCTCTCCAAAACCCTCACCCAAGTCCTAGGCTTCCTCCTCCACCACCCACGACATCCAATAACTGTCACGAGTCATCGTTGCTTGCCGCCGGACCACTACATAGAGATGAACACATAAATCGAAGCAGAACCTTCAAAACTCAACTCAAGGATTCAGTAGAGAACAAAGCCTCCAATCCTCCTTTCGTGGTTTCTTCAAGGTAACCATGATTTCCTTGTCTTATCCTAGTTAGTTTGAGTCTTTCTTAGTATCTCTTGTGATTTGGGTACCGTTATTGGATGTTTATACACTTCCTTTGAAAAACCTTTGAAAATGAGACGTTGTAAAAGTTTCTTTTTTATAATATTGGTGTCATTTTCGTGACCTTTGTTGAACCTCGATCACATTGGCCTAATTGGAATTTCAAAATGACATGTATTTGATGTAGACTCCAAAAATACCATGTTAGTCCTTTTTAAAATTGAATGGGCATTTGACCTCGAATGTTAATATTAACCTTGTCTTCAAAATCTATACTGAATTGTCTTTGATTTGGTATATAGAACTCTGCATTTGGACCAAAGGACATGAACCTGAGAGAGGTCAAAGCGACACTACAAGGAGCTAATAGAGAGATATAGATAGGTGAGGGGAGTTTAATATTTGTTTACAACTTTTGATACCATAGTTGGGGTCAGGGAACCCAATTATGGGAATGTATGTTTGTCCCTTTTGCATGCTGGTTTTCAAGAAAAATTATGTTTTAAACTAATGAGATGCAATATATTTGTTATTGATGAATGAAATTGTGAATGATGTTGTTGTTGTAATGATTGAATTTTTTGGGAAAAGTCTTAATTACAAAGGAGACTCTGCCAAAAAATTTTATATTTGTTCTTCTATTTACTTTTTATTAAATTTTAAATGGGCATAAAAGTTTGTTTTGTATGTTATAGTTCTCCTCTTTAATTTAGAATTTTCCTAAAATATCAGTCTTGTGGTATTTGAGATTGTTATTGTAAGAGATTTATGTTGTCTGAATATTTGGAGAATGTGAATCTCAGGCATGAATTTATATGTATATATGTGGAATGTAATTGTTTGTGATGATGATAATATAAATGAGATGATGTTGATGATGACATTCAGATGGGATGATATTGACGTTAATGATATCATCGTGATGGATGTATGTTGTGTATGTACATGGAGGTGCAATGACCATGTTGGATATCCCTAAAGAGGGAAGGGGATTGATTTAAGAATTTTAAGCATCCCTCGAGAGGGAATGGGTTTGCTTAGAATTTTTAACTATCCATGGTCAGTGCATTATGGGTGTCAATGTTACGTACTTCATAATTGCATGGATAACATTTGTAATTGTCGCCACTGAAGCTGGAACATCACCTCATGATTAGGGAGTTGGCGATATTAAGGAGTATGTTGATTGCAAGTATATCTCACCGTGTGAGGATTTTTTCATTTCCTATTCATGCTAGAAAACCAACAGTTGAGAGATTATTTTTTCACTTACTAGGTGAACAATCAGTTTACTTTAATGACCATGAATCCATTTACGATGTACTATCAAAGCCAAGTGTTATAGACTTAATGTTCACCTCTTGGATGGATGTAAACAAAATGTTTCCCTAGGCCAAAAATTTAACCTATGCCCAATTTGTATCCAAATTTGTCTTTGTCAAAAGAAATAGATGTTGGAAGCCACGTTGTAACACCCTGACATTTCGATAACTGAAAATAGATGTTTGATGTATTTCTTGTGTTATTTGACTATTTGATTAGTTTAGATTAGTTGAAATGTTATGTGAATTACCCATGTGCAATTTCTTGGTGTAGATGTCAAGTTATGTGGAGTTTGTTTGAGCTGCGTTGTAATTGAGTGATTCCGAGTTTGACCCAAAACCTATTTTTAGTAAAATCACAATTTTAGATTGGTTAACCGTTGGATCGCCTGAAAATTATAAAGGCAGGCTCCTAACCCACATATATAACTTTGTACTATTGGGATTGGCGAAATAATATCTGAAGCACTAGATATTAATTTTTCACAGAAGCAAAAATTTTAAATTTGGGTCAGCTCGCCCAGGCGAATTTTAGAAGGCTTTTTGGCTCGCCTGGGCGAATCAAGGCGGTTCTAAAAGCATGCAGCAGCCTCCAAATCACGAAAATGGTCTCCTTCACCCCAAAACTAGTACACAACCTCCCTTCCCTTCCTCCTCCACCAACCATGGCCACCGGTGACCACCACGAGGCACCGTCGCTTGCCGTTGGACCACCGCATATAGAGGAACACTTTAATCAGAGCGAAATCTTCAAAACTCAACATGAGGATTCAGTAGAGAACAAAGCCTCCAATCATTCTTTCTTGGTTTCTTTGAGGTAACCATGGTTTCCTTGTCTTCTTTTAACTAGTTTGAAGTCTATCTTGATATCTATTGTGATTCGGGTACCGTTATTGGCTGTTTATATACTTCCTTTGAAATTTTTTTGAAAATGAGATGTTGTAAAAGTCTCATTTTTATGAAATAGATATCATTTTTGTGATCTTTGTTGAGCCCTAGTCACATTGGTGTGATCGAAATTTCAAAATGATGTCTTTTGATGTGAACTCCCAAAACACCATTTTAGCCCCTTTTTAAATTTGAGTGTGTATTTGACCCCAAATGCTAATGTTAGCCTGGTTTTTGAAATGTATACTAAATTGTCTTCAATTTGGTATATAAAGCTCTGCGTTTAGACCAAAGCACGTGAACTTGAGAGATCCCAAAATGACGTTTCAAGGAGTTAACATAGGGATATAGATAGGTAAGGGGAGTTTATTATTTGGTTATAGTTTTGATACCATAGTTGAGGGCCAGGGAGCCCAACTATGAAGATAACTGCCTGTCCCTGCTGTGTGCTGATTTTCAAGAAAAACTAAGTTTTAACTAATAGGATGCAGTGTATTTATGAGTGATGTATGTTTGTTCCTATGTGTGATCATTTTCAAGGCAAATGATGTTTTTAACTAATGGGATGCGATGAATTTGCTTGTTGATGGATAAAACTGTGAATGATGTTGTTGTTGTTGTAATGATTGAATTTTTGGGAAAAGTCTTAATTACAGAGGAGATTCTGCCAAAAATTTTATAATGCGCCATTCTCTTTAACTCTTTATTAAAATTTTAAATGGGAATAAAAATGTGTTTTATATATTGTAGTCCTCCTCTTTAATTTAGAAATTTTCTAAATATATCAGTCTTGTGGTGTGATGAATTGTGAATGTATGAAATTTGGGTTGTTTGAAGACCTGGAGAATATGAATCCCAAGCATATGTATTATGAATAGATGTGAAATGTGATTGTTTGTGATGTCGTTGATGATATTGAGATTGAGATAATGTTGAGGTAATTGATGACGATGCAATGAGATAATGTTAATTGGGGTCAGTGGTAGATGAACCCAATGATAAATTGAAAATAAGACATAAGAGAGAAAAAAAAGCTAAAATAAAAGAAGGGTGAAAGGACGAAGTGAGGAAAGAAGAAGAAAAGAACTAAAACAAGGGAATGACTAGAACATAGAACTACTAATGAGTTTAACCCTCCACCAAGCTTATAGCTTTTCTCCACTCTGTCCTAAGACATACCGTCTGCCAATCTAAATCCCACTCTATTAGGTCTTGTTTAACTATCTTTCCCCAGGTTGAAATAAAATAATGATGATATTGAAATAAAATAATGTTGATGTTATTGATGATATATGTAACGACCCGCCTCGTCGCTACTGTATCATACTCTTAATCATGCTTTTAATCACGATTTATAATTGAAAATCCCTTTAAGTTGGTTATATAAAAAGAAATAGTAGTAAATTTTTTGCGTGAGCATAATTAATATCACAAATCAAAATACGAATATTCAATGATGTAATACATCGTAATACTTATCTATATAAGAACATAATTTGGTGATGATTACAAATGACTATGTCAGAAGTGTACAAAATTTTCAAAAGAAACAAATGATCAAATAACTAAGAGTGAGTTGTCACAGTACAACTATTGTCCGGGATCTAGTCCAATGCCATCCCGGCAATAAAACACATCTATAAGCCGGGATCTATTCTAACATTACTCCAGCTACTTAGCGGCTCCATCAAAAGAAAGTATCTCCCAAACTGCCTGCTATTGCCCATCTGCTCACACGAACACAGTTTGTGATCATCACAGGTGCCAAAACCACATGACACAAGAAAGCAAATGTGAGTTCATCATGTAAAATAACAATAGATAACATCAATTAAGAAAAGACAACTCGGTCATCGCAATATTAAAACAATATCCAAGCATTTCATTACACAATCAATTATGGACAAACCGTCCAAAAACATTTCACAATCCATCTTATAATGACTAGTCATGATGCATGGTCCTGACTTTTCTCTGAGCATGTAATGTGGTATCATCCTGGAAATAGGCCATCTCAGTGGTTCAAATGATAGCTGCAGCTACGTCGGGGTCACTCTGTCGTGCACAGGACTCACCCCCCATGGTGATCAGTCAAAATGGGTGTCATAAGGATCTCCCTACAGACGTGGCCCCCCAATACCTCTGGACTCTACAGTCAATCATCCTATTTCTGTCATGCAAACGATGTTACATGGGCTCCATCAATGTATGACCCGGCCAGGGATACTCTCTTCCGGTTAGGATCTGTCATACACCCCCCATGTACATACATATGTCGCATGGGCTCTATCATTGTGTGGCCCAACCAGGAACATTCTCTTCCCGGCTAGGATCTGCCATACACCCCCCATGTACATATACACTGACCCATTTACGGGCCCACTAATGCACTGACTGTGGTCCTTGTAAGGTTAACCACCTGGTCCCGACATCTCACATCTATACATAGAATATCACCACGGCACCATCAATGTTTGGCCCAGCCTGGGAACAACTCGTCCTGGCTAGGATAGTGCCATACACCCCCCATGGTATCAATGCATCCAATATCTCAAGCTATCACATAGGCCAACCTCAACTATTACCAACGTACTCACATACGTCCCTTACACGTTTATTCAATCATTAGGTGTCCGAGTTGGCACCTAGCTATAACAACTTTGAGGTAAGAATCTGAACAAGGTCGAACGAGGACGAACATGGTTGATAAAGATTGGACAAGGTCGGTCAAGGTTGAACACAGGAAGACAAAGATGGACAAGAGCGAATGTGGTGGGAAGAGGTTGGTAAAGGTCAGTGAAAATGATATGAATATCTCACACTTAACCAAGAGGGGGGGTGAATTGGTTAAACCTTGGTAAATTAAAATTTCTTTAATCAAAAACAGAGTTCCTAGGATCTTTATCACTTTTCAAAACCAAGAAACTTTATTCAATCAAGTAGCTTAGCCCCAAAGAATTCAATGAATCAAAACTTATATAATTGGTCAAGCAATTTAATCAAGAACACAATGAATATAATGAGTTAAGGGATAGAGAAGCAAAACACAATCAGTTTTATACTGGTTCACTTCAACACTAGAAGCTACATCCAGTTTTCTTCCAACCAACACTAGGTTAGAGTTCCAGTATTATAATTTTCAGTTCTTACAATCAATTACAATGTCTCCCTTTATCAACCCTAGATAAAGTACAGAAATCTAAAACCCTATTAGATTCTAAGAGACAAGAACCTGAGAACACTACTTAGTTCTTTCACCTAGAGAACCCTACTCTAGATACATGCAAGAACTCAATTACAATAGCCAATTAACAAAGAAAAATCAAAACGAAAATTACAACTAGATTAAGGAGAGAAACAACCTGATGATCCAATGATGAAATGCAAAATGAAATTACCAGCTCAGGTTGAATGATTACAAATCAAATAGCACAGCTTTCCTTAATCTTGAAAAGGTTTCAAGCTCCAAGAATGACTCATACACTCATGATTAAAGCCCAATGGAGCAAGAAAGAATTTATCCCTTAGAAAACACTTAAGAATGCTCACAAGACTGTTTAAGCTCAAAAAATACAAATGGGTAATGTTCCACGAAGTTAGAAAAGCAACTGAGCCATGGTTCTATTTATAACAGATTTTTATAACTGATTGTAATCGATTAAATTACCATTTTAATCGATTAAAACACTTATGTAATCGATTAAGTCACCACTTTAATTAATTAAAGTGTTCAAGAGTTTTCTGGGTTTGAGCAACGAGCAAATTAATCGATTAATATGATCTGTAATCGATTATTCCAGTAGCACTGTGGTTTCTAAAAGACTTGAGTAATCGATTACGAAATGTGGTAATCGATTATGCCAATGCAACAAGATTTTCTCAAAATGTTGTGTAATCGATTACGAGTTCTGGTAATCGATTATTCCAGTAAAACTTGCTTTTCTCAAAGGCTATGTAATCGATTACGAGTAATGATAATCGATTATGGCAGTGCAATTTTAAAATCATATATAGCCATGTAATCGATTACTTCCTATTAATAATCGATTAAAAAGTTCAACAAGACAGTTTACATGAAAACGAAGGTCAAATAATCGATTATTCCGATAGGTAATCGATTATGTTGTGCTTGAAAGCTTTCCAGAATTGACTAAGAACAAAATAATCGATTACAGACTTTAAGGTAATCAATTACATCAGTGTAAAATGCATTTTTCCAAAAACCTTTGAATCAGTTTAAAACACTTAGTCAAATTGCCAAAGTCTTGTGATTTTTATGAAACCAATTAAGTTAATTATGGATTAAATGAATGCAATGCACTTGGATCACCAGAATTGCTTTTCTCTTACACTTTTCACACTAAATTATCTTCAAGGCATCCATTGCATGTTGAAAGCTCAAAACCAATGCTTGAATCAAAGTTCCTTTGCATTCTTTAAGTAGCTCCCCCTGAATCCAACAGTCAGTAAAGATCGGTCAAGGGCGGTCTAGAGGGTCCTTGGGTTTCTATAAAAATACCAAGGACAGACTCAACACTATGCAATCGATTACATAAGTGTTGTAATTGATATAACAGATAGCGCTTGCAAGACTCAGGATTGTATTAATATCACCAACCTACACAAGGTTGTCCGGGTGAGGAGAGTCGAGTAAGGAAAACCTGGCGGCTTTACAAAGAAAAGGTACGGGCTCTACTGAGTAGGGAAACCCGGTAGCTTACAAAGAAAAGGCTTGAACATAGCAATTCTAAGGAGAATAGCCCATCTCGGGCGAGGAACCCGGTAGCTCTAAGGAGATGAGCTTAACAGCTCTAAAGAAACGACCTCGGGTAGAGAACCCGGTCATTCTAGAAGAAAGGAACATAAGCTCAACCGAGTAGAGGACCCAGTGGCTCTTTTCCTGAGAATGCACGAGCTCATCTGGATTAGGGAACCCGATAGCTCTTTTCCTGAGAAAGCACGACCTCATCCAGATTAGGGAACCTGATGGCTCTTTTCCCTCTCTCTCGAAGTAACTCGAGCTTGGTAGCTCCAAAGTACAACCCTGGGTAAGGAACCAGGTATATCTAAGGAAAAGGAAGCAAGCCCTAGCAGCTCTAAGGAGGCAACCCCGGGTAAGGAACCTGATATACAGACGTCTGCCAGCAAGGACTAAGTCACATCCTGCATGCTACGTAAACTGCTCAACTCAGCATACCCATCCCGGTAACCGACATCTCAAACACAACAGTGTTTTAATTAATATGTATATGTAACATGCTCAGTCCGACTTACCCAATCTGGTAGTCGTCTTCTTCATAAACACTTCACATAAAAATATCAATTTATTTCACGCAAAACACCAGAAAACATATACATATTTCATCTCAACCATGATATCTAAAACCATTATCAACATAATAAACTCCCTTTACCTAAACAAGAATTCTTTTCTTTCAAACTAACGTGATTTTTGTTCGAATCGCAAGTTCTCACAGCAACCAGGAAGGAAAGAGGTAAGCTCCATTCACAAGTTCCTCTTAATGTAGAGGTTTTTCCGTTACAGCTACGGTGGTTCTTGAGAGTTAAAGGTGGTACAGAAGGTTGATGAAGAGAGGTTTCTGGGTGCAAAAGAGTTTAGAGAGAAAAGAAGAGAAACACGCATAGAAGTGAGAATGAACATGCTTTCGCTTCATGTGCTGCTATATATAGGCGAAGCTACTAAGGCAAGTTGCCAACATGCGTGAACGGACAGCTACCATAGCCACCATAGTTGCCAACTTGGGTGTACGGACAACTATTTTAGCCAACAAAATTTGACTTGCATCCCTCAAGCACAAATACCAATGCAAAACACTTAACAACAATTTGCAAGAATTATATTAAACAATTAAGCAACATAAAATATCTATCAACTTGAAAATTTTCAGGGTGTTACAATATGGAAATTAAGATGTTATTGATGTGGTTGGTGATGTTTAAATGAGATAATCATGATGTGGTTGACGATGTTCAAATGAGATAATGTTGAAGTAATTGATGATGTTGAAATGAGATGAGTTTGATATGTATGATGATGATATTGAGATGATGTGATGTGGATCTTAATAATGTCATTGTGTGATGTGGATACACATGGATACCCATGGGGGTTGCATGACGGGTGACCCTTGTGAGGAAGGATGTGTTCCTAGCCAGGTCATGCATTGATGGTGCCCATGGTTGTATGATGTGTACATCCACCTGGGATGTAGTGACCGGTTGGTTACCCTTGCGAGGAAGGATGTGTTCCTAGCCACGATTAGTGCATCGGTGAGCCCACATTGGTGTGTTATGTATGTACATAGGGTTGCATGACAGGTTACCTTTACGAGGAAGGATGTGTTCCTAGCCGGGTTATGCATTGGTGGTGCCCATGTTTCATACTTCATATTGCATTGATGGAAATAGAATGAAGGTATGCGCGTACTTGTGGGTTTCTGTGGGATGAAAACACAGGTACTAAGGGGCCATCGGGTTTGGAATTCCCTAGCACCGCTAGCTGATCACTAGGGAGGGAATGACCAGTGCACGACATGATGACCCTGATAGGCGATGAATTATTTTTCTTGTGAGAGGCTACTTCCCTGGATATGGTACCACATTGCATGGTGAGAGAGTGAAATCAGGAGCATGCATCATTCTAATCATGATTGTTTGATTTGTGAAATGAATTGAATGATTGGTTTTGTCAAGTGTGTATTGGACTGATGGAATTCTGGTAATATTGTGTTGGTTATTGTTGTTTCCTTTCCAATTATGGTTGCCTGATAATTGTTGGTTGTATATAATAAACTTACCCTTGTGTTTGTTGTACCGTATGGTTGGTACCTGTAATGATCGTGAACCCTCATTTGTGTGAGCAGATGAGCAGCAGTAGGTGACCTTGGAGGGTGATCTTCTTTTTGTTGGAGCCGCTAAGCTGACGTGATGACGTCAGATTTCTTTTGGAAATAGTTGTGTTTTGTCAATCAACTCTTTCATAGTTAGTCCCTTGGTTCTTTTTTTGGACATGTATATTTTGAGGTGTAGATATATGTAAAACTAAATTAAGTTCTAAACATATGAGCAATATGCACTGGTTTATTATATGCATATATATGTGTATTCAATCATTTTAATGGTATCGTGTGTATGATAATTGTATTATCGCGAAAGACTTACTATCATTTTTATAATCAAATTAATGGAGTTTTCATTAAAATTAGAAATTCACACGATTAGAGTTACACTTGTAGAGGCCGAAGAGGGTGATCTTTTGATGGTAAGGAGAATGTTGAGCAATTTTTGCCTAGAAAAAGAAGAGACTCAAAGAGAAAATATTTTTCACACTAGGTGTTTAGTTGAAAAGAAAGTATGCTCACTTATAATTGATGGAGGCAGCTACACCAATGTGGCTAGTACAAGACTTGTGGAGAAATTACACTTGCCAACCACAAAGCATCCAAAGCCATACAAGCTACAATGGCTTAGTGAAAGTGGAGAAGTGGTGGTAAATTCTCAAGTGCTCATTCCATTTTCTATTAATGCTTATAATGATAATGTTCTTTGTGATATTGTACCTATGGAGGCTGGTTGTAACGACCTGCCTCATCGCTACTGTATCATACTCTTAATTATTCTTTTAATGGTAATTTATATCTAAAAATTCCTTTAAGTTTGTTTTAAAAAAATAGTAGTAAATTTTTCGTAAGTATAATCAATATCACATATCAAAACTCGAATACACAAAGGTGCAATACATCATAATACTTGTATATTAATAATCATAAGTTGGTAGTAATTATAAATAACCAAGTCTGAATTGTACAAAATTCTCAAAAGAAACAAGGATTTAAATGACGGGGTGTAACTAGCAAAACGTCGGGGTGTAGTCATTAGAACAAGGAGTGTAGCTAGCAAAAATACAACCCTTGCCCGGGATCTAGCCCATCTACATCCCGGCTACTTGGTGACTCCAACCAACATAGGTCATCTTCCCGATCTCCTACTGCTGTCCATCTGCTCACACGAACATGGTTCGCGATCATCACATGTACCAATCCACAAGGTACAACAAAGCAAATGTCAGCCCATCATGTAAAATAATAATTAAATAAATATCATCAGTTATAAAAAGACAACTCGAACATTGAAAAATCACAACAATATTCAAATATTTTATCACGCATTCAACCATGGACAACCCGTCCAAACACATTTCACAATTCATCTTAAAATGACTAGTCATGATGCATGTTCCAGACTTATCTCTTAGTCAATGCAATGTGGTACCATCCTCATGGAAATAGCCTATCTCAGGAAAATGATGCAGAAGCTCGTCAAGGTCACTCTGTCGTGCACAGGTCGCTCCTCCCTCATGGTGATCAGCCCTGAGTCACAAGGGAGTTCCAAACAGAGATGCCCCTCTAGTACCTCTGTACCCTACTGCCACCATCCTATTTCCATTATGCATGAAGTATGTACATGGGCTCTATCAATGTATGACCCAAGCCCGTGCTCAACTTGACCCGGGTAGGATAACATCATACGCCCCCCATATACATATATACTAACCCATTCTCAGGTACACTGATGCACTGACTGTGGTCCTTGCAAGGTTAACCACCCAGTCCCGGCATCTCACGACAATACATAAAATATCACCACGACTCCATCAATGTATGACCCAACCCCAGGATCAACTCTTCCTGCTAGGATAATGTCATACACCCCCGTGGGTATTTATGTATATCCAAACGCATTTAGATTACCATGGGCACTATCAATGTATGGCCTTGTCTGGGATTAACTCATCCCAGTTAGGATAATGCCATACACCCCCCATGATAATAATGCATTTAATGACTCAAGCCAATACAATGGCCAATCTCAACGTCATTCACAAACACTACAAACAAGTGAATAGGTGTGCAATATTAGGTGTCCGGATAGGAACTTAGCCATAACAACTAATGTAATAATCCTAAACAAGGTCGGACAAGGACACAAGGTTGTCCTGGTAAGGAAGCCTGGTAATTCTTTAAAGAAAGATACGAGCTCTGCCGAGTAGGAACTCGGTAGCTTTTAAAAGAAAAGGCGTGGGCTCTGCCGAGTAAGTAACCCGGTGGCTCTATTCCCAAGAAGATACAAGCTCTAATAGCTCTAAGGGAAAAACTCTGGGTAAGAAACCCGGTATACAAAGACTAATTTATGTCCTGCATGCACACATGCATGCTACTTAAACCATACAACTCGACATTCCCATCCTGATAGCCAACATCACATCACAAGGGATATATAACTCTACCCATCCCGGTAGCTGACATCCCCACATAAAGGGTATATAACTCGGCCTACCCATTCCGGTAGCCGATATCACATCACAGGGAATATATAACTCGGCCTACCCATCCCGGTAGCCGACATCACATCATAAGGAATATATATCTCGGCCTACCCATTCCGGTAGTCGTCTTCCTCACACCATTTACAGACACCATCAATATATCTTACACAACATATTAAACAACAGATACACATTTAAACCCAACCATGTTATCAAAAATTATTATTAACACAATAAACTCCCCTTACACCTCAACAGGGATTTCTTTTCTTTCACACTTAACGTGAGTTTTTGTTTGAACACAAGTTCTCCCAGCAACGAGGAATGAAAGAATTATGCTTCGTTCACCAATTCCTCTTAAAGGAGAGGATTTTCCGCCACTGCTACGGTGATCTTCGAGAGTTAAAATGGTACAGAAGGTGGAAGAGAGAGATTTTTGGTGCAAAGATTTTTAGAGAGAGAAAAAGAAGAAAAACATGTCCAGAAGTGAGAGTGAACCATTCTTCCGCTTCAAGCTTATTTATAGACGAAGCATTGAGGCAAGTTGCTAACAACTTGATTCAGCCAGCTATCACAGCCACCATAATTGCCCAGTTGCGTGACCGAACAACCACCATAACCACCACCATTTTTACTATGCGTGTACGGATAGCTTATCTCAGTCACAAAATTTGACTTTTACCTTTTACGCACAAATACCCATGCAAAACACTTTAACAGATTTCAAGATTTATTTTAAACAATTAATCAACACAAATATCTTTCTACTTGTAAAATTTTAGGGTGTTACAACTCTCCCTCCCTTTTTGAAATTTCGTCCCTGAAATTTACCTGTTGTAAACAGAGCTGGATATGCTTCCTGCATTTGACCCTCCAGTTTGCATGTTGCATCTTCTCCTGCTGGGCCTCCCCAGATTACCTTAACCAAAGGAATTTCTTTCCCTCTTAGGTGCTTTATCCGTCTATCCTCAATCCTAAAAGGTAGTGTTTCATACGTCAGGTTTTCTTTTACTTGAATATCATCCAATCTGACTACATGAGAAAGATCATGTATATATTTATGAAGTTGAGACACATGAAATACATCATGAAGATTAGAAAGAGACGGGGGTAAGGCAATTTGGTAAGCAACAGGGCTGACTCTTTTTAGAACTTGGAAAAGACCAACAAACCGGTGTGTGAGTTTCTGGGTTTTTAATGCTCGGCCAACCCCAGTCCAAGGGGTAACCTTCAAAAATACATGATCACCGACTTCAAACTCTAGGTCTTTCCTCCTCTTATCGTGATAACTTTTCTGTCTACTCTGGGCCATTCTCATCCTATCCTGGATCAACTTGACCTTCTCAGTCGTTTGTTGAATCACCTCAGGCCCTAACACAAGACCTTCACCTAGTTCTACCCAATACAAGGGTGTTCTACACCTTCTACCATACATGGCTTCATAGGGAGCCATGCCAATGGTAGAGTGAAAACTATTGTTATAGGTGAACTCTATCAAGGGTAGGAAACTATCTCAGCTACCTCCTTGTTCTAGAACACACGCCCTCAAAAGGTCTTCTAAAGATTGAATGGTCTGTTTTGTCTCACCATCAGTTTGAGGGTGATAGGCTGAACTCAGCCAAAGCCAGGTTCCCAAAGCTTTGTTCAAACTTCCCCAAAATCTAGATGTGAACCTTGGATCCCGGTTAGACACTATACTAGAGGGTACACCTTGCAACCAGATAATCTCGCTAATGTACAGGGAAGTCAAATTCTCTAAGGAAAACCAGATATTGATAGGAATAAAGTGAGCAGACTTAGTCAATCTATCCACAATAACCCAGATCAAATCCAATCCAACCCGGGTCCTAGGTAAACCCACAACAAAGTCCATGGAAATACTATCCCATTTCCATTGGGGTATCTCTAAGGGTTGTAACTTACCTGATGGTCTCTGGTGTTCTACCTTAGCTTTCTGACAAATCAAACACACATATACGAACTCACTAACTTCTTTCTTCATGTTTAGCCACCAAAACATAGTCTTAAGATCTTGGTACATCTTGGTGGCACCAGGGTGAATACTTAAGTTACTTCTATGCCCCTCTTCTAGAATCACCTTCCTAAGCCCGGATATGTTGGTAACACAGATTCTTCCTTGAAGTCTTAAAACTCCGTCTGGTCCCACATGAAAACTACTAGTATTCCCTGATGCTATGGACTCTAACTGAGTTCCCAGGAAAGGGTCACACTTTTTCCCTTCTTGGATCTCTTCTAGCAACCCACTTGTAATCTGTAAGGCTCCTAGTCTTATGCTATTAGGGGTGAACTCACATGCTAAACTAAGGTCTCTAAATTGCTCTAAAATATCCAATTCCCTAACCATTAATGAGAACATATGCAAAGATTTTCTACTTAACGCATCAGCCACCACATTGGCCTTGTCGGGATGATAACTTAACTCAAAATCGTAATCCTTAAGAAATTCTAACCATCTTCTTTGACACATGTTTAATTCTTTTTGGATAAACAAATACTTAAGGCTTTTATGATCACTAAATACCTCGAATTTGGAGACAAAAAAATAATGCCTCCATATCTTAAGGGCAAATACCACAGCGGCTAATTCCAAATCATGAGTAGGGTAGTTTCTTTCATGTGTTTTAAGTTGTCTAGAAGCATAGGCCACAACCCGACCATTCTACATCAATACTCCTCCTAAACCCATCTTAGACGCATCATAATACACCTTTCGAGTTAGGCAAAACTAACACAGGAGTGGTTGTTAGTTTTTCTTTGAGGGTTTGAAAACTATGCTCACACCAGTCATCCCACACAAACACCTGACCCTTACGAGTTAGCTTGGTTAAAGGTAATACTAGCTTAGAGAAACCTTCTATGAATCTCTTATAATACCTAGCCAAGCCCAAAAAACATCTAATCTCAAACACGGACTTGGGGCGTTCCCATTCCAGGGCAGCTTCTACCTTAGAAGGATCCACTGCTATACCTCCTTAGGATATCACATGCCCAAGAAAACTTACCTTATCCAACCAGAATTCACACTTAGACAACTTAGCGTACAGTTGTCAATCTTTAAGGGTTTGCAGCACAATCCGTAAGTGCTCATCATGCTCTTCTTGAGTCTTAGAATATACTAGAATATCGTCTATAAAAACCACTACAAAGCTATCCAGGTAAGGGTGAAAGATCCTATTCATGTAATCCATGAATACTCCAAGAGCATTGGTCACACTGAAGGGCATAACCATATACTCATAATGACCATAACAGGTTCTAAAAGCAGTCTTTGGAATATCTTCAGACGTACCTGGATTTGGTGATAATCCGATCTAAGATCTATCTTTCTAAACACACAAGCTCCCACTAGTTGGTCCATAAGACCGTCTATCCTAGGAAAATGATACTTATTCTTAATCGTCACTTTGTTCAACTGACGATAATCTACACACAACCTCATGGTTCCATCCTTTTTCTTCACTAATAGCACAAGTGCTCCCTATGGTGACATATAATAACCAAGGTTTAATAAATAAAAGAAAAAGAAAGAAAAGTTTAAATTTGCTAATTTTCTGTCGCAAAAGCATTAGCGACGGATTTAGCGACGAAATTAGAGTTGAAGAAGCCACGCTGGTAGCGTGGGAGTCACGCCGGTAGCGTGGGAAGTGCTCCAGAAAGCCATTTTCCACTGGAATGCCACGTCGGTAGCGTGTGAGCCACGCTAGTAGCGTGGGAGCTCGCGCTGGGGGCTTATAAAAGGCCATTTTCGCATTTTTGGACTGCAGATTCGCTTCTTCTTCTTCCTCCTTGTGTTTTCTGCCATTAATGAAGTGAAAAGCTTCATATCTCCTCCATACTTCATCTAAACACTTCCTACCCAACTAGAAACTTGATTAGAACTCCTCCATAAGCTAGATTCCAGCTTCAATTTCTTGAGAAAGTCATCAATCAGAGAGATCCCGTTCTCTAGGGAACTTGGGAAAATTGAGTTTGGAAGGGAAAGAAGGCGATTCAAGGACGTCAGAGCTTGGAGAAGTGATCCTCCAACCTTCCTCGACTGTTTAGAGGTAAGAAAATCGAGTTTTACCGATTGATTTGTGAAATGGTTCATGGGGTGAATAGTGACCCATTTGTGATAGGGCTGGAAGTAGGCTTAGGTTCTTTAGAAAAGTATGCTCAGGGGGTTGTTCTAATGAATAATAAGCTTTGAAACATGACTTTTGTTGAACTTTGATTTTGCTCTGAGATATTTATGAGTAGGAAGAATGATGATTAAATGGAGGGTATTATGATATGTATGAGCCTATGTGCTTTTACAAAAGATGTTCAGAAGGCTAAATAAACGGTGAAAAAGTGTTGAAGTAACCAATTTAGCCAACTTGATAAGTGTTTATATTTGGCCTGCATGAAGGCAATTGAACTGATAGAATTGACTTGTGCAGAGTCTTTGGGAGACTCTAGTACCTTGGTTAGGCCGAGATAGACCTTGTTGAGGGTCTGTGAGTAGCCTATAAGATGAGTAGTTCAGATAACTCTAAGATAGAAGACAAAGAGGTTTAAATGGAAAGGGAATGCTTTGCTTTTCTTTTGAACGGTTGAGGACCGTTGATGATTCTTGCTTGTGTGTGCCTTTGTATAGGGCGTGACACCGGTGGCGGAGACCACAGTCCAGGGATTAGACAGCAGAGCACTACATTTCCAGGTAAGCTCTTTGTTCTTGGGAGTGTTTCCCACTGATTGTGTTCCACCATACTCCAGTGAGAGTGATGGTCATTGTATGAGTTAATGCATGTATATTGAAATTGTGTGTTACTGTTTGGCTTGAAACCATGTACTTGATATACATGGATTGAGGTTATGTGTGTTGATTGATGAGATTCCTCTGACCAGTAGAATAGATAGAATAGAGGGAATATCTATGTGTTTGAGTAAGTCCTGATGTGAGATATGCCCATATAGATGGATGTAGCTTCCTCAGGCTAAGGATAGGGAGTCCTGATGTGAGATGTGCCCATATAAATGGATGTAGCTTCCTCAGGCTAATGGTAGGGAGTCCTGATGTGAGATGTGCCCACATAGGTGGATGTAGCTTCCTCAGGAATCGATAAATGATGTATATAGATATATGCCATGTACATGTGATTGTGTTTTAATGTGTTGTGAACTGTTGAGGGCCGTGATGGCTCAACGATGATGATGTATGTTATGAAAAGGGTACTAATAAACCCTTGAGACATATATATATATATATATATATATATATATATATATGTGTGTGTGTGTGTGTGTGTGTGTGTGTGTGTGTGTGTGTGTGTGTGTTATTATGGCTTGAGAGTTGTGATGGCTAGTTGTAATGCCAATTTTGATATTATATGCATGGAAGTGAACCAGGGGGAGGAAAGTCTTCCAAGAACCCTGAGTTTAGTGAGATTGTTATCTCACCCCTGTTGGGGGTTATGTTTTTGCAGGTGACACTCAAGGAGCAGCTGAGAGATCTCAGGACAAAAGGCCCGAGCAGGGATAGGTTCTGTGAGAACCTTAGGCATAGGATTGAGAGCATGCTAGCTCTACGTTTTGTTATATGCCTATTGTTTTGTCCCCTGTTGAGGGATTTGTATAGTTTTGTTATGTATACACAGTGTATATTAAGAGAATTCACCATATATGATGTATAGTGGGTGTTGTTAATGACGGTTGATAATGTCATTTTAGTTTATCACTTCCGAATTGTTTATCTGTGATAATTGCTGCGCTTAATGACCATAAATCAATGTTAATGAACCAGATATATACGGGTCGTTACATGACACACTAGGCCGCACAAACTGCTTAGCCAATAGTTCCTCTAACTGCTTCTTAAGCTCGACCAACTCTATAGGAGACATCCTATAAGGAGCTATAGATATTGGCCCAACACCGGGTACCAAGTCTATGAAAAATTCTACCTCTCTTTCTGTTGGTAATCTAGATATATCCTCAGGAAATACTCCAGGAAACTCTCTAACAACAAGGAGATTGTCTAAGGAAACCTTGGTTTCCATGCCTCGGTTTGCCAGGATCATGTATACTTGAGCGTTTTCTTTTAAAGAAGACATAACCTGGTTGGCCAAGATAAACATTCCTTTATCTCTCATGTCCGGGCTACTGAACATGATCATTTTATCAAAACAATTCAATAAAACCTGGTTGAAAGATAACCAGTCCATTCCCAAAATAACATCAATTTGATTATGAGGTAAACAAATCAGATTAACACGAAATTTCCTTTTCAGAAATTTCAACACAACAATTTAAACACACCTCGGAAGTTACCACCAACCCACTAGCTGGAGTCTCAACTACAAGTTTAGTATTCAAAGGAGACACGGAAAGTTTAAGTCTTTGTACACACAACCGGGATATAAAGGAATGGGTTGCGCCAAAATCAAAAAGCACAAGTAAAGGAATCCCGTTTATGAAATATTTACCTTGGATTAGATCTCGGGAATTTGAGGCTTTAGCACCACTAAGAGTAAATACTCTTCCTGTGGTCCTCAGTTGTCCGGGTTGGTCCTGCTGACCGCTTCCATTCCTCTCTCTCTTAGGATGTGGACAGTTCATTTGAACGTGACCTATCTTTTTGTAATTAAAGCAAGTTGGTCATTCTTGCTTTCATTCAGTAGAGAGATGTCCTGGTTTACCACACTTGGAACAGATAATCTGGGTGGGAAAAGTAGAAGGTCTGCTACTATTTCCTCCAGAAGAACTCGGAGCAGCAATTCTTGGATAGTTGGGGTGATTACTATATGGCTTACGAGTAACGGTGTAGGGTTTCCCGCGGTTTTGTAATCCGGTTTTCTTATCCTTTACCAGTCCTGTATTACGATAGTAGGCCGTCCTTTCTCTGGAATCCTCATCCCATATTCTGCACATGTTGACCAAAGTAGGGAACTGCCAGACTCCTTGATAGTTTACGGCTTGCTTTACCTTGGGCCGTAAACCATTCAAGAACTTCACACATTTTGAACTCTCACCATCTTGTCCTTGATAGTGAGGGAAGTATCTTACTAACTCTTCAAACTTAGCCGAATACTCAGCTATCGTCCGGTTTCCTTGCTTAAGCTCTAGGAACTTCATCTCCTTTTTGTTCCTTACATCTTTTGGGAAGTATTTCTCTAGGAATACCTCCTTGAAGGTTTCCCAAGTTATTATCCAGCCTTCTGCCTCCATTCGTTGGCGAGTGTTATCCCACCAATACTTGGCTTCCTCCGCCAGAGTATAAGTGCTGAAGAAAACTTTCTGCTCTTCCGGACACGCCATAACCCAGAAAATCTTCTCTGTTTCCCGTATCCAGGTCTGGGCACCATCTGGGTTGTATCCTCCACGGAAGGAAGAAGGATTATTGCGTTGAAAATGGTCCAACCCATGATACTCCGTAGCTCCTGGAGCTTCTCTTCTTTGTTGATTCCCAAATGCCTGAGCTAAGGCTTGAAGAGCATCGGCGATAGCACAGTCATTCCTACCAGCCATCACTTCCTACGCATAGCGAGAAGTGAGAACCCGAAAGGAATACAAAACAAACACCAAGTTATATTATACAGACTTCCTATTCTTTGCATTTCGGACTGCTTGCCATAATGTTCCCTTGCATTGTCCCGAATTATACAGATGGCCAGTCTGATAACTCATAACAATACATAGAACTTATGGTATAGTAGACATGAAAATACAAACTTACTAGGACCATACTAACATCATACACAAGCTTTAACATAAATAAACATAATCCAGCACTGAACCACTAGTCACTTTAACAATCAAGCTTTCAACAATCAACACGGCATGCACATAAGAAACATAGTAAGCTCATAACTCACTAGCCGGAAGGTCCGACCTGCTCTGATACCACTAATGTGATGACCCACCTCGTCGCTACTGTATCATACTCTTAATTATTCTTTTAATGTAACGCATTTAGATTACCATGGGCACTATCAATGTATGGCCTTGTCCAGGATTAACTTATCCCTGTTAGGATAATGTCATACACCCCCCATGATATTAATGCATTTAATGACTCAAGCAAATACAATGGCCAATCTCAACGTCATTCACAAACACTACAAACAGGTGAATAGGTGTGCAATATTAGGTGTCCGGATTGGAACTTAGCCATAACAACTGATGTAATAATCCTGAACAAGGTCGGACAAAGGCACAAGGTTGTCTGGGTAAGGAAGCCCGGTAGTTCTTTAAAGAAAGGTACGAGCTCTGCCGAGTAGGAACCCGATAGCTTTTAAAAGAAAAGGCGTGAGCTCTGCCGAGTAAGTAACTCGGTGGCTCTATTCCTAAGAAGATACGAGCTCTAATAGCTCTAAGGGAACAACTCCGGGTAAGAAACCCGGTATACAAAGACTAAGTCACGTCCTGCGTGCACACATGCATGCTACTTAAATTGTAACACTAGGCATTCCTATCCTGATAGCTGACATCACATCAGAAGGGATATATAACTCGGCCTACCCATCCCGGTAGCCGACATCACGTCACAAGGAATATATAACTCGGTCTACCCATCCCGGTAGCCGACATCACATCACAAGGAATATATATCTCATCCTACCCATCCCAGTAGTTGTCTTCCTCACACCATTTACAGACACCATTAATATATATTACACAACATATTAAACAACATATACACATTTTAACTCAATCATGATATCAAAAATCATTATTAACACAATAAACTCCCCTTACCTCAACAGGAATTTCTTTTCTTTCACACTTAACGTGAGTTTTTGTTTGAACACAAGTTCTCCCAGCAACGAGGAATGAAAGGATTATTCTTCGTTCACCAATTCCTCTTAAATGAGAGGATTTTCCGCCACTGCTACGATGATCTTTGAGAGTTAAAGTGGTACAGAAGGTGGAAGAGAGAGATTTTTGGTGCAAAGATTTTTAGAGAGAGAAAAAGAAGAAAAATATGTCCAGAAGTGAGAGTGAACCATTCTTCCGCTTCAAGCTTATTTATAGACGAAGCATTGAGGCAAGTTGCTAACAACTTGATTCAGCCAGCTATCACAGCCACCATAGTTGCCCACTTGCGTGACCGAACAACCACCATAGCCACTACCATTTTTACTATGCGTGTATGGATAGCTTATCTCAACCACAAAATTTGACTTTTACCTTTTACGCACAAACACCCATGCAAAACACTTTAACAGATTTCAAGATTTATTTTAAACAATTAATTAACACAAATATCTTTCTACTTGTAAAATTTTAGAGTGTTACATTGGTCATATCCTTCTTGGTAGGCCATGGCAATATGATAGAAAAGTGATACACAATGGCATGGAGAACACTTTTGAGTTTGAGCACTTAGGCAAGAAAATTATTTTGAGACCTTTGACTCCTAGACAAGTGTGTGAAGATCAAATAAAGATGAAACAAAAGAAAATTGAGGAGCTGGAAAAAAATACTGCACTTAAAAAAAATACTACACAAAAAAGGGCAAAGAAAGTGAGCTTCCAAAGAGAAAAACTAGTGAGAAGAAAAAAAAAGTGGAAGAAAATGAGAGCAAAAAAATTCATGAGATTAAAGAGAGTTTGTTTCTTGAGAGGAAAAGATGTCA
Source organism: Glycine latifolia (assembly GCA_013407115.1). Lineage (NCBI taxonomy): Eukaryota > Viridiplantae > Streptophyta > Magnoliopsida > Fabales > Fabaceae > Glycine > Glycine latifolia. Next base: position 21,953,834 of record CM023951.1, read on the forward strand.
AGAGAGTGTTATTAGCAAAACAACCTCTTCATTATATTTCTAACTCTCTTTGTTTACATGTTGAAAAGGAAAAGAAACTATGTATTCCTGAAAGCTCTTTGAGAGAACTTTTCATGAGGGAAGCTCATAAGAACAATTTCATGGGACACTTTGGGGTAGGTAAAACTTTGGCTATTTTACATGAACCTTTCTATTGGCCAAAGATGAGGCATGATGTGCATAAGCTTGTATCTCAATGTATTATTTGTCATAAAGCTAAATCTAGATTAATGCCTCATGATTTATATACACCTTTGCCTATTCCTAACTCCTATTGAGTTGACATTTTTATGGAGTTTGTGTTTGGTCTTCAAAGATCCAAGAGGGGAAAGGATTCTATCTTTGTTGTTGTTGGTAGGTTCTTAAAGATGACACACTTCATTCCTTGTCACAAGAGTGATGATGCTTGTGAAGTAGTCAATCTCTTCTTCAAGGAAGTGGTGAGACTTCCTCCATGGAAGCAAAAGAGATATAAACACAAGTGGAAAAGCTACATCATCAACAACAAGGCTTACAAACTTGAGTTGCCAAGTGAGTATGGTGTGAGCAATACTTTCAATGTTTATGATCTTTCTTTGTATGATGTAGGTACAAGTGGGGAAGCAAACTTGAGGTCAAGTTTCTTTCAAGAAGGAAGGGATGATTGAGGTCCATTGCAAGCTAAAGGTCTAGAAGGAGAGCTTGAAACACTTCCTTTAGTGAGTTTTAAAGGACCCATGACAAGAGCTAGAACCCAAGCACTTCAAGGCCACATCAAGGCTAACTTGGACAGGCAAAAGGAAGCACATCAACTTAAAGATAACAAGGGCTGGATTTTAGTGTCTTAAGTTCAATTTAATTCAGCACTTGTTAGAAGCAAAAATAGTTGTAATAAAAAGGTTTTTTTAGTGCATTTGTGTAAAACTTTGTAAGTGCACTTTTGTGTGAATTATGGGCTGCACTTAGAGGCTGAAAACTGCACCTTAAGCCTTAAAATATTGCACAATTTCACAAAATTAGGACAGCCAAGGTCACCTTAGGGAAGCTTGCATTTAGGCTCCATTTGTTGCATTTCAAAGCTTCATTTTAATTTGCATTTCCCTTACATTTGCTTGTAATTTTGGCCTATATATGGCTGCCAAAAAACTGTTATAATTATCTTTGATCATTGAATGCAAATCTGAAATTTGTGAGAGTTTTTTCTTTACTCTTGTGCAAAAACCTCTTGTTTCTTATCAATGACTTCGTGCTATTGTGGCGATTCTTCCTAAGCTTATTGGAAAGCTTTTCCATGGTGTCATTCATCTTCATCCCTAACCTTTCTTCCATCTTCCATTGCTGAAATTAAAAGTTACAAACAGCCCCATGTTCCACATGAAATGCTGGACAGATTTGAGTTCTTTAAAGTTGCTTGAAGAGTGAGTTTCATTGCAAGGTAGATTTGAGAATTTAAATGACTTATGGGTGCAGCCATATATCACTAATCACTGGCCCAAGTGATATAAAGAACTAAGTCTTAATTAATTCGGTTGCTTTCAAATGGCACACCACACCATGGAGGAGGACTTGAACATCTTGGAGGTGAATTACAACACTGAGCATGGCAACAACAATGCTATTACAAGTGCAAAGGCTGCACCACCAGAGGCAAAGAACCTTAGTTAAATTGTAACAAAGAAGTGTCTATTTCTGGACACCAAAGTTCGATTCCAAATGCTTGGGAATTTCACATCCAATTTGCGAAAGGTCATTTTTGGGACTAAGCTTGCACTGCTTTTTCCTGCTGTCCCTTTAGCTGTTGCAGATTTTTATAGCTTTGGAAGGGTAAGTAAGAAACAATTTCCATTATTTTCAAGTTAATTACTTCTTACATATATATACCATGTCAATGTACTAATTAGCTTACATAGATATGATGATAATGCCCGAATCAGTATCAGGATTGTTTATTAACATTAGTGTCATAAATTCACTACAATGGGCCTAGTGATAAGAGGCTAATCGGGTAATTTACACAAGGTTTGTTGAACTTTCTTGTTGGTATTGTACACAAAAAAACGAAAATGTTATGACGAGATAATTATAACTAATAATAAGAGTATAGGACCTATTATAATGGTTCTATGAGCCAAAAAGTATTTTAGATAGTAATCCTTTTTGCTTCAAATAACATTTTTAAATATTATTTTAACATGCTTTATCAAAATAAGATAATTTCTCGAAAAATTATTACATGATGCATTTCAATGATTTTGATATATACGTCAGTAATCATGTTTTTAATTCATAAAAAATTATTAATAAAAATTAGCTATATGTCATATGATGGTCCCACATCAAATAATTTTTCAAAGTTCCAGTCTTTCCAACAGTGGTCAGACAAGCTAAAGTAGATAGGCTTGCTCAAGTAGTGCTATATATAGGAGTAGTAGTTTTGACACAGATAGCACTTGTTCAAAAACTTTATTGAGGTAATTAACTACATCTATATTTAATTACTTTTCTGCCATATGTAGGCTTGGATTTTTGCTTTGAGCCTACTTGGACTCACCCCTCTAGCTGAACATGTCAGCTTCCTTACCGATCGATCGAGTAAGTTTGCATGTCACTTCCTATACAGACATTTTTACACAAATGAGTTTTTTTATATTTAAATTACATGAATAAGTAGATTTTAAAAATATTATGGAAAGAGTAAATCAAATTTTAAAATATGATTTTAGAAAGTTGGATTTTAAAAAAAATACTAAAAATTACTTTAAATAATAAAGTTGTAATTACAATTATGATTTTTATTTTTTTTTCTTTTTTTAAAAAGAAAATAATACTCGAAGTTTAATATTTTTTAAGAAAAATCTAATTTTTTAAAGTTGTATTTTAAAACACGATTTAGTCATATCCTTAATATTTTAAAAAACTATCCATTTCTGATTTTTTTCTTAAAAATTAACCCATTTGTATAAAAAAGCCTCCTATATATCAACATCATACAGTCACTACAAATATATTGAAGTCCATGTTTCTAATACTTTTAATCTGTTTGATTTTTCTCTCAAAATTCAAGGCAAATTGCGTATTACACTGGCCCCACAGGTAAAAATTAAATCATAAATATTAATCTCACATTATTTGCATACAATAAGAAGCTAATACAAAGAATGCAACACTAAGCTTTTTCTTAATAATATTGTGTGACAATGGAAAGTGACCGAATATTTTTCAGTTGGAGGGCTTCTAATGCAACCTGTGGAAATGCAACCGAGAAGACCATATCTTTGCTAGCAATTCACCAAAACAAAGTAAATAGTGAAGTTCTCTCTCTTGGGATTCATTGTCTCAAACTTTGGCAGAAAAACACAAATAATATTTTTTTAATAAAAAATTACGAATTTGAAGTTATTTTAAAACATATTACAATTCTGGGACAGGGTGTCATGCCCAAAATGAGCATGATTGGTCACACCCAGATTAGGCGTGACTAAGGGGGGTGTCACGCCTAATCTGGGCGTGACCAGTCATGCCCATTTTGGGCATGACTGCCTCCTATATAAGCTAGGATTTTTTACTTTTTCACCACTTTTACTGTTTCGCCTTCTCTCTAAAAAATTTCAAAGCACACCTCTGTTAGGTTTTGAGTTATTTATCTCTGCAGCGAAGCTCTGCAAACAAGTAAGTTAATTTATTAATTATGAGTATTATTTAATATGTTATATTATTGAATTATAAATTTGTTAGAGCCATATTATTTAATTAGTTTTGTAGATAACTGTTAGGTATTAGGTTCTAGGATTTAGTTTAGTTTAGGGTTTAGTTGTTAATTACAATTATTTTAATCAATTTACTTAGTTCAGTTTAGGGTTGAAGGATTAGGGAATAGGGTTTTATGTTTAGGGTTTAGGAAATTAGGGTTTGGAGTTTAGGGTTTAGTTGTTTAATTAAAATTATTTTACTGAATTTACTTAGTGTTTAGAGTTTAAGGGTTATGGATTAGGGTTTAGGATTTTGGTTAGGGTTTTAGGGTTTAGGGTTTAGTTGTTAATTACAATTATTTTACTAATTTTACTTAGTTCAGTTTAGGGTTAGAGGGTTAGGGAATATAGGGTTTAATTTAGGGTTTAGGGTTTAGTTGTTAAATTAAATTTTTTTACTAAATTTACTTAGTGTTTAGGGTTCAATGGTTAAGGATTAGGGTTTAGTTTAGGGATTAGGATTTTAGGGTTTAGGGTTTAGGGTTTAGTTGTTAAATTAAAATTATTTTACTAAATTTACTTAGTGTTTAGGGTCCAAGGGTTAGTGATTAGGGTTTAGTTTAGGGATTAGGATTTTAGTGTTTAGGATTTTGTTGTTAAATTAAAATTATTTGATTAAATTTAATTAGTTCAGTTTAGGGTTAAGGTTAGGGATTAGGGTTTAGGATTTTAGGTGATTTCCCTAAATATGTACATGATATTATTATCCTATGGAACTCGGGCTGATTTGAGTGAGAAAGAATTGTTGAAGTAGTTTAGGGTTTTGGTTTTAAATATAATTTGAAATGACTTGTCTATTGTTTAGGGTTTAACGGTTTAGGTTTTAAATATAATTTGAAATTATTTAGGTAATTTATTTGTAATGTAATATAATTAGAAGTTATTAAATTATTAATTATTATATTGTTTTATTTATATTAAGATAGTCTCACAGATGGCTGATTCATCATCTTCGGCGTCTTCACGGTCTGGATCTGATCATGAGGGTGATGGAAGGGATCCGACGACCCATGTTATGCCTACTTCGTATAAATTGGGGGTTTTGCGGAGGCGTACCTAGCGAACTCATGTTTCACAGGCTGTGTGAACAAGGATAGATGTCGAGTGTTAAAGACGCGACGTGGTAAAGTCACAGGGGGGCTAGACTGTGACGATATTCCTGCAATCGTTGCGGTGATGTTAGGCTAGGCTGGATTCTTACATGTCGCACACATGCGACATATTCAGGTATAAAATTTTTAATTGAAGAATGGTACATACGAAGTGATTCCTAAAAATGTTTTTGTTTATAAGTGCGCATATGAATTGATTATTTTAAACTTGACTTTAGATCTATCCTGCACTTATCAGTGCTCTGGTTGAGAGGTGGAGACCAGAGGCACATACGTTTCACATGCCACAGGGAGAGATGATCATCACGTTGGAAGACGTGGCTGGTATCTTAGGTTTAGGCACTGACGGCAATGTCGTCACCGGAGTCACATCAGACGAGTGGGCCACCGTCATCGAGGAGGTCTTTGGTCATCCTGCTCAGGAGGGTGAGCTAAAAGGACGTTTCTTACGCATGTCTTACTTTGATAGGCATTATGCGCATTGGGGCGAGGTGGTTGGGGATTTGGTAGAAGTCATGCGGTTTACGAAGGCGCACATTGCGCGTATTATTGGAGCATGGCTACTATGCGACAGATCCGGCGGAAGCACTGTCGACTGTCGCTATGTCCCTTTGCTGGTAGGAGACATGGCAGACATAGGTAGGTATAGCTGGGGTTCCACGGTCCTTGCTCATTTGTTTAGACAAATGTGCGAGTGTATAGATGCAGATAGAAGTGACATAGGTGGGTGTCACGTGCTTCTCCAGATATGGGCGTGGCTCAGATTCCCACCCATTACTCCAGCTATACCTCAGCCTACTCACCAGGAGTGGCATTACGACCACAGATATGTGTTCTTATTTTCTTTTATTAACTGGGTATTAATGAGTTTTATATGTATTAATGAGTCTTATAAGTAGTCTGATGTAATTTATTTTCAAATTAGGTTTAATGCTTTAGGCAAGTTCCGTGCACACGAGCTTCTTTGGTATCGACTAGCATTAGATTCCCTTGCTCGGGATGAGGTACGTATTGTTATTTTTTGGTCGGTTGACTTGGATAATTTTCATTTTTTGTCATCATCGTTCTTTCTTAATTGTGTGTTTAATTGTTTTGTTCAGGTGGTTTGGCAACTATATGCAGGCTACCACTTCCTCGGTGCATCTGAGCACGAACGACTGTTGTGGATGGCTACTATGCCAATTATATGCTTTCACACAGTTGAGTATTCTCATCCAGATAGATGCATGCATCAATTTGGGAGGGATCAGCCAATCTCACGAAGGCCGAGGAAGCTGAAGGGTGTGCATTGTAACACCCTGAAATTTCAGTAACTTAAAATATATGTGTGATGTATTCCTTGTATGATTTGATTAATTTATTAATTAGGATTAGTTGAAATGTTATGTGAATAATCCATGTGCAATTACTTGATATAGAGGTTAAGTTATGTGGAGTTTGTTTGAGATGCGCTGTATTTGAGTGATTACGAGTTTGACCCGAAACCTATTTTAGTAAAATTATCATTGTGAATTGGTTAACCGTTGGATTGTATTAAAATTTTAAATAAATGTTTTGAACCCAAATATGTAACTTTTGACCGTTGGGATTATTAAACTAATGTCGGGAACGTGAGAAATTAATTTTTCACTGAAGCAGAAAATTCTAGAATCTGGTTAGCTCGCCCAGGCGCTTTTGCTTGCCTGGGCGAGTGGAGACGGTGCTGAATACGTTTTTAAGCTTCCAAGTCACGAAAATGGAGGTTCTTCCTCCTCCAAACAGATCCAAGCCCCCCACCACCCTCCTCCACCACCCATAGCCATTAGAGACACCCACGAGCCGCCGTTGCTTGCCACGAGACCCCGGAACGGAGAAGAACCCTTTAATCGGAGTGGAATCTTCAAAACTCTTCCTGAAGTTTCGGTAGAGAACGAAGATCCCAATCCTCCTTCCTTGGTTTTCTTGAGGTAACCTTAGTTTCTTTTGTCTTCTTCTAGCTAGTTTAAGTCTCTCTTGATATCTCTTATGATTCGGGTACCGTTATTGGCTGTTTCTATACTTCCTTTGATAATCCTTTGAAAAAATGAGATGTTGTAAAAGTATCCTTTTTATGAAACTGATATAATTTCTGTGATCCTTGTTGAACCTTGGTCACATTGGTGTGATCGGAATTTCAAAATGATGTCTTTTGATGTGGACTCTCAAAACACCATTTTAGCCTCTTTTTAGATTTGAATGAGTATTTGACCCCAAATGTTAATATTGATCTTACCTTGGAAATCTATATTAAATTGTCTTCGATTTGGTATATAGAGCTCTGCGTTTGGACGAAAACACGCGTATTAAAGGATCTCCAAAACAACACTGTGAGGTTTTAACAGGAGAACTCCTAGTTAGGTAAGGGGAGTTTATTATTTAGTTATAGTTTAGATACCATAGTTGGGGGGCCAGGGAGTCCAACTATGAGGATATCTGCCTGTCCCTGCTGTGTGCTGATTTTCAAGAAAAACTACGTTTTTAACTAATGGGATGCGATGTATTTATGATTGATGTGTATTTGTCCCTATGTGTGTGCTTGTTTTTAAGACAAATGATGTTTTTAACTAATGGGATGCGGTGTATTTATTACTAATGTTATAGATGACAATGAAATTGAGAAACCATGGAAATGATTGATGATGTTTACATGATTTGTGATGATTTAGATGAGGTGATGCTTATGTGATTGGTGATGTCTGAATGAAATAATGTTTCAATGAGATATATGTTTATTGGGTTAATGATATTGTTATTATGATGATTGAATTTTTAGGAAAAGTCTTAATTACAGAGGAGACTCTGCCCAAATTTTTATAATATGTTTTCTTATTTAATTTTTTATTAAATTTTTAAATGGGCATAAAAGTGTGTTTTTTATATTGTAGTCCTCCTCTTTAATTTAGAATTTTCCTAAAAATATCAGTCTTGTGATATGATGAATTGTGAATGTATGAACTTTGGGTTGTCTGAAGACCTGGGGAATGTGAATCTCAGGCATATGTATTATGTATAGATGCGAAATGTGATTGCTTGTGATGTCGTTGATGATATTGAAATTGAGATGCAATTGATGTAGTTGATGATGTTTAAATGAGATAATGTTGACGTGGTTGATGATGTTGAAATAAGATAATATTGATATGCATGATGACGATATTGAGATGATATGATGTTGAGGTTGATAATGACATTGATGAGAGATAATGTTGATGTGAACAATGTCATTGTGTGTGGATATACATGGATACCCATGGGGGGTGTATGATGGGTTACCCTTGCGAGGAAGGATTTGTTCCTAGCCAGGTCATACATTGATGATGCCCATGGTTGTAGGCTGTGTATGTACACGTGGGATGCAATGACCGGTTGGTTACCCTTGCGAGGAAGGATTTGTTCCTAGCCACGGTCAGTGCATCGGTGAGCCCACATTGGTTTGTTATGTATGTACATGGGGGGTGCATGGCGGGTTACCCTTGCGAGGAAGGATTTGTTCCTAGCTGGGGCATGCATTGATGATGCCCATGTTTCATACTTCATTTGTATGTGTGGAAATAGAATGAAGGCACTCGCGTACCTGTGGGTTTCAGTGGGCTGAGAACGCAGGTACTAAGGGGTCATCAGGTTTGGAATTCCCTTGCGACGCTGGCTGATCACCGGGTGGGGGAATGGCCAGTGCACGACAGGGTGACCCTGATAGGTGGTGAATCATTTTTCCTATGAGAGGATATTTCCGGTGATGGTACCACATTGCATGCTGATAGATGAGTTAGGTGCATTCATCATTCTATGCATGATTGTTTGAGTTGTGAAATGCATTGGATGATTGGTTTGTTGAGTGTGTATTGGAATCATGGATTTTTGTTAATGATTGTGGTGGCTAATATTGTTTCCTTCCCAATTGCTGCTATCTGATATTTGTTGGTTTTTATATAATAAACTCACCCTTGCATTTGTTGTACCGTGTGGTTGGTACCTATGATGATCGCGAACTTTCGTTCGTGGGAGCAGATAAGCAGCAGTAGGTGACTTTGGAGGGGGATCTTCTTTTTGGTTGGAGCCGTCAAGCCGACATGATGACGTTGGATTCCTTTTTGGAGAAAGAGTTGTGTTTTGTTAATCAACTCTCTCTTAGTTAGTCTTTGGCTTTTTGTTGATATGTAATTTCAGGTGTATATACACGTAAAGCTAAAGGAAGTTCTGACATGTGGATGACATGTACTAATTTAATATATATGTATAGTTTGTTTAAATATGTAATTGTAATATGTGTATGATCCGCAGATGGGAGGTTAGGGACCATCACGTAGAGCTACCTCCCCAACTGACTGGGTTTAGAGAGAATGGGAAACAATATGTGACTAAGATGGCTGCCAAGATGGGTCGTGGTGTAAGTGTTGTTTAAATTTAATTTGTAAACTAATTTTCATTTTCATGGCGTTATTGTCTGGACTAATTAATTTGTTTTGTAATTTGTAGTTTGATGGCCTGGAGATGCTATACTGTGCGAGTGGCGGTTGATAAGTGTCATATCTTAGTGAAATTAGGGTTGCATTTAAGGCACTTATCTTGCACTTTTACTAAGAATATCCATAAAAATTTGCCCTAATCTAGTTAGTTTGTATTTAGCACTTAGCATTAATGCTGTTTTATAATTCTTGAAGATTCATCCAATCTTCTTTTGTATTTTGCTAGATTTCGAGGATTTCCGGGGCTTCCGAAAACAAAAAAGCAAGCAAATAGGGATCATAAAGCAAACCTGGGAGGTGCATTAAGCAAAACAGGCCCAAGGCCCAAAAAGAATTCTCCAGAAGGTGCATTTAACTAGCCCAAGCGAGTTAAATAGGCATAATATGCTCGCCTGGGCGAGTGGACTTCAGCAAGTGGCCTCCAAGTGGGCCAAGTGGATCAACAAGTTGGGCCTTAACTCGCCTGGGCGATTGGAACACACATAAAATGGTCGCTTGGGCGATCAAACTCGACCAGGCCAGCCCCTATAAATACCCAAGCACCCCCCAAGGCCATGACACTTCTTGCAACTCCAATTCTCTCTTCTCCCTTGCTCCTAAGCTTGCTCTCAAGCCTTAGGATTCTCAAATCTTGTAATAGATAGTTTAGGATAGTGAGAGAGGTGAGGATTAGTTTGGAAACTCTGCTGAAACGAAGCGGTGATGAGTCCTTTCATCTATTCTTCTAAGGAGGTTCTCTCCATGCTTGGCTAGCTTCTCTCAAAAGGATTGGATGTAATCTTCTTATCCTTAAGTATCTCTTTTAATATTTATTTATGCATAAGTCTTTTCTATTTATTATTGGTAAATTTATTCCATACTTAATGCTTGATTCTACTTGATCAATAGTTTCATGAAATAAGGTTCTAAGTTTAACTGGAAAGTATTCTTAAAACTTGAACTGAATAATTTACTCTTCACGTTACGTTGCTAGGAATAGAGCATAATGTTTAGATTGCAAATAACACGCGAATATGATCGTAATGCTGAGGTATTTATTTCATATGCAAGGGATCGATATTTGATAAATATTCTTAGGATTCTCAAATACGAGGAATCGATTTGGGGTAATTTTATGTGTGCATCAATAATAAAAGAAAATAACTTATGCATGGTAATATTAATTGAATACTAAGGGTACGAACGATGAAATCCAATCCTACGTTCTCGAATTAATCAAACTCGTTTTATTTTTCGTAATCTTTCGTAACTTTCCATAATTACTCATAATCTTCCGCACTAAATTTATTATTTCCGTTTCTTCTAAATTTTCATAATTTCTATTAGTCCACAACTACATGAAATTCCGTTCACACTCATTGTACATAACTATTAAACTGTTAAACTTTATTTGAATTATCTGAGTAAAAATCAAGTCCCTGTGGAGACGAACTTTTATAAATTTTGTAACTTACAACGACAATTGGTACGCTTGCCAAAAGTCTAACAGCGGTCAAGAGTGGCCGGGATTCAGCATGGATTACTTGCACGAGGAGGTGGGTCGCATTATGTGCATGTTCCAACAGAGCTGTCGCTTGGAGGAGCCAGGGCCACATGCACCCCTATCACAGCTTCAGTAGGACCCACAGGTGTATGTGGATGTTCCCCGTGGAAGAAAGGAGGGACATGGAATAGAGCGTCGCCGGAAAGTCATGCACAATGTTCCTGTGCCCATAGGAGTTCCCAGGCCTCGCATTGATGGTTTTTATAGGCTCTACATACGGCAGTCAGACTTTCTATTACCAAGGAACTCAGCAGCGGGAGATGGGGTATCAGGGGCGCAGTAGCCAGAGTGACTTTCGTCCACTGGCAGACTCGCAGTCACAGAATGTGTATTATGCTACTACTTTGGCCATGGCATCAGCAGATTGTGGGACAAGTAGTGACGTTCCTGCTACGGACTGGAGTGCTGATGATATTAACAACCTGTTGTCTCAGGTTGATTATACTCCTGCTAATTGTGGGGATTGGCCAGGACATGCAGAATTTGGTACCCCGCCTCCTAATTATCCCCACCCATCATCGCCAGACCAGGGAACTCCATACCCACCTGCGGATGTAGGTCGTTCTCAGTCAGGCCCAGCTTAGACAGGCCCTTCTTAGGCAGGCACTTCTGGTGCAGGGTCTTCTCGGCCCCGTGGTAGACGGAGGTTTCCCGATCGTCAAGCACGTCATCAGCAGTGACCACCTGAGTCAGTTTTAGTTTTTTTTTTTACATTAGTGTTTTTTTTTGTTTGTAATGGACTTTATTTGATATTCAGACATTTATAACAGCATTTTCGTGTAATGGTTTTATTTCTTGTCTTAACATAGCACGACCAGTCACGTACAACATTTTATGCTTCGCTGTATGCCAATGAATATAAGTATCGCGTTAATAAAAACCAACAAACACACACACACACACACACACACACACCTCAAACACTGGGCCATTACAACATTCGATTCCAAACAATAGTATATAAGGTGAAGGCTCGCAGTTTGCATAGCTAGTTCCGTGACTGGACACGCCCAACAAATAGGTCATCACTTAACAACCCTAAATAAGGTATGATTGGACATGCCCAACAAATAGGGCGGGACTGGATATGCTCGAATAAGACGTGACTGAACACCCTCAACAAATACGACGTGACTGAAGACGCCCAATTTAGGCGTGACAGAGAGGGGTGTCATGCCTAAATTTGGGCGTCATTGACCCCTATATAAGGCAGACAATCCCACACAACATTCCTCCACAATCGAAATTCGATCTGAATAGTATGACATTCTTAGGAGAAACAAGCAGTCAGACAGACCATTGCTAACTCAAAATTAGCATTCATTTTTCCAAATGGATCAATGAAACACAACGAAACAGGTGTTTATTTTTAATGTCCTACTCCAATACCAATACGGGTTCCTAATGAGTGTTCTTTTCAGACACTCAAGAGTAGGATAAACGACACCCTTATGCTAACCAGTGATCATTTTGTTGATGAAATATACTACAGACAGCCATCCCTACATCCAGGTCAGCAATATTTTTTTTATTCTCTGCTACTCACAAATGATGACGATGTTTGCTTAATTTTAATGTGCAATGAACAAATGATGAGTGTTGGCCCTATAGAAATATTATGTACCATCAACAGAACACCCGATGGTATACTAAACCTACTTCAATCCACCATCGTCCCAACACATGATGCAATGCTATATTACAACGGGAAGTGGAACATACCACGACAAGCCAATTTTGTGGGTTATTCCTTCACTGGAACAAATCCAATAAGATTTGAAATTCCTTCAGGATGCAACATTGAAACACGGAAGGATATAATTAAGCAAGTTGCGCCTGTTGGGGTTACCCCTTATGGAATTCACAACTCACAAGTGGTAAGAAAATTGTTTTTTTGACAGCCAGCCCATTACGCTTATTCAGACAACACAATCGAATATCACATACAAGAGTTGATAACCAATGCAGACATGTTGAATGTGTTAGCCGAATCCAACTACTGGAAACGTTTTTCTCCAATGCATATCCTAGCTATTTTTAGCAAACCCGTTGCCCAAATGGAAGAAGACATGTCCGCTACACAACATATGTGAAACTGCTAATTAGTGTTGTTATTTTCGTATTTCAATTGTTATTGTTATTTGTATTTTATTAAGTAGTGTTTATTAAGTGTGGTTATTTTAATTGTTGTTGTTATTTCAATTGATGGCGTTATTGTATTTTTCATTTCTAAAACAATTTTTGTTATGCGAATTGAAAAATGATGAAAGGCTCAACATATTTTGAAAAACATTAACATACAAATAGTTAAACAAACATCATTAAAAAATCATGAAACAGCATGACGATCAGGACAAGCTCTCCGATTATGTCCAACAAGCTTGCAAATTCCGCATCTGGGGTGTCTTTGACTAGTTTCGACTTCGTCCATCTCGTTACGTATTCTATGGCCTTTGGACGACCCTTTCCACACAACATTTCCCTGTTAGGTATGATAACTGGACCGTCACTCGGTGGAATAGCACCCTCATTACCAATTGGCTACCATGGGAATGAGTAAGCCTACACCAAATTACTTACCAGGAAGACATCATCCACATACTGAAAAGGATTTTGACGAACATGTAAAGCAGCAGTTGTAGCGTGACTGCATGGGTATTTGAAGGACTTAAACTTGCCACATTGACAAAAACGTTCTCCAAGGTTGACTGAATAAGACCTCTCGCAGCCCTCCTCCACCTCAAATTGTGTTTGATCTAGATTATATGTCCATACGTGGTGGCCTGTAGCAAAAGACTGATTATGCCTCATAGCATCAACCACATTTTTGCAATGCCGCGTTGAAGGATCAACTTCTAAAATAGCCGCCTGACCTCTCATTACAAAATATTCAACCAATCTGCTGTACGTGTGCTTCACCAGAGCAGTGATAGGCATGTTTCTTGCTCCCTTCAACACCCTGTTGACTGATTCAGACAAGTTTGTTGTCACATGGCCAAATATCCTCCCTTCTACGTCATATGCATGTGTCCATTTTTCCTTGGGAATGCTATCAATCCATTCTGCAACCTCAGGACTGCTATCACAAAATCGTGCGAACGCTACCTCAAAATCAATTATACAGGGAGTATAACCTACAAAACAAGCATACCATTAACACTAATCGACTTACGGATATATCCATTTAATATATTCAAAATACTTGTTAACCATACCTAAATTCATCAGGGTCTTCTTCAAGCGTTGATTCCTGAACTTTTGATTAAAATTACTAGCAATATGATGAAGGCAAAACACGTGATGAGCATGAGGTGGTTGCCAACCAGCATGATTTGCCACAGCAGATAGTATGCTCCAGTGCCTATCTGAAATGAGACATATGTTTTGCCTCTGGGTTACGTGGAAGCGAATGTTAGCAAGGAAGTATTCCCAAGCTTCCAAGATCTCCCCCTCAACTATGGCAAATGCCAGTGGCAGACATTCATTATTGTCATCCTGAGTCGTGGCAATCAACAATTTCCCTGTATACTTCCCATACAAATGAGTGCCATCAATCTGAATCATTGGTTTGCAAAAATTAAATGCCTCGCAACACTGTTTGAAAGTCCAGAACATGTGATGAAACACATGTTTTCCCCGTACCATTCGATGTGCCACAAAATATTCATTGGTTTGAATATCATAAAAAGATCCTGGTGAAAAACAAAGCATGTAGCCACACCACCTGGGCAAAAATGCATATGATTCTTCCCAATCCCCGTAAATCATTGCCATTGCTTTCTGCTTCGCATACCAAGCCTTACTATATGAAACTCTAAATCCATATGAATGGGTGATCCTTTCCCGAACCAATGCAATCGACACAGACGGTTCCTCCTTAATCATTCCTAACAATGAAAATGTAACATTCACATTAAAATGAACAACCTTTAAGAACCATTGTTGAAGACATATAGAGGAAATTTAAAAAGAACATACCTACTACAACTGAAGCAATAACATCAGAATCAAGCTGTCTATGACCTTGTGAAATATGGTCATTCAGGCAATTGTGTTTGCCACCCCATCTTGAAACAAGCCACTTCTCACCGAACGCTAGTTTAATTACCCTAACCCTCCATGGGCAACCCTCATTATAAGCAATACACCTCATGCTAAACTTGTTAGGCTTGCTCTCAACCACATATGCTTCTTGATGCTTGTAACGACCCGTATATATCCGGTCCATTAACATTGATTTATGGTCATTAAGCGCAGCAATTATCACAAATAATCAATTCGGAAGCGATAAACTAAAATGACGTCATCAACCGTCATTAACAACACCCACTATACATCATATATGGTGAATTCTCTTAATATACACTGTGTATACATAACAAAACTATACAAATCCCTCTCCGGGAACAAAACAATAGGCATATAAACAAAAGTAGAGCGAACATGCTCTCAATCCTATGCCTAAGGTTCTCACAGAACCTATCCCTGCTCGGGCCTCTTGCCCTGAGATCTCTCAGCTGCTCCCTGAGTGTCACCTGCAAAAACATAACCCCCAACAGGGGTGAGATAACAATCTCAGTAAACTCAGGGTTCTTGGAGGTCTTTCCTCCCCCTGGTTCACTCTCATGCATATAATATCAAAATTGGCATTACAACTAGCCATCACAACTCTCAAGCCATAATAACACATATACATATGTCTCAAGGGTTTATTAGTACCCTTTTCATAACATACATCATCATCATTTAGCCATCACGACCTTCAACAGTTCACAACACATTAAAACACAAACACATGTACATGGCACATCTGTATCTATATCATTTATCAATTCCTGAGGAAGCTACATCCATCTATATGAACACTTTTCTCATCACACAGGACTTCCTATTCTTGCCTGAGGAAGATCATCCACTGAAGGGCACTCATTCACGCAGGACTCTCACACACTCCCTGAGGAAGATCATCTACTAAAGGGCTCTCATTCACTCAGGACTCTTAACCACTTACTACCTGAGGAAGATCATCCACTGAAGGGCTCTCATTCACTCAGGACTCTTAACCACTGCCTGATGAAGATCATCAACTGAAGGGCACTCATTCATTCAGGACTCTCAAACTCTACCTGAGGAAGATCATCCACTGAAGGGCACTCATTCGCTCAGGATTTCCACTCACTGCCTGAGGAAGATCATCCACTGAAGGGCACTCATTCACTCAGGACTCTCACACATAAACCTATTCTACCTCCACCCTATCACCGCATATACCTCATAGAGGTTCTTACTAACACAGTACACTATCCTAGTGTATATCTCATTCAACATCATCTCAATCGCCCACAATATATCATTTACTCAGATGTCTACGCATATAGGCATCGTATACATGCCTCAATCACAATCAGTAATAGGACTTACTCAGACATGTACATTCTATTTTATTCCATTCTACTCTATTCTATTCTACTGTCCAGAGAAATCTCATCAATCAACACACATAGTCTCAATCCATGTATATCAAGTACAGGTTTTCAATCCAAACAGTAACTCACAATTTCAATATACATGCATTAACTCATACAATGACCACTACTCTCACTGGAGTATGGTGGAACACAATCAAGGGGAAACACTCCTAAGAACAAAGAGCTTACCTGGCAACGCAGTGCTCTGTTATCCAATCCCTGGACTGTGGTCTCTGCCACCAACACCCTTGGTGTCACGCCCTATACAAAGGCACACACAAGCAAGAATCATTAACGGTCCTCAACCGTTCAAAAGAAAAGCAAAACATTTCCTTTCCATTTAAACCTCTTTGTCTTCTATCTTAGAGTTATCTGAACTACTCATCTTATAGGCTACTCATAGACCCTCAACAAGGTCTATCTCGGCCTAACCAAGGTACTAGAGTCTCCCAAAGACTCTGCACAAGTCAATTCTATCAGTTCAATTGCCTTTATCCAGGCCAAATATCAATACTTATCAAGTTTATCAGAACGGCTATTTCAACACATATTCACCGTTTATTTAGCCTCCTGAACATCTTTTATAAAGGTACCTAGACTCAAACTCATCATTATAACATCAATCTTCCTACTCATACAGATGTCAGAGTCAAAACTAAACTTTATCAATACTCAAGATTCAAAGCTTAACTTTCATGTAAACAGCCTCCTGAGCATACTTCTCTAAAGAATCCAAGCCTAATTCCAGCCCTATCACAAATGGATTACTATTCACCCCCTCAACCATTTCACAAATCAATCGGTAAAACTTGAGTTTCTTACCTCAAAACTGTCGAGGAAGGTTGGAGCATCACTTCTCCAGGCTTTGGCGTCCTTGAATCGCCTTCTTTCCCTTCCAAACTCAGTTTTCCCAAGTTCCCTAGAGAACGGGATCTCTCCGATTGATGGTTTTCTCAAGAAATTGAAGCTGGAATCTAATTCATCAAGAGGTTCTAATCACTTTCCTAGTTGGTTATCAAGTGTTTAGGTCAAGGGATAAGCAGTTATGGAGCTCTCCAAGCTCAAAAATGGAGGAAAACACAAGGAGGAAGAAGAATAAGCAGTTTTGAAGCCCAAAAATGCGAAAATGGCCTTTTATAGGCCCCCCATCATGGCTCCCACGCTACCAGCGTGGCTCCCACGCTACCGGCGTGGCTCCCACTCTACCGGCGTGGCTCCTTCAACTCTAATTCCGTCGCTAATTCCGTCACTAATGCTTTTGCGACAGAAAATCAGCAAATTTAAACTTTTCTTTCTTTTTCTTTTATTTACTTAACCTTGGTTATTATAATGCTCCTTCATGAGGTTCCGCTTACATGCAATTTGTGCATCCTTTTTGGAGGCAAATTCCTATTTAACAAACAACGCATCCCTTAATTGCCATGGACCCTGCACTGAACTGGAACTGGAACCGGTAAAAGATTCTTCTTCGCTTGGATGACTCCAATCAATATATGTGTAATGAGGAATGCCATCCCAAAAAGAACTGACTTCAGCACCTACAAATACAAGTTTTAGACCACTTCATCATATACAAATTTTAGACACTAAAATATTATAACATACACATATACAAACTTTAGACCACTTCATCATTCATTTCAGTCATGTTACATACCTTCAACAAGTTGTTCTGATTGTGTACATCCAACGTCCAGATGATGATGGATTTCAAACGACCCCATATCAGTGTCTGCTTGGAATCCAGTCGCATGCACACCATCATCATCATCATTATCCGACGCACTAGCATCCGCCTCAAGAAGACGATCTTCCATTGCAATGTTTTCATCATCGTCATCCTCTTCATCGTCATCCATAACCCAAGTTGGGTCATGTGAATCTTCCTCAGACACGTTTACAAATGGAGCAACATATGATGCTCTAGGCATAGCAGAATTTAAAGGAACTAACCTGATGGGTAAAACATCATCTACTACAGTAAAGTCTACGTAACTCTAGAAAATCTTTCCTTGGCAGCTTGAAAAATTCTTCCATTAGCAATTCTATGTCTTCATCATCCACAAGTTAAAAACCCATGTACTGTTCACGTTGCCATAATCTTCCCGTAACCAAAGTGATACATTGGTTGTCTTGCAGACCTAATTTTTGTCGTATCTTCTGGTGTAATTCACCCATTGTTGAGTTTTGCTTAATACGTGTCTGCCTTTTCTCCCCTTCAAAAACAACCCCTTGTCACCCTTCAACTTTCCTTCCATTAAAAAATAAGACAACACGAGCAAACTCCTCACCACCTGAACTCATTTCTTCCACTCAATAAAAACAAAAACTTCTTGGCAGAGCTTCGCTGTAGACATAAATTTGAAAAAATTGTGTTACAATATGTTATCACCATTACTCATAAATAAATAAATTCATAAAACCAGATAAACGACATTGTTCGGGTTACAAAAAAATAAAACAAAGATTCATAGAGATACTTTAACAACCCTAAACCCTAAAAACTAAACCCTAGACCCTAACCCTTAGCCCCTTAAACCTTAAACCATAAACCCTTAAACCCTAAACCTTAAACACTAAAACCTACACCCTAAAACGTAAAGCATACGCCTACAACCTAAACCCTACACTAAACTAAACATGAAACCCTATTACATAAGAGTTTAATACAAAAGCCCATTACACCTTAACCCTTAAACCTTAAACTGAACTAAATAAAATTTAAAAAATACTTTTAATTTAACAACCAAACCCTACACATAAAAATACTAAACACTAACCCGTAAACCCTACGCCCTACACCCTAGACCCTCAAAACTGAACCCTAAACCTAAACCGTTCACACTAAACCCTAAACTAAACTAAACCTTGCACCCTAATACCTAACATTTTTCTACAAAACTAAACCATAAACCCTAAAATAGTTCTATGTAACAGTCGCTAACAATTTCACATGGCCCTAACAATTTCATAATATAACATATTAACTAATATGCATAATTAATAAATTAACTTACTTGTTGGCAGAGCTTCGCTGCAGAGATAAGTCACTCACAAACCTAGACCTAGACTTCAGAAACTTCTAAAGAGAAGGCGAGACAGTAAAAGTGACGAAAAATAAAAAAATTTCAGGGTAAAAAAGAGGTAGTCACGCCCAAAATGGGCATGACTGGTCATGCCCAGATTAGGCGTGACACCCCCTTAGTCACGCCTAATTTGGGCGTGACCAGTCATGCCCATTTTGGACTTTCGACAAGTGCACCGATTTGTCGTTGTAAGTTACAAAATTTATAAGATCGTCTCCACAGGGACTTAAGCTTACTCAGTTAATCCAAATAGAATTAAACAGTTCAATAGTTATGTACAAGTAGGTTGAGCGAAATTTCATTTGTTTGAGAAAGTAACATAAAATTACTAAACTTAGTAAAATGAAATATATTTATGGGAAAGCGGGATTGGGTTTCATCATTCTTATCCTTTTATATCCAATTAATATTAGCATGCATAAATTATTATCTATCCTTATTGATGCACACTATTTTACCCCGAATCGATCCCTCGCATTCGAGTTCTAAGGATATCTACCGAATATCGATACCTCACATATGAAGTAAATACCCAGCATTAAATTCATAATCGCGTGCTTTATGCAATCAGAACTTTATGCCCTATTCCTAGCAACGTAACATAATGAGTAAAATCATTGAGTTCAAACCTTAAGATTACTTTCCAGTCTCACTTAGGATTTTAATTCATGAAACTAGTGATCAAGTAGAATCAAGCATTAAGGACAAAATGAAATTACTAACAAGGAATAGAAAAGATTAATGCATAAATAAAGATTAAAAGAGAGACATAGGGTTAAGAAGATTACATCCAATCCTTAGAGAAGCTAGCCAAGCATGGAGAGAACCTCCTAAAGAGAAGAATTGATGAAGGGCCCCATCACCGCTTCTTTTCGGCAGAGTCTCCACGTTAATCCTCACTTCTCTCACTTTCCTAACCTACCTACTTACTAATATTTAAGCTCCTAAGCCTAAGGAACATCAAAGGAAGCAAGAACGAAGCAAATGGCATGAGTTTGCTCTCAAATTCGTCCCCTATTTATAGGAATCCTTCACCAGCCAGCTTCACTCGCCCAGGCGAGTGATTCCTTCACATTTTGGTCGCCCAGACGAGTTAATCCTTATCATCTTGGAACTTGTGGTTGCCCAAGTGAGCCAAATACACATGGTTTGGTTGCCTGGGCGAGTTAATGCCTTAACCATGAAGAATTCTTTGGGCTTTGATGGATTTTGGGCCTGGATTGCTTGTAACACCTCCCATGTTTGCTATGTAAGCTCTTCTTGCTTGCTTTGCTTATTCAGAAGCCTCAGAAATCCATGGAATCTATCAAAATACAAAGCATGATTGGATTAATCTTCCAAAATATGAACAACAACTTTTATACAATCACTAGGTGCTATTTGACTAGGTTTAGGGTAAATTTATAATCAAATCTTCTTAAATCAAAAGATAAGTGCCTGCATTTGAAACATGAATTTAACTGAATTAGAGCACTTATCAGTACACTCTTACAAACATACTTATTTCTATTGATTAGATTCATTGAAAACTATAAAATCAAGAGAGAAAATCATTAAATAGGATGTACGATTCACATTTGTGTGATTTTCTATAAATTTAAAAAAAAAGGAGCGTGTTGAGTGTAATACTACCATTTTTTTATCAACTTCCTGAAATTTGTTTATAATAGCATGAAATTGTCAGAAAATGACAATTTGTGGTCGCTTTAAAAATCTTAAGGGCTCAATTACAAACATTTTACAAGATCAAGGACACAATTACAATTTTTTTAGTT
The DNA here is from genome assembly GCA_013407115.1 of Glycine latifolia. Lineage (NCBI taxonomy): Eukaryota > Viridiplantae > Streptophyta > Magnoliopsida > Fabales > Fabaceae > Glycine > Glycine latifolia. The sequence goes on from CM023951.1 coordinate 21,975,069, forward strand.
TAGGGACCTAAATAAAAACTCCTAAATAGTTGACGGAATTAAATTAACCTTGAAAATTTTCTCACTGTTTAATATTCTTGCAGAGCCTAAATTTGTTTTGTTATTTGGTGATTGAATAAACAGAAACAGGCAGATGTAAACTCACTGCGTTTGTTGCTGGGGTTGTTATGCCATTTGCTGCTATTACTGCTCAGATATGCCTTAGCAGGGGAATATCCTTCTATAGCCACTAGTAATCTACAATTGCCAAGAGGTGATTTATATTTAAGTTTTAATTTTTTTTTATGCTTTTTTATGTTTCTAGCATATACTGGATAGATCTTCTTTCAATTAAAAACACATTGACAACTTTTTGATGCACAAGAGGTGATTTATATTTAAGTTTTAATTTTTTTATTCATAAGAATTGAACATAGTATTAGAAAATTTACAATATTTATATATCATATTCAATCAACTAACCTAGATCCCTGCTATTTTTTTTTGGAATAGACCCCTTGGTATTTAAGCTTTAATTGAGTACATTTGATTAGCTTCATAATTTCTACTAATTACAATGTGTAGAAAAATAAAATGCTACCCAATATATGACAATAATTATGACTTGTTAACTGTTAAGGATGCAGAGCAAGCAGATAGAAAATATTCCTTTTTTATAAAATAACTTGGCCTAATATTTTCTTTTTATGTCTCTTCATCACATGATATCAACTATCGTATCCCACGTTTCTTTATTGCCAATGTGAATTGATCCATCATTAAACTCCATCTTATTTTTTATAGTTTTTTTTGTAATGCTACATGTTTTTATTATTATTTAAATTCCTAATAAAAATTACATGTGAGAAAAAATAATTATACCAAATGACATAGTTTAATATTGCACAGGCTTATCATGTGTATTTTTTATTAATAAATGAATGAATATGATAGAAAGAGTACACAGGCGCATATTAGGTGGTAATAAAATAAATTTCAGAAAAGCAGAGACAATTTAAATTTCGTGAACAAAATTTAAATTTCGTGAACAAATTGACCTTTAGGCAAGTAACAGGCTGAGATATTGAATATATGATTCTCTAATAAAGTGATATACAGGTGTTTAAATAAAAATTAGGAAAACAGAAAGCAACCGTTGTAGTCTCCGCATAACCAACTTTAATTGTTGACTTTATTTCGTTATGTCTTTTCTTAGAATTAGTAAGTTCCACTCTTATGCTAGCTATACTTCTGGCCTAATAATAAATACTTAACATGACAAGTGGAATTAATAACTATGCAAGGATTCTAAGAAACTATCTGATAAAAGCAATTTTTTTACCTAATTAGGAACTTGATTTTTCTTAAATGACATAAATTAGATGGAATCCAAAATGGGTTATAGATACCAATAGTCAAAGACAATAAAAGAAATTGTTCATCTCTATTTTGTGATTTATAGTCATTGCAACACACCTTAACTTTTGAGTTTTGACTTAATAGTAAGTTTTCGACACAATGATAATTATGCATAGGACTTTATCACAGGGAGATAAGAATGAAGATGAAGAGAAGGCTGTGATAGGATTTTGGAGTGCCTTTTCTTGGTTGGTCGGAATGACACTTATCATATCTCTGCTTTCTGAATATGTTGTTGCAACCATTGAGGTACTCTTTTTTTAACTACATTTTTCTTGAAGTGCATAAATTCAGAATTTTCCATTGGCTTGAAGTTAATGAGTTGTCTATCCTTTCATGCTTAACTAGGCTGCTTCAGATTCTTGGAGCATTTCTGTTAGCTTCATTAGCATAATTTTGTTACCAATTGTGGGGAACGCTGCAGAACATGCTGGCTCAATCATATTTGCTTTTAAGAACAAGTTGGTACGATTTATCTATCAATTATTTTGCTAAGCATAAGTTTCAATTTGTATATAGGATTAAGTTTGTCGAGTGTCTTTAATTTAAAACTATGCATGAATGTGATTGAAATTATCATGCAGGACATATCTTTGGGTGTTGCTATGGGATCCGCAACTCAAATTTCTATGTTTGTGGTAAGGCTAAACCATTATTGTCTATTATGTAAGGCCTAAATTAAGCGTGGACATTAAGGTTATGACAACAAATTTTGATTATCTAATTATCAATTTCAGGTTCCATTTAGTGTGGTTGTTGCATGGATAATGGGGATAGAAATTGTTGCAGCCACTTCCGCAAGATTCACCACCGCTCACCAATAACCAGTAAATCACAACTCACGCATATACTAAATATTACTTTTATTGCATATGGGTCTGAATTACAGAGCGTAAGCGTATGATAACAGTGTACCTCTTCACAAGGGAATTGTCCCTTTTACAAATATTATACTCACTGCCGTTCAAACCACAACCCCCTGGACTCTTAACAGATTTACTACCCCCTTTCTAATGACAGAACTACCCCTTTCTAATGACAGGACTACCCCTTATTTGGTTTTTGCCTGCGAGAATACACCCGCCATATAGTTGGGCGGGTGTTATTCGTAACAGAAATGGACTTGGATTTCAATCTTCTTGAAACTGGGTGTCTTGCTTTTACAGTTATTGATCCTCCTTTATTAGAAAAGCCACTTGCACGTGATAATATGGTTGATCGAGGAGAAGAAGAAAATTAGAAACTTGTTAGACTTTTGGCAAGCGTACCAATTGTCGTTGTAAGTTACAAAATTTATAAAAGTTCATCTTCACAGGGACTTGAGTTACTCAGTTAATTTAAATAAAACTTAACAGTTTAATAGTTATATACAACTAGTATGAACGGAGTTTCATATATTTGTGGAATAATAGAAATTATGAAATTTAAAGAAAAAAGCGGAATAATAAATTTAGTGTGTTGGAATTACGAAAGATTACGGAAGCTAATAAGATTAATTCAAGAAAAGCGTAGGATTGGATTTCATCATTCATACTCTTAGTATTCAGTTAATATTACCATGCATAAATTATTTTCTTTTATTATTGATGCACACATAAAATCACCCCAAATCGATCCCTCGCATTTAAGAATCCTAAGAATATTTATCAAATATCGATCCCTGACATATGAAATAAATACCCTAGCATTACAATCATATTCGCGTGCTATTTGCAATCTAAACGTTATGCTCTATTCCTAGCAACGTAACGTAAAAAGTAAAATTATTCAGTTCAAGTTTTAAGAGTACTTTCCAGTTAAATTTAGAACCTTATTTCATGAAACTAGTGATCAAGTAGAATCAAGCATTGAGTACGGAATGAAATTTTCAATAATAAATAGAAAAGACTTATGCATAAATAAATATTAAAAGAGATACTTAAGGGTAAGAAGATTACATTCAATCCTTAGAGAAGTTAGCCAATCATTGTGGAGAGCACCTCCTCAATGGAAGAATTGATGAAGGAAATCATCACCAACTCCTTCCGGCAGAGTTTCCACACTAATTCCTCCTTTCACTCTCCCTAAGCTAAACTATTCTCAAATCACGTCCTAAGCTCCCAACTTTCGAAAATGGGATGCTTTTCTCCAAGGTTTGCATGGCTATTTATAGGAGAGGGTGGCTGCTGGAGTCCACTCGCCCAGGCGAGTGTTTTTGCCTGTTTCTACTCGCCTGGGCGAGTTTAATGCCACTTGCTGATGCCACTCGCCTAGGTGACCAAAATACACATGAGTCACTCGCCTGGGCGAGTTAAACAACTTTCTGGAAGACTCCACTCGTGACAACCAAATTACACTAGTTCCACTTGCCTGAGTGAGTTAAAGCCTTAATAGTGAAGAAAGGTCATGGGCCTTGGACGAGTTCTGGGCCATTTTGCTTCTGACACCTCCCAAATTTGATTTTTAGGCCATTTTTGCTTGCTTTGCTTGCTTGGATGCTTCGGATACCATCGGAACCTATCGAAATACAAAATATGATTGAACTAATCTTCCAAAATGTGAAAAACAACATACATATTTATACAAAACATAAAATAACTAGGTTTAGGGTATTTTAATTAAGAAATTTACTAAAATCAAAAGATAAGCGTCATTATTAAAAACCTTAATTTAATTAAAATATGACACTTATCACATGTAGACTAAGCATATAACACCATCTGCATATACATTTGATCACTTTATCTTTTCATTTTTTTTCCTTAATTATTTTCGCTAATTAAACGATTTTATTGTATCTCGTGTAGGATGGAACTTCACCCTACCTGAAAGGAGTGGTTCTTTTCCTGTGCTACATCATCATTGCTGCATGCTTTTTTGCTCACAAAACTAGTACTCCACTAAATCAGTAAGTATATATATCTTGCTATTCGAAGACAAGAAGTTCATATTACAAAAACAACATTTTACATTGCCGAATTTACGTCTATTGTTAAACAAACAATGTAGAAAAAAAATGCGCCATATTACTTTGTTCATCTTTGTTAAGGATAAATGTACAAACAATGAAGTAATTCATGACTTTATTTCGTGAGAAAAATGATTATACACGATAATTTAAAAAGTTTTACATAGTTATTCAATCATAATTTATCATATATAATAAATTTGTTAATTTTTAAAATAATTATCTTAAAATAATTTAAATGATGATTGAATGATAATGTAAAACTCTTTTACAATATCAGGGCATAAACATTAAAATTTTATTTCATTTGCTCCATTCACAGATAAATTATAAAAGAAACATAACTAATTAGCAGTTTGAACTAGTTTCAAATCAAATGATGGTGGATCTGACCTTGTTAATTATCTGTGTTACAGATCAAGCAAAGAGTAGGGTCAATTTCTGAGCTAGACCATAAATTGGGATGGAGAGGTGCATCTCCTTTTAGGTGGAAGCCCTGTCTTTGAAAGTAGTTAAGGCTTGGAGGTCCACAAAGAAAGTCAGAAAACCATAGAAGATAGATTTGAATTTTCCATATAAATGATATAATAAGGCATATACAGACTATTGTGTGGCATTTGGGGTTATTGGAAATCCCTTTTCCTTTCCTTTAAAGTACCTTTTCCCTGTTTCCCGCTTACTCCATAATGATACCATTTTTCATTCAATGTAGAAAATAAACAGCAAATAAAGAATGTTCTTGCCTTATTTCTTGCCTTTATTATGAAGAAACACCCTTTAAGTTTTATCTTCACGATTTGAGTCTGTTTACTAATTGGCATCATGATGGTTAACTTAATTTATAAAAAGAGTACATATACATCAATATTATAAGGATTTTTTACTCCGTCGTTCAATTATCACATCTTGTAATATATAATAAGTTTATTAAAAGTCATAAATTTTATTGATAGCTTTTTATATTAATAGTACAAGAAATTAAACTCATTTATAAAACATTATGTGTGGAAATATTTTTCTTTTAATAAATGGAGGGCCTCTTCAAAGAGACATGTGCCACTGCCGTCCCTAGTTGCCAATAAAAAGTTCTCACAAAATCGCAAGGTGCAACATAAAAAATGTTCAAGGAAAAATTCATGTTGAAAATCATGATAGAGATTAGAGAATTGCAAACACGAGTTTAATTTAATAAAAGTATTAAAAGTGTTTAATTGACTGTTTAAACTAATCACATGTGCGTCTAACTATAATCACTAACTATTTAAAGTAATCATCAACTAACTCAGCTATATAATAGTAGAGGCTGAAATCTAAATTTAATAGAATGAATAAAAGCATATTACAAGTCTAAAACACGGCTTATTACATGTGCACCTAACTACTATAAGTGATCACATGTGCATCTAACTATAATCGCTAATTTAAACTAATCATCAAGTAACTCAACTATATTATAATAGTTCCACTATTTTTTTTTGGTGACATATATAATAATTCCACTATAATATTATGCCCAATACTTGTTTCGTTGCTACAATAAAAAACTATTTTTAACTCAAACAATTTATAAAGTAATAATTTACTCTTTCGTCTTACTTTTTAATTGCCTGAAAAATTGGGTAGGGTGTTTCCATTGTATATAAGAATTTTATTAGCTTAATGCTTTTCAACATTACTATTCCCACAAAATAAGGGCACACGGTTTCCTCCAAATTAAAAGGAATAATCATTCTACTATTGGAATCATAAAACCCTATGTATTCACACTGTTTTTTTTTTTAATCTTTTAAGACAACAAGGTGCTCCACATAGAGTAGGAGTACGACTAACCTCAGAAACAAATTTTTTTGTAAGTATTTATAGAAAATAAAACAAAATGAACTAAAAAAATAAATCAAACTTTTTTAAATATCTCAACTTTTTGAAAACTCTTGCGTCTAATTTTTTTACGTCTCACTAATTAACTAATTTATTAGAGCTTAAAAAATTTCTCAATATTATTTTACTATTAAAAAATTCTCATAAATTTGAAACTAATTTAAATTGATTATTGTTCACCTTTCTCCCCTTTCCCTCATATCAGAAGCCTCAAAACTTCGCTCGCAACTACATTATTTTAAATAATTTCTAGACCATAAAGAAGAGGAAGACCTACCTTCATGTATGGTGTGATCATATATATTTATTAATGGAGTTCCTTGGGGTATTAGGTAGTGAAGTTAGTTATATGTTATTGACATGACACGTTAATATATGTTATTTTAACTTGCTTGTAACCACAACGTCAGTATTGCAACGGCCATAGGCACAACCTGCCGGTTGAGTTTGGAACTCAACAAGCCTCCACCTATTTCCAATAGCACATTATGTTGGTGTAGTCAAAATTTATTCAATCATAAAGTAATTTTTTTTCCATCCAGGATATCTTCAGTCAAAAACAGACTAATCTCTTGAAATACATGTCTTTAGTCGAGAATATAGATTGATATATTGAAATACAGAAATCTATTTAAGAAATTGACTTTTTTTAATATATATTTTTCTATACATATGAACATGAGAATTAAACATCGGACTATATATTTAAAAAACATAATTATCTCGTCCACGATAATATGGTCGTTGGAAAGAAAGTACATATTTATAGTCATCTATGAAGAACTCTATAAAATAACACCCTCATGTCTCTTATCTTGGCAACAACCAGCATCTATCTTGGCTACCTACAAGTGACAACTATGCCAGCCCAGAAACACGGCTGATTTTTAAATTAAATACAAATTAATTATTTAATTAGCAAAAAGGGACAAATTTCAAACAAATTGGGAATTTGGGGTTGCCAAACACGCCCAAGCTAGGCGTGTTTGGCCCCCATTTTCCCTATAAATAGCCCCAAATTTTTACTTTTCACCATTTCACCTTTTCTCTAGAAGTTACTCTGCCTTCTCTCTAGAACTTGGAAGGAAATTTTCTGCAGCGAAGCCCTGCCGAATTGTCTGAAGCGAAGCGCTATCAACAAGTAAGTTTCTCTGCCTTTTTATATTATATAAGCTGTTATATTTTATAATTAGATAAATGTTAGGATCATATGAATTTGTTAGCGACATTTATGTTAGATTCATAGGAAGTTGTTAGTGCTCGGGTTTAAGATTTATGGTTTAGGTATTGCGGTTTAGTTTTAGGGTTTAGGGGGTTAGTGTTTAGAGGGTTAGGGTTTGGGTTGTTTAGGTTTATGATTAATGGTTAATTGTTGTAGTGTGGTAGTGTTTAGTGAGTTTAGGGTTTTGGGGGGGGGGG
>CM023951.1:21982810-22032195 GCA_013407115.1 Glycine latifolia
GTGGATTAGGGGTTAGGGTTTAGGCTTGAGGTGGGTTAGGTTAGAGGTTATGGTTTTAGGGGTTAGTGGGTTAGGGTTTGGGGTGTTTAGGTTAATGGTTAATGGTGCTTAGTGTAGGTGGATTAGGGGTTAGGGTTTAGGCTTGAGGTTGTTTAGTTTAGGGGTTATGGTTTTAGTGGTTAGTGGGATAGGGTTTGGGGTGTTTAGGTTAATGGTTAATGGTTAATTGTTGGAGTGCGTTAGTGTTTAGTGAGTTTAGGGTTTGGGGGAGTAGGGGTTAGGGTTTAGGCTTGAGGTGTGTTAGGTTAGGGGTTATGTGTTAGTGGTTAGTGGGTTAGGGTTTGGGGTGTTTAGGTTAATGGTTAATGGTGCTTAGTGTAGGTGGATTAGGGGTTAGGGTTTAGGTTAACTGGACATTTGGGGTTTAGGGGTTAGGGGTTAGGCGTGATGGGGTTTAGGTTAACTGGACATTTGAAGTTTAGGGTTTAGGGGTTGGGGTGTTTTGTGCATGGTTTTGTTCAGGGTTTAGGACTTCGGGGGTAGGGTGTTTGTTCTAGGATAAGGCAAATGTTTTGTTCTGTTTACGGTTTATGTTTTTTTGCCAGTAGTATATATTTATTTTTGATTTTTTGGCTAGAAGATAAATAATTTTGAATGCTTTGTAAGATCGGTATATTATTTTTTAACATGATTTTTTATTTTTTGTTATTAAGATACTTATTACATGGCTGATTCATCTTCCACTGATTCTCCGCGCTCTGGATCCGATCATGAGGGTGGGTCCATGGATCCGACGGCCTATGTTGTCGCTACCCCGTATAAGTGGGGTGCTTTGCGTAGGCGTACTCAGCGCACCCACGTTTCACAAGTTGTGTGGAATGAGGGCACAAGTCGAGTGTTGAAGACTCGACGTGGTAAAGTGACAGGGGGGCCACATCACGACGATATACCTGATGTGGTTTCTGATATGTTAGGTCATGCTGGCTTTCTACATGTCGCACGTATGCGACATATTCAGGTATGCAAGTATGAAATGAGTAAAATATTTTAAATTGTATAACTGTACTTGTTAATTGATATATGTTTGTTTTTTTAGATGGATGCTGAGCTTATTAGTGCTCTGGTCGAGCGATGGAGACCAGAGACTCATACCTTCCATATGACGCAGGGAGAGATGACCATCACGTTGGAAGACGTGGCTGGTATTTTAGGATTGCCCATGGAGGGCAATGTCGTTACTGGAGTGACGGTAGCCGACTGGGACACCATCATTGAGGACGTTTTTGGTCACCAACCAGAGGAGGACACGGAGCTGAAAGGTGGATATTTGCGCCTGTCTTTCTTTGACAGACATTTTGCGCACTGGGGTGAGGTGGCTCCTGAGTTGGAAGCCGTGACGCGCTTTACGAAGACGAATATCGCTCGGCTTATTGGATCATGGCTGCTGAGCGACAGATCCGGAGGGAGCATGGTCGCAGCACGTTACGTCCCGTTGCTTGCTGGGGACTTCGAGGACATTGGACGATATAGCTGGGGCTCAGCGGTCCTCGCACATTTGTTTAGACAAATGTGCGAGTGTACAGATCCGCGCAGAAGTGACATTAGAAAATTTCCTTCCACGCTCTAGAGAGAAGGCAGACCAATTTCTAGACAAAACGTCAAATGGTACGAATGGTCACAAGGTAAGATTGTGGGGCTTTTTATAGGGGAAATGGGGGCCAAACACGCCTGGCTTGGGCGTGTTTAAACATGCCCAAGCTAGGCGTGTTTGGCTACCCCAAATTCCCAATTTGTTTCAATTTTACCCCTTTTTGTTAATTAAATAATTAATTTGTATTTAATTTAAAAATCAGCCCAGAAACACTCCTCAAAAAAAGAGCAATATAAACATGTTGATCGGTGTTAGGACAGTTAGAAAGTCCACATTATTGCTACCCCCAAGTTCCAAATACACACAATGATGTATCACATTTGTTTATCCGTAAGAATCAAAGATAGTGTCAGAGATTTTACAATAATTCATACACAATCAACTGAGCTAAACCCCCTTTATATGAGGCACCACATTCATTAGTATAAAATGGTTTCAATTTGGGAAGGAGGGTCAGCATCATCTAGAGCCCCTCATATGGCAATGGAAACAACAATCATAGAGGAGACAAAAAATGTTGCTATCATCTTTGGGGTCACTGGACTTGTTGGGAGAGAGTTGGCTAGGAAACTTCTTCTTTTAGAACCGTCTTGGAAGAAGGTTTATGGCATAGCTAGAAACCCTGAAACACCACCAACCCTTATTATAAGCCCTTGTTACAATTTCATATCTTGCAATTTGCTTAACCCTTTGGAGACTCAGAAGAAGCTGTTTGGCTTGCAAGATGTGACTCATGTGTTTTGGGTCACATGGGCAAGTTAGTTCCCATCAGAGACACAAGAAAGTTGTGAGCAGAACAAGGCCATGATGTGCAATGCTTTGAATTCTATGCTCTCAGTAGCTAAGAATCTAAAGCATATTTCTCTTCAGACAGGAACCAAGCACTATATATCACTGCATCCCCCCTTTGATGAAGAGAAGCTCCAATTTTACTATTACCATGAAGAGTTTTCCAGAATGAGAAAATCCCTTAATTTCTACTATGCCTTAGAAGATTTGCTCATGGAGAAACTGAGTGGTAAGGTGTCTTGGTCTGTGCATAGGCCTGGTTTATTGTTTGGTAGTTCTGTTAGGTCATTTTATAACTTCACAGGGAGCTTGTGTGTTTATGGTGCTATTTGTAAACATTTGAGGCTCCCTTTTGTGTTTGGAGGGTCAAGGAAGTGTTGGGAGGAGTCATATATTGATGGATCAGATGCAAGACTTGTAGCTGATCAACATATTTGGGCAGCAACAAATAGTGACATGATTTCCACCAATGGCCAAGCATTCAACTCAATCAATGTCCCAAGTTTCAGTTGGAAGGAGATTTGGCCTATTGTTGGGAAGATATTTGGAGTGCAAGTTCCTCAAGAAATGCCTGTAGAGAGCTTTTGGTTTTCAAAAGCCATGGCTGGGAAGGAGGAAGTTTGGGAAGACATTGTGGAGGAAAATGAGTTGATTCACACAAGTGTTAAGAATTTGGCCAATTGGGAATTTTTAGATGCATTGTTTCAATTCCCTTTGAAACTCTTAGGGAGCAAAGATAAAGTTGACGGACTTGGTTTTGGTGCAAGGTACAAGACATTGAATTCAATATTGTATTGGATTGATTGCATGAGAGATGAGAAGCTAATTCCCTAGAGGCTTCTTAATTCTTATTGCTAGCTTTGACTTCAACTTTGAAGATGTGTTTGGTACTAGAAATTTATGGAGCACTAGAAGATGGGGTTTTTCCTTAAGAAAATTAGTGGCAGGGTGTGCTTTACATGTGCTGGTTGATTAGCCTTTTATTGCTGCATAGTTTACTAGTTTATATACAGATGGAATCATCCAATTTAATAATATATAAACTTATTTTCTACATTACTATCCCCTGGTGTCACTTATGTGTGGCTACAAGTGGAGGGGTTTCTTTTTCTTCACTTTCCACATTTTCTTTTTGTTCTGTTTTTGCAGTAATCTATTAGGAACTGGTTCAGGTTAGAGTGAAAGAAAGAATTTTATTGAATGTTGGAGACTAAGCTTTTGTGTTTACACAATGATCTTCGAGGGTCACTACCTCCTGACTCTTTTCAATGCCTTGTAACAACCCCGTATGCATCCAGTTCATTAACATTATATTATGGTCTTAAGCGCAACAATACTTAATAAACTTAAGTGAACACGAAAGCATTAAAATAAAAAGATGTCATCTTACGTCATTCAACCCAACTAAAACATTATGTATGGAATTTTGATATACATCCCGGCGCCCGAGTTCTGTTCCAAAAGATACATCATAAGCAAACCCTATACTAGGTTACAAAAGTACAATAAAATTGAGTCAACCGACTCGCAAAGACCGCCTTCCAAAATCCGCTTCCTCGAACCCGACCTCGTCCTATTGTCTGGGATCCTAGATTATTGGCCAACTCGGCCTATCAATTGAGATCCACCGAACAACCCTTACTTGGGTCTCTTACCCTGGACCTCGTCCCCCGCTCTTTGGCTATCACCTGCAATAAATATAATCCCCAACCGGGGTGAGATACAATCTCAGTAAACTCATGGTTCTTGGAGACTCACCTCCCCCTGGTTCACTTCCACAGTACATAGCATTTAAATAGGCATTACAATAACATAGCCAACCCGGCCTTTTAATAAAATCATAGCCATCCCGACTTTCATAAAAACATAGCCATCCCGGCCTTTTAGTAAAAACATGGCCATCCCAGCTTTCATAAACATCACATGTATATAATCACACCCATGTGCCATTCCAGCACAGATATACAAGTTCACCAGTGCACATCTCATGCACAAAGGTATATCAACCGTGCAAATCTCATGCACCCGTTGTAACACCCCGGACGTGTTATCATTAACAATATCATAAGCGCGCTATCAGCGTTAAACATACGCAGTGCGGAAGCAAAAGAATCGTTATTCTTGATGTCATTATGCATGGAATATAAAAACCACATACAAAACCTCATACACAAGCCCCTACTGACCCAGATAATAAAACTATAACAAACATAGGCAGAAAACATAAAACTGAACCAGAGATAATCAGGAGGTATATACTCAGAATCTGTACATATACATGCTCAAAACAAGACCACATCGGGTCATACATCAAAATATGTACAGAACTATGGGTGTACACTCACACCCTATACAAACAGAGGTCAAATAAAGATACTTCTAATCTTCATCTGCAGCCCATGACCACTCCAGCACTTTCAGCTAGGGCCTCCTGCCCTGTGGTAACTTCTCTCCTCTAAAGCTCCTGAAACCACAACCCACAACAGGGGTGAGATATACATCTCAGTAAGCTCAGGGTTCTGGGATATCCTCCCTTACCCTGGTTCACCCCCCCTACAAAACACAAAGAAAGAAACATAATAAAGCTCAGGACACCGTCCTGGCTATTACACCTTCCCCAGCTCTCTGGGTACTAACTGGATGCTATCAGCATCGGAGGTATTCCACCTCATACAGGCTCTCTAGCCATCATAGACTCGTCTCACAGAGATCTCACAGAGGTACTATAACATAGTGCCCACACTAGGACACTTCACATACCAGAGAGGCACTGCCTCATCTCTGAACAGCATTGCCTGAGTCACCTACTCAGGACTTTTCATACTCACAATGCCTGAGGAATCCCTCAACTCAGGACTTCCAGAAATCCAGATATGGCTCATCTAAGAGACCTTAGGCTCTCATCCCCTCGGGAAGCCCTCTCTTAGAGATACAACATATCTGTCCACTGCCTGGCCTCTCCAGGACTTTACATAGCACATGCCTGGGCAAGAACATCCATATAGGGCAATCACCTCCAGGACTTTCAATCCTCTGCCTGTGAGAGACAATCCACATCCGGGAGCTCTCATCCCACAGGACTTCCATCTCAATTGCCTGGGGAGTCATCCACAACGGGAGCACCGTCCACCAGGACTTTCCTCTGCCTGTGAGAGACAATCCACACCGGGAGCTCTCAATCCCACAGGACTTTCCGCTACCTGGGAGAGACAATCCACACCGGGAGCTCTCAATCCCCCAGGGTTATCCATCAGCTGCCTGAGAGAGACAATCCTCAACGGGAGCTCTCAATCCCTCAGGGCTTTCCACTACCTGGGAGAGACAATCCACACCGGGAGCTCTCAATCCCCCAGGGATTCCTGCTCAGATACCTGAGAGAGACTATCCACTCCGGGAGCTCTCAATCCCTCAGGATCTCCAATCCACTGCCTGTGAGAGACAATCCACATCAGGGAGCTCTCAATCCCACAGGACTTCCAATCACACTGCCTGAGAGAGACAATCCACACCGGGAGCTCTCAATCCCTCAGGACTTATATAATCACTTGCCTGGGAATAACCCTCCAGGTCTTACACATAACTGCCTAAGGGAAACCTCTGTGCAGAGCCATCCACCCTTAGGACTTTAGTGGAGAGCAGTGGCACCTCCCATGGAATCTCAGCTATTCCAGGGAGTCCTCAAACTCTTCCTCTGGCTAGGGAACCTCACTAGCCCGATACTATCGCAATATCCTCTAGGTTCCATCACCTGCAACATCAGGTACATATACATTCTCACCCATCTCGGTGTCTAACCTAGGATTCCTCATGCAATCCTATATCTCGAACGGTCTGAGTATCACTCCAAGAACCGTTCCTCTAGCCTATCAGGCTTCAGTCCACAGCATGCCCATAACAAAAGCAATACAAGCATGGCATGCATGAATCACCCACTTGGGTGGTAAACAAGAGAAAGGGAATAATCCCCAGAGCGATGAGCTTACCTGGTAGTAGTGCCTGCACTCCAGCCCCTGGACAATGGTCTGCTCTTCTGACACCTCGTGTCAAGCCCTATCAAGGCACACAAACATATATCACAGACCATTCAGGCACATAAACAAACAACAGCTCATCAACAGCCCTCAACTGCCTCTCAACATGGCTCTTGCACGTCTCAATTAAGTGACTCAGTCCAAGTCACACATGCACAGCCTAGAGCCAAAACCAACAATCACCAAATCACAAACTGAAAGCTAATCCTTCCTCCTCTCATCATTCTAAGCACTTCTCTCAACTGGACCCAGAGCTAATTCTAGCTCTATCACAGATGGGTCACTATTCATCAAAACCCCCAAATCCAAAATCAATCGGAGAAACTCGAGTTTCTTACCTCAGAACTGCCGAGGAAGACCTCTGGGCTGCTCTCCCTATCCTTGGCACAGCTGAAACCCCGCTGTTCCTTGCCCAATCTCGAGTTCTCTCCACTTCTCTGAAGGTTCCTCAGAAACTGAAGGTTTTGGTGAATTGGAGGAAGGATTCTCGCTCTCACTTGGTTTCTAGGCGATTTACTAGGCTTTGGAAAGTGTTTAGGCCAAGATATAAGGCCCTAGGAAGCTTGGGAACAGCTTTAATGGAGGTTGGGGTCGTGGGGAAGAAGGAGAAGCTTTTTCTTCTCTGAAAAACGCGACCCCCTTTATATACTGGCTGCACCGACCTTCCCGCGCGATCCGCGCGGGACACCGCGCTATCCGCGCCAGCTGCAAAACCCTCTGGCGCCATCAGCGCCACCTTCACGCTATCAGCGTGAACCTGCCAAGCCTGTGGCGCGATCCGCGCCACAGCCCGCGCCATCCGCGCCAACCTCTAAACCCAGTTGGCGCTGCCAGCGCCAACCCTGACGCTGGTAGCGTGGAAAACCAGAGGAACTTGGCTTTCCAGGCCACTTCCCGCGCCACTCGCGCCACACATGGCGCCACCCGCGCCATGTTCCAGGAAACCTGGCGCTACCCGCGCCAGATCTGGCGCTGTCCGCGCCATACCCTTCACAGGGTTTTCCTCTGAAAATGCTGGCGCTATCCGCGTGGGATTTGGCGCCAGCCGCGCCACAGGGAGGGTCCTTACACCCGTGCACATCTCATGCACTCGGACGTATATGAATTCTCGAGAAGCTCATCCCTGATGAGTCTTACACTCTCATATATGGTCCGCTTCCCTGGCTAGAGGACTTCCTCAATCACAATACAAACATCACACTGCAAATCATTTACATGTATGTTTCAATCAAAAAGCAGTAACACACAATTTAAATACACGCGCTGCAGCATACAATAACCATAACTCCTCAGAAGTATGGTGGAACACAATCAAGAGAGCCAACTCCCAAGAACAGAGAGCTTACCTTCTCTGATTCCAGCACCTATCCTCTCAGCCGCGTGTTTACGACCACCAATATCTTCTTTATCAAGCCCTACACCAGGCAAGAAAGATACAAGAACGGTTCTCAACCGTTTCATGAAAAGAACTTAGTTCTTTTCCAGATCTGAATCATATACCACCAACCAGTGACTTGTAAACCCCATAAAGATCTATCTGGGCATAACAAAATACCCAAAACCCAGAAAAGTTAGCTTTGAAGGTTGAACCTTCACCACAACAACCTCCTAAGCATACTTTTCCAAAGAAACATCACCCAAAACCAACCCTAACTCATATGGGTCATTTTTTCTCTTAAAACCAAACTCAAAGATATGGTGAAACTTACATATCTTACCTTAAAAACAACAAGGAAGGCTAGAGGACAGCTTCTCCAAGCTTAGACGTCCTTATCGTGCCTTCTACTCCTTAAAGGTTGAAACTTTAAACTTTCCTTTGGAGAAATGATCTCTTTGCCTGATGATTTTCACCACTAACAAAGATTGGAAACTAGTTTGTAAGATGATTCTCTTAAATCCTTATGTTGGATGTGAAGCTTTTAGGTTAAGGAAATGTTATCTAGGAAGCTTTTCTCACTTTAACAATGGAGGAAGTATGGAATAAGAGAGAGAAAGTGTTTTAGCAAAGACGGTGAAAATAAAGTTTCTACTGAAATATCTCACTCATGCATATCTTAAATATCTTGAAAATTGACACGCGTCAGATCGTACTATGAGGATCTTCCCGCGCCAAAAATACCAGCAAAGAGCCAACATGTGTCACTGAAAATACAATGAATATACTGCAAATAAACCAAGAGGGGGGTGAATTGGTTCAAACTTGATATTAAAAAACTTTCTAAAACAAATTGCAGAATTAAAAACTTGGATCGTATCACTAGTTCACCCTTTTGTAAAGTCCAGAAATCTTTCTTCAATCAAGATCAACCTTTGATATGAATGCAATGACAAAATTTGTTTCTTTGATAATAATATTTGATTTCACAAAGATATGCAAGGAAACATACAGAATTTTAAACAAGAGACAATGTAATTATACTGGTTCACCTCTCAATCTTGGAGGCTACATCCAGTTGCTTCCAACCCACACTAGGTTAGAGTAATTACTATATCAAAGAATCTTTTACAAGCAATTTACAAGTGACTCTCTTTATCAACACTAGACAAAGATACTGAATTCTAAAACCCTATTAGAATACAAATCACCGAGATCCTGAGAGCTCTACTCAGAACCTCAAACCTAGAGAATCCTACTCTAGTATGCTTGAAAAGAAACAAATTGATATATCACAATACAACAGAAAAATGTTAGAACATCTAAAAAGATAGGTTCAAGATAAACACAACCTGTGATCTTTCATGTATGAATGAATGAAATGAATTGAGATTACCACACTCTCCAGGTTGTAAAAAACAATAGCTCAGAATCACTATCTTGAAAACCTTCTTTTCTTTAACACTTCTTCACAAAAAATCAGAATTCTTGATCCTTACAAGAAATGTTTTTCACTCAGAAATCAGTCTTTGAAACTCTTAGAAACCTTTTTGTCTTTTGGGTAAATCACTCATGTGTATAGAACAATTCATTCAATATCTATTTGTAGAAAATAGACTTACAAAGCTTTATATAAAACAGATTTAACTAAGAATAATTGATTAATCTGCTGGTGTAATCAATTATTTTGCCATATGTAATCGATTAAAACAACTAAATAATCGATTAATATGTTCTTCAGCTTTCTGGAAATGATTTCATGAACAAAATAATCTATTAAACAGTACTGTAATCGATTAAACTAGAACAACATCAAGATAAACGAATTAAGATAATCAATTATATAATGAGATAATCGAATATTCCAGTGATGCATGGTTTTTCATAAAACACTATGTAATCGATTACAAGAACTCTGTAATCGATGTGTTGTTCAAGGCTTTCTCCAAGGTCTACATTCCTCCCATTGGTTCCATTGGAGATGTATTCCTTGAAAAGGAATACTCCAGTTCTAGAGACAAACAATTTTTCCTTAGAGGTGTTGTAGAAATAGTGTCCCTTAATTCTCCTCAGGGTATCCCACAAAGACACATTTTTCTGATTTGGGTTCCAATTTATTTGAAATCATATGGTTCACATAAACATGACAACCTATATCCATAGAAAAGACATGTTTGGTTTTCGCCCTGCCCATATCTCACATTGTGCCTTTTCAATTGCTTTTGAAGGAACACGTTTAAGTGTGAATACAACTATAAGTAATGCATATCCCTAGAAAGAGTGTGGAGTTCTGACCGACTCATCTTGGATCGTACTATGTGCAATAGGGTCAGATTTCTTCTCTTAGACACACCATCCCATTGTGGTGTTCCGGGTGGAGTGAGTTGGGATATAATCCCACACTCTTTCAGATAAACATCAAACTCATGGCTTTAGTATTCACCACCATGATCTAATATGGCCTTAATACTTTTGCCGAGTTGGTTCTCTACCTTGTTCTTGAACTCTTTGAAATTTTCAGAGGTTTTTTTATTATTTTTGTTTCATAAGATATACAAATCCATTTCTACTGAATTTATCAATATATGTGATGAAATAAGAGAAGCCGCCTCTAGCAAGGTGATGCAGGGGTCCACACACTTCACTATGTATTCATTCCAATAGATCACTAGCCCTCTCACCTTGATCGGTGAATGGGGCCTTAGTCATCTTTTCCAACAGACAAGATTCACACACCTCAAATGAGTCCAAGAGTCCATCTTTATGGAGCTTGGAGATGCATCTGTCACCTATATGGCCTAAATGACAATGTCAAAGGTATGTAGGGTTCAAACCATTTGGGTTAACCCTTTTCCACATTTATGTTATAGATGGGTATTTCAAGATTTAGAACATATAGTCCATTACTCATAGCCGCACTAGCATAAAAAACATCATTCATATAAATAGAACAACATTTGTGCTTTATTAAAATATGAAAATCCCTCTTGTCCAAGCAAGAAATAGAAATGATGTTTATGCTAATAGATGGAAGATAATAACAATTATTTAATTCCAAAATAAGCCTAGATGACAAAGTCAAAACAAAAGACCCTATAACTAAAGCAACAACTTTTGCTCCATTTCTCACTTGTAGGTCCACTTCGTCTTTGGTCATTTTCACTACTATCCTTTAGTTCCTCCTCATTTGTACAAATGTGAGATCCACATCTAGTTTCCAATACCCGTGATGCTAAAGTAGACAAATCAACCTCAATAACATAGATACCAAAAGTGGAAGTCTCACTTCCCCTTTATACTCTTGCACTCTTCTAGGTATATCGAACATTTCCTCTTCCATTGCCCAGTCTTAAAGGATTGGAAGCAGGTTGCAATCTAAGCTACATCATTGGCATCCTTTTTGGCTAGAAGTGTTAGGCTTTGAAATTTTCTTGCCTTCACAGTTTCGTATAAAAATGGGGCCACTTCTTGCCCTTGCTTTCTTCCAGATTGTCTATCATAATGGCTCTAGATGTGTTAAATTTATCTTGCCTTGCTTGATCCTAAAAGAGAAATTTGAGGTGTTCAATCATATCAAAAGCCTCCATGTTCTCATGGTGATTTTGCAACTTTGAGCTAATAGTAGCAAGCATGGGACATTTGACATCAATGGTGTCGTTCAGGTGCTTCTAATAAGCATTCATGTCAACTCTTGAAGCATTAGCCATAAGTGGCTCAAGAGTTTGCTCATCGAGCACATATAGCTTACGTATTTGTTTGAGGACAATCATCAAATTCTATACCAAACTAGAAAGTTATTTTCAGATAACTTATCATTCTCTAGGACCTAGCGCAATGACAGTTTGTTTGCAGACATGGTAATTCTAAAACATTAAGTATCACAAATTAAAGCATATTTAAAAAGGACTTTCATTAAATATAATCCCACTATTTTATTAAAATCAATAACCCTCAATTATTGACTCAGAAATCTTATTGGAAGACTTTCTAGTGGGCCAACGTCCATATTTCACTTCATCTTGAGAAATTTTTGGTTGATCACCCAAAACTTATTTATTTAGGTAGGAAGGTCCTCTTCAATTGCATTCCTATGCAACTCTTGGATTTGTTGGGTGAATTGTTAGTATGTAGGTGTCCTAGAGACAATTTGTTTCATCAGATGAACACCTCTTGCTATTTATTATTTCATGGTTAATAAATTTGAGCAAACTTTATCTTTATGATATTTATGTCTCACTTATACTTTATAGTAATATGCGTTTAAAGATAAAGCCGGTAGGGCTTAGATGACTTCTAGTTGACTTGGGAATCTATGCATAGTAAGAGATCATGAGGAGTCTTAGAGTCAATAGAAGAATATTCTTAGTTATGTGAAAAGATATATTTAGTTAACTAAGAGAGATGATAGTCTATCCATTCTCTCGACTAAATGCGAATGACGATATGAGGGATGGTTCCAGCACGGTATCCAAATCAGAAAGGTAGATGACTTGATCAACTCAACTAGTTCTGGGGCCGCAGAGTATTGCTAGTGTCTTATGTGGTCATTAAATGAATTGGGCCTGTTAAAGGAGTTTAATTGGTCAAACTTCATTTATGTCAATGACTAATTGGGCCTAATGGGTCACACACAAAAGGTTGTTCTTGATTGCGTATAACTAGAAAGTTTGAGCCAATAATAGTTATTAGGTTTTTTAAGACTAAAGGTGTAATTGGGTTGGAGTTGAACTCTAAGTCCAATTAAAGCATGCATCGCATTTGGGCTATTAGTGAGAAATTAATTTCTACACTAATAGTCCCAAATGTGTTAAAAGGCCCAATAGGGTCTTGGGCCATGAGTCCTAGTAAGTCAATAAGTTGACTTGACCAAAATGAGTTTTAGGCAAATTCGAAATTTGATTTTAAAATTTGAAATTTTGAATTTTAAATTCGAATTCAAATTTAAATTATGAACTAGGACAGAGATTGAATTTGAATTTAAATTTAAATTTTAAGTTTCAAATTTAAATTTTAAGTTTCAATTCAAGAGGTTAGGTTGTAAGGATTATTGTGAATTACCCAAAACTATATCCAATAAAGATTGGATAATGTTTCTTCCAACAACTTTTTTATTTGAATTACTATTTTAAATAAAATAGATAAAGCAACAACCAAGGGATATGATGATAAAAGGTTGAATTTCGAATTTATAGATCCTAGGGCTGATTTTGAGTGATTGAGTTTGAATTCTAATCCTAATAAGATTACAAGATAATAGGCTTCTAGGATAAATAACACTCGACTTTGATGTTCTATGATAATTGTCTTTCAAGAAACAAAGTTCTTGTTTTTTCCTTTCTTCTTCATCATCTTCTCTCCTCCATTGTGCAACCTTACCTAACCTCAAGACACCATCTTTTGTCTTGATAAATAAACCAAACACTTGAAGCCTCCACCTTGCCATTGTCTAGCAAGCAACCAAGTGAAGGAGGATCAAGAAAGAGAAGGAGTTCTCTCAAGCATTCAAGGTACAATCGTGTGGATCACCATTGGAGGGCATTATCCTTTTGAAGCCTTTCAAGCAATCAAAAAGGTATTTCTAAAACCTTAGCATTTTAATGAGTAGATTCTAAACAAGTTTCATGAGGGCCGTAAGGAATTATGGGTTCCGCAATGAAGAACAAAATATAAAAAAATTGTTTTTCACCCTTATGAACATGTTCCATAAACGTCATGGAACATGCATTCTTACTTTCATGAATAACTTCTTATTCCAATTTATCTTGTAAATTGATGCCCAACTCATGCCTCCAAGTCATTTCAATCTTATTGACCCTCTAAGGACTCATGGTAATCATGCGACCAATACGCTCTAATTCCACTGTTGGGGTTTCGTGGTCTATCATTCAAAATTTTCAAAAGAGACCATGAGAGGAAAGAACCCCATCCCCTGTACAATGAATTATGCAAGAGTCACTAAGAGTTTAGAGGTTGCCTTTGGAGCGTGCTTTCAAACCATGGGATTGCTTTTGATCACCAAACGTCAAAACTATGGCGCATCTACTTAGTCCACACAAGTAACAACAAAAGTGGCTAGATCTTGGTCTAGTTGACGATAGACGCATAGGGATTTTGTATGACACACTTTTCTCTCTTAATAATAAAGGATTTGTCTAATTGACCCCAAGTAAAAATGGGGTTAAACAACCCCGTCTTGAATAGTTGATAGAATTTAGACAATTGTCTTATTCTAAAATTCTATCATTAATGATATGATTATCATATTAAATGCATCATCTTTAATTTCTCTTTCATATCATTTATGTGTAAAATTAAAAATTTATATTTGTTAATTAAAAGATAATAATTAACATTATAATAAAATTATAAAATATTAAAATCTTAGTTTTTTTAATTCAATTTAGGTAAATAGTTATTATAAAAAACAAACTTTAGGAAAATAGTTTTCATTCATTTTACAACTTCTAAGTATAATACCTTAAATATTTTTCCAGTATTTTCATTATAATTATAGATAAAGAGTATGACTTTTAATTATGTTATATATAAAAATTATAAATATTTAAATTATAGCCATATATATTTTTCCTAAGGTAAATAATATAATAATTAAAATAAATTTATTAAGATTTTGATATTTTATAATTTTATTACATATATATTTAGAGTAAATTACACGCCTCCTGTGTTTTGTTCAAATTTCTCCCAATACCCCTCCCTTTTTGCACATTACTTTTACCCCCCTCTGTTAACGCTGTTAACTAATGTCAATTGAAATATTTCAGCAGAAAAAAGTGCCCTTACATTTTTATTGTAAAACCCAAATAATCCTAAATCAGACAAAGATGAGAAGCGCGAAGGGGACAAAGGCGAGAAGCAGAATGATGGCGACGTAGGTGTGTGAGCTTCTGCAGGCGAGGGTTCCGAGCTGGATCTACGTGACGTTGAAGAGCACGAGCATGATGAAGGTGCAGCCGATGATGGTGAGGTAGTGGAAGGAGATGGTGCGGGAGAGGCGGATGGTCTGATTGAGGGCAAAGGCGACGAGGCTGGAGAACAGGAATGAGCTAAAAGAGTAGACGTGGAAGGAGACTTGGTTCTCAGTGATGGCAGCGGTGGGGGCGCACGCTGCCACCTCTTCCGCCACCATCAATAACCTCTACCCTCTCTACTGAACCCAACAACAACAGAACCTTCCTGTAATGTTTCTAGATCCTTCCTCCCAGATCACCCAACACCAAACAATAACAGAACCTTCCCATAATTTTTCAGGTTGAGAGGAAGAAGATGAAGGTATTTTAGACATAAAATTTTATTAAAAGTCATGTGACTAGCATGTGCCTATTTTCTGTTAAATTATTTAATGGTGTTTAGGAAAAAGGGGGTCTAGGTAATGTGAGTTAAAAAATTAAGGGATTTTTTGTAGGGTGCAAATAAGGAGGGGTATCGAGTGAAATTTGTAACACCCTGAAATTTTGAGTTTCTGAGATAGGTGTTTGATATGTGTTATGATGCTTAGTTGTTTGATTTATTTTATAATTGCTGTTTTATGTGCTTTTTATCTTGCTATGAGTGTTGGTGGATGTTAGAGTAAGTCAACTCTGTAACACCCCAAAATTTAGAAAATTACAGACAATTACTAAGAGTAAAATGTTAATAAAAGGCAGTAGAAAAATTTAGGGAAAAATGACAAGAACGCCCCTAAACAATTTCATAAATGACATTTATATCCCTAGGGTAAAAATGACAATTATGCCCTGAACAATTCTAGAAATGACCAATGTATCCCTAGGAGAAATTACCAAAATATCCTTGGACAATTTCAAGAATGACAGTTAGGTCCTTGAGACATTAAATGACCAAAATACCCCTGGATATTTATAAGAATAACCAAAATACCCCTAGATATTTTAGTAAGATATTTTAGGACCTTGAACAAATGGGGAAATTACCATCATGTCCCGAGGATGGTAAATTACCAAAATACCCTTATGTCAAAAATGACCAGATGACTTCAGAAAATTATGAAAACCTGAATATAGGATGAAATATCCTCAGATAAGGAATTATTAGCAAGGTAGGGAGCAGAGAAACCTAAAATAAGATCTCTACGAATTTTAGAAAATAAGTTGCAAAGAGCTTAATCTGAACTATCTTGAGTGTCAGAAAAATTATAAGAAAAGTATAGACATGATCTAAGGAATTTCCTCTTAATTATGGAAAGAATAAGTGTTCTAAATGAGTTAGTTTAGTAATTTTAATAACTCAAAGTAAAATAAAATATAAAAAAAATTCTTAAACTAAAGCTACCCCACGGTTTAGGCCAAAGAAAATTGAAACATATTGCTTCCAATAACCAAGCTTGACCGTGCACTTCAAGGAAGAATGAAGAAAACTTTAGAAACATGTAGAAATAGGACACTTGGACAGCCAAGAAACAAGGAGGAATGCAATTGGACCATTTGGAAAAGATAGGCAATAATAACCTTGAAAACAATGTAACAAAAATCTACAAGATACAAAGTATCTAAGCTAGCACACGTACAAAGCAAGAAGGCAAGAGAATAATGTGGAAAAATCTTGATATAAGACACTTATAGGGATAGGAAGCAAAGGCCAATAGAAAAACTCCAACAAAAAAGTTAGTTATGATGAAGTCTTGTAATATTTTAAGCATGAAGGGACCAAGTGGGGGGCTGATTTACACGTCCAAAACATCCCACTTTCAGCCACCTTTCTTCCACAAAAACAAAAGCAAAACATAAAGGCCAAATACCAAGCAAAAAACCGTGAAGAAGCTAGGAGCTTTTAAAGACAAGTAATCAAATTTTCACCAAAGAAAGCTAAGGTATGGGAAAGTATTTGGTTTACATGGTTTAGATAATTAAATAGGTGCTGTTATGCCTTATTTCTATATGACTTAATCCATGCTATCATTCATTTTTACAAGATTTAAATTATACAAGTATTTGTCTAAATAATGCAATGAATGGAAAAGGAAGCAAGAATGGCTAATTAAAGTTGTAATCCTCCTAGACTTAAAGACTAGGTAGATTGAATAATAAAGTAATTAAGTAAGTTAAAGAATAATTAATTTGAACTTAAATAGGTGGCTGTCCAAAATACTTAATTCTACTAGGAGGTCATAGGATTACTTAGCTGTATGTAAAATTTAATGTTGCTGTATAAATTATTATGTTGCTGTATGCTGTAATTTTAATTAAGGTGCTGTTGTATGCAGTAACTTAATGTGACTGTATGATATTTTACTACGTTGCAGTATTTGAGGTTGCTGTATGATATTATACTGCTGTACGTTGCTGTGTGTTACTGTTGTATGTTACCATGTTGCTGTATCTGTATTTGTAATTTAATGATATTGTATATTTTTATGTTGCTGTATTTTGTATTTGCAACGTAAAGTTGCCGTATGCTATTTTTTTTTATTTATTCACTTGATGCTGAACTACGATAAATATCCTGTTGTTTGGTGGTTTAGGATTTTGATGATTAAGAAATAAATTAAATCTTGAGGATGAGAAACAAATTAAGAATCATGTTATGCTGATAATTGGAATTCTCGTATTGTTGAGTGGTTATGGATTCCGTAAGTTGTATGGCTGAATGCTGAGACTATGGTGTAGAATTTTATGAGATGAAAGAAATAAGCTTTATATGTTGAAAAGATGTTTAAAGACTGGATTAAATAAATCATCCATGCATTTCATACGCATATACCTGGCGGGGGTTAATCCGTGGTGTTATGCCTGGGCGGGGCTAAACCGTGGAGTTGTTGTCAGATAGCTAAACCGAGTCCATGCGTTCAGAGATTGAACTGGGGGGTAGTGTGTTTCAGGGAGGACCACACCACCATGATGATCACATAGGTGGAGGTGACATTCCTACGCGCCCCTGCCCTACCCCGACTGATTGGATAGGTATTTGTTCCACCAGAGTGGGTGAGGCTATCTTGACTGTGGCCACTAATGATGATTTTATGAGAAGCTGAGATCTCAGTCATGCATCATGTAATAAAGAAATCATGCATCAGCCATTATTAACATCGATTTATGATTATTTGATTATTATTGTGTATTTTATTATTTTGGGCTGTTGTACACCTTTTGAATTATCTAAACTGTGTTTATTAAAATACTTACCCTATGTTTGTGTCTGTGGTTTGACACCTGCAATGACCTCAATTTTATTGGGCGAGCAGAGAAACAGTGGAAGCTGAGATATGGAGAAGCTTGGATGAATTGTATGCTATGTTTGATTTGATGTATGGATGATATCGTTTGAAGTTGCTGCTTTTTGGAACCATGTATTTCGTGTGGAACTATGTTGTTAGTGATCTGTCTTTTATTTTAGATGACTGTACACGGACTGTTATATTTAATTATACTTCTCATTATAAATAAATCGTGGTGAGGATAATCACTTATGTTACTTACGAATCATAAAATTAGTAAGCAAAGCGGAATGAATTTTCGTGAAAAAAAAATTATACTAACCGAATTTTAATACCAAGTGGACACGAGTTTTTAATTAAAATCAATCAAGGACGAGTGAGTAAAGAGAGGCGTTACAAACTCTGTTTAGTCTGTGGTTGCTATTCCTACACGCAAAGTGGACATGTCCTATCAGCGGTGTATATAAGCATAAGAGTGGTGCCCCAGAAGCGTGTTTCTTTCTTTCTTCTTTGCGCTTTTTTCTCCCTTTCTCTCTAAACTTACCCATACCCTGAAATCACTCCTTCTAACCACTCTGAAATACCCTCAACCACCTAGGACCACCGTAGTTGCCACAGAATCCCTACGTTAAGAGGAACCTCGGGACTAGAGTGGAAGTCTTAGACAACCCTTCGTGAAGTTTGAAGAGAACAGAGCCCAACTCTTTCTTTCTTGGCTTCCGTGAGAACGTTGAGTTCGGACAAGCTTACACTTAAGAGGATAGTGTTACAGCACCGCTAGACTGTAAGAGAAGAACTCCTGGTTAGGTAAGAGAAGTTTATTATGTTGATAACAGTTTTAGATACCATAGTTGGGGGCCAGGGAGTCCAACTATGAAGATAACTGCATGTCCCTGTTGTGTGCTATTTTTCCAGAAACACTATGTCTTTTAACGAATGCGATGAAGAATGTTGATGTTTGATGGTGTTCTTGTGTGAAGAGTTTGATGTCATAAGAACTACCTGTTTGGGAAGTTGGTGTTTATTGGTGTAAATTCCTAGAACACCTTTTTAGCAGTGTTCGTGGAGGTGCCGACTATTGGTTGGGTATGCCGGGTTAAGCTTATTATGTAGTATGTACATGCGGGATGTAACTCTTAGTAGTCCTTTGTTGGTGGACGTCAATATCCTGGGTTCAGGGACTCTTTTTGAAAACCGAGGGGTCTGCCAAGTTGTAGAATCTAGTTCGGCTTATCATCTCTTTCAAGCTGTTGGACTCATTTCTGTCCTTTTCTTTAAGAGAGCTACCGGGTTTTCCTACTCAATTCAGCTCATGTCTTTTCTTTAAAAAGAGCTACTGGGTTTTCCTACTCGGTTGAGCTCGTGTCTTTTCTTTAAGAGAGCTATCAGGTTTTCCTACTCAGTTGAGCTCGTATCTTTTCTATAAGAGAGCTACCGGGTTCTCCTACTCGGTTGAGCTCGTGTTCTGTTCTTTGAAAGAGTTACAGTGTTCCTTTCTCAATTGAGTTGGTGTCCTTTTCTTTGAGAGAGCTATCGGGTTCGTAGATAAATAGTCTATTTAAATGGCCCTGGCACGTGTGTCACGCGCCAATAGTGTCAGATGTCAAAATTAGCTAGTTATCATACACACTCGCTACTGGGTTCAGATTACCCACCAAAGCCTACCTTGTACAACTCGACATTCGTAACCCGGATAACCTTGTACAGGTTCATGGAATTAATACAATCAAAAGTCTTACCTGTTGTATCAAGTAAGTGCTGTCTGTTTTAATCAATTACAAACGCTTATGTAATCGATTGCATAGAGCTGTGATCTCATCTCCTCTTCTCTAGCGATACCAAGTTCCTTTCTCAGGTTCATTTCTTCTTTGTAGAGCTGTTAAGCTCGTTTCTTTCTTTATTTAAGAGCTGTCGGGTTAGTGAACCTTGGCTTAGTTTATTTTCTCTAGTGCTACCTAGTTGGTGAGCCATCCCGGCTCACTAGTTTATGTTGTGTCTATGATTGGTGTATAGGTTATAAATGTATGTGATTATGATGTAAACAGTTGAGGTCAGTATATGTGATTATTTTGAGATGATCATATTTGCATTGATACCATGGGGGGTGTATGACAGGTCACCCTTGCGAGGAAGGATTTGTTCCTTGCCAGGTCATACATTGATGATGCCCATGGTTATCGAATGCGGGTGGATATACATAGATACCCATAGGGGTGTATGACGGGTCACCCTTGCGAGGAAGGATTTGTTCCTGGTCGGGTCATACATTGATGATGCTGTGGTGGTAGGCTATGTATAAACATGTAGGATGCCGGGATCGGGTGGCTAGCCTTGCAAGGAAGGATTCGTTCCTAGCCATGGTCAGTGCATTAGTGAGCCTGGGATAGGGTGGTATGTATGTACATGGGGGGTGCATGGCGGGTCACCCTTGCGAGGAAGGATTTGTTCCTGGCCGGGTCATGCATTGATGATGACTATGTGACATACTTCATTTGCACGACAGAAATAGGATGATTGGCTTCAGAGATACGAAAGTACTGGGGGCACGTCTGTTTGGAACTCCTTTACTGAGACCCATGGCTGATCACTAGTGGGGGAGAGTGGCCTGTGCACGACAGAGTGACCCTGACATCCTGCTGCATCATCTGCTTGTAATGGTCTATTTTCGGGATGATACCACATTGTATGCCGAGAAATAAGTCAGGAGTATGCATCACTCTAAGCATTATAGGTTGACTTGTGAAATGTGTTTGGATGGTTTGTCCATGTTGGTTGCATGATGAAATGCTTGGGTGTTGTGATGACGTCGTGATGTTTGAAATGCCTTCTATGACTATTGTTATCTATTATTGTTGTTTTACAAGATAAACTCACCTTTTGCTTTGTTTGTACCGTGTGGACTGGTACTTGTGATGATCGCGGATCTTCGTTCGTGTGAGCAAACAGACAACATTAGGTGATTTGGAGGGAGATCTCTTTTTGGTCGAAGCCGCCGAGCTGCCGAGATGATGATGGATCAGATCCCGGGAAAGAGTTGTGTTTTGCCAGTCAACTCTTCCGTAGATTAGTCTTTTATTTTCTTTCGAAAAAATTGTACTTTTGGATAATTGTAAATACAACTAAATCACGTTTCTACCTGTGAATGGATCGTAATGTTTTAAAATGTACTTTTATTTATGTAATTGCGTCATGGTGATGATTATCTTGTTTACACAAATTTTTACGACCATTTTCATAATGAAACGTAATGGATTTTCATTAAAACCTGTTAATAGAATAATTAAGAGTTAGTGATACTGTAGCGATGAGGCGGGTCGTTACATTAGGTGGTATCAGAGCAGGTCGAACCTTTCGACCAGTGAATTGTGAGTCTGCCCTATGTAACGACCCGCCACGTCGCTACTGTATCACTGACTTTTAATTACGCCATTATCATGTTTTAAGTGAAAACTCCTTCAATTTGATTATGAAAACAATAGTAAATTTTTCATGAGCCCATAATGACCATCATCATGAAATAAACAAGTAAATAAGATACGTATAAGATACCTCGATCATATACATATATATATACATACATACCAAACGTAGCTTAGTTGTAGGTACAATTAATTATGTCTAAAATGTATAAGTTTTTGAAAATAACACAATAAGTTATACAACGAGAGGTAATTTATCAAAACACAGAACATGGCCAGGTTCTGATCCATTCTCATCCCGACAACTCGGCGGCTCCAACCCAAAAGAGGTTGTCTTCCCGGTTACCTACTGCTGTCTGTCTGCTCACACAAACACGATTCATGATCATCACAGGTACCAAGCCACATGGTACAACAAAGCAAAGGTGAGTTTATCATATTAAACAACAAACAATAAATAACAACAGTTAGGGAAAACAATCCGGACATCACCATATCATCACAAATATCCAAGCATCTTAACATGCAACTAACACACACGGGCATCCAAAAACATTCCACAAGTCAACTTATAATGTCTAGCATGATGCATGCTCCTGACTTAACTCTCAGCATGCAATGTGGTACCATCTCATAAATAGTCCATCCCTGTGGTCATGATGATGCAGTAACTTGTCAGGGTCACTCAATCGTGCATAGGTCGCTCCCCCCCGGTAGTGATCAGCATCCGGGTGTCAGAAGGAGTACCCAACAGACGTGGCCTCCCAGTAGCCCGGTACCCTACAACCAATCATCTTATTTTCGTCATGCAAATGTCGTATGTCCCATGGGAACCATCAATGCATGACCCAGTCAAGAACAAGTCGTCCTGGATAGGATAACGTCATGCACCCCCCATGCACATACCGCCACAATCATGGGCTGCCCCAACATGGGCTCATCGATGCACTGACCATGGTCTTTGCAAGGTTAACCACCCGGTCCCGGCATCTCTCATGTCTATACGTAGCATATCACTACGACGCCATCAATGTATGACCTAGTTAGGAACAACCCGTCCTGGATAGGATAACTCGTCATGCACCCCCGTGGGTATCTATGTATATCCACCCGCATTCGATAACCATGGTCACCATCAATGTATGACCTAGTCAGGAACAACCTGTCCTAGATAGGATACGTCATACACCTCCCATGGTATCAATGCAGACGTCATCCGCGTTCGATAACCATGGGCACCATCAATGTATGACCCAGTCAGGAACAACATGTCCTGGATAGGATACGTCATACACCTCCCATGGTATCAATGCATACATCATTATCTCAAGCCATCACATAGGCTGACCTCAACTGCTATCAACATATTCAAATATGTTCCTTATACGTGATTCACAAACACCACACAAACTAGTGAGCCAGTGTGAAGTATTAGGTATCTGGGTTGGCACCTAGATATAATAACTTTAGGTAAGAATCTGAACAAGGTCGGGTGAGGTCAGTAAAGGTTAGTCAAAGGCAGTCAAGGGGGGTTCTTGGGTTTCTATAGAATACCAAGGACGGACTCAGCACTATGCAATCGATTACATAAGCACTGTAATCGATTATAATAGATAGCACTTACAAGACTCGGGTTTGTATTAATATCACCAACCTACACAAGGTTGTCCAGGTAAGGAAACCCGGTAGCTCATAAAGAAAAGTTACGAGCTCTACCGAGTAAGAAACCCGGTGGCTCACAAAGAAAAGGCTTGAACTTAGCGATTCTAAAGAGAATAGTCCATCCCGGGTGAGGAACCCGGTAGCTCTAAGGAAAGGAGATGAGCTTAACCGAGTAGAAGACCCGATGGCTCTTTTCCTGAGAAGGCACAAGCTCATCCGAGTTAGGGAACTCGATGGCTCTTTCGAAGTAACTTGAGCTCAACAGCTCTAAAGTACCACCCTGGGTAAGGAGCCCTATATATCCAAAGAAAAGTAAGCGAGCACTAGCAGCTCTAAGGAAACAACCCGGGGTGAGGAACCCGGTATATAGACGTCTGACAACAAGGACTAAGAGTCATGTCTTGCATGCACACATGCATGCTACTTAAACAGATCAGTTTGGCATACCCATCCCGGTACCCAGCACCTCCACAAACACTACTACAAAGTGTCTTGGGAGTTTTCAGCATCAAAATGCCAACTTTACACACACGCACGGGGAGTTTTTACAGCATCAACTCCCCCATAAGAACACCATCAAGCATCAACACAAAACACCAACCAACAAACATAAAGCATATCACGTCCCATTCATTAAAAAGACATAGCTTTTATGGAGACAACACACACCAGGGACATGCAGTTATCGCATGGTTGGACTCCCTAGCCCCCAACCATGGTATCTAAAGTTGTTATCAAACATAATAAACTCCTCTTACCTAACCAGGAGTTCATTCTCAAGCTTCACGATGGGTTGTTCAAAACTTCTCCTCCTGCCACGAGGTTCTTCTCGAAGTCGGGATTCTGTGGTAGTTACGGTGGTCCTTGTGGGTTGAAGGTAACACAGGGGGGGTTGAGAAAGAGTGGTTTATGGGTGAGTTTAGAGAGAGAACAGAGAGAAAACACAAAGATGAAGAAAGGAAGAGCATGCTTTCACTGCGCCAGTCTGCTGCTTATAAACACAGCTGACAAGACATGTCTCCTTTACGTGCATGCACAACAACCTCAGCCAACAAAGTTGACGTTAACATCCACCAAACACACATCCCAAAACAAAAGCACTCCAAACCGCAAATTATAAAATAAAACATATAATCAATCAGCATAACACATACATAAAACGTCCAGCTTAGCAACTTGAAATTCCAGGGTGTTATACCCTGTTTCTTTTTGTATGTTATGTGTTTGTTGAATGTTTGATTGTTGAAGTGACGAGTTGTTTTGCGCTGGCGTGGACTGTTTGTGTTTGAAACTTGTACGTGGTGTTGTTATTAGTATGGTCATAGTATATTTGTATTTCTTATGTCTTCTATACCATAAATTTCAATGCTTTGTTGAGAGTTATCAGACTGGCCATCTGTATAATTCGGAATAATGCAAGGGAACATTATGGCAAGCAGTCGGGAATACAAAGAGTAGAGAGTCTGTGTAGTATAGCTTTGTGGTTGTTGTGTGTATTCCTTCCAGGTTTTCACTTCTTGTCATGCGTAGGAAGTGATGGCTGGTAGGAATGGTCGTGCTATAGTTGATGCTCTCCAAGCCTTAGCTCAGGCTTTGGGGAATCAGAATAGGGGAGAAGCTATGGGAGATGTAGAGTACCAGGGGTTAGACTGCTTTCGGCGTAATAATCCTTCTTCTTTCAATGGAGGGTACAACCTGGATGGTGCTTAAACCTGGATTCGGGAGATTGAGAAGATTTTTCGGGTTATGGCATGTCCTGAGGAGCAGAAGGTTTCCTTTAGCACCTACACCCTGGGAGAAGAAGCTGAGTATTGGTGGGATAACACTCGCCAATGCATAGAGGCTGAAGGTCGGGTAGTGACTTGGGAGATCTTCAAGGGGGATGTTTAGAAAAGTATTTTCCTGAAGATGTAAGGAACAAAAAGGAGATGGAGTTCCTGGAACTTAAGCAAGGAAACATGACGGTAGCTGAATATGCAGCTAAGTTCGAAGAGTTAGTAAGGTACTTCCCTTACTACCAGGGAATAGAGGGTGAGAGTTCCAAGTGTGTGAAGTTCCTAAACGGTTTGCGACCTGAGGTGAAGCAAGTTGTAAACTATCAAGGTGTTTGACAATTCCCACTGTTGGTTAACATGTACATGATATGGGATGAGGATTCCAGAGACAAAACGACCTATTACCAGAATGCAAGCCCAATAAAGAACAAGAAGACCGGGTTGTAAAACAGTGGAAAGCCTTACACCATCCCTCCTAAGCCATATGGTCAACGTCCCAACAATCAAAGAGCTACTGCTATGGGATTTCCTAGTGGTAATGGTAGCAAACCCACTACCTTTCCAACCCGGATCACTTGTTTCATGTGTGGTAATCCCGGGCATGTCTCCAGTAACTGTATGCAGGGAGACCTATTTTGTTACAACTGTAAGTAGAAGGGTCACTTCAAAAGGGACTGCCTATATCCCAAGAGAGAGCAGCATGGTGGAGGCCCGCATAACCAACCCGGACATCCGAAAGCCACAGGGAGAGTCTTTACTCTTAGTGGTGCTGAAGAATCGAAATCCAAAGATCTAATCCAAGGTAAATGTTTCATAAGCGGGATTCCATTACTTGTGCTTTTTGACTCTGGTGCAAACCATTCATTTATATCCCAGTCGTGTGTAAAGAAACTTAAACTTTCTGTGTCTTCTATGAATGATGAGCTTGTGGTTGAGACCCTGGCTAATAGGTCTGTTTTAACTTCTGAGGTTTGTTTGAATTGTCTTGTAGAAATTTCTGAGAGAAAATTCAGGGTTGATCTGATTTGTTTACCTCTTAGCTAGATCGACGTTATTTTGGGTATGGATTGGTTATCTTCCAACTAGGTTTTGTTGAACTGTTTTGATAAATGGTTGTGTTTAGCAATGCGGATGTGAGAGATAGAGGGATGTTTATCTTGGCCAACCGGATTATGTCATCTTTAAAAGAAAATGCTCAAGTATACATGGTCATATCAAACATGGAAGTAGAGATCGAGGTTTCTCTAGGCAACCTCCCTGTTGTTAGAGAGTTTCCAGGAGTGTTCCTGAGGATGTATTCGGTTTACCACCTTAGAGAGAGATAGAGTTTTCTATAGATTTGGTGCCTGGTGCTAGACCCATATTTGTAGCCCCTTATAGGATGTTCCCTATAGAATTAGCTGAGCTTAAGAAACAGTTGGAAGAACTGTTGGATAAGAAGTTCGTGAGGCCGAGTGTGTCCCCATGGGGAGAGCCAGTGTTGTTAGTGAAGAAGAAGGATGGAATCATGAGGTTATGTGTAGACTACCGCCAGTTGAATAAGGTGATGATTAAGAATAAGTATCATTTTCCTAGAATAGATGATCTTATGGATCAGCTGGTAGGAGCTTGTGTGTTTAGTAAGATAGACCTTATGCCCTTTGGTGTAACTAATGCTCCTGGTGTGTTTATGGATTACATGAATAGGATTTTTCACCCTTACCTTGATAGCTTTGTGGTAGTTTTCAAAGATGATATCTTGGTATATTCTAGGACCAGAGAGGAGCATGAAGATCACTTGAGGATTGTACTGCAGACCCTTAAGGATCGACAACTGTATGCTAAGTTGTCCAAGTGTGAGTTATGGTTGGAGAAGGTGAGTTTCCTAGGCATGTGATATCCCAAGGAGGTATAGCTGTAGACCCTTCTAAAGTAGAAGCTGTTCCTGAGTGGAAAATCCCCAAGTCGGTGTTTGAGATTAGGCGTTTTCTGGGCTTAGCAGGATATTACCGAAGATTCATAAAAGGTTTCTCCAAGTTAGCTTTACCTTTAACCAAGCTAACTCATAAGGGTCAAGTGTTTGTGTGGGATGCCCAGTTTGAGCATAGTTTCCAGACCCTCAAGGAAAAGCTTACGACCGCGCCTGTGTTATTTTTAACTTGTTGGATATAGGGGGAGCAACTTGAAGTTTGAAGCTTAGGACTTAGAAGAAAGTTTTGAGCTTTTCACATGCCTTGAAGATTGTACTTTAAATTAAATGTATGAGAGGCCAATCTTTTGATCCTTGCATTGCATACATATAAATCATTAACATGCTTACATGTTTCTCATTAAAGTATCAAATCTATTCATGTTCCAAAAGAAATCAATAAGTCATGGTTAGAATGTTTTTTTTGGAAAAATGTGTTTTCACTGCTTTAATCGATTACACCATCGGGTTAATCGATTACACAAGGTGAAAAATCTTTTTAAACATTTCATCTTTTTCCTTAAGAGTACAACCCAGTGACGAGTTACGCTAGGTTCATATACAACTTGTCACAATACTGTTGAAAGGTGACAGCCGAGTTCATATATAAATTGTCGAGTTACGCTGGGTTCATATACAAACTTGTGTTACGTTATAAGGTTAAAAGGTGATAGTCGAGCTCATGTACCACTTGTCGGGTTCCAAGATTTAGTAACATTACAGTCAATCTGGGCTGGGTTCCAAAATCATTCGAGCTTCAGGGTTCTTGATTCGTGTAGACGCGCTAATATTAATGATGGTAATGGTAGGGATGCCGGGTTCCAAAACTCATCCGGGTTCTTGATTTGCTGGTATTGATTATGGTAGTAAAAGGGAGGCTGGACTCCAAGTATCTGTCGGGTTCTAACAAGCCTATTCATTTCCCAGATTCATATTAAAAGGCCGGGGTCCTCAAGTTCGTATACCACTGGCCGAGTTCCACAATAATCGATTACTTGACTCTTGTAACTGATTACATAGTAAAAATGAAAAGCATGCCTCACTGCTTTAATCGATTATCATGAATTGTAATCGATTAAACTAAGCTTGTCTCATTCTGAACTTCACTGCTTTAATCGATTATTCTGTTCGTTGTTCAAACCCAGAAATCAGCATGAACACTTTAATCGATTACACAAGGCTTTTTAATCAATTATTTGGCGCGTTTAATTGATTACAATTAGTTACAAAAAGCTGTTATAAATAGGAGTGAGGCTTGGCTTGAGATTTAACTTTAATACTTTGAATTTTTTGAATACACACAAGCCTTCACTAAGTTAGAAAGTGATTTTCTGGGTTAACTACTTGCCCCACTCTTTAATCTTCATGGGTATTGAATGATTTCTTGGGCAAGAGTTTTCAAAGAAGAATAGGAGAGTATGTTTTGAAATTTATTTTGTTCATTCAACTCTGATTGATAAACCATATGCATTCATATTCATTGGATCATCAGGTTGTTTCTCTCCATTCTCTTTGGTTGTAAAGTTGTTTTTGCAATTTATGTTATTTGGTGCTATTGTAAATTGTTATTTGAAGCTTGTACTAGAGTAGTGTTCTCTAGGGAAGAACAGAGTAGTGTTCTCTGGTTCTTGTTCACTAGAAGTCTAATAGGGTTTTAGATTTCTTTTCTTTATCTAGAGTTGATAAAGAGTGTTTGTAATAAAGCTTGTAAGAACTGAAATTTATAATAATGGAACTCTAATCTAGTGTTGATTAGAAGAAACTGGATGTAGCTTTTCTTGAGAAGTGAACCAGTATAAATTCTAGTGTTAATTCTCTCTCTCAATCTCTATTAGTCATCTTGTTCATTTGTTCTTGGTATTTTTATCATTACCCAACAAGTTCTGTTTTGAGCTATTGATTTCTTGAGCTAAGTGATTTGATTGATTAAAAGCATTCTTGGTTAAAAAGTGATTAAGATCCTTACTCTGATTTTATAAAGAAATTTTGAAAGACCAAATTTTAACCAATTCACCTCCCCTCTTGGTTATTATGGGTATTCCTATTGTTTTAATAACTAACCTAGGAGAACCATTTGAGGTGTTTTGTGATGCATTAAAGATGGGTTTAGGAGGAGTGTTGATGCAGAAGGGCCAAGTAGTGGCCTATGCTTCTAGACAACTCAAGACGCATGAAAGGAACTATCCTATCCATGATTTGGAGTTAGCTGTTGTAGTGTTTGCTCTTATAATATGGAGGCATTACCTTTTTGGCTCCAAGCGTCAGAGGAAATGGTTAGACTTTCTTAAGGATTATGATTTTGAGCTTAGCTATCATCCCGACAAAGCCAATGTAGTGGCCGATGCCTTGAGTAGGAAGTCCTTGCATATGTCCACTTTGATCGTTAGGGAGTTAGACCTTTTGGAACAGTTTAGAGACCTTAGTCTGGTGTGTGAGCTTACCCCTAAAAACGTGAGACTAGGAGCTCTGCAGATTACTAGCGGGCTGCTAGGAGAGATCAGAGAAAGCCAGAAGCATGATCTTTTTCTGCTAAAGAGGCCACCCGAGCTCCCGACTTGATCCGAGGTACGATTCTTATTGATAATTGTGATGTGAGAGTATTGTTTGATTCAGGAGCTACTCACTCCTTCATTGAGAATTGTGTTTCCCTAGGTCTGAACTTACAGATTTTCAGTTTGTTTCCTCCTATGGTTGGTACCACTGCTTTTAAAAAGCAGTGCCGGGTTGATACTTATTGCCTGGATGTGCGGTTTAGTTTTGAGGGTCGGGAATACAATGTTAATTTGTATTGTCTTACGATGCCTAATCTTGAGATTATCTTGGGCATGGATTTGTTGGCCAAGTATGGTGTCATGTTGGACTGTTGCAATAAGAAGATAGTAGTATCTCAGGATGGAAACTGATCGGGTTTCACTTTGCTTATCACAACCTTGCAAGTCAGCAAGAAGATGAAGAGAGGAGCCCAGGGTTATCTCTTATTAAGTTCAGCAAAAGAGAGACCGAGATAGGGTCTGGCAGAGATCCTAGTTGTGAATGAGTTTATGGATGTGTTTCCTGAGGAAATCACACAGCTTCCACCTGAGAGAGGAATTAATTTCTCTATTGATTTGATCCTGGGTGTAGGACCCATTTCTGTAGCTCCTTATCGTATGGCTTCGTTGGAGCTAAAGGAGTTGAAGGCACAGCTTAAGGACTTATTGTCTGATCGAAGCCGTACTCAACCAAATTAATGCAATTAAATGCAGTACTAGGAAGTGACCTAGGTCGTCTCTCAAGGATCGATTGTCTGTGTTAAGGGATTGAACATGCAAGGGGGGTTTTTAACAGATTTCAGGATTATATATGAATTAAAGCAGAATTACCAATTAAATGTAGTGATTAAACAAGTCAGGCCTTAGAACAGATTGCACCTCTCATATCCTTGGTTCACAGAAGATAATCTATCCTACTTAATCCTTGGTTAGTCCAGATTAATCTACTAAGCGAAGATTAACCCAAAACTTCCCTACACGAATTAAGCAATTGTGAACCTCGTGAGAATCAAAACCCACAGAACAGAATCATTAAGCAAAACCCTAATTCGAAATTTACAGAACAGAGTCATTAAGCAAAACCCTAATTCGAAAATTACAGGATTGAAACTCAACTAGGAAGAATCAAGCAAAACAGAGTTACAAAGCACAGAGAACCTCCATTAAAGGGTTGCAATCTGTCTAGGGCCCAACCCTAGAATTAGCCTTCCATTAATTCGAAATTAACAACAGAAACATGAATTAAACAGCAGCTAAACATTAAAACGAAAATACAGAAACGAAATTAAAAGGCTATCAACAGAAACGAAATTAAACCCAGAAACAGAAACGAAAACTGGAAGCATAAACGAAATTAAGCATTGAAATTGAAATACGAAAATATTCTGGAACAGAGAATCCAAAACAGAAACGAAAACCTGAGAGCTATAACCATCAGAAAATGAAAACCTTTTAAAACCATAAGGAGAGCAGCTGAACGTGAATGTAGCCTCCATTCTGCATGGGCACAGTTCCCTAAATACTAGAGTCTGACCTAAAAACGAAAATGGGCCTTTTTAACAATTCTGGCCCAAAAAATCACTAAAGCGAAATAAAACGAAAATAAAAATGCTGATGCGGAAAATGACGCTGACGTGGCACTCCAATCTTCAAGTCCACGAATTAATTCCAAGCTCATTAAATTATTAAACTGCCCTGAAAATAAAAATTGGAATAATTAAACTTAGAAAATCCAAATTCGCTAAAATCTGAATTATCGGTCCAATTAATCCTAAATGAGAAACAGTGCGGAATATAAACGATTAAAGCCAAATTAGGGATTAAAATGAGTACAGAAAGATGAGAAAATATAGGTAAAAAGTGACTCATCATTGTCCAAGGAGTTTATTCGACCAAGTGTGTTGCCTTGGGGAGAGCCGATTATTTTTGTTAAAAAGAAGGATGGGAGTATGAGGTTATGTGTGGATTACAGGCAATTGAATAAGGTCACGATAAAGAACAAGTATCCTTTGCCTCAAATTGATGATTTGCTAGATCAGTTGAAGGGAGCTTGTGTATTTTCTAAGATTGACCTGCAATCCGGGTACCATCAAATCCGGATTAAGCCTGAGGACATACCTAAGACTGCTTTCCAGTCTCGGTATGGTCATTATGAATACCAGGTAATTCCGTTTGGTCTTACAAACGCTCTAGCCATGTTCATGGATTATATGAATCGGGTTTTTAGACCTTACTTAGATCAGTTTGTGGTGGTGTTCATTGATGATATATTAATTTATTCTAAGAGTAAGGAAGAGCATGCCGAACATCTCCAGATTGTTCTTCAAACCTTGAGGAATGACCAACTTTATGCCAAGCTGTCAAAGTGTGAATTTTGGCTGACCGAGGTAAAGTTTCTTGGTCATGTGATCTCGGCAGTCGGGATAGCAGTTGATCCTGGTAAGATAGAGGCCATGATGGATTGGGAAAGGCCCCGGAATGTGTCCGAGATCCGAAGTTTCATTGGATTGGCCGGGTACTACCGCAGGTTCATTCAAGGGTTTTCACAAATGGTATTACCCTTAACCCAGCTTACCAGGAA
This sequence comes from Glycine latifolia, assembly GCA_013407115.1. NCBI lineage: Eukaryota > Viridiplantae > Streptophyta > Magnoliopsida > Fabales > Fabaceae > Glycine > Glycine latifolia. The sequence continues at coordinate 22,014,765 of CM023951.1, forward strand.
GGGTACTCCATTCGCATGGACTCATGAATGCGAGGAGTGTTTCCTGAAGTTGAAAGAGAGATTGACCACAGCTCTAGTGTTGGTTCTTCCTGACCCTGAGGGAAATTTTGAAGTTTATTGTGATGCTTCCAAGAAGGGTTTGGGATGTGTTTTGATGCAAGAAAGAAGGGTAGTTGCATATGCTTCTTGACAACTGAAGCCAAATGAGGAGAATTATCCTGCACATGACTTAGATTGGCAACCGTGGTCTTTGCTTTAAAAATATGGAGGCACTACCTGTATGGTGCTAAGTTTGTGGTGTTTAGCGACCACAAAAGTCTCAAATATTTAGTTTATTAGAAAGAGTTAAATATGAGACAAAGGAGATGGATGGAGTTTATCAAGGATTATCATTTTGAGCTGAGGTATCATCCCAGAAAGGCCAATGTGGTGGCGAAAAGACCACAAACGCTTATGTAATCGATTACATAGTGATGAGTCCATCCTCGGTATTTTATAAAATCCAAGTTCCGCCCTTGTCTGGGGTCCTTACTTGGCACTTTATAAAATCCAAGGTTTCGCGTTCGCTTCTTCTCTTTAGAGCTGTGATCTCATCTCCTCTTCTCTAGAGATACCGGGTTCCTTTTCCGGGTTCGTTTCTTCTCTCTAGAGCTATTGAGCTCGTTTCTTTCTTTCTTTAAGAGTTGTCAGGTTAGTGACCCCCGGCTTAGTTTATTTTCTCTAGTGACGCCTGGTTGGTGAGCCATCCCAGCTCACTAGTTTATGTTGTGTCTATGATTGGTATGTAGGTTATAAACATATGTGATTATGATGTAAACAGTTGAAGTCAGTATATGTGATTATTTTTAGATGATAATATTTGCATTGATACCATGGGGGGTGTATAACAGGTCACCATTACGAGGAAGGATTTGTTCCTGGCTGGGTCATGCATTGATGATGCCCATGGTTATCGAATGCGGGATATACATAGATACCCATAGGGGTGTATGACAGGTCACCTTTACGAGGAAGGATTTGTTCCTGGCTAGGTCATACATTGATGATGCCGTGGTGGTAGGCTATGTATAAACACGTAGGATGCTGGGATTGGGTGGCTAGCCTTGCAAGGAAGGATTCATTCCTAGCCACAGTCAGTGCATCAGTGAGCCCGTGATGGGGGCGTATGTATGTACATGGGGGTGCATGGCGGGTCACCCTTGCGAGGAATGATTTGTTCTTGGCCGGGTCATGAATTGATGATGCCCATGTGACATACTTCATTTGCACGACGAAAATAGGATGATTGGCTTCAGAGTACAGAAGTACTGGGGGTCACGTCTGTTTGGAACTCCTTTACTGAGACCCATTGTTGATCACCAGTGGGGTAGAGCAGCCTGTGCACGACAAAGTGACCCTGACATCCTGCTACATCATATGCCTGTAATGATTTATTTCCAGGATGGTACCACATTGCATGCTGAGAGATAAGTCAATAGCATACATCATTCTAAGCATTATAGGTTGACTTGTGAAATGTGTTTGGATGGTTTGTCGATGTTGGTTGCGTGATGAAATGCTTGGGTGTTGTGATGACGTCGTGATGTTTGGATTGCCTTCTCTGACTATTGTTATCTATTATTGTTGTTTTACATGATAAACTCACCTTTTGCTTTGTTTGTACTGTGTGGAATGGTACCTGTGATAATCGTGGACCTTCGTTCGTGTGAGCAGACGGACAACATTAGGTGATTTGGAGGGAGATCTCTTTTTGGTCAGAGCCGCCGAGCTGCCGAGATGATGATGGATCAGATCCCAGGAAAGAGTTGTGTTTTGACAGTCAACTCTTCCGTAGATTAGTCTCTTGTTTTCTTTAGAAAAACTTGTACTTTTGGATAATTGTAAATACAACTAAATCATGTTTCTACATGTGAATGAATCGTAATGTTTTAAAATGTACTTTTATTTATGTAATTGCGTCATGGTGATGATTATCTTGTTTACAAAAAATTTTACTACCATTTTCATAATCAAATGTAATGGATTTTCATTAAAACTTGTTAATAGAATGATTAAGAGTTAGTGATACTGTAGCGACGAGGCAGGTCGTTACAAAATTTGAGCAAAAAGGTACGGGTACGAGTCTAATTTACTTATATATTTATGTATTTTAGTATAATTTTAATTATTAACTTCTAACTAAAAATTAGAAAGTTTTAATTTTACACATAAACGATATGAGAGAGAAATTAAAGATGAAACATTAAATGTGATAATCATAATATCAACAATTGAATTTAAAATAAGACAATTGTCTAAATTTTATTGGTTATTGAATAATGAATTTGAGGTTGTTTAACTTCATTTTTACTTGAAGTCAATTGGACAAACCCAATAATAAATGCATAAGGAATTTTATGTAGTGCGTCAATTTCACCTCTCTCTCTCTCTCTCTCTCTCTATATATATATATATAGAGTGATTTTATCCAAATTCCAATAAAATTTTATCTTTAACAAATCTTATTTGATATAAATAATTATCTTATAAGATTTGTATAGATAATTAATTCAATCATATCTAATTAATTCTCTCATCAAATTTCATTTTATTTAATTAAATATATATTGTTAATTAATTAAATATTATTTTATTAATTAATTATGAACTAAATTAAATCACGTTTAATTTATTCATCGATCCAATTGATTACTCTGTGTGTGATCCTATAAGCTCCCACTAGTTTGACAATAATATTATCTATTTATCTTCTAATATTATAGGCACTGATCAACATCTAGCAATGCATCATTGCCACCCAGTCCATGAGAAAAATCGATGATTCGATTTCAACCTTACTACAATCATTTCCATCGTGTAGTCTTTGTCCCTTTGTCCCTTCGTCCAAATGTCTGGATCGAACATGAGGCATAAGAGTGTCATCCTTGTTAAGTCTGATAATTGATTTCTTGATATCCGAGTGGACGCTTAAACACAAATGGATCCAATATCTCGTATTGGCCCATTTTTGCGTGGCCATGGATATAGCGCGTTCCAATCTATCGAGAAGCCCATAAACTAACTCTAGCTATGTAGGAGGGACGAATCCTATCTACATCACTCACATCCCTCAACATGATTCATTTTAAACCCAAGCACTGCATGTAAGAATCGTAGTGACTTCAAGTCGAAGGACTACTATCACCTTACAGTTGTCATGAGAGGCGCATATGAGACTTATATAATTATTATGAAGCCTTCTCATAGTGGATCTATCTAGTATAAATATTATTCCTAATATTTATACTTGTGTGTCGACTTGATATTTCATATCCATGACATGTGAGACGTAGTCATCAGTCTACTCATAATACTTGACTACGGATGCTTTTAAAATAGCGTTTCATTGTTCAATACATCTCACATTCAAGCCCTACTTGATTTTCCATGAAACAAATCACTTATTTCAAGTACATTATTATGTTATAAAACTAATAACGTAATAATTGACATGCCTCAACAAAGGATAGGTCATCATGTGTTTTGTAGAGTCATCATTCCCAATGAGAAGTAGGAATCACTTTGTTTGGCACCTAGGACCATGGTGGAATTTGTCATCGCAGTTAAAACAAAGACCTCGGGCACAATGATCTTGTAATTGAGCAGATGAGAGGCGTTTGATGTGGTAAGGCGAGTTTGAAGGAGTAACATAAGTGGGGGAAGGGATGGAAGATTGAGAATGGTTGGGTCGGGGTAGTAAAGGGATGAATACGGATCTTAGGTTTGGTAAGGGTGAAGTTTGGATTCCACCAACTTGGCTAGACCCATGGCGTTAGATATGGTAGTGGGGCAGAGAATGGTTAACTCAACATGAATATCGGGTTGAACGCCAGAACTGTAACAGTTAAGGAGTGCCTCTAGTGTGAGACCATGGACACGGTTGCACAGCCTCTCAAACTGCTATTGGTAATTCGCCATAGAATCGTGTTGATAGAGCTTAAACAACTTTGCTTGGTGGTTCTCGAAAGTGGAAGGGTCAAATCACAGTTCTAGGGCACGAGAAGCCCAATTTGCCAAGTGGTTGTTTTGGTGCATTCACTCGAACCAATTCAAGGCATCTCCCTTCATGTAAAAGGAGGCCATATAGAGGCATTGGTCGAGGGGTATTTGGTAGAGGGTGAATAAGTGGTCAGCTTGGAAAAGCCTGTCAAGGGATTATGTTCCATCAAACAGGAGGAGGTGGGATTTGGGAGATCAGGCAATGTTTTGGTTGGGTGTGGGAAAAGGGAAAGTGTTTTGAGTAAAGGGGTTTGTGGAAAGAAGAGTGACCATGGATGAGAAGTTAAGGGGGTGGATGTGGAAATGGGAGTGAAAAGGGGTAGAGAACCCGAGAGTAGGGCTTATGTTGTGGACAAAACCATCAATACCAACATGGAAAGGGGAGGGGGTGGTGTGACCAGGAGGGGGTCTTAGTGCTTCAAGTGTAGCGGTGGCGGTGAACATCGGAATGAGGGCAACCTTATCCAAGATGGTGATAAGGACACCATGGAGGGTGTCGTTATGCGCATCCATGGTAGTTTGGCACTGATCTTGGCGTTGTTGGAACGTGTGAAGCTCAGTAGTCATAGCAACAACAACATCTTAAAGCTCTTTCGTTGTCCATTGCGGAGGCATGTAGTGTAACGAAAGCACCAGAATGATAGGCCTTAAATCGGGATTCCAACTTTGAGAATGGAATCGGGTCTCCTCAAAAGAAGAAAAACTAATATAAAAGGATAAAATTGATGAAAATATTCTTTGTCTCCATTCAATATCAACAAAAGGTTAAATACAAGAGCATTCTAACCTAACCTGAGGGGTCACCAACAGCTGGCAACAACCCTAGGAAGCTTCTAGGAATTAACAAACGGACATTAATAGCCATGTTACAACGGTAAGAAAGAAAAGGAGGGACTATTACACAAAGTCTCTTAAGTTCAAGGGCTTTTGGGTCTCTCTCTTGGGAGAAGTAGTAATGGGCCTGTCAGTGTTCTCTGAGAACTCTGTTTTCTTGAATCACCTCTTTTGGAAATTCAAGACTTTAAGTGATACAGCAAAGGAACCAAAGAAGAGGACATTGAAGCAAATAAGCACAATTACTGAGAGCAACACTGATGACATTCCATTAATTGTAGTGTGATATTCAAGAGTAGCAGCTATGAATTCTTTCACAGTGCCTTGAAATCCAGGTCCCACGAGCATTTCTTCCACATCACCAAGCTGAGATGTGACAATACCACTTAGGCTTTGTTTGGGAGTTAGAAGGGGAAGGGAAGGAAAGATATTTAAGGGGAAGGGAGGGGAAAGGAAGGAAGGAAAATGAGGGAAGTTCCTTCCTCCTTGTTTGAGAGTTAAAGATATATTAAGAGAGGGAAATTGAGAATTAATAAGATACTTTTACAATTTTGTCCTTATTTTAAAAAAGTTAAATTCAATTAAATAACACTGGTTGGGGTAGAATAGTAATTTTATTAACACTGGCTGCGGTAGGATAATAATTTTATTACTTTTCCTTCTTAAAACCCCCCAAATAGGGGGAACAACAATTTTTAGGCTTTGGAGGATTTCAGAGGAGTTTTAAAAATCCTCAAATCCTTTCCCTCAAAAATTAAATCTCCCAAACAAGTAGATGTCACCACCTAAACTTTCCCTTCCCCTCTAAAATCTCTCTCCCAAACAAAGCCTTAGTGTCCAAGAAACTGGGCAGAGATAATGGAACCAAATCCACCATACAGGAATATGCTGAAATATTGCAAGACTCATTGATATTAGGGTCAAAATAGAATAGGTTAGATACATGTAAATCTACAGAATTAAGGGCTGTTTCACTCACAGATTTTGGAATAAGAAATCAGGATACAAGATTCCACATAGAGTAAAACGCAGAAGAAATAACAGCTGCAAAGTGTAGTGTAGGTGTAATGCCAACAGCCATCATGCCGTAAAAGGTGAATTGCATAAATGTGAGGAACAAGAACACAAGATAGAGGAGAAACATTCCTGAATTAGGGGGAATAAAAAATTCATACTATTATGTTAGTGTCCGAGGACAAATTTAGGAATACAACATAAGAAAAAAAATGTAGGTAGAAAATTTATTAACGTTTGACAGCTGGGACCACACAGATTTTATTCATGTTGAACATCTTCAAGTACCATCGTCTAAAAATACATGATGATTCATGTAGCTAAAGTGAAAAGTCCTAGTTGCTGTGATGTAAATTTTAGGTGGATAACAGGTCCATGATGCAGGAAGCATATCAATATCGAAACTTGAGATCTTACCAACGTCCCTTTCAAAATTGACCATGAAATATGTGATTACACCAAATAGTATTGTCTGAAGAGCAACATATGGGATCTCCACCAGCCCCTGTTAATAAGATAAAGTAACCATAATATATGCAATTTGCAAATGAAATATAGCCTTGAAAATCATTCCTAGTAGAATGGCACCTACATGGCTATCGCATATGAGATTGGAGAGTACATTCCAGCAGCTTTCTCTCTATAAAACACTCCTCTCTATTGAAACAACAGGCTGTACAGAAGATGCATTATTTACTCCAAGGAAAAGACATGCAGAAAAAAGGGCACCCATAATTGCATACAGTTTATGACTTGTTTCCCTGCGAACATTCAGTGACATGGTTATCATAATTACTTTTTGCTTATGTTTTCATGATAATTAAGATACTTTTTCTTATGACAAAATGAGATTGTAAAGGACGCGTACCTTTTAGTACCGATGTCCCAAAATACGGAACCAAATGTCAAGGTGCATATGATTGTAAAGAATAACCTCATTGCATTGTAGGGTGGGCTCCTCCAGTACACTACATTCTGCTTCCATAAACACTTGAGAAATTGTGTCCATGTGTTTTGTGAATATATTGTATCAAACTTCAATGGTTGTGAGCTTAATAGAGGCTAACACCCCCCCTGAGGTAAAGATGTGACAGAATCATTAATCACACACGGAAAACAATCTTTCTATGCATAAGATTTTCACCTAATGACTTTTATATTTCTAATAAAAAGATGATCTTTTATTGTTATTATTGTTTATCATATTCATAGATCTTATGCATTCCTCAAATACAGGACCATGACAGTAGCACACATGAAAATAAATAAGAACCTGAATTGTTCAGAATTTTCGTAAACTTTGGAAAAGTCTACACCAAGTTTCTCTTCAACAGCTGGTGTGGTAACCTCAAGCATCCAAGTAGCTGGATTGTAGCCATTGGGGATTGAAGAGATTCTTTCAATACTCTGCAGAACAAATACGAATGAAGTTTAATACTTAAAATTTTAATAAACTCAACAAGGTACAAAAGAGAATTTTCCTTCAGAAAAGAATTCAGTTTAGGCTAGTACAGGTTAGGTAAGGTCACAGCTCTTCCATAAAAGAATTCAGAAAAGAATTCAGTTTAATAAACTCAAGTCAGGGCACACAAGTAAGGTCATGGTTGATACTACTCTATAGTCTAAACTCTAAACTAATATAGTAATTTAATCTGTTCACAGCTCTTCCATGCTCTTAAAAAAGCAAGAAGTTGGAAGATTAATTTGAGATTAAAGGCTTCAAACATGCTGGTTCAAATATTTTAGTAGCATACCCTTACAATTTTTTTGGAAGAATGGGTGGTATCAATTTACCAACACAACAATTCTACAATATCAGGCTGACACTTGTAAAGGTAATAGATTTGAAGGAGAGACATTGAAGGAGAGCAGGCTAAGCAGAAAAGGTGGAAGGTTATTACAAAAGATGTTGTTGGGTTAAGTTCCATGAACACAGTTTCTACCTTAACATACTGATCCTCACACTACTAAGGAATGGATTAATGGAATGTAAAAATATAAAAGAAATGATTGAAAGATAGTGTTACCTGAAAATATTTTATCATTATATCTGATTGCCTTCCAATTTTCCCTCCATATATGACTCGTCCTCCACGTTTCATAAGAAGTAACTGGGTATGAAGAATCAAAGTTTAGACCCTCTGAGATTAGCAACTTAATCATTAGTTATAACAGTAATAAATTGATTAGAAACAGTGATGAACAACTAACCTCATCAAATGCTTCAAAAATATCAATACTTGGTTGATGTATGGTGCAAACCACTGTTCTACCAGTATCAACTGTATTTCGAACTGCTCTCATAACAATGGCCGCTGCACGTGCATCAAGTCCAGATGTAGGTTCATCCATGAAAATTATGGAAGGGTTTGCTACCAGCTCGACTGTAATTGTCAGTCGCTTTCTCTGCTCTGTTGATAAGCCAGAAGCACCAGGCATTCCAATCAAAGCATTTCTTAAACTATCAAGCTCCACTAGTTTCATTACTTGTTCAACGAATTCCTGGATAACAGATCACTATGTCAATGAACTGGTTATAATTAAGCATACTAACACTATTCTTTATCAATTACTTGTTCAGCAAGGAACTTACATGCTTTTTCTCCATGCTGACTTCCTTTGGAAGCCTTAATAATGCAGAAAACTACAGGGACTCCTTCACTGTCAACTGAGGAGAATGTATGTCATTTTGTTCGACATATCCTGATATTCTCGCAAATGTTAGTTGCACTTTGGATGGCCAGATATTTTAATTTCACCCTCAATATATGATCCTGTTTTCCTTCCAGCAAGAACATCCACCAAAGTGGTCTTTCCAGCTCCACTTGATCCCCTCAAAGCTGTAAGGACACCAGGTGCAAAAACGCCGCTCACATTTGACAAGAGCTTCAGCCTAGTTTCTGCTATGCCTTGATTTGATATCACCTGGAAAAAGCAAGTTCATTCAGAAAGAGTTAAAGGTGAAGCAACTTCTAATAGTGTTTGTCTTTTAAAATAAAAAAAATCAGGAAACTGAAACTAAAAATGCACCCCACCTTTGGCATATCAACAAAATAATTGACACTGAGGAATGTCATTGTCATAGGCTCAAAAGGAAGACTCATTCCCTTGGCTTTTCCGTCATCACCACTAGATTTGGATCCATTTTTATTAGAACTTTCTTTTGAGTCCCCTTCATCACCAAGAAGAATAGCACGTGCTTTTTGGAGTGATGTGGCATGCAAAAAAGCAAAAAGAGCATAAAACTAGTATCCTTTGAATGGAGAAAATGATAGTAATTGGAGATCAAACCATTACAAACTAAAAGAAATTTCAATAATTAAAGTGAGAAATAAAAAGATAAGGAAAATTGTTCTAAACTAAACTTACGATTCAGATAGGACAAGCCCCAAAGTGAGAAAATGATAGTGTAGAGTGTTAAAACACACAAACCAATCCAATACCAGTAATCATCATCTGGTAAATGGAATCCGTAGAGAACATTGGCCAACTGTTTTGTTCCCGAAAGCCGAATGCTAAAACACAGTTTCCATAATTACTATTACAGAAATTTCTATAAACTACTAGCAATAAGGATAGAAATTAAGCAAGAATAAATTTAATTAGCATGTATGAAATACCTGTATCCATCTTGTGGCAGTAAATTCATTGACTGAAATTGTTCTTTGTCCATAGGTAAGAGGTGACAACCAGCAACCTCAAATCCACCATGGCTTAATCATACCTATATGAGTAACAATCAAACCAATAATCATTAATCAAAAATCTCCATTATATCTGCATTTTATGCCGTAGTTCTTGATGCAGCCTATCTTTTGGGATAATAAATTCTCCCAGCAAGAAGATAATCATCAATGCAGCTGATCCGAATGTATTAGCAATGACCATATCACGTGCAAGAGAAGCCACAAACAGGAAGAGACCTAATGATCCAAGTAGATATTAGATAATTAAGATAGAAAAGTATTTACTTGTCGAAGCGTTCCTTGAGGGCAGACAGGAGCTTGTAATTGTCTTGTTCATTGGTAGCCAAAGCGCCCTTGACGACGCGTTCACAGTGGAAGCGATTCAGCTTCTTCACATCAATCAGCTCCAAAACCTTGTCTTGTTCCACCCATTCATCCCTTGCAAACGACTCCCTTTCTAATGCCATGTCGAAACTAAGCCTCGCGATCGCCATGATCGCTCCGTCCTGGGAAATGAGTTCCTCCCTCTTTTCTTTTTTTAAGTACCACGAGAAAACATGATCGATCCAAAGATAAAGCTCAAACTTTAGACCCACCAATAAAAAAAATATATGTTATTAATTTTTTAAAGCTAAAAAGACTTCACATGTTGACTAAAAGATTCCACATATCATTCTTTTATTTAAAATACAAAAGATTTTTCTCAATTTTTGTTTTAGGTCCCACTCTTTGTTGAGTCGGCCGAGTGAGAGATTCGCGAAGAGAAAGGAAGGAGAAGGTTTGATGAAAGTCAAAGAATCAATGAGGAGGAGAACAAGGAAGAAGAAAGAGTGTTGTTGATGAAATGAAAGAATGTTGAAGAGAAGAATTTGGGTTAATTAGCTATATTCATACGTACGTAGCCACATGTATATAACGTGATGCATGGGGAAAGTACTACGGTTTCCAGTACCTAGACAAATTTAGCTTACGACATATCATGTTCTCTTATGTTCCATAGCATGATTGTAACTTGTTTGTTGTGGTCCAGCTTTCTAGAAGGAAACTATTTTTTTATATATATGCTACATTGTACATGGAGGACCTTTTTTCCTTAGTAGAAATACCTAATTTGTATACCTTATTATTTATTAGTTGAGGAATATATAAAGTCTTGTGAAAAAAACTATTAATTATTTAGAGTCGTGTTTTATTTAATATTAATTATATAAATTAATGACATCTAACTTAATTATAAGTACAAACCTATAGGTTTGACAAAATAAAATTTCTATATTTTTAATAATTATAAAAAAGATTACTTTTTTTCCTATCCTAACTAAGAATTGGAATAGTTATATGAACATTTTTCAAGATTAGTATCAATGATAATTTGAATTTTATTTTAAAGTTATTATGCATGTGATACAAACATATAATTATAGAGGAAGTATGTACAATCTTTTTTTTTTCCAAATAACGGATGTCAAAATGTATAAGTAATATATAGAATAATTCAAAAAAAATAGTAAGCTTAATATTTTAATTAATATGCAAAAAATTGTACTTCTTTTTCCTATTAATTTTAATTTGATATCTCGCTTTTAATTTCGTTAATATTATGACGTTGCCATTTTTCTAAGATTATATGATGATGAGGATAGAGTTTGTTCTAAAATGGAGATCTTAGATTTGAGAATGTTTATCTACAATCATGGTGTTTGTCCTAGTTAATGGAAGTCGAATAGATGAATTCAATGTAGGAAGAAGTTTACGGCATGAGAACCTCACTCCCCTTTCTAGGTTGTTCCTTTTATTTTAGCAGAAAGCTTAAGTGTGATGTTTTGGTGAGATTGAGAAATTGGAGTTATTCATTCCCTAGTTATAACTTAGAGATTGAAGGCATAACATAAGTCATCTGTAGTTTGCAGGTCATGACAATTATAATTGGATATAAGAAGTTATCAGAATCTACGTATATGTGCAACAAAGGTGATACTACAATTATTTGAGGTGGTGTATTAATGCTTAGCTAGCTTGATTTCACAAAAGTTTATTAAGTCCATGTTCATGATCGTTGGTTGGCTGAGATAGCATGTTCCCTACATTATGGTTGGTGTGCTTTCTTTTGTTTTCCTTGGGTCGCGCCCATTTCAAGCTGACATAAAGTTGTCTACATGGGAACCAGTGGTGATAAGGTACGAAAAAAAAATGTGATGTTGTAATAGTACACATATCTTTTTGGTTGGCATCAAAATTTTGCTTTTATAGTCAGTCATGTCTTCACATCCAATCTAGTTTCTTTCCTTCTCCAAGGCATCAAAATGTACTATTCTCTTGAGTGTATTTTAAACAATTTCTTTGGTGAAGGGATGATGGTAAACCCAAAAATATACATTGGGTTGGTTAGCAAAATGTATGTAGAGAGAAGGAGGAGGGATTAGGGATTAAGAATCTAGCTAAAGGCTTTTTAATTTGACCTTCTATTAGGAAAATGGTTATGAAGAATGACATTTGAAAAAACATTATGGTGTAAAAAATTGATGCATCAATATGCTTCTGCGTATGAATCCAGAACTAATAGGCGGTAAAGGATCAAAGTGGCGGAGAGACATATTTGTTTCTTAGAAAAATCAAACGTAGGTTTTAAGAAAAAAATAGTTTTCAAAATCCAGGTTTAGGAAGGTAGGAGATGAGGGTGCCAATTTTTTCTAGCATGATTATTGGGTTAAGAGATGGATGTTAAAGGATAGGTTTAGCGGGTTATTTTTGGTGGCTAAGAACAAATTAAAATAGCTTTAGTGAGAAAGTAGGAGGAAGAGAAGTGGAAATGAAGACAGATTTTTTCCAATAGGAAGAGGACATATTGCATAGATTAATTAGAAAATTTGTTGAGTCAAATCACTGTAAAGATAGACGTGAATGCTAGTGGACCGTATAATGTGGCCTAGTTGTGATTACATCGTAAATTTAACAAAGTGTGTATGGATTTTGCTATGGTAATGAGAGATTCTTTCTTTAAATATTTGTGGAATCGATATGTGTCAACAAAGATAGAGGCGTTTGTGTGGAAGTTATTGATATATAATTTTCTTATTTGCTTACCTTTTTGGGTGCATAAGATGGCCTTTTTACGTATATGGGTGAAAAATAAAAATTATTTACTTATAAGGATTAGTCAACAAACTAAGTTATTAATATATAATTGTCTAATTTGCTTACCTTTTTGGGTGCATAAGATGGCTTTTTTACCAATATGGGTGAAAAATAAAAACTATTTACTTATATAGATTAGCCAACAAACTACTTATAGAAGCAAATAACATAAAAATGAGAGTTAAATTGTGTTTTAATAAATTTTGAAGCCTCTTCTTTAGCAAAAAGAATGTTTATCATCTGATACGAGTTTCAATGAAAACATATAAAATATGTTAAAAAGAGATTTGTCAGGCGATGAGGAAACAATTTTGTTATCAAAAACAAATATAAGATCTAAAAATAAATTCAAACCCTTAGATAATCACAAAGAAAACCTTAACTTCAGTGTTACGCACTGGGCGATTTATCAATAGATGACCTAGACATCTCTTAAGGTTTTAATGAAAACAAAGATTATAATTTTTTTTAACCATTTTGTTCCATGTAAGTCAACAAAGTTGATCCCTGGAAGCAACTCGAGGTAAGACTTATCCATGAATGGAAACCTTGTCTACAAGAAATAGGAAGTACTCCTCCAATCTATCAAAACACCAATTTCAATAAGCACATTTATTTGAATATATTAGTTTATGCCATTTTATATGATTCTATTTAAAAAGAACATATTTGCGAATCTATCTTATATTTCCTTTTATATATCTAATGACTATGTTGAGTTATGATCCTATTAGAAAAAGATGTGCAAATCTAATTATTCCTGGAAACAAGATCAAGATCAACAACGATCATATTATTCATTGTTGAGGATCCTCTCAGTATAAATAAGACATCATGGACTTGAAGAAAAGTAACGAACAAGAGTTGAAAAGCAAAAAGTCGTGAATCAAGAAAAAAAGAGAAAATAACAACAACTATAGAGAAAAACACTAAGCATTAAAGAATCCATCTTTTGTTATATACAAAGGTACGTTGAGAGATTAAGAACACTTCATTGTATTTTCACTCTTTAAGTGTTGTAAAGAATTTCTGATTCTAAACCAAACTTTTGTTAGTGAAAGCCAGGAGTGGTTTAGTGACTAATTAAAATTAATATTTGGGTGTTCTTAGATTTAGGGAGTCTAAGGGTTGTTTTGGTAGTGACATTAAGAATATTTGTATGCCAAAAGTGGAAGAAATGAATACTTGTTGTAATCAAGTTTGATTAGTAGAAGCCATTACTTATATGATAGCTCACTTTGTGTCCATTCATATAGACCTTTTGGATGTTGTAGAACATGGCAACTATATTTCACTGGATGATCAATTGAAAGAAATTCGCAGAACCTCTTTGACAGATGCCCAAAAACAAAGATTTTTGTTGAACTCTAAAGCTCAAAATGCTTTGTTGTGTGCCCTTTCTGAGGAAGAATATACAAAGGTCCACAACTGCAGAAGTGCAAAACAAATGTGGGATACATTAGCCTTAACATATGAAGGATCATTAGAGGTAAAACACAATAAGCTCAGCTTGTTGACAAGTAAGTATAAACTTTTCACTATGGAAGAAGGTGAAGATATACAAGCCATGTTTGGATGCTTCCAAACTATTTTAAATGAATTACATTGTCCTAATTAAAAATTTGAAAACTATGATAATATTGACAAGATTCTAAGAAGTTTGTCCAAAAAATGGAGACCGCAAGTGACAACCTTGAGAATTGTAAAAAAATTAGACTCCATGTCCATTGAAAAACTAATTGGAACCTTAAAGGTTCATGAGCAAGAACTTTAATAGGATGAAGGAATCAAAAAGAGGAAATCCTTGATCCTAATAGCACAAAAAACCAAAACATCTTCAACACTTAAAGAATCCTCATTTAGACTTGCATCCAAAAGCTCGTCCAAAGCTGTCAACATTGACACACCTTCTGATGATGAGTCCAATGATGAAGGATCAGACGAGGAGGATTAGTTGGCCTTCATCTCAAGGAAAATAAGGAACATGTGGAAGAAAAAAAGTGGATCAAACTAGAAAGTATCCAAGAAACCACTTAGAGAAAGGAAGGACAAGGAGAAAATCTCTATCATATGCTACGCGTCCAAGAAACCAGGGCACTTCAAATTAGAATGTTCAGATCTTGACAAATCAGCTCACTAGAAAAGGTACTTCAAACCAAAAGACAGGAAAATATTGATGAGTATGTGAGAAGACTTGGACGACACATCATCCGATGAAGAAATAGAAGAAGAAGAAGAAGAAGAAGACAACCTCTGTCTGATGGCAAACACAACATCAGAAGAACCAGGCTCAAAATCAAATGAAGAGGTAAATCTAAATAACCTTGAAACTGTTCAAATAACATATCATGAACTCCTCTCCAACTCATCCATTATGTCCAAAGCTTATCAAAATTTCATAAAGGACTTCAAAAGTCTTTCAATGGCAACCACATCCCGTCATCGACAACGGCAAGAAGGAGAACCTCTGTCCTCTGTTATCTGTTGTGCGTCTTTGTGATTTGTGAGTATTTTTATTTTCTACATGCTTATGCTGTGATTCTGTGAATATTGATTGAACATTGCGTCTCTCTGCTGTCCAATATGCTGTGAACATTGCATCTCTCTACTTTGCATAGATTACCCTTCACTCTTTTTGACTACAAAGTTGCATGCTTTCACTCATTTCTTTTTCATTGAACACAAAAAAAAAAACACAGAATTTAAGGAAAAAGAACATCCAGAACTTGGGGGACATGTTTTTCTTCCACGCTTTCTTCATTTTCGCACCACGTGAACACCAATCGCACTTGTCCCCCTTTTCTCTTCAATTCCTTGCCTTTTTTCTTAACTCCTTAATAAATAAATAAAAAGGAAAAAGAAAATCTTAGATTTGGCTCCGCTCATAAACGGCTAGAGCCATGACTTGCAAGTCCAAAACTTATCAATGGCTAAGAAGAAGAAAAAAGGTATTGTACTCTTATAATGCAGAAATAATCTCTCAAAAACCAGATGGGCAAATAATAAAATAAGATGTACAATTTATTTTCTTTATAATAAGTAATCTGAATTGTTAATAAAAAAAACTAATTATTAATATCTTCATGATTATAATATAAAAAATAAACTCATCCATTTAATCTATTATCTTATGATCTTAATATTAATTCAAATGATATTGCCATCCTAGTACACAATAATTCTCATGATCTTTGCTCTCTTTTCCTGCTATCGCGCATAATTATGAAAGTGGTGGCTACAAGCTTATTAGCCGTTGTGAATTGTTTTGGTTCATTTTATTGCACTATGATACAATTGATAAGTGATATCCTATGTCCTTTGTAATATTGTTGAATCCAGAAGATATATATATATAGCTTTGTACCTCCAATAAAAAAGATGCTTTGTCCCTCTTTTGGTCACTATATGGAATAAGCTCTCTTAGCATTTAGAATTTGCATGATTAATTCAAAAATGTTTAGTTAGAAGACTATAAAATAAACAATATACTAAACCTTATTCATGATCTTTGAAATTGGCCACCCAAACAAAAATGAGGCAGCAGTGGAAGCATAAAAAGCCCTATAAGGTTGTGTAACTTGATTATATTATATATCCAAATATGAAAATAGTTGGTGTTTTTACAAGTTAACCATTAGTCCCGTCAGTTACTCCTAAATAGTGTAAGGAATATTTTTAAAATTTATCTTAGTTTATATTTAGTTCTTAAATAAAAAAGTAAAAAGGAAATTTCCTTATACTCAGCATTTCAAGTTTGCACTATCATTAATTTTCTCCTTCTCCACTATTCTATTGCAGAGTCTTTTGATCTTGGTGTGTTAGGCTTTTGATCAGTACTCTTCCCATCCACTTTCAACCACAGTTCTGTTGTTTGAATTTTTATATATTATACCAGAGACAGTATGTGTCTATCATAATTTTTTATTGTACTTAATTTTTTTTCTTATGTTAATTGTGCTTAATTTCTTTTTTATTATCTTAATTGTTTTTGCATAATTTGAACTTATGATTGTGTTTTGTTTATTATTATTTGAATTGCAAGAGTATTGAGGAAACCTAACCATGATGGTTGAAACTACTCCTACTACTATTATGTCTGTTAATGATACTACTCAATCCACACCAGAAGCTAATGGACATGACAAGGACAACTCCAGAGATGATGATGAAGAAGAATGTGTCATCAAGATGAAGAGGAGAAAAACTTTAGTTTAGTTTCTTTTACTCTGTTTTCTTTCATTTTGTGTTTCATGTAATGGTTCCTCCTTAATGATATAGACTTCCATTATGTTCCTTCTTACCCTTAGTTGCTGTCCACTTTACATTTTTGTCTTTAACAAGCCAAATAGGGGGAGAATTAATTGATTTTGATTGATGTTGGACAAGCTCTGCATACTATGTTTATCCTTGTTTTTTGTTCCAAATTGTGCCCAAATTTCGAGTTGAATGGATTGTGCAATTTAGGGGGAGCTGAGTACTTAAAATGAACCTATTAAGCACATAAAACATGTAAATGAATGCTGAATGAATCACAGATACTTTTAACACTTGTTCTTGGCAAGAAAATTGGAAAATTTTCAGGTTTGTGAAGCTAAAGCTTTTCCCAATATGATTCCTCAATTAACTTCAAGACCAACTGGAAATCAATTGAAGATTTGGCATGTTTAAAGCCAAAAAGGGGGAGATTGTTGGATTCAGGGGGAGCTACTTAAAGAATGCAAAGG
>CM023951.1:22040951-22074403 GCA_013407115.1 Glycine latifolia
GTGTGTGTGTGTGTGTGTGTGTGTGTGTGTGTGTGTGTGTGTGTGCAAATTGGGATGTTTTATACGTGCCTTGTTTATGTTTATGATCGTCATGTGATTGCGAAAAATTTATCACAGTTTCTTTGACAAAACAAAAAGGGGTGTTCTTTTTATCAAAAGTCACGTTAATGTTATGGTGAAGAGTTAGTGATACAGTAACGACGTGGTGGGTCATTACATTAATGGTATCAGAGCAAGGCCTCTCTACCAGTAAGGTGTGGTTCGAGGATGAACCAGGCGGAAGTTGGTGGGCATGTAACATCCCGAGCGCTGACGAGGGCGGGGAGTGATCGTCAGTGCAATGAGGCATGGACAAGGAGTGGCTCCTGGCAGGCTTCCAGCAGGAGGGGTAGATGAATGAATCGAATACACACCCGAATGAGAGGAATCTAGAGGTTGTGCAGGTATGGGACTGTACAGTTGAGGATAAGTTAAAGGAAATAATAGGTACTACCTATACCAACAAGGTGCATCTACTTTTCGGTATCCCATAACTTAAGAACTCCACAGTTAAGCGTGCTTGACTTGGAGCAATTCTGGGATGGGTGACCTCCTGGGAAGTTTCTCAGGGAATGTGTGAGTGAGGACAAAGCACGCTGAAATGTCTTGTGTTGGTATGTAGGGACATTCATTTGATCCTGCAAAGGGCCGGGCGTTACAAGTAGTATCAGAGCAGGTCGGACCTTCCGGGCAGTGAGTTGTGAGCTTGCTATGTTTCTTTGTGCATGATTATATTGATTGTTGGAGTGACTAGCTGTGTTATGCTGGATTATGTTTGTTCGTGTTTGAGCTTGTGTAGGATGTCATTTTTTTTTTAGTATAGTCATAGCATATTTGTATTTCTCACGTCTACTATACCATAAGTTTCTATGATTTGTTGTGAGTTATCATCTGTATAATTTGGGACAATGCAAGGGAACATTATGGCAAGCAATTTAGAATACGAATTGTAGAGGGTCTGTATAGTATGGTTTGGTGTTTGTTGGTGTATTCCTTCCGGGTTCTCACTTCTTGTCATACGCAGTAAGTGATGGCCGGTAGGAATGATCGCGTGATAGTTGATGCTCTCCAAGCCTTAGCCCAGGCGTTGGGGAATCAGAACAAGGGAGAAGCCCCTGGAGATGTGGAATACCAGGGATTGGACCGCTTTCAGCACAACAATCCACCTTCATTCCATGGAGTGTACAACCCGGATGGCACCTAAACATGGATGTGGGAGATTGAGAAGATCTTCCGGGTTATGGCATGCCCCGAGGAGTAGAAGGTCGCCTTCGGCACTTATACTCTGGCGGAGGAAGCCGAGTACTGGTGGGACAACACCCACCAATGCATGGAGGTAGAGGGCCGAGTTGTGATGTGGGAAACCTTCAAGGAGGCATTCCTGGAGAAGTACTTCCCGGAGGATGTGAGGAACAAGAGATGGACTTCCTTGAGCTTAAACAAAGGAACCAGACTATAGCCGAATATGCGGCTAAGTTTGAGGAGTTGGTAAGGTACTTCTCTCACTACCAGAGACCGGATGGGGAAAACTCTAAGTGCTTGAAGTTTTTGAATGGCTTGCGACCCGAGGTGAAGCAAGCCGTGAACTACCAAGGAGTCCGCCAGTTCCTGGCCTTGGTAAACATATGCAGGATATGGGACGAGGATTCCAGAGACAGGGCTGCCTACTATCGGAATACGGGCCCTGTAAAGGACAAGAAGACTGGGCAACAACACCGCGGGAAGCCCTACACCATCCCTCCCAAGCCGCATGATCAACGCCCCAACCCTCAAAGGGCTGCTACTGCGGGATTCCCTAGTGGTGGTGGTAGTAGTAGGCCCGCTATCTTTCCAACCCAAAACACGTGCTTCAAGTGTGGTAAACCCGGGCATATCGCTATTGAGTGCGGGCAAGGAGGCCTGACTTGTTTTAACTGTAAGGAGAAGGGTCACATCCAAAGGGATTGCCCGCACCCCAAGAGAGAGCGGAATGGCGGAGGCCAGCAGAGCCAACCTGGACAACCGAGGACCACGGGAAGAGTCTTCACTCTTAGTGGTGCTGAAGCCTCGATTTCCCGAGATCTAATCCATGGTAAATGTTTCATAAACGGAATTCCTTTAATTGTGCTTTTTGATTCCAGTGCGACCCATTCTTTCATATCCCGATTATGTGTAAGAGTCACTTAAACTTTCTGTGTCTTCTTTAAATAATGAACTTGTGGTTGAGACCCTGGCTAGTGGATCTGTGTTGACTTCCGAGGTATGTTTAGACTGCCTTGTGGAAATTTCTGTTAGAAAATTTTGGGTTGATCTGGATTGTTTGCCCCTTAGCTAGATTGACGTTATTTTGGGTATGGACTGGTTATCTTCCAACCAGGTTGTGTTGAACTGTCATGATAAAATGGTCATGTTTGGCAACTCGGATGTGAGAGAAAAAGGGATGTTCGTCTCGGCCAACCAGGTTATGTTGTCATTGAAAGAAGATGCTCAAGTATACATGATCTTATCGAACCTAGAGGTAAGGACGGAGGTGTCTCTCTAGCTAACCTTCCTGTTGTGAGAGAGTTCCCAGGAGTGTTCCCTAAGGATATATTCAGGTTACCACCTGAGAGAGGTAGAGTTTTCTATAGATTTGGTGCCCGGAGCCAGACCTATATTTGTAGCCCCCTATAGGATGTCTCCCTTAGAGCTAGTCAAGCTTAAGAAGCAATTGGAAGAACTGTTGGATAAGTAATTTGTACGGCCTACTGTATCTCCATAGGGAGCACTCGTGTTCTTAGTGAAGAATAAGGACGGGGCTATGAGGTTGTGTGTAGACTACCGCCAGCTGAATAAGGTGACGATTAAGAATAAGTATCATTTGCCCAGGATAGACGATCTTATGGACCATCTGGTAAGGGCTTGTGTGTTTAGTAAAATAGATCTTAGGTCGGGTTATCATCAGATCCGGATTAAGTCTGAGGATATTCCCAAGACCGCTTTCAGAACCCGATATGGTCATTATGAGTACTTGGTTATGCCCTTCGGGGTGACTAGTGCTTCTGGTGTGTTCATGGACTACATGAATAGGGTCTTTCACCCATACCTTGATAGCTTTGTAGTAGTCTTCATAGATGATATCCTGGTATATTCTAAGACCAGAGAGGAGCACAAAGAGCACTTGAGGATTGTGCTGCATACCCTTAGTGATAGACAACTGTATGCTAAGTTGTCTAAGTGCGAGTTCTGGTTACAAAAGGTAAGTTTCCTAGGGCACGTGATATCCCAAGGTGGTATAGCTGTAGATCCGTCTAAGGTGGAAGCCGTCTTTGAGTAGGAGAGCCCCAAGTCCGTGTTCGTGATTAGAAGTTTTCTGGGCTTGGCCGGGTATTACAGGATATTTATAGAAGGTTTCTCCAAACTAGCCTTACCTTTCACTAAGCTGACTCGAAAGGGTCAGGTGTTTGTGTGGGATGACCAGTGTGAACATAGCTTCCGATCTCTTAAGGAAAAGCTAACAACTGTACCCGTGTTAATTTTACCTAACCTCGGAGAGCCCTTTGAGGTGTATTGTGAGGCAGCCATGACGGGCTTGGGCGGGGTGTTGATGCAGACTCGAATTGCAAGTTGCTTAGTGAATGCTTGATGTGTGTATTATATTAATTAATTATATGTTTTGGTGTATATTTTATTGTATTATTGTTGTCCTGAATGCTTTGTTTTGGGTTGCGCGCTTGATGGGTGATGGGACGTAAGTCAACACTGCTGTGCTGTGGTTGCTGGCTGTACATGTTAAGTGGATGTGTTGTTTCAGTCGTGTTTATAAGCAGCAGGCTGGCACAACAGAAGCTTACTCATCCTTTCTCCAACCTTAGTGTTTCCTCTTCTTTTCTCCCAAGTTTACTCACACCCAGAAACCTTCCTCCCTCAACCCTTCTGTACCACCTTCAACCCACGAGAACCACCGTCGCTGCCATGATATCCCGACCCCAAGAAGGACCTCGTGGTCGGAACAAACGCTTATGACAAACCGTCGTGAAGCCTGTGAATGAACTCCTGGTTAGGTAAGGGGAGTTTATTATGTTTGATAACCGCTTTGGGTAACATGGTTGGGGGTCAAGGAGTTCAACCATGGCGATGATTGCATGTCCCTCTGTGTGTGTTGTTTTCCAGAAGGTATGCCTTGGAATGGGTTACGCTTTATGTTCTGGTGTGGTGTTTGATGGTATTCTGGAAAGGAAGAGTTGATGTTGTAACAACTCCCCGTGTATGTGTGTGAAGTTGGCATTTTGATGCTGAAAAACTCCTAAGAACTTTGCAGAAGTGTTCGTGGAGGAGTCGGTTGCCAAGATGAGGTGGCCGAGCTACATATATGTGTTTGTGATGTCGGCTGTCGAGATGAGTTGGCCGAGTTGCATATATGTGTTTGTGATGTCGGCTGCCGAGATGGGTTGGCCGAGTTATTCGGGTCACGTAGCATGCATGTGTGCACGACGTGACAGTCCTTGTTGGTGGATGTCGGCACACCGGGTTCCTTACTCGAGATGATACCTTAGAGTCGTTGAGCTCAAGTTTGCTTTGAGTGAACTACCGGGTTTCATAACTCGGATGAGTTTGTGCTTCCTTGGGAAGTGAGCCACCGGGTCCTTCACTCGGTTGAGCAATCCTCTTTAAAATTTGTTAAGTTCAAGCCCTTGAACCTTGGACCGCCTTCGTCCGACTTGGTTTGGATTCTTATCTCGGGTTAATATAGCTAGGCGCCAACTCGGGCACCCAATGCTTCACACTTTTTCACTTGTTTGTATTGTTCGTGAATGACGTATGTGGTTACGTTGAGGTCAGCCTATGTGATGGCTTGAGATGTTTTGAACCTTGATAGAGCTGTGGTGAGAGGCTATGTATAAACACATGAGATGCCAAGACCGAGTGGTGAACCTTGCAAGGATCACGGTCAGTGCATCGTTGAGCCCGTGAAGGGGCGGCCCTCGTTTGGGGCGGTATGTATGTAACATAGGAGGGTATGGAGATCCTAGCCAGGATGGGATTTTCCTGTGCCGAACCATACGTTGATGGTGCCCATGAGAGACATACTTCATTTGCATAACGGAAATAGGATGATTGACTGTAATAGTACAAGAAGTACTGGGGGACCACGTCTCTAGGGAGATCCTTATGACACCCATTTGGCTGATCACCATGGGGGTGAGTCCTATGCACAATAGAGTGACATCGACGTCAACTACAACTATAATTTGAACCATGGATTTGGCCTATTTCCGGGATGGTACCACATTGCATGATGAGAGTTGAGTTAGGATCATGCATCATGCTAGGCACTTTAATTTGAATTTTGAAATGTTCCTGGTTGTGCGTGGATATATCTGAAATTTGTGGTGATATTATGACGCTTGGATAGTTTTCCTTGAATGATTTATCCTTTGCTTGTTATTTTATATATGATGAACTCACCCTTTCTTTGTTGTGTCGTGTGGTTTGGCATCTATGATGATCACGAACTCGGTTTGTGTGAGCAGACGGACAGTAGTAGGTGAACTGGGAAGATGACAACTTTTGAGTGGAGCCGCCGAGTCACCGCAATGTCGATGTGACAAATCTCGAGCAGGGGTTATGTTTTGCTGATTACACCCCTGGTTTTGATAGTTACACCCAGGTTCTGATAGTTACACCCCTGATGTTCATTTTCTTGTTCTCTTTGTAAAACACTTATGCATTTTAGACATCGATAATTGTACTTACAATTAAACTATGTTTTGTATATATATATATATATGTGTGTGTGTGTGTGTGTGTGTGTGTGTGTTTGCAAATTGGGATATTTTATACGTGCCTTGTTTATGTTTATGATCGTCATGTGATTGCGAAAAATTTATCACAGTTTCTTTGGCAAAACAAAAAAGGGTGTTCTTTTTATCAAAAGTCACGTTAATGTTATGGTGAAGAGTTAGTGATACAGTAATGACGTGGCGGGTCATTACAGGCACCAATTATGTGAGACACGTAGAGCCGCTTCTTGGGAGTTTAGATGAGTTACATTGTTTTACAATTTCACAATTTTGAAGTCAAACAAGCACATTTTTTAACCCTATATGTGTAATTCTTACAGGATGTTAGAAAGAAGGCCAAGGCCATCCAGAAGCTGAACACTGCCCCTCATGTGTTTTCTTGCTGGGTTAAGAGATTGATGGAGGAAAAACAAAAGAAACAATTAGAGGAAGCAACCCGTGATGATAGTACAGAGACCATTGTTCATCCTCCATCCCCTGTGAGACAACATGTGAAGTGGAAGTTGGCTCGCATCAAAAAAACTGGGCAAATGACTTCTGAGGTAGCACGTGAGATTGCAGAGAGGATTGTAAGTCAAACAACAAGCTCATACACCTTTAATGAATTTTTGCCTCACAAATTACAAAACTAATGTTCTACTTATTTTCATTGCAGCATTCCCCGGATGAGCAATCCACACAGGGTAGCTTTGTCGCCAGTGGACGTCAAGATGTCCGACTGCTTCCATTGGATGACCAGAGCACCCCGATCGTGTCCGTGGTGCTAGAGCCGGTGTGACCATCGCACAGTACAGGCTATTTTGAATAAGGTATTTCATTTTTCCCTTGTTTCTTCTCATTTAAGAATGATTTGTCTCATATAAAGTCAAGACGGTCGTTCACTTATGTTTCTTAACTGTGTAGGATAAACAGGTACCCAAGGGACCGGCGAAACCTATACATAAGCCGGAACATTTTGCCGATCCCTTGTACCAGATCGCATTGACCATCCCCGATCTTTTCCTCAGACCCATGCAGGTGCCATGGAACCCTACTATGTTCGGGTTGCAGGTTGAGGACTTCCCATTATACATAAAGCATGAGGATATTTCTGAGATCATCCACGATCAATGTCTGAGCATCTCCATTATACAACTGTGGATTCTGTAAGTCACTTTCAATTGGCTACCATTACATAACTAATTGTTTTATATTCTTGCATAATTGACTTTATTTTCAAAACAATAGGCATATGACTGAGTTATGTCTGCAATCGAATCATGCCGATGTGTATGGATTCATGGAGCCACAGTCCATACAAAGATCTGGGCAATCTCAATTTGAATCCAGGGACTATATCAAGAAATGGATGCAGAGTTCACAGAAAGATGTCTACTTTGCAGCGTACTTGAATGGGTAAGTAAAAATGTACAAAATAATTTAATTAATGTATGAAGTATAATAACTTCTTTTTCTTCAATGATGTGAACATTGGCAACTGGTCGTTATATGTCCTAATGCCAATGTTGTTGTGTGGTTCTATTCGTTGCACCACAAGCCTGATAACTACCTCAAAGGAATTATTAACAGGTATGTTGTAATTTGTCAGACATTTCTATTTTTATTTCTAACACATGAATATGTTAATTGTACAATATGCATGCATGTTTCTCTTAAGTAATGCTTTGAAGGGACTCCATGACACTCAAGGAAATAAATCAAAGGCTACTACTAAATGGATTGCGCTTAAAGTAAGTCTTTTAATAAATCATGGTTTATGTATTCAAAATAACTTTTATTACCATTTACACTAATTTCCGTTTAACTTTGACCATGTTATTGAATTTAGTGTAATAAGCAAAAAAGAAGCATTGAGTGTGGCTATTATGTCATGCATTGGATGTCCACGATAGTCCAAGGAGGCTTCAAGGATAACTGAGACATGGTAATTGTCTAATTCAAAACTAATTTTAATTTTTTTACTTGTTTTTATTTATACTTATTAAATTATGTTTTATTATGTCATGCAGTATTTCACTGATGAAAGACCACTGCAAGCCAAGAGATTGAAGGCTATTAGGGTTCAGTGGGCTACATTTTATCTTAAAGTTAGAGATGAAATATTAGATTAGATGGTTAAGGGATTTTTAAACAATTGTATATAAACATTTGATTAGGAAATCCTTTTTATGTACATTGACACTATTGAATTTTATCTGTTATTGAAATATTATTTTATTGTATTGTATTCTGAAATTGGCTGGATGTCTGGTATTTAATTTACAGGTTGAAGAACTGGTAAAATTAAAAAAACAGACAAATTATTAAAAAAACAATAAAAGAAACATCGGTTTTCTTAAGAAAACTAATGTTAACTTAGACTGCAACATTGGTTTTCTTAACCGATGTTGAAGTTCTAGCTTTCACATTTTTTTACGTTTTTATTTATTAGATAGCGACATCGGTTTTTATTGAAAAACCGATGTTGTTTACTTTTCGTTAACATCGGTTTTAACTTCCACACTTTCAACTTCGCCTGATTCAACATCGATTCAAAACTGATGTGAAATGTCAAAAAAAATCGATGTTGAATGCTGTTTTTCTAGTAGTGTCCCTATTTTTTTGGATTTTCTCCACTCGACTAAAATTGTAAGAGCTGATTGTTTAATTTTATATATGTTATAATATATTTAGTTTTTGTAGTTTATTTTTATAGCTTTTGGTGGATTTTGGGCAATCTTTTAAATCAGGGTCAGAAACAATAAAAAGAATAGGTCATTTTTTTTTAAAAATGACATTCTACATCGGTTATGCAATAAAAAGCCGATGTAGAAAAGACACTTTCTACATCGGTTTTAGACAAAAACCAATGTTATAAGTACTATTCCGCATCGCTTTTTTAATAACCGATGTAGGAAGTCCTTTTTCTACATCGATTTTTACAAAAACTGATGTTGATTTGACATATTTTACATTAATTTCTTATTTGGCGACATCGGTATTGTTTAGTTATGTTAACATCAATTTTCAAAAACCGATGTTAACGTTGATACTTTCAACATCGGTGGTTTCAACATCGGTTAAAAACCAATGTTGAAAGTCCAAAAGAACCAATGTGGAAAGCGATTTTTCTAGTAGTGGCTGCAATATTCCTTATCTCTATTGTTGAAGTTTGTATCTTTCGGTCTACTTTAAAAAGAAAATAAATAATAGTACATATATCAAAATTTATTTTTAGTAGGGAAATGGAAATGATCGCGAGATGTCGGAATATTTATTTACCAATTGACTCTTTGTGTTTGAACTAAGAACAAGAGTGTGTTGGGTTTCTTCTCCCTGTCGAAAATATGACATTTAGTTCAAAATCAAATTGATTTTGAAAATGAAAATTTACAAATTCTTTGAGACTCACCTTCTTATCTCTTACATTGGAGGACCTTGAGAAAATGAGAGATCCACTATATCTTCATCCTGTAAGCAAGAGAGCTAAGACTTATTCCTTAATATTCCATTCAAGAGATGTATCTCAAGAAGTTCTCTAGATCTAGAAAATGTGAAATGAGTTTTCCTTAAAGACACCTGAAATAGTAGTGTTTGTGTTTTTCAAAAAAGAATGTATATTGTTTGAAATTTTGTTATATGAGGAACACAAAAGGAAAATAGATCGAAAAGCAAATACCTTTTTCTTGGTATTTTCTGAAGGAGCTGACTTAAATGAAGAACTAATTGGCATGTCTTCGTTGGATTCACCTAAATCCTTTGGAAGTTTTTATTTTTAGTGGACTGAGAAATAGTAGATTGAAATATTAGAAAAGTTGTTAGATTATGCAAATTCAGAAATTGGTTACATAGGAATCGAATAAATCAAGCATTTGATGATTGTTGGAATTTGGGTGGTTTTTCTAGAAGTTTAACTTGTTCATCATTCTTGGTGTTGGTGGTTTCTTTGATCCGTATTATTGATTTAATTGTGTTAGTAGCAAATCACTCGCGACAAGAATCTAATTATTAAGAAATTCAAAATACCTTATTCCTTGTGTTGCTAGAAGAATGAGCTTTTCTCTTTTGAGAAGATTCCTTTGAAGTTCCTTGGTCATCATACCCCTAATCTTTAGTATCTCCTTGACTGGGGATTTTTATAGGGATAGTTTAAAGAGAAACTGAAAGCATTAAAATGTTCAGTTAGGATTGGGTGGACTATTTTAGAATAACAAAAGTAAAATTTGTTGGATATAGGGGGAGCTGCAAGAAGATTAAAGCAAGGATGAAGTAATGGCTTAATGTTTTAACTTTGTACATGCCCAATCAATTTGAAGGCATTTGTAATTTGACTAAGTGGTTCAAGTACATTGCCTTGTGATCCTTGCATTGCATTTGCATTCTCATTCTGATGAATACATGTTTTTGATTAAAGTACTAAAGTTGTTCAATGATTTCAAAAGAAGCTAAGTTTTCATGGTTAAGTTTTTGGAAAAATGAAAACTTACTGCTTTAATCGATTACACAATTATTTTAATTGATTAAAGGCTTTGTTCTAAATCTGGAAAAGCCATGAAGAACATACTAATCAATTATAGGCTTATTGTAATCGATTACATAGTACAATATGAAAATCACGCATCACTGCTTTAATCAATTACCATGTTATGTAATCGATTATCTTAGTTCTTTAGTAAATATGCATTACTGGTTTAATCGATTACCACAATCCGTAATCGATTACACATGTTTATTTCATATTTTGAGCTTTACTGGTTTAATAGATTACTAGTCTTATGTAATCGATTATCACAACTTATTTCAAATACATGATTACTGCTTTAATCAATTACATCACGTATTAATCGATTATCTTGCTCATGAAAGATTTTCCAGAAAGCTCAAGAACATATTAATCGATTATCTGATATTTTAATTGATTACATATGGTAAAATAATCGATTACTCTATCGTTTTAATTGACTACTCAGTTAAATCAGTTTTATTTAAAGCTTGATGGGTTTGCCCTTTATAAATAGACATTGAATGAATTACTCTAAGCATATATGTGACTTACCCAAAGATTTCAAAGCTTTCTAGTGTCCAAAATACTGATTTACTGAGTGAGAAATACATCTTGTGTGAGAGCAAGATTTCTGATTTTTAGAAATGATGAGTTAAAGAAAAAGATTTTTTCAAGAGTTTTGATTCTGAGCATTGAGTTTCATACAACATGGATTGATTGGTAACTTCATTCATACATTAAAGGATCACAGGCTGTGTCTCTCTTGAATCTTTCTTTAGAATTTTCTGTATTAAAATTCTGCTGTGATATATCAAAGTGATTCTTTCAAGTTTTCTAGAGTAGGGTTCTCTAGGGATAAAGATCTGAGTAGGGTTCTCAGGATCTTTGTGATTTGTTTTCTAATAGGGTTTTAGAATTCAGATTCTTTATCTAGAGTTAATAAAGATAATCACTTGTAAATTGCTTGTAAAGAATATTTTGATTTAGTGAAAACTCTAACCTAGTGTTGGTTGGAAGACATTGGATGTAGCCTCCATGTTAGTGAGGTGAACCAGTATAAATTGCTGAGTCTTTTATTCTAATTTTTTGTATCTTCCATTGCTTGTATTTGGATAATCAAAATATTATTAGCAAAGAAAGTATTACTGTCATTGCATGCATAACAAGGTGGATCTTGGTTGAAAGAAAAGTCTGATTTTACAAAAGGTGATTGAGTGATACAATCCAAGTTTTAACTCCGCAAATTTCTTAGAAAAATTTTAAATTATTGAAATAAACCAATTCACCCCCTTCTTGGTTTATTTGAAGTGTGTTCATTGTGTTTTCAAAATTTACCATTTATTTGTTTTGTTTTTCTCTAAGGGCAAAAACTGCTTTTTGAAAAGTAGCTATAGGGCAACTTGGATGATAACAAATATGATAGAAATTTTCAAAGTGAGTAATTTTGATAGATAATTTGTGTTTACCTTTGCTCCTGTTGCTGGTATCCTACATAGAATCACGAGATTTGATTAATTTTTCTAAGCAAGTCATGATGATTATAGGTCTTTGAGAATAATAATTCATCCACTATAAATAAAAATCTTGTGTGCTTAGAAAATAATTCTCAAAGGGATGATTGAAATTGAAACTTTACTTTGGGAATGTCATTTTGGATGACTTTAGGGATAAAAAATTCATCATCTGAAACCTAAGATGGTTTAATCTTTTTTTGACACAATGGCACTAGAGGCAGTTGACATAGACCAAAATTTCCTTTGTGAAAATATAAGGTTGATAAGGGTAAAATCTTATATCCACCAAAGTGGTCCCAGCAAAAACGATATCCCAATTGAGAAAATTACTCCAGATTTTGATTAAACCTAATTGTTTGCCAGAAGTTTTACAAGGGAATCTTTGCTTCAACCATGCTAGTCCAACCAGTTTTGGATCCAAGAAGGGTGCCAAGTTGTTGTCAAAATGGTTGAAATTGAGGAAAGCCTTGATGTATTTGCTATAACATTCATATTTACAAAATTATTTAATGGGAGTGAGAAAGGTCAATCGAGCCCTTCGATTTTTAGATCGAGATCATCAAGAATATCTCTTTCGGGAGTTATGTGATTAGCTAGAATGACATTTGACCAAAATTACACAATCCATAAGGGACCAACTATGTGTTTCATTTTACCATGAGTATCAATGATTTCGACAGCATCACCCTTTACCTTATAAATCGAAGCTAGTAGAAATTTGGAAACACAATTGTCTTTTTCGAAGTGAAGGGCTTGAGCTAAGTTATAGTTGTACATTCGAATTTGAAGAGAACAAGTGCAGAGAAGATGTGAAGACACCTAGTACATCAAAAATGTGATATGATCTTTTCAATAAACCTCCCATTAGATTTGGAACTGAAGTCTATATCTACTTTGCATCTTTCAATTTGGTGGTCTTCGAATCAACCTAAAGCATAGGTTTTACCTAGAGGTTTTAGACTAGTAATGGCAGCCATGTCCATTAGTGTTAAGGTAGCTAGACAACATGGGAGTTCCATAGCGTGTAGACTCCGATTCCAGAATAAAAAGAAGGCCATCAACATAGGCTTGTCTAGACTAACGACATCATAGTTTTACTTACCTGAATTTAGGTTGTAAATGCCTATGTTCTTCCAATGTTGGGATTTCTTGGCTTCTACATGTTCTAGCCAACTAAAGAATGTCTTTCTGTCCTCAGGGGGAGAAGCCCTGAAGATACCACTCTTCTCTTTTAGAAAATCACTCCTAATGGTATCTTTGTGGATTATAGGGTGCTTGTTCTCATAGGTGGGGAACCAACTACTAATGGCCTCATAATCTTATGTAGGATGATAAGGACATGCAAAACAAATGTTTTTGTTGTTTTAAAAGGCTAGAAGTAATACCTCGGTTTCCTATACTTTTATGTATTCCTCTTCATGCCCAATGATGAGAATTAATTCAAAGCCTTTGTCTATTCTCGTCGTCATTGTCGGTTTTGGCAATGGTATGCTTCTCTCAGTATTAGCAAAAATGCCTTGCTCTATGGAGAGGTTGTGTTGGGATGAAGCTATCATTGATGAGAATGAAGATCAGTATAAGAAGATTGTTTAACCAAAGGGAGAATAGAGGCTTGTGAGTTAGGGATTGCAAAGATAAGAGGTGGAAGTGCATCTGAGGCATTTGATTTATATATATTTGTTTTAATAGATAAAGATTCAAATTTGAATAATTAAAGATATTTTGGTGTTGTCTTCTTATATATAACAAAAAATGAAAAGTACATTACTAGTCAACGACTTTGGCTAAAAAGTAAAAACTGCGATGAAAAGCAGCAGAAGATGCGTTGGCCAAATCAACATTATAAACAAAAGATGGAACAAAGTTTAAAAAAAAAAAAACTAAACAGGTCATCAATCGAATGAGCATAACCTTTTAGCCTATTGGTCACTTGATTTTCTTCAGGAAGAATATGGCTCCAACAACTTTATCATTTTCTTTCTAATTAAATAAACAAAAAATATTATTATATGTATTTCCTTTTTTTTCATATTCTTGCCATCTAATTGTTACCTTTTTTATGTAAATTTTTTTATGGGGTATACATAATTTTGATGATGAAGGAAGAGTACATTAAAGGGTGATCAATATGTGAATTGAATTTTGAGAAGTTGAGTTCGTCGTCCAAGAAATCCATTTCGATAGAAGTTGATGTTTTCGACAAGTCTATTAAAGCACGTGGTGTTTGAAAGTGCTTAGAACCAAGATCGTTTCAAATTTTAAAATAGTAGTTGAAGCGATTGACAAAGGAAGCTACACAAAGCCATCAAATAGTGTTAGATCTATGTACTTAGGAAACTATTGTATAGTCAAAATCATAGAATTTGACCGTTAATATTAAAAGATTATAAATAAGGCCTATGACAACCATTTTTAGTGTTTCGAATCATCATCACTTAAATCTTTAAACATTGACAATGTTGGACATTGAAATTGACTATTTGGTTCAATGGTCATCGTGTATGTATTCATCCAACTTTTAATAAATTCCTATTTCTTTTATTTTACTGCATCTTTCTAAAGCCTTTACTTTTTCCAATATCCATTTATTCTCTGAACTTTGCTTTTATCCAATCTCTTTTTCTTATCACATGAAATAAGTTAAATTTATCGAAATATTGCAATAGAAAGTTATTGAAATCAATACGTATATTGAAAAAACTATTATAATAAAACTAGTCAGAAACCATTTTACAAATTATTATATAAAATAATTGTGATCATTTATGGATATATTTATCAAAATTACTATTACTATGTTTATTAAATATTAGATAATTTTCTTATAAGTTGAAAACTATAAATTGCTTATTTGATTAAAAAGAACTTACGATCGAGAATAATTTTTTTGTTTCAATCTTAAACATTTATTTGTTAATAGAATCATTAATGAAAATTACCATTTTATAATTAAGAACTATTTACTGGGTTAATAGAATCATTAGGGAAAATTACCATTTTTGTCTCAATCTTAAACATTTCATTAGTGGAAAAAAAAATTGCACCATGGAGACCTATGTGGCATACACATGCTAGAAGCCATCTAAAATGCTATAGTTGTTTATGATATTTGAGGGTAACAATGTAAGCTTTCTACCCAAAATAAAATAAAAAAATACACAAATAATACAACCTGAAAAATATTTACCCAAACAATACACTTTACTGCACAAGTTATGAAATTAGTTCCCTTAATTGGGTTAAAAATAAAAATAAAAACACATTAAGAAAAAAACTAGTTAAAAAATTGATTCCCTTAATTAAAGCAAAAACAAATTTAAAAACTATTTTTATTTTTTTTTATAATCTTTTATTTTTTTGTTTTCAAATATTTTTTAATTGGGTATTTTTTGTATTTTCATTTTTATTTTATCTTCCATATTTTTTATAAAATTATCTCAATTAGTCTTTCTATATATTTCTAAAAAAAAATGTGTATTTAATTAATTTATTTTAAGGAAAACACTTGTTATCAATTTTTTTCAAATAGTATTTTTAGAAAAAATTATTCCTTAAATAAAACATTTAGATAAGTGACACTATTTGATTGTAAACGTACAAAAGAAGAAGAAGAAGAAAAAAAAAGAGGAAACCAACTTTATCTAGATAATGATGAGCATAGTGCATGTGAATTGATATTTGTGGAATTATAGATAATGGCAAGCAGAATGTATGTAATGCTATTTTGCATGATTGAAGAAGAAGAAGAAAAATAAAGAAAGCTTAAATAAATACCATAATACTCAAGGACTAACATGATTAAAGTAAAAAATCTTAAAAAAAAAGGCAACAACAAAATTCCAATGATGAATTACAAGTTTATTATAAAAAATTAACAACAACTAGTATGATTTTTATAAAAGTAAAAACATGACTACACATATTCATCACGCTATAGAGCAATAATCTCATCAACATTATTTGATATCCTTGGTTTGCACAACAGGATAAGGATTTCATTTGGAGATTGCTCAAAAGTTGCATTCAACTCAATCAGACCTTTGCTACTAAATTCCAAAAAGATGAAAAACATTTTTCCCACATCATCGTCACATTTAAGCTCCATGCACTCGTATTCAACACAACCGTCATCTATGTAAATTGGTTGACGGTACAAAAGATCAAGTAAAATTCTGCAACCTCCGATGGTGTCAATAGCTGTTTTCCTTAAGCATCAAGTGACATGTCTTTACTTATTGTGATGACTTATGGACCACTAGGACATTCAAACACTATCCCTTCAGATGATGAAATCATGTCGCCATGGCAATACACAATAACATATACACTCTCCATGTTTCAAGCAATATGGTGAATATCAAGAAAAGGTATTGAGTTGCATCTAACCCCTATTGCTATTTATATTAAATGATTTATTGTTCTCTTGTGACTCACACCAATGGCTAAGACTACACCGACAATATAAATCATTTACATTGTGTCTATATTTATTATGGTTGGTTTATGTATTTGATAACGAATATCGTATCGCTAAAAAAAATTAAAACTACAATAATTCTTTAGCATATGATTAACCTAAGTCGACTCAGAGATACAATCAATTTGGTTCCAACTTCAATTCATTGATAAACAACAACGGGACTTATCAAACAGTTTGCAGAAAATGAACAAAAATTGCAAAAACCAAGCTAGAATTGAAGAAAAATGTTGAAACTAATAGAATTGATAACTGATGTTGTAAAACAGATTCTAGAATATCAATCAAATTCACCAAAACAAGCAATGCAAATTATCATTGTTCTCAGATAATGATGGAGGTCCATTGCAAGCTCAAGGCCAAGAAGGAGAACTTGAAGAACTACCTTTGGTTAGCTTTAGAGGACCCATGACAAGAGCTAGAACTCAAGCCCTTCACGAGCACATCAAAGCTAACTTGCACCTTTTAGTGGCAATAGTAGTGGCAATAAATATGCCTTTAGTGACAATTGTGTAAATAAGTGTAGGTGCACTTGTATGTAATTTTTTTAGCACCTATGTAAGCTTGTAAAATGCACATTGGCACATGGTTGATAGCCATGAGTCACCATATGAGAAGCTTGCACTTCAAGCTTAATTAGCTTGCACTATAAGCTTCCTTAGCTTGCACCTCAAGCTTCATTTCATTTGCCATTGCACTTGCATTTAGCTTACAATGTCGTGGCTATATAAGGCTAGCCAAACATATTGTAGACACTTTTGGAAAGTTAATAGAAAGTTGAAATTTCTTGTGAGAGTATCTTTCTTGTTCTTGTGCAAGAACTTCTTGGATCTTATCAATGGCTTCTCAATGCTATTGTGACAATTCTTCCTAGACCTATTGGGGAGCTTCTCCATGGTGTCATACATCTTCATTCCTTGTCTCAATCCATCTTTCATTGTTGAATTCTTTACAGCTACTTCACGCCATTTTTGCTTCACATCTTGAGTGAGAGCTTTAGTTCTTGAAGAGTGAGTTTCATTGCAAGGTAAATTAGGAAAATCAATGTCTAATGAGGTTAGACATACATCAGATAATGATCATCTTATGAAGGTTCATTCAATGTCATTAGAACCAGTTCAATCGAATTAACTCCTAAATCAATTGAAATCACAAACCAGATTGAAATATAATTCAAACAATCAGTGATTAAAATTTGAAATTAGGAAATGAATCCATAACCTAATCTGTTTTTAATCCTAAACACATTCATAATCATGAAAATCAAAGATATGATTGAAGAAGAAAATGAACATTCACACAAAAATTGAAATACCAAACCAGAACTCAAATTCTCCTTCCTTGGATTAATTGATTGTTTAGCCTTCCATAATCATCATCAGTGGAAGAGCCAAAAAATTTATGTAAGAAAATAGAAGAAAAAAATGAAATGAAAAATAAAATTGAAGAACAATGAAGAAAAATTGAGAGAAAAAGAGAGAAAATATTTTAATTTTGAAAACTTGCACAAGAAGATAAAAATTTTGTTTGTACCAAAAGAAGTAACTATCTAACTAATTAACTAACTACACTAATATATAGTGACTGAATCAATAGAAAAGGATGGGCCCTGATTAAGCCCATATAATCTAACTAATCATGCAATTTACACCAATCAAAACCCAATTCCTAGCCCAAAGCTCAAGTGCAGAGGTTCTAACTTTTAAGCCTAAAATGACCTTCAAAATGACATAATTGGCCTAAGATTATCTATGACAAAATTGTATCACTTTTCCTTATCTTTCTAGGGACTACTCATATTCTCCATTTGGAGTTCTATAGAATCCGCGAGGTCCTACACAAGGAAGATAAGTCAAGTAAACACAAAATATGAAAATAAGATATTATCAATTAAGCCCAATTGTTTTTCTAAGACAAAAATTGAGTTTAAGTGAGAAAATAAGAGTCCAAGAGAAGTCAAATAAGCTAAGAAGAATAAAAAAATATTAAACTAAAGATGCTCAATTAGTTATTCCAAAAAAAAGTAGTATTTAGTCAATTCGTCTAAAAAAAACATTGTTCAGTCAATTCATCTCAAAAAAAGCAATGTTCAATCAATTTGTCTTAGAAAAATGCAATGTTCATTCAATTTGTCTCAGAAAAATGTAGTGTTCAATCAATATGTCTTACAAAAAAGCAAATTGACATTCATAGTATATAACATTTTTAAAAATTCAATGTCGTCTGTGTCCACCAGTTCTACATTTGGGAGGTTGCTTGTTTCTTGTAGGTTGTCGGTGAACTCATCCATGTTCATGTGGTTGAAATTTTTCACCAGAAGCAAATGGTTGCTCTTCTTGGATGAACTCATTATCATTTGCTTGATTTATTGAAGAACATCTGGCAATAGCTTGGTGAAAGGATGTAAACAAAGACATGGGTATACTTTGCATGTATGCATATGAAGATTGCGGAGTTCGAAGATATGTACCAATGAGGTTGCTCATAAAGTCTTCTCTGCTAGCATTGAATAACTATGGATTGTACCCATAATCTTGATGATGTTGTTGTGGAGTGAATTCAAATGATTGAGGAGGTGGTTGTAGTCCTTCATCTTGCACGTCAGAAACAACTGGTGGGATTTGTGGTGGAGACATATTGCAATGTTGAGGATGATGAAATTGTTTAGTTTCCATCTCTGGAGTTTAGCCAAATGTGTCAACAACATGTAGGTGACTTCCAAATTGTGTTAGGAAAATCTTTTGAATTTTCTTGGTACTAGTTCACGTATTGACTCATATATTCAAGATGTCCTTGAATAAATTGGCTAGTTAACATGCATTTGTATCTTTCCTTACATATTGTAAGCAATTATTCTTGTTATTCTGCCCAATTTGTGTCATTATGTCCTCTCTGGTTAGTTTGACAAAGTTTGTTAATTGCGGTTGATATACTATGTCTTGCCAAAGTCCAAATTGGAGTTTGACCTTGTCGATTTAATGCCATTACTGTAACACCCTGAAAATTTACAAGTTAATAGATATTTCGTGTTGCTTAATTATTTAAAATAATTATTGCAAATGACTGTGCATTGGTATTTGTGCTTGAAGGATGTAGTAATTCTTGCAAATTTCCTGTAAAGTGTTTTGCATTGGTAATTGTGCTTGAGGAACGTAAGTCAAAATTTGTTGCTAAGATAGCTGTCCGTACACGCAAGTGGGCAACTATGGTGGCTATGGTAGCTATCCGTTCACGCATGTTGGCAACTTGCTTTAGTATCTCCACCTATATATAGTAGCGTATGAAGCATGTTCGTTCTCACCTCTGTGCGTGTTTCTCTTGTTTTCTCTCTAAACTCTTTTGCACCCAGAAACCTCTCTTCATCAACCCTCTATACCACCTTTAACTCTCAAGAATCACCGTAGTTGTAGTGGAAAAAAACTCTATGTTAAGAGGAACTCATGAACGAAGCTTGTGTTCAAACAAAACTCACGTTAGTTTGAAAGAAAGGAATTCTTGTCCAAGTAAGGGGAGTTTTATTGTCTTAATAATGGTTTTAGATATCATGGTTGAGATGCAGTATGTATATGTGTTCTGATGTTTTGTGTGAAATAAATTGATGAATTTTTTATGTGATGTGTTTGTGAAGAAGATGACTACCGGATTGGGTAAGTCAGGCTGGGCATGTTGCATATATGTGTCAAACCTTTGTTTGTGATGTTGTGATGTCGGCTACCGGGAAGGGTTGGTTGAGTTTCATATATGTGTCAAACCTTTGTTTGTAATTTCAGCTACCGAGATGAGTTGGCCGAGTTGAGCGATTTATGTAGCATGCATGTATGCATGCAGGACGTAACTTAGTCCTTGATGACAGACGTCTGTATACCGGCTTCCTTACTCGGGTTTGTACTTTGGAACTATTAAGCTCAAGTTACTTCTCAGAAATAGAGCTACCGGGTTACTTACTCAGCATAGCTCGTACCGTCTCGGGAATAGAGCTACCGGGTTACTTACTCGACAGAGCTTGTACCTTCTTGAGAATAGAGCTATCGGGTTCCTTACTCAGCAGAGCTCGTACCGTCTCGGGAATAGAACTACCGGGTTACTGACTCAGCAGAGCTCGCACCGCTCGGGAATAGAGCTACCGGGTTACTTATTCGGCAGAGCTCGTACCTTTTCTTTGAGAACTATCAAGTTCCCTTACCCAGACAACCTTGAGTCTTGCAAGCGCTAGCTATTATAATCAATTACAGCGCTTATGTAATCGATTGCATAGTGTTGATTCCGACCTTGTTTGGATTTTTACCTTAAGATAGTATATCTACATGCCAACCTGGACACCTAATACTTCACACCTATTCACTGGTTTGTAGTGTTTGTGAATGACGTATGTGATTACGTTGAAGTCAGCCTATGTGATGGCTTGAGATATTAAATACATTGATGGTCCCATGGTGATATTCTATGTATAGATGTGAGATGCCAGGACCGGGTTATTAACCTTACGAAGACCACAGTCAGTGCATCAATACGCTCGAGAATGGGTCAGCATATATGTACATGGGGGGTGTATGGGAATTGATCCTGGGCCGGGCCATACATTGATGGTGCCCATGAGATATATGTATATACATAAGGGGTGTATGACATTATCCTAGCCAAGACAAGTTGATCTCGGGCCAGGTCATACATTGACGGTGCCTATGTAACATATTTCATTTACATGACGGAAATAGTATGATTGACTGTAATAGTACGAGAAGTACTGAGAGGCCACGTCTGTAGGGATATCCTTATGACACCCATTATTGGCTGATCACCATGGGGGGATGAGTCCTCAACAGAGTGACCCTGACATCAACTGCAACTATCATTTGGACCATGGATTCTGCCTATTTTCGGAGATGGTACCACATTGCATGCTGAGAGAAAAGTTAGCGGCATGCATCATGACTAGTTCTTATAAGATGTACTGTGACATGCTGTTGGACGGATTGTTCATGATTGATTGTTTGCAGAAATACTTGAATATTGTTGTATTATTGCAATGACCGTATTGTCTTTTCTTAGTAGATGTTATCTACTATTTATTATTTTACATGATGAACTCACATTTGCTTTCTTGTGCCATGTGATTTTGGTACCTGTGATGATCACGAACCGTGTTCGTGTGAGCAGACAGCCAGTAGCAGGCAGAGATACTTTCTTTTGTTGGAGCCGCCAAGTAGCCGGGATAATGTTAGATTAGATCTCGGCCTATAGATGTATTTTGATGCCGAGATGGCATCGGACCAGATCCCGGCCACAAGTTGTACCGTGACAACTCATTCTTAGTTAATCATTTGTTTCTTTTGAGAATTTTGTACCCTTCAGACATGGTTATTTGTAATCACCACCAAGTTATGTTCTTATATAAATATATTATGAGGTATTTCATCATTAAATATTCGTGTTTTAATTCTTGATATTGATTATGTTCACGCGAAAAATTTACTACTATTGTTATAATTAACTTAAAGATCTTCAATTATAAATTGTAATTAGAAAAAACATGATTAAGAGTATGATACAATAGCGACAAGGCGGGTCGTTACAATTACTACCACTGGGAAAAAAATTAAAGTGATACAAGCACTCTATATTTTGGAATCCTTGAATGCATGTCTTGGCAGAATTGACTCAAACCATTTGTAAGGTATTCAATGGAATTGAAAAAATAATCTAGGTAATAATTTATAAAACAATGTAATTGGTATAAAACAAAAATAAATGGTTGAATCTCCTCATTACGAATGTTATCGAATATTGACTAATAGCCTATAACATCACCATGTGGGATTCTAGAAAATCGGTAGTCGTTTGCCACTCCATGAAGTAAAATATATAATATGTTGGTGTCAAATACTTTACCAAAAATGGTCTTTGTTTGAGTGAGAATTTTTTATTTACCTAGTTTCAAGTGGATATGATTGTTAATTCTCAACCTTCGGTTGAATGAATGACATGCGATACCATGTCCAAGACTACAATAATAGTGTACATCCTCCCATTTTTTGGATTTTCGAAAAATAACCCTATACATTTCGTTGTACAAATGTGCTAAACATGCTAAACCCCAGTAGTATCGCCTGGTCTATTCAAGATCTACAAACAGAGGTAGATACATCAGGTGAACTCTATTTTTTGACTTGTTTGGAATCAAGACCCCACAAATCAGCCCTAAATTGTATGTCATACAATGGACTACTAGTTGTTGTTGCATGGGTTCTGCTAGGAGACAACATATTTTCTTTTAACCACTTAAGTTTCAACATTGATCCCACTAGAGTAACCTTTGGGGTAGCAAAATCTATATATTTTGCACACATTTGTTCCTAATCATAATAATTTGGGCCAGTAACTGCTTTTCCATCAATGCCTAAACCCAGCTGAAGAGCAACATTTTCCAAAGTTATTGTGCATTCACCAATTGGAAGATGATGACATTACATGTATTGTATTTATAGGCAAAAAAATTAAATAGTAACACAATTTATATCTACATGATTGTTGCTGTTTAATTTTGTTTGTCTGATCTCGACCGTTCTTTATTAGTATTCTTTAATCGGTATTATCTAAGGCATTGATTTTGTTTGTGTGATCTTAACCATTCTTTATTAGTGTGCTCCAATCAATGTTATATAAGGTGTTGATTTTGTTGGTGAGATCTTGACCATAAGTTTTTAAAGTACATGTGACAAATCATTAAACATTATAAATACAGTTTGCACTAAGCCAGTTTGATACATCACCTCAATCACAAACATTACGGTTACTCAAACCATGACTTCATCATCAGTCACTGTGATTGTGTATTACAATGGTGCCATCACAAAAACTCAACACGTGTCAACATTTGTAAGCAATGAAGCAAAGATAGTTCAACTTCACAACATGTCACTTTATGTCTTGAAATAAGCTATTGAAAACAAGATTTGTCTACCATATGGTAAAGTGGTTATGGATATCCATTATCAACATCCTATATCATTTGTTGGTGATTGTTTTTAGTACAGGGCAAGCATACTACAAGATGATGAGAACATAATAACTATGTTTTCTATATTCAACTCCCCAATCTCACATACGTTGAGTTACAGGTTACCACTAAGGACATACCCACATATACATATGGACACTACTACCAGTTTCTGCAAGCTCTTGGAATTTGGAGGGTTTGGATGAATACCTTGATTAAGCAATTAACCTTGAATAAAGCTTTGCAGAACCCCTTACCCCCAACAAATTATTTGTTTGTTATTTTACTATTTAATGACTTGTAGTCTTCATGTGTGTTGTTCGTTGTTATATTGCTGGGTATTTACAAAGAGTTGTGATTTTCATTGTTGTTAATTTGTTAAAATGTTAGTTTTTTTGTTTTATAATAAAAATAGTTGTGATATTTAAAAAAAAAAACATTACATCAGTTCTCCAGGGAATCTGATGCTTTATGTCAGTGTGTCAAGGTCTCCAACGCTAAACCCTAACCCTACCCTAACCATAACCCTAAACCTTAAAACTTTTGTGAGGTTCTTTTTTACTTTCATCAGTGTGTCAGAATATTTCTTATTTTACAATAGCGCGTTAGGGAATCCAATGCTAAACCCTAAACCATAAACTAAAACCTTAAATCATAACCCTAACCTTAAACCATGCATCAAGACCTCTTTTACTTTACGTTAGTGCGTTAGGGAATATGATGCTTTACGCTAGTGCGTTGGTCTTTTTTACTTTATGTCAATGTATTAGGGAATCCATTGATTTACATCAGTGCATCACGATCTCTTTTTCTTTACATTTGTGCATCATGGAATCTGCTGCTAAACCCTAAATCCTAAGCTTGAAGCTATAACTCTAACCCTAAACCTTACATCATGGTCTCTTTTACTTTGCATCAATGCGTCAAAGTCTTTTTTATATTACGTTAGTGCGTAAGGAAATTCAATGTTTTATGCCAGCACGTTAGTGTCTCTTTTTCTTTACATCAATGTGTCAGGGAATCCAATGTTAAACCTTAAACATTGACCTCTATATCTAGAAGTTGTATTC
Source organism: Glycine latifolia (assembly GCA_013407115.1). NCBI lineage: Eukaryota > Viridiplantae > Streptophyta > Magnoliopsida > Fabales > Fabaceae > Glycine > Glycine latifolia. The sequence goes on from CM023951.1 coordinate 22,065,294, forward strand.
ACCTTCATTTAACACACCCTGATGGAGGTTCATGGCAAGCTAAAGGTCTAGAATGAGAGCTTGAAGCACTTCCTTTGGTGAGTTTTAAAGGACCAATGAAAAGAGCTAGGACTCAAGCACTTCAAGACCACATTCAAGCTAACTTGTATCTCTTGGAAAAGCATGAAGAAGCATGTCAACTCAGTGGAAACACAAAAGAAGTGCTGTCTATTTTAAAAGATTAAAAGCATCTTTTCTGATACCTTTAATCGATTACCAGATTCCTGTAATAGATTAAAAGCATCTTTTTTGATACCTTTAATCGATTACCAGATGCCTTTAATCGATTACATGAGCCTCAAGAAATTAAAAAAATAAGAACTTACTGTTTTAATCGATTAAATGACCTCTGTAATCGATTAAAACAAGTCTTGGCTATTTTAATCAATTATAGAGGCCATTTAATCGATTACATAAGCCTGCAAAGTGTAAATAACAGTGTTTTAATCGATTGCAAGTGCAAATTAATCGATTATTTCAGTCTTAAAACTGCATTGCACATGTTGGGGAAGCCAAGAGTCACTTTAGGAAAGCTTGCACTTCAAGCTTCATTTGGGCTTCATTTCAATTTGCATTTACCTTACATTTAGTGACATTTAGCTTGTAATTTTGTGGCCTATATAAGGTACCAAAACTGAATGTAACTAACTTTGGTTCATTAATACAATTCTGAAAATTGTTGTGAGAGTTTCTCTCTTGTTCTTGTTCAAGAACTTCTTGAGTCTTATCAATGGCTTTCCAATGCTATTGTGGTGATTCTTCCTAGACTTATTGGAGAGCTTCTCCATGGTGTCTTCACCTTCATCCCTAAACTTTCTTCGATCTTCCATTTCTGCAATTATAATGGCAATGGGTCAGCCTATTACATCACACCCGCACAATACTTTATTTCTCTATTACTTACTTCCAAATTTGCAAACACAATGCATAACATGTCTTCCTCATTTGTCAATTGGTTATTGCACTACAATGGTCAAATAATCAAATTAGATGAAAGGGATAAGTTTGAATGCCCCCGGCCGATATTCTTTCAAACAAAGTGAGGCATCACGCTTGGAAGTGATGTAAATCCCTCAGCCTTGCTTCAAATCCTGTCCAATTCTAGGTTGGAATTCTCACACCAATTGAGCCAAAAATGTATCATTAACTTTTATATGTTTCTCAGCCTATAGAACTTGGATTGGAACGGTTTGAAAACAAGGTGAAAGAGGATGTTCTGAAACACAATTTAGGCATAAGAAACACCGAAAAAGGATAAGTAAAACAAGAGTTATGAAAATAAGAAATTCGGACAGAATTAATGAATTAGAAATGCAGAAATTAAACAAGGAAACATAAAGTGTGAAAGGAAGAAGCAGATAGGCGCCACAAACAATGATGTTTGATAAGCCTTGAGGATCACCACAAGAATTGAGTAGTTCTTGATAAGATCAAATGGTTCAAGGAAGAACCCTAGCAAAGATAATTCTCACTCTTTAATAATAAAATCCAACAAAAGTCCCTTGTCTATTCACTTCAATAATGATTTATACAGATTAGTTCTCGTGCACTTGGTAGAAAATAAAAGAAAAATAAAATATCAACAATGTAAGCATAACTAAAATGCCTTATTGGTTAAGTGAGGCATAATTAAGCTCGAGGTCTAGGTCTCAAAACTAGCTACTGATTGAGTATTTTTCTACTCTTCTTAGCTTATTTAACTTCTCTTAGACTTTTATTTTTCCATTCTAATTCAGTTTTTGCCTTAGGCAAACAAGTGGACTTAATTGATAATTGTTGCTTATTTTCGGAGTTTTTGCTTACTTGACCTATCTTCCTTGTGTAAGATCTAGAGAGCTCTACAGAACTCCAAATGGTGCATATGAGTAGTACCTGGAAAGATAAGGAAAAGATCTACAATTTTTTAAGAGATAAGCCAAGGCCAATTCTGTCATTTTGAATGTCATTTTAGGCTTGGAAGTCAGAATTACTGCATTGGAATTTTGGGTTGTGAAATTGGTGTAATTAGTAATTAGTTAGATAAGTTGGGCTTAATAATGGCCCATCCTTTCCTACTGACTCAGTCACTATATTTTAGTGATTTTAGTTATTTGGATAGACACACTTCATTTTAGCACAAACATATTTTGTAGTGACTTTTAGAAGTTTTTAGAATTAAAACCCTTTTTTTATTTTCTCTCAATTGTTCTTCATTGTTCTTCATTTTCCGTTCTTTCATTTTCTTGCACTAATTTCATGGGGCTTCCATTGATGATGATCATGGAAGGCTAAACAATCAATCAATCTAAGGATCCAATCCAAGCAAGGAGAATTTGAGTTCTGGTTTGGTATTTCAATTTCTGTATGAATGTTCACTTTCTTCTTCAATCCTCTATTCGATTTTCATGATTATGAATGTATTTAGGATTGAAAATGGATTAGGTTATGGATTCATTTCCTAATTTTGACTTTTAATCACAGTTTATTTGGATGATATTTCAATTAGGTTTGTGGTTTCAATTAATTTAGGGGTTAATTCGATTGAACTACTTCTAATGAAATTGAATGAACTTTCATAGCAATATGATCTGAGAACTATGATAATTTGAATTGTTTGGTTTGGTGAATTGGATTGATGTTCTTTAATCTATTTTAGAATACCTATTATCAATTCTATTAGTTTCTATTTTGCTACGGTTTTTTTCAATTTTTATTTAACGCATGCAAATTGTTCAATAAAAATCCCCTTATTATTTACTAGTGAATTGAAGTTGGAACCATATTAATTATGTCTCTGAGTTGACCTAGGTTAATCCTGTGCTACATAATTAGCGTAGTTTAATTGTTTTGAAGCGATATGACATTGGTTATCAAAACTCTTGCACCGTTTTCTTTAAAAAGCCATGCAAATGGAGGAAATGAAGAGGGAAATATTCAATAAAGTGAGAAAGGAAAGAACCACACAGAAAGAGGTGATAAGGAGAAGGAATCCTGCATAAAAAATCATGGATCATTTTCTTCATCATGTCTTCTGTTGATCTTGTGCTCTACACAATGATCGGCTAGTTTCTCCAAATGATTGGATGTAATCTTCGTACCCTTATGTATATCTTTTGGTATTTGATATATATATATATATATATATATATATATATATATATGAATCTTTTCTACTCATTACTGATGATTTCATTCTGTTCATAATGCTTGATTCTACTTGATCACTAGTTTCATGAAATTGGATTCTAAATTTGACTCAAAAGTGCTCTTAGAATTTGAACTGAATGATTTTACTCTTTACGTTACATTGCTAGGAATAGAGCATAACGTTTTGATTGTAAATAGCACAAGATTATAAATGTAATGCTGGGATATTTATTTCATATACGAGGGATTGATATTTGGTAAATATCCTTAGAATTCTCGAACGCGAAGGATCGATTTGGGGTGAATTAATGTGGGCATTAGTAATGTTTGAAAATGATTCATATGTGTTAATGTTAATTGGATACTGAGGGTATGAATGATGAAATTCAATCCTACATTTTTCTTGAATTAATTAAATTTGCTTTAATTATTTTCATAATTTTCGTATTTTTGACCCACCAAATCCATTATTTCCATATTTTCATTAATTCTGTGATTGAAAACAAAGATGAACACACACTATTAACCAAGAGGGGGTGAATTGGTTAAAACAAGGACTTTAAAATTTATTTGAAAATATCAGCGAAATTTTGATCGTATCACAAAATTTCCCTTGTTAAAAATCAAAAACTTTCAATTAATCAAGATTCACGCTTCACTTCAAACAAATGAAGAAAATATATTAGTTGATCTTGAAAGATATTAACCACAAGATAAGCAAGATTAAGATAGCAATATAAGAATCAAGAGAATACAAAATCTATACTGGTTCACCCCTCAAAAGAGAAGCTACATCCAATGTCTTCTAACCAAAACTTGATTAGAGTTCTACTAAATCAAAATCTGTCTTTACAAGCTTTACAAGTGATCACCTTTATCCACCCTAGATAAAGAAACTGAAATCTAAAACCCTATTAGACTTCTAATGATTAAGAACCAGAGAACATTGCTCAGTTCTTTCCTCTAGAGAACACGACTCTAGAAAAACTCTAAAGAAACTCTTTGATCTTAGAAATTACAAGAATTAAAAGTAACCAATCAATTCATAGTAAGAGTTCAAGAGAGATACAACCTTATGATCCTCAGAAGATGAGTGAATGAATTTTACCAAACAATCTCAGGTTGAATGAATACTATTGTTGAAAAAATCTCTATTGAAAAACTCTTGTTGAATCTTTTTTAAAGCAACATGATCAATGATGCATGAGTCTTGAGTTTTGAAACAAGATGTATCAAACTTAGAATATATTTTTCTTAGACTTTTGAAAGCTTTGGGAGTGATGGGTAATTCGTTAAATCAAATTCTCAAGATTATCACAAATGTACAAACCCAATAGCTTTTTATAAAAACATATTTAACTGTATGTAATTGATTAAAACGACAATGTAATCGATTATTTTAACTCATGTAATCGATTAATATCCAAAATAATCGATTAAAGTGTTCTTGGCACAATCTGGAAAAGATATATGAACAATGTAATTGATTAAACCAATGTGTAATCGATTAAAGCGATCTGACTTGTTTTAGACATAAGCTGATGTAATCGATTATGATTGGATGGTAATCGATTAAAGCAGTCAGACACGTTTTGAGTTTTTGTATTGTGTAATCGATTACTATTTGCCTGTAATCAATTAATATGTTCTTCATGACTTAAGTAATAGATTACCAATGTTGGTAATCGATTAAAGTAGTGCAAGATTGTTTTTTTTCAAAACTTAACCATGAGAAATTTCTTTCTTAATGCAACCATGAAACCTTTTTATGCTTTTATCAAATCATGTATACATGTTTATGATTATGTTTATGCAATGCAAGGATCACAAGATAAGCCTCTTGAACAACTTAAAAAATTACAAATGCCTTTAATTTAATGACATGTAGAAAGCTAAAATCTATTAAGCAATGGCTTCATCCTTATCTTGATCTTCTTGCTAGCTCCCCCTATATCCAACAATGATTATGTTATTTTTACAAACACATGATATTCCAATCAAATTTATTGTGCATCACTATTAAACTATTATTTTTTATCTGGAATAACTAAGTAGCTTAAATCCCTGTGGAGACAATCTCTTTATAAATTTTGTAACCTACGATGTCATTGGTATGCTTGCCAATAGTCTAACACCAATATACCTCAAGAAACAACAAGGAGGTTATAAGAAGTCATTTAAGAAGAGAAGAGAATACATAGCATGGGATGAAAATGATGTTAGGTCTTCAAGTGACTCAACTGAGGAAGAAGCAAATTTGTGTCTCATGGACGATATTGATGAAGATGAGACCAAAAGTATTGTAAGTGACTCCTTTTCCAAATCCAACACAAAGTATGACAATTTACTATATGCATTCAAAGAGTTACATGAAGAGGCACAAAGACTCACCTTTTAGATGGCATATTGAGAAATTTACCCCTTTACGAAAGGAAATCCTTGGTTTAAGAAAAGAGAAAATTGATTTAGAAAAATCTATAGAGGAATCCATTTGTAAATGTAAATCTAGCAATATTTCTTCCTGCTCAAATTGTGAAAATTGCAAGAAACTTCAATGCAAAATATAGAATCTTTAAAAGACACTTCAAAATTTCACAAGTGGAAGAGCAAGCTTAGATGTCTTGTTCAGTTCTCAAAAGTTTGTCATCGGTAAGTCTAGACTTGGTTTTGGTATAAAGGTCATAGCTTTTCATCATGTTTCATCAAAAGATATAGTGCTCCAAGTGGGAAGTACAAGTGGATTCCTAAAGGAAGAAAAAAAGTTACTAACCTAAAAGGACCTAACATTAATTGGGTACCTCAATATTCTCTCTAACGTTTTTTTGTAGGTATGCCTTAAAACCCCACAATCAATGTGGCATTTCAATAACAATTTCTCAAGGCATATGACTAGAGACAAATCTAAGTTTGTCTCTCTAACAACAAAACAAGAAGGTTTTGTTACCTGTGGTGACAATAACAAAGGGAGGATTCTAGGTTGGTAATGTAGGTAATTCACAAACTACTTGCATTGAAAATGTCCTATATGTGGAAGGTCTAAAGCACAATTTGCTTAGTATAAATGAATTGTGTGATAAAGGCTTTGATATTTCCTTCACTTCAAGTTTCTACATGATTTTTAATCTTTAAAATGACATGAAGTTGATAGGAAACAAACTTGATAATATCTACATGCTAGATCTAGAAAAAGCATCCATTAGTGAATCAAAATACTTGTTGAGTAAGAATGATGATGCATGGCTTTGGCATAGACCCTTTGCACATATTCATATGAATTTTTACATATTGCTTTTCATGAAATGTGTGATTGATGATTACTATGCATGCATGTTTTTGTTACTAAAATTACATAGCAATTATCTCAGTTCTTCTCTTTTAATGCTTTGTTTGATCCAAAAAGATCCTATTAGGGTTCTTTTGGAATTTTAGATTAAGGAACTTATTGTTAGTGAAATTTCTAGTTTTAGTTGTGTTTTTTAGAGTTTTGGTACAACAAAAATGGACTACAAGATGTTTGAAGTATTGAAGTAGCTCGCTTAGCGTGCCTGTGTGCTAAGCACGAGAAGAGGGAGGCTGATCGGAAACAAAAAACAATTTTTATTGCTGCAATGACCCATCTCATCGCTACTGTATTTACTAACTCTAATCAGGCAAATTCATATTTTAATATAAAAAACTCCAATAATTTGATTATGAAAATGAGAGTAAATTTTTTCACGATAATACAATTATCATACACACGATGCAATTGCGTAATTGAATATATATATATATATATATAAATATATATATATATATATATATATTCAATTACATATCATTTACATATCAATCTTAATTTTGTTTTAACTACAAGCACTTATCCCGAGAATTTACATGTCCAACAAAAAAAATCAAGGGACTAACTAAGGAAGAGTTGATTAACAAAACACAACTCTTTCCAAAAAGAATTCCAATGTCATCACGTTTGGCTTGGTGGCTTCAACCAAAAAGAATCTCTCTCAAGAGTCACCTAATACTGCTCATCTGCTCACACGAACAAAAGTTCGCAATCATCACAGGTACCAACCACACTGTACAACAAATGCAATGGTGAGTTTATTATATAAAACTAACAAGCATCAGATAACAACAATTGGAAAGGAAACAACAGTAACAACCACAATCATTATCAAAAGTTCATCAGTCCAATACATGTAACACCCCGGATTATAAGTTGCTAATTTGGACGTTTATGTGTGTAATGATGTTGGTTAATTACTTGATTTATTTTGATAAGTGCTGGTTGTTATTGTTCTGCTTTGGTATGCGTGTTTTATGATGGAGATGCTAAGTTAACTTTGATTGGCTGTGGTTGCTGGCCGAACACGTAAGGTGGACATGTCCTGTCAGCTGAGTACTTAAGAGCGGAAGTGTGCAGTGGAAGCGTATCCATCCCATCTCTTTGCGCTTTCCTCTAGCTTTTCTCCGTCCTCTCTTTAAAACTCACACCCAGAACCCTTTCACTCCCTCAAGAACCCATAAGAACCACCGTCGCTGCCACGAAAGCCCGACATCGAGAAGGTCCTCCTGGTCGGAACAAAAGCACAGAACAACATGTCGTGTAGCTGCAAAATGAACCTCTGGTTAGGTAAGGGGAGCTTATCATGTTTAATAACAGTTTCAAGTAGCATGGTTTAGGACCAGAGAGTTCGACCTGGACGATGGTTGCATGTCCCATGTGTGTGTTGTTTTCTAGTAAGCTATGTTCGTCTTATTGAATGGAATGGGTTATGCCTTGTGTTTAGGCATCAGTTTTGTGTTGATGTTAATTATATTTTGGTATGAGGTTCTGTTAGAACTTTTGGCAAGCGTACCAATTGTCGTTGTAAGTTACAAAATTTATAAAAGTTCGTCTCCACAGGGACTTGTGCTACTCAATTAATCCAAATAAAACTTAACAGTTGAATAGTTATGTACAACGAGTATGGTCGAAGTTTTTTTTTATGGTTTTACGGAAATAACGAAAGATTACGAAAGATTATGGAAGCTAATAAAATGATTTTAATTAACTAAAGAAAAGCGTAGGATTTGAATTTCATCATTCATACATCGGTATCCAATTAATATTACCATGCAATAATCATTATCTATCCTTATTGATGCACACTAAGTTAACCTCGAATCGATTCCTCGCAATCGAGTTCTAAAGATATTTACCAAATATCGATCCCTCGCACACAAAGTAAATATCCCAGCATTAAGATCTATAATCGCGTACTTTTATGCAATCAAAACGGTACTCCCTATTCCTAGCGATCGTAACGTAATGAGTAAAATTATTCAGTTCAAATCCTAAGAGTACTTTCCAGTTAAACTTAGAATCCAATTTCATGAAACTAGTGATCAAGTAGAATCAAGCATTAAGAACGGAATAAAATTACCAATAATAGATAGAAAAGACTTATGCATAAATAAATATTAAAAGAGATACTCAAAAGTAGAAGATTACATCCAATCCATAAGAGAAACTAACCACGCATGAAGAGAATCTCCTTAAGAGAAGAATTGATGAAGGGCCCCATCACCGCTTCTTTCCGGCAGAGTCTCCACACTAAATCTCACTTTCCTAACTACCTAATACTACTATTTACTACAAAAAAACTAAGAAAAAGCTTGAAAGAAGCAAGGAGGAGAAGAAATTTGAGTTGAAGAAGTGGTGGAATGCCTTGGGGGGGTGCTTGGGTATTTATAGGGGCTGGCCTGGTCGAGTTTGGTCGCCCAGGCGAGCAATTTTAGTTCATTTTAGTCGCCCAGGCGAGTTAATAGCCCACTTGCACGTCCACTTGGCCCACTTGGAGGTCCACTTGGCCCATTTGCAGCATCCACTCGCCCAGGCTAGCAATTTACACTATATTCACTCGCCTGGGCGAGTGAATATAGTGTAAATTGCTAGCCTGGGCGAG
>CM023951.1:22079403-22097597 GCA_013407115.1 Glycine latifolia
AGAGTACTTTCCAGTTAAACTTAGAATCCAATTTCATGAAACTAGTGATCAAGTAGAATCAAGCATTAAAAACGGAATAAAATTACCAATAATAGATAGAAAAGACTTATGCATAAATAAATATTAAAAGAGATACTCAAAAGTAGAAGATTACATCCAATCCTTAAGAGAAACTAACCAAGCATGGAGAGAACCTCCTTAAGAGAAGAATTGATGAAGGGCCCCATCACCGCTTCTTTCCAGTAGAGTCTCCACACTAAATCTCACTTCTCTCACTTCCTAACTACCTAATACTACTAGTTACTACAAAAAACTAAGAAAAAGCTTGAAAGAAGCATGGAGGAGAAGAAATTTGAGTTGAAGAAGTGTTGGAATGCCTTGGGGGTGCTTGGGTATTTATAGGGGCTGGCCTGGTCGAGTTTGGTCGCCCAGGCGAGCAATTTTAGTTCATTTTAGTCGCCCAGGCGAGTTAATAGCCCACTTGCACGTACACTTGGCCCACTTGGAGGTCCACTTGGCCCATTTGCAGCATCCACTCGCCCAGGCTAGCAATTTACACTATATGCACTCGCCCAAGCGAGTTAAAACACCTTCTGGAGAATTCTTTTTGGGCCTTTTGCTAGTTGCACCTCCCTGTTTGCTTTCTTTATCCAGATTTGCTTGCTTTTTATTTTTGGAAGCCCCAGAAATCCTCGGAATCTATCAAAATACAAAACATGTTGGATTAATCTTCCGAAATATGACGAATGACATGTATACAAGCAATAGGAGCTATTTAAATAGGTTTAGGGTAAATTTATGATAAAAGCTTATGAAATCAAAGGATAAGTGCCTTTATTTAAAACATGATTTAGTTAACTAAATTAGGGCACTTATCAGGTTCTGGAAAGGGGGGAGTTGACGTTGTAAGAAACTCCCCGTGCATGTGCGAAGAGTTGGCATTTTGATGCTGAAGAGCTCCCAAACACTTTGCAGAAGTGTTCGTGAAGGTGCTGAGCACGGGGTAGGGATTGACCGAGTTGTATGTGTGTATATGTTGGTGATGTCGGCTGCCGAGATGTGTTGTCCAAGTTGTATGTGTGTATCTATTGGTGATGTCGACTGTCGAGATGGGTTGGCCGAGTTGTATATGTGTATGTGTTGGTGATGTCGGCTGCCAAGATGGATTGGTCGAGTTGTATGTTAGTATGTGTTGGTGATGTCGGCTGCCGAGATGGATTGGACGAGTTGTATGTGTGTATCTGTTGGTGGTGTCGGCTGGGTGATGTCAGCTGCCAAGATGGGTTGGTCGAGTTGTATGTGTGTATGTGTTGGTGATGTCGGCTGCCGAGATGGATTGGTTGAGTTGTATGTGTGTATATGTTGGTGATGTCAGCTGCCGAGATGGATTGGCCGAGTTGTATGTGTGTATGTTGGTGATGTCGGCTACCGAGATGGGTTGGCCGAGTTGCATGTGTGTATATGTTGGTGATGTCGGCTACCGAGATGGGTTGGCTGAGTTGTATGTGTATGTGTTGGTGATGTCGACTGCTGAGACGGATTAGTATTTGTGGATGACGTATGTGAATTACGATTGAAGTCAGCCTATGTGATAGCTTGAGATGTTTTGTACCTTGATAGAGCCATAGTGAGAGGCTAGGTATAAACACGTTAGATGTCGGGACCGAGTGGTGGACCTTGTAAGAACCACGGTGAGTGCATCAGTGAACCCATGTTGGGGCGGCCCTCGTTTGGGGCAGTGTGTATGTAACATGGGAGGTTATGAAGATCCTAGCCAGGGCGAGAAGTTCTTGTGCTAGGACATACGTTAATGATGCCCATGAGAGACATACATACTTCATTTGCATGGCGGAAATAAGATGATTGACTGTAATAGTACGAGAAGTACTAGGGGGCCACGTCTGTAGGGAGATCCTTATGACACCTGTTTGGCTAATCACCATGGGGGTTGAGTCCTGTGCACGACAGAGTGACCCTGACGGCAACTACAACTATCATTTGGACCATGGATTTGGCCTATTTCCGGGATGGTACCACATTGCATGAAAGAGAGTTAAGACAGGAACATGCATCATGCTAGGCATTTTTAAGTCAACTTGTGGGATGTTCTTGGATGCTTGTTTATGATGGTTGCGTGATGATACATCCAGACTTGTGGTGATGGTGTGACACTTGAATTGTTTTTCCTTGACTAATGTTACCTTTTGCTTGTTATCTTATATGATGAACTCACCCTTGCTTTATTGTGCCTTGTGATTTGGTACCTGTGATGATCGCGAACCCGGCTTGTGTGAGCAAATGGACAACAATAGGTGATCCGGGAAGATGACAACTTTTTAATTGGAGCTGCCGAGTTGTCGGGATGTCGATGTGACGAATCCCGGGCAGGGGTGATGTTTTGCTGAATGCACCCTGGTTTTGATAGTCACCTATCTGTTTTGCTAGTTGCACCCCTTATGTTTAATTTCTTACCTCATTTGTAAAACACTTGTACGTTTTAAATATGGATAATTGTACTTATGATTAAAACGTATTGCATAAACAGAGATATGTATGCAATTAGAATGCTTTCATCCGCGTCTTGGTTAAGTTCATAATCGTCATGTGATTGCGAAAAATTTACCACAGTTTTCCCTAATAAGAAAAGAAAGAAAAAGGGGTGTTCTTTTTATCAAAGGTTACGTTAATGTTGTGGTTAAGAGTAAAGATACAGTAGCGACGTGGCGGGTCGTTACCATAAACACTCGACAAACCCATCATCCAATTCACTTGACAACTCAAACAACCATGCTCAAAATGATGCATGACCTAACTCATATCCCAGAATGCAATATGGTACCATCCTCATGGAAATAGCCTCTCTCAAGAAAATGATGTAGTAGCTCATCGAGATCACCCTGTCATGCACTGGTCGCTCCCCCCTCCCATTGTGATCAGCCCTGAGTCACAAGGGAGTTCCAAACAGAGTGATTGCCCCTAGTACCCCCGGTACTTACTGTCCATCATTCTATTTCCATCCATACAAATATGAAGTATGAAACATGGGCACCATCAATGCATTGACCATGGATAGATAGGGACCAGAATTTTAAACAATCCCTTTTCTCTCTCTTGGGGTGCTTAAAATTTGTAAACCCTCCCTCACAAAGTTATCCAGTCATGCACCCCCATGCACATACACAACATCATTGATGCACTGACATGGATAGCTAGGGACCGAAATTTTCAACAATCCCTTTCTCTCTTGGGATGCTTAAAATTTATAAACCCTTCCTCACAAGGATATCCAATTAGTCACTGTACCCCACGTGGACACATACTGCATACAACCATGGACACCATCAATGTATATCCTGGCAAGGAACAAATCCTTCCCCGTAAGGATAACTAGTCATACACCCCCATGGGTATCCATGTATATCTACATAACACAATGATATTGTTCACATTAACATTATCCCTCATCAATATCATTATCAACATCATCATCATCATGTCGTCTTAATGTCATCAACAACATCAACATCATTTTATTTCAATATCATCATCACAAACATCAATATTCAACATCATCAACTATATCATCATTATCTCATGTCAACATCATCAACCCAATCAACATTATCTCATTTCAACATGATCATCATAATCATCAATATCATCTCATATTAATATAATCACCAACAGAATTTCATTTCAATATCATCATCAGCATCACAAATAATCACATTTTACATCTATATACCATATGCCTGAGATTCACATTCCCCAGGTCTTCAAACAATACAAACCTCATTCATTCACAATCTATATTACCACAAGACTCATAATTTAGGAAAATTCTAAATTAAAGAGGAGAACTACAATATAGAAAACAAACTCTTATGCCCATTTAAAAATTTAGTAAAGAATTAAATAGGAAAACACATTCTAAAATTTTGGGCAAAGTCTCATCTGTAATTAAGACTTTCCCAAAAATCCAATTATTACAACAACAACATCAGTCACAGTTTTATCCATTAATAGCAAATTCATCGCATCTCATTAGTTAAAAATAGTTTTTCTTGAAAACGAGCACACACAAGAACAAACACACATCAATCATAAATACATCTCATCCCATTAGTCAAAAACATAGTTTTTCTTGAAAACCAGCACACAGCAGGGACAGACAGTTATCTTTATAGTTGGACTCCCTGGCCCCCAACTATGGTATCAAAACTATAACCAAGTAATAAACTCCCCTTACCTAACTAGGAGCTCTACTTGTTACAACCTTGCGGTGTTATTTCGCGATCCTTCGAATACGCGTGCTTGTCCGAACACAGAGCTCTATATACCAAATCGAAGATAATTTAGTATAGATTTCAAAGGCAATGTCAAAATTAACATTTGGGGTCAAATACCTACTCAAATCGAAAATGGGTTAAACGGTGTTTTGGGAGTTCACATCAAAAGACATCATTTTGAAATTCCGATCACACCAATGTGACCCGGGTTCAACAAGAATCACGGAAATGACATCAATTTCATAAAAAGGAGACTTTGACAACATCTCATTTTCAAAGGGTTTTCAACGGAAGTGGTAAAACTCCCACCAACGGTACCTGTTAGCCATTTGGCAAGCGTACCAATTGTTGTTATAAGTTACAAAATTTATAAAAGTTCGTCTCCACAGGGACTTGAGTTACTCAGTTAATCCAAATAAAACTCAACAGTTTAATAGTTATGTACAACGAGTGTGAACAGAGTTTCATGTAGTTGTGGATTAACAGAAATTATGAAATTTAAATAAGCAGAAATAATAAATTTAGTGCGGAAGATTACAGAAGCTAATAAGACGAGTTTAATTAATTCAAGAAAAGCGTAGAATTGGATTTCATCATTCATACCCTTAGTATTCAATTAATATTACCATGCATAAATTATTTTCTTTTATTATTGATGCACACATAAAATCACCCCAAATCGATCCCTCGCATTTGAGAATCCTAAGAATATTTATCAAATATCGATCCCTCGCACATGAAATAATAACTCCAGCATTACAATCATAATCACGTGATATTTGCAATCTAAACGTTATACTCTATTCCTAGCAACGTAACGTAAAGAGTAAAATTATTCAGTTCAAGTTTTAAGAGTACTTTCCAGTTAAACTTAGAACCTTATTTCATGAAACTAGTGATCAAGTAGAATCAAGCATTAAGTACGGAATGAAATTACCAATAATAAATAGAAAAGACTTATGCATAAACAAATATTAAAAGAGATACTTAAGGGTAAGAAGATTACATCCAATCCTTTAGAGAAGCTAGCCAAGCATGGAGAGAACTTACTTAAAAGAAGAATAGATTTCGGCAGATTTTCCACGCTAATCGTCACGTCCCTCACTCTCCTAAGCTACCTACTAACAATATTTGAAGAGCTTAAGGCTAAGCTAAGAATGAAGAAATGAAGAAAAATGGATTTCCTGGATGGTTTTCTCCTTGGGGTGCATGGCTATTTATAGGGGGCTGGTTGCTCTAGTTCACTCGCCCAGGCGAGGTTTTTTTGCCTGTATTTGCTCACCTGGGCGAGCATAATGCCCACTTGCTGATGCCACTCGCCCAGGCGACCTTTTGGCCTTGTTTCACTCGCCTGGGCGAGTTAAAAGATGGTTCTGGAATTCTTCACTCGCCTGGGCAACCAGTTTGTGTGTAATTCACTCGCCTGGGCGAGTTAAAAGCTTAACCTTGAGGAATCCTTCTAGGCCTAGATGAATTATGGGCCTGTTTTGCTTGTAACACCTCCCAAGTTTTCTTGTTAAACCCCTTTTTGTTTGCTTTGCTTTTTCGGAAGCCTCGGAATTTATCAAAATACAAAACACGATTGGATTAATCTTCCAAAATATAAGAAACAACATTTAATTAAGTACTAGAGACTATTTATCTAGGTTTTAGGGCAAGTTTATAAACAATTTTACTAAAATCAAAAGATAAGTGTCAACATTGTAAGCTTGGATTTAACTAAAATAGGGCACTTATCACTCCCCCTAACCTAGAATCTTGCTTGTCCTCAAGCAAAGTAAAATACCACTACAAAAAATAAGAATATAATTAATATATAGAAAATACTTTTTATATGAGTATGTTTTGTAAAGAATCAACTTTCCAGAGTGATCAGAACATATTTTTAAATAGTCAACCTTAAGAATTTGAAACAAAAGATGGAAGTCACAAAACCAAATGAGATTAAGATCAATTCACATTTCATTTCTAAAGAACATCAGAGAAAACATGTGCTTGATTCAAACAGAGGAGAACATCTCGAAGGTATTTAATTCTCACAGGTGAGTGTTTATTCTCAATTCCAACACTGATACCTTATAGATTAATTTTTCAATTCATTTCCCATCAAATCAAAGTACATACTTATCATCAATCATTAGGGCTTTTGTGGTTGGGCCTGGCTTAGAAAGAAATCTTGGTTTTTCTGGATATTCAAAAAGACCTCGAGAGTAGGAGAGCAAACAATAAGCTATTATTACTTACTATTTCTTCCTTTTTCTTCCAAGATATCAATTTTTCCATTTCACCCAAATACTTTGTATAATACTTTAAAATACAAGGAATTTTTTTCCTTTTTCTTTTTCTTTTTTTCTTTCTTTTCTTTTGCTTATCACATGAATAGCATATTGCCACATTTAAAAGTCTATTTCATCGCATAAGGTACCCAAGAAGTTTCCATCAAAATATTTACCTTTTTGCTCTCCTAATCTAAGGTAAGGTAAGAAATTCTTATCATAGGTTAGGGTTCCAACAAAATATCAAGTATTTGGCTCAAAAGGGTTTGCAAATGGTAAATCATTATAGTTATGTTGGGATAGCTTTTTGGCTAGTGGCTTAAAAAGATGTTCAAAAAGAAAGAAGGCCTAAATCATATCCATGCATCATATGTTATGACAATTAGAAATTCATGCAAAGTCAAACTATAAACAGATCAGTGCGGACACTCAATGTAATTTATGTGGTTGCACACACTCACTGAGCTTAAGGCCTGTTTTCATGTTCAAATCAAATCAATGTTTCGAAAGATGTTATTTATCAATTCCATATAAAAATATCTGCCTTCATTCGGTATTTTCGAAAATTATTCCTTCATTTTTCTATTCTCAAAGTTTCCTTAAAAAATCATTTGTTGTGTTCTGATTCTAAAAAATTAAATTTCAAGAACAGTATCTATTGATTCTTTTCAAAACACGTTATATTCAAGAAAAATTTTCTTTTAAGTCCCAAAAAATTATACCTATTCTACAATTATATTAGTAAAAACAAAAAAATTAATCAAAAAGGTGTAGTTTCATAAAGAAACATATAAAGAAACCTTCTGTGTTCCCTCTCAAAGTGCACAATTCCCAAAAAAGAACATAAATGCGCACAATGGATCATAAGTCTAACATACTCACAAAATGAAATAGTTCAAATAGAATAATAAAGAAAAGTGATAATAACATAGTCAGATAATTAAGGTAGTCAAGAAAGCAGTAAATAAAGAGGTAAAGGAATCGTAAAAAATGTCACTGATTTTGGAGATCAACGAGACAATCTGCCAAATTATGCATCTGATCATCACCACCCTCATTGGCTGCTTCTTCTCCATCAACAGCTTCCTAGTCATTTGCAAGGCCTTTATCAACCACAGGATTCTGATCAGCCCTATGGCCTTCTGTCTCCTCCTGAAAAATGGGCCTGTCCCCAGGCCAAACAATATGAGCTCTGAACTGGTTGGGAGTGGGCCATGGATAGGGGTTCAGATCCTGTCTATGCTGATGCAGTGTATAGTTGTAGAAGCTTTCATTTAACTGCATCTGACCCCTGTAGTTGACAGCCTGCTGGTCAGCTATATGCTGCATGTAAGTATGCATCTGGAGTTCCATCCTCTGAAGATGAGCTGAAATGGACTCCAAAGATGGTGGCTCTTGTGGCTGTTGCTGCTCCACTTGTCTAGTTTGGCAATATTTCTCAATGAATGCCCAGTTGATTGGAGGTCGGATCGGCTTGGAAGGTAGTACCTGCACTCCATAAAATTGGCATAAAGCAGTTATTAAAGCAGGAAATCCAAGTGCTCAGTTAGCTTTTTCGAGGTTCAGTGGATGTCGGGGGAGTTCTGTGATGACAAACTGATGAATGACGTCTGAGATCAACTGTGCTACATGAATACTGAGTTGTTCTATACAACTAAAAACAAGCTAACATTTGGGCATAGTCAAGTCAGAATTATGATCACTTGGAAGCATGTTGCTAAGGAGGAAGGTCATCCAGATTTGAGTGAGTGTTGTCATGTTAGTTCTCATTAATCTCACCCTACTCCCTACAATATTGCGGGCAAAGTCACAACCAGGGGCACAAAGAAGTTGGGTGATAGCTTGTTCATCAAACCCGAAAATGATGTTCCTCCTACTAATATATTCACAGTTTTGGCCTTCTTCCAAGATGAATGGATTCCCTAGTAATTGATTAATTGCATCTGGATCATAAGGAATCCACTGGCCTTGCACTAGGGACCGTTGATCAAGAACACCTTCTTCAGTTGGCCAAGCATTGGCATAAAATTCCAATACTATTGCCGGATCAAATTTTTGCATTGGTGTTGCAAGGAGCCTCCATCTTCTCCTATCAATCTCCATGGTGAATTCTGGATATTCACCATCCATTAGCTGAACTCTCCGTTCTTTGAGGAATGTCCAATTCTTGATGACTTCAAACCACTTTGGTGCTCCTCAGTACGGAACCTCTGCACATCAAATATAAAATCTGCAGGAATAATGGTGTTGGACCCTTCTCCTGCATGCCTGACTCTTTTGGTTGACAACTTCTTGGGAGCCATCTGAAAAAGATCTCAAAATAGCACAACAATGAATATGATAAGATTAGCATGTATGCTTAAAATAGCAAATAGATGGCAGCCCATGAGAAATGAATTTATGCAATTTAACCATTACAACATATATGCTCATAATTTATAGCCTTTCTAATGCTCATGTTATAAATCAAATCACCAATTTCTCATTTATTATTCCAGTAGCTCGTGGATGTTCATTAATCCTAAATGCTACAAACTTTTAACATGCAACTTATTAGTGAAAATTTGAAGTTTGTGTATAAAGGAATAACTCAATCTTGAAATCTCTCATGAGCTATGTGCAGTGTAGCCTGCATTTCAGGCTATTTAACAGGTATAAAAGAGCAATTTTCGTGCATAGATAAGGTTAATCAATGGCTGTTTTCATTGAAGCATTTCACCAAACACTTGGTGTGCACAAAATTTTGCCTATGGAAATGAAGACAGTTTGCATATGTATTGCACCAATTTTCAGAGGACAAGAAGAAGAACAACATATTCAAAATAATCTAAAAAATCTAATTACATCATTTATGACTTATTGCCCTAAGTGATTTAGAAATTTAAAATAAGAACAATAAAAGGCTATAACTACTATAATTCTCAGAAAGGTTTGATGAAGATGCGAGCTACTCCCTGAATGAAGAATTTTGATTTAAAAAAAAAAAAAAAACTTACCTGGTGGGTGCTGGATTCGCTTAGGCGAATTTGGGGAAGAAAGCAAGAAAGAAGAGCAGCAAAGGTCACAACAAATAGGATAGAAATGAAAGGGATGCAAGTTTTTGGGTAAAATGCTGATTTTTACCTTTCTATTTCGTGCTGGAGACCTAGGCTCGCCCAGGCGAGTGTTTTGCTCATGGTTTACTCGCCTGGGCGAGTTAACCCCCCCCCCCCCCCCTTGATATTTTATTTAACTTAGTTTCTTCTTATCCTAAAAAAAAAACTTTAACCTATATTTAAATATTTGTAAATTTTTAAGAAAACTAAATTATATAAATATTTAAGCAAAATAAAAAATATTTAAAAGAAAGGTTAGAATGTACTAGGTTGCCTCCTAGAAGCGCTTCTTTAACGTCATCATAGCTGCACGCTTTTGCTATTGCTCAAACTTCTTGCAAGTGGATCACAGTGGTGAGTCTTTCAACGTCACCACCCAAATAAGGTTTTATTCTGCTACCATTGATGATGAATGATCCAGACCATTTGGATTTTAGCTTACCTAGAAACAATCTCAATCTAGAATTAAATAACAAAACCTATTGTGGTTGAAAATTCTTTTTCAAAAGCTTTTTATCATGATAAAATTTAACTCGTTTATAAAGCTTAGAATTTTCATATGCTTGAAAACTTAATTCCTCCAGTTCATGAAGTTGGAGCTTCCTGTGTTCACCTGCTACATTAGGATCAAAATTCAGAAATTTTAAGGCCCAGAAAGCTTTATGTTCTAACTCAACAGGCAAATGACAAGATTTTCCATAGACCAATTGGAAGGGTGTGAGTCCTGTAGGAGATTTGAATGTTGTTCTGTATGCCCACAGAGCTTCATCTAGCTTCTAAGACCAATCCTTCCTTAATTGAGCAATTGTTTTCTCCAATACTCTGGGTGTTCTAAACCTTGAAAATATATTTTTTTTAAGAAGCGAATAACTGTCTTTGCATCAGCATGTTGTACAGCTATTGCTTCCACTCATTTGGTGACATAGTCCACAGCCAACAAAATGTATTCATTTGAGTAGGATGATGGAACTGGACCAATGAAATCTATTCCCCAACAATCAAAGGCTTCTACCTCCAGAATGTTTTGTAGTGGCATTTCATTTCTTCTAGAGATCCCCCCTGTTCTTTGGTAATTATCACACCTCTGGACATATTCATGGGCATCTTTAAACAATGTAGGCCAATAGAATCCTGATTGGAGAACTTTTGCAGCAATCCTCTCCCCATTGTAGTGGCCTCCATAAGGTGAACTATGGCAATGCCACAGTATGCTCCTTGCCTCCCCCTGAGTTACACACCTTCTCAGGAGATTGTCTGCTCCAATTTTGAAGAGGTAAGGATCATCCCACACAAAGTATTTAGCATCACTGAAAAACTTCTTTCTCTGGTGCCAAGTGTACTCTTCAAGAATTGCACCAGCTGCTTTGGAATTAGCCATCTCTGCAAACCATGGCCTTTCTGAAATGTTGAATAGCTTTTCATTCAAAAAAATTTCTTGAATATCAGGACCTTGTGTGGTTACTTCATCACTGGTAAGTCTGGAAAGATGATCAGCCACATGATTTTCACTCCCCTTCTTATCCTTGATTTCTAAATCAAATTCCTGTAAAAGTAAAATCCAATGAATAAGTCTAGGTTTAGAATCAGCTTTGACTAGTAAATATTTTATAGCAGCATGATCCGTAAAAACTACAACCTTAGATCCTATCAAATAAGATCTAAATTTTTCCAAAGTATACACTACTGGAAGGAATTCTTTCTCAGTTGTTGCATAATTGATTTGAGCTTCATTTAAAACTTTGCTTGCGTAATGTATAATATGGAAAACTTTGTTTTTCCTTTGACCAAAAACTGCTCCTACATCATAATCACTTGCATCACACATTATTTCAAAATCAAGGGTCCAATTTGGTGCAGTGATTATAGGTGCAGAAACTAGTTTTTGTTTCAAAGTATTAAAAGCTTTTAAACATAAATCATCACAATGAAATAAAACTTTTTTATTCAAGAGATTGCTTAATGGTTTGGCAATCTTGGAAAAATCCTTGATGAATCTTCTGTAAAATCCTACATGTCCTAAATTACTTCTAATGCCTTTGACATTTGTTGGTGGAGGTAATTTTTCAATGACATCCACTTTGGCTTTGTCAACTTCGATGCCATGCACAGAGATCTTGTGACCTAATACAATACCTTCAGTCACCATAAAGTGAAATTTCTCCCAATTAAGCACAAGATTTGTTTCAATACATCGCTTCAAAATAGTATCCAGGTTAGACATACATAATTCAAAAGAAGAACCAAAAATAGAAAAATCATCCATGAATTTTTCTATACTTTTTTCAACAAGATCAGAAAAAAAAAGCAAACATGCATCTCTGAAATGTAGCAGGTGCATTACAAAGACCAAAAGGCATTTTCCTATAAGCAAAAACACCAAAAGGACAAGTAAAAGCTGTTTTCTCTTGGTCTTTAGGATCAACATTGATTTGATTATATCCTGAATAACCATCAAGAAAACAGTAATATTGTTGACCTGCTAACCTTTCCAGCATTTGATCCATAAATGGTAACGGAAAATGATCCTTCCTGGTGGCTTTGTTGAGCTTCCTGTAATCAATACACATTCTCCAACCTGTAACAGGTCAGTGCTTTCTCTAAACCATCTTTCCTGTAAATCAATTTTTTAGAGTCAGAAATTACCTCATCCAGGACATCTATTCTAAAACATTCTTATTTATCTGTGGGATGCTTCATGGCTTCAAGAACATTGAACTGCACTTCATCATCTTGCACTCGTACAGTGAGTTTTCCTTCATCAACATCAATTAAGACTTTGGCAGTCTTCATGAAAGGTCTACCAAGAATTAATGGAACTTCACTATCTTCATCCATCTCCATCACTACAAAGTCAACTGGGAAGAAGAACTTGTCAACTTTCACCAACACATCTTCAATGATACCATAAGGATACTTAATAGTTCTGTCTGCTAATTGTAAAGTCATCCTTGTTGGTTTGATGACAACTTCCCCTATTCGATTGACCATGGATAATGGGATGAGATTGATGCTTGCGCCTAAGTCAAGAAGAGATTTCCCTACTGATAAATTCCCAACAGTCACAGGAATTGTGAAACTACTGGGATCTCTTGATTTTTCTGGAATGGTCTTTTGGATGATTGCACTGCAACCTGCATCCAGCTCTATGGTTTCATCATCTGTGTATCTTCTCTTCTTTGTGAGTAGATCCTTCATGAACTTAGCATATGTTGGCATCTGCTCCAATGCTTCAGAGAAAGGAATGTTGATCTACAGTTGTTTGAAAATATCTAGGAAGCGTTTGTACTGCCTTTCCTTTGCTTTCTTTGATAGAGCATGTGGATAAGGTATATGCTGAACTGGTGGAGGAGTTAATACAGCTTTGCCTTTATCAATTGTTTTCTGCTTCTCTTCTTCACTTATCACCTTTTTTTCAATTTTTTTATTTGTCACCACTTCATCATTTTTTTCATTTTCTTTTTCAACTCTTTTCTTTTCATCATTTTTTTCTACAACTCCTTCATTTTTATTTTTCTCATCATCATCCTTCAAACCAACCATAGTCCCTCTCCTTGTTATAATTAACTTACATTGGTCCTTTGGGTTGACTTGTGTGTTTGCTGTGAAAGATCCACCTCCATGCTCTGAGAGTTGCTTTGCAAGTTGTCCAACCTGTACTTCAAGATTTTTGATGGAAGCATCAGTATTCTTTTGATTGGTGATGGACATCTGCATAAATTGAGTTAGAGTGTCTTCCATTTTTTATAATCTATCAGGCTGAGCTTGGTTTTGTGGATTCCTATTAGAAGGACCTGCATATGAATTGTTAGTGGGAGCCTTATATGCATTATTATTTTGTCTCCAACCATAAGGTTGATTTGAACCTGGACCTCCTCGATAACCTTGATAATTTCCTTTATAATTTTGCTGAGGTCTGGTCTGATTTTGCAAATAATGAGCCTCCTCTTCTGGTTGACAATCACCAGGTGTTGTTGGACAGTGGTCATTTTGATGTTCTCCACCACAGAAATCACATCTCAAAATTTGTTGAATTTGATGAGCTGTGTGTGTTTTCTGTGATCCTCCATGCTGAATTTGTTGAGGAAGTTGGCCTATTTGTTTGGTTAAGGCCTCCCATTGTTGAGTTAACAATTTATTTTGAGCTAGATTGGCATTTTTTGTATCTAGCTCCATTACACCTTTCCTTTGAATTGGAGATCTATCATGGTGGGACTGGTAATCACTGGCTGCTATGGAGTCAATGATTACAATTGCTTCCTCCGGGCTTTTTGACATCATAGTTCCTCCGGCTAAGGAATCAAGAATCATCTTTGTTTGAGGTCTCAAACCAGTATAGAAAATATGTAATTGTGCAGCATCATCAAAATTGTGGTTTGGGCACCTTCGCAATAAAGATTTGAATCTCTCCCATGTTTCACAGAGAGGTTCATCTGCTCCTTGGGAAAAAGTTGCAATGGCTGATTTTGCACTTATGAATCTTGATGGAGGAAAGAATCTAGTAATAAATTTTTCCTCCACTTCTTCCCACGAGCTTAAGCTTTTGTTTGGTTGGGATTGAAGCCATGTCTTTGCTTTACCTGTCAAAGAAAATGGAAAAGCTCTAAGGTAAGCAACTTCAGCATCTTTATCAGAAGCTCTCATTGTACTGCATAACTCCATGAATGTGGACAAGTGAGTGTATGGATCTTCATGGTCCATCCTTGCAAAGGGATGTGAACCAATTAGACTGAGTAATGTTGGCTTCAGTTCCACAACTTTATTGTTGAAAGGAGGGATGACTATGTTGTTGTAATGCTTTGGTCCTTGGTGGTCTATTTTCATATTCCCCTCTATCAGCCATATTATCACGAACAAGTGGCTTTTCTGATGAAGGAGGATCAATAGACGAAGTTTCCCTGGGTGGCTTATTGGCTTCTAGTTTCTTTTTCTTCCTATTTTTCCTTTCTGTTTTGGTGATTTCTGGATCAAACAAAGGTTTATCTGCAGAAAACTTACCTCGCATAAAGGAAAAAGAGCAAACTACAATATCCCGTAAGCATCGAGGTTAAAAGAAAAGAAAATTTATATACAAAAATAAAAAATAAAGTAAATAACGAAAATAAGAAAAAGTCCTACTAAACTGAAAAATTAAATCTAAAAGAACTGAGTAAACAACTCAAGTCCCCGGCAACGATGCCAGAAACTTGTTAGACTTTTGGAAAGCATACCAATTGTCGTTGTAAGTTACAAAATTTATAAAAGTTCGTCTCCACAGGGACTTGAGTTACTCAGTTAATCCAAATAAAATTCAACAGTTTAATAGTTATGTACAACGAGTGTGAACGGAGTTTCATGTAGTTGTGGATTAATAGAAATTATGAAATTTAAAGAAGCGGAAATAATAAATTTAGTGCGGAAGATTACGGAAGCTAATAAGACGAGTTTAATTAATTCAAGAAAAGCGTAGGATTGGATTTCATCATTAATACCCTTAGTATTCAATTAATATTACCATGCATAAATTATTTTCTTTTATTATTGATGCACACATAAAATCACCCCAAATCGATCCCTCGCATTTGAGAATCCTAAGAATATTTATCAAATATCGATCCCTCGCATATGAAATAAATACCCCAGCATTACAATCATAATGCGTGCTATTTGCAACGTAACGTAAAGAGTAAAATTATTCAGTTCAAGTTTTAAGAGTACTTTCCCGTTAAACTTTAGAACCTTATTTCATGAAACTAGTGATCAAGTAGAATCAAGCATTAAGTATGGAATGAAATTACCAATAATAAATAGAAAAGACTTATGCATAAATAAATATTAAAAGAGATACTTAAGGGTAAGAAGATTACATCCAATCCTTTAGAGAAGCTAGCCAAGCATGGAGAGAACCTCCTTAAAAGAAGAATAGATGAAAGGAACCATCACTGCTTCTCTGCGACAGAGTTTACACACTAATCCTCACCTCTCTCACTCTCCTAAGCTACCTACTAACAATATTTGAAGAGCTTAAGGCTAAGCTAAGAAGGAAGAAATGAAGAAAAATGGATTTCCTGGATGGGTTTTTGCCTTGGGTGCATGGCTATTTATAAGGGGCTGACTACTCGAGTTCACTCGCCCATGCAAGTGTTTTTGCCTGTGTTTGCTCGCCTGGGCGAGCTTAATGCCCAGTTGCTGATGCCACTCACCCAGGCGAGCCTTTTGGCCTTGTTTCACTCACCTGGGCGAGTTAAAAGATGGTTCTGGAATTCTTCACTCGCTTGGGTGACCAGTTTGTGTGTATTTCACTCGCCTGGGCGAGTTAAAAGCTTAACCTTGAAGAATCCTTCTGGGCCTGGACGAATTATGGGCCTGTTTTGCTTGTAACACTTCCCAAGTTTGCTTGTTAAACCCCTTTTTGTTTGCTTTGCTTTTTCGGAAGCCTCGGAACTTATCAAAATACAAAACATGATTGGATTAATCTTCCAAAATATAAGAAACAACATTTAATTAAGTACTAGAGACTATTTATCTAAGTTTTAGGGTAAGTTTATAAACAATTTTACTGAAATCAAAAGATAAGTGCCAACATTGTAAGCTTGGATTTAACTAAAATAGGGCACTTATCAGTACCCAAAATCCAAGAGACACTAAGAGAAGCTTAAACTAGCTAGAAGAAGACAAAGGAAACCAAGAAAGAAGGATTTGGAGGCTTTGTTCTCTACCAAAACTTCGAGAGGAGTTTTGAAGATTCTGCTTCGATTACGAGGTTCTTCTTCGTGTTGTGGCCCTGTGGCAAGCAACGACGGCCCGTGGTGGTTGTGGATGGTCGAGGAGGGTGGTGGGAGGTTGGGTGGGTGCTTGGAAGAGGGAGAAGACTACATTTCGTGACTTTTCACCCTACTGCCTATTTAAATTCGACTTGACTCGCCCAGGTGAGCCAAAAAGCCTACCACAATTCACCTGGGCGAGCTAGGCCAATTTTAAAATTTCTGATTCAATGAAAAATTAATTTAAAGGCGATCCACCTGTTAACCAATCCAGAATGGTGATTTTACTAAAACAAGTTTCGGGTCAAACTCGAAATCACTCAATTTTCAGCCCAGCTCAAACAAATTTCGCACAACCTAACATACATGCCAAGCAATTGGACCAGGGTAAAATGCATAAAAAATCAACCAATCTAAGTTAATCAAATAATCAAACAATCACAACAAATACATCAAACATCTATTTTTAATTATATAAATTTTAGGGTTTTACAATTGCCAAGGGATGTGAGAATGACCCTAATGTTGTTAGTATGAAACTTGTTGGATTTAATCAAGAGAGGACTCTTATCGCACTTGCAAATATGATAATTTTATATGAACTTCCTTTTAAATTTTTTGAAAATGAAGGGTTTAGGAAGTTTATGGAAAAGGCTCAACCATATTTTAAAATTCCTTCTCGTGTGACTATTGCTAGATATTGCACTGAGGTGTTTAATGATGAAAAAGAGAATTTGAAATGTGTAATTGGTTTCACTTACGACTAATACATGGACATTGATGCGTAAAACATGTACTTGCTAAGGGCAAGTGTACCCTACTTGTAGCAATAGTGGACTCAAAGGTTCAGATATTGTACCCTAAAGACTAATTGTGTTCCAAAATAATCTAAATCACATAAATTAAATAATTTTGGGTTTTTATTTTGATTTGGAGATTATTTGTGTTTGCATTCAAGAAAATAAAAATAATGACAGACAACAATGTCAAAGAAGAGATATGTATGAATAAAAGTGCTCAGATTATGATTTCACATGTACCATTTTTCCCTTAATTCCTATTTTAGTTAAGAACTCTCAGTTACCAATTAATTTCCTAATACCTATTATTTTCATTATCATCCTATGGTCAAGGTCTGAGAATACTCTTCCCCCTAAATCAATCCTGCATTGGTCATTTGGGATTCAACTTAGGGTTAAGGATGAATAATAGTGAAGCTTGTAAAAAAGGGATCAATGCTGCCAATTTGGTCATGCAAGCTTTATGAACTCTATCATTCTATAGGTCAGTTAATTATGAGATGATGGTCAGAAACACAATTAACTAATAATCAGAGTGATCAATTCCAATATATAAGTGAAAGCGGTAGAAAGATACAATTAATATAATAACATCGAAGAATTTATTAAAATGAGGAACAAGAGTAATTGGGTCCAACTACATCAAAATCCAAGTTCTAAGGGGTTTAGCCAACCATGGTCATAGAATAACTCGATAGCATATAATATTACATTAGAAATAAAAAGAGATTGAAAATCCTTATAGATTCACACCCCAATTGTTCGCGGTGCAATTATCCTCTCAAAATCTCTTATTGTTCATAAAATGTATAATGAATTTCAAAGTTTTGAAGTACAGACTCCAGTTTCTTATTTATAGACTCCTAAATATAATTACTTTAATTAAGCACACTATAGATAGATATTATAACATGACCTCTAAACATGATTACTTTAATTATACACTATATATATATATATATATATATATATATATATATATATATATATATAT
>CM023951.1:22097607-22117052 GCA_013407115.1 Glycine latifolia
TCTAATATGATCTCTAGAGATAATTACTTTAATTAGATGCACTCTAGATAAATATTTTGATTAGATCCCAAAACATGATTAATTTTATTTTATTTTTCACTTGAGAGAAGGAGTTGGGATTTACTTACTCCCACAACCTGTAAAAAACATGCATTCCCTCTCTTTTCCCTCACATTAATATTTCACATAATCACAGTGCAAGGGACCAAAGGAATTAACCATTTAGGCTCAAAAAGTGGTCAACTATGGGAAAATTTATCAAAAAGAAAATCACGATCTCAAGAAAGCCTACTAATGATTCATCTTTTCAAATAAAATTTAGAATTCTTTCAAGAATATGTATGTCAAAACAGAGAATAGAATAATGTTATTGCAATGATCAAATTGCGCACACATAAACAGAATTAAGGCTCAAAAATCACATATCTAATAGCTTTTAAGAACAGTTCACAGTCATGCATGCTAATGTTGCCTCTTGAAGAAAATCCCAATTTTTACTCAAATACACATTATATATATATATATATATATATATATATATATAACTAAAAACACAAAATTCTAAACCCAAGAAATTTTTTCACATAGTGATGGAATCAGAATAATGCAAGAAATCACATATCATATAAGTTCAAAGCTGGGTAGTGGTGATACCCCTCCCTCACTTTATACATGCATTTCCCTTAATGCATAAAACAAAATATAAGACAACCTAAAACTAGAAATAAAGACTGAAATTATAAATGAAAGACAACCTAACATGAAACTAAAAAAAATCAAGGAAAATAGAAAACAAACCTCTCGAAGATAGAGGTGGAATAAGAGGTAGAAAAAGAAACGAAAAGAAGATTTTTTTTTAATTATTTTACCACGATAGTGCTCGACACTAACACTAACTACCTGTACCATGGTCATTTAACCATGGTCATACTCAATTATGCTGATAAATGCATGGGCCATGGTAAAATGATTGTTGCCCTTGTTCTGACAAGTAGTTTGACTTAACAGATGAAAGAAAATTATGTGAAAAACCATAAATAAATGGATACAAGCCATGGTGTTTTTCACTTATGCTAAATAGTGCTTGTGTAATGTCACAAGCCAAATAGATGAAAAAGGGAAGAGAATCAACCAACATCGAACATGGTATTTTCATTGATCCTCTAGTATAATCATCCACTCCATAGCCAAGAGCTTGAATGGTGATGTCATCTCCCTTTTTCTTATTCCACCCAAGGTCTTTTGGAATGACTTATTTCCTAGGAGGGTCTTTCTTCCCCATAGTTGGGTGAGGCTTTGCACAAGATTGCAAGAAGGGGGAGAGAAAAATCTATTTGCAGTACCAAATACCTTAAATACTTCCTCCTGATCACCTAGCTACCAAGTCAGTTTTCCTTCCCTGACATCAGTCAATGCTCTTCCTGTGTTGAAGAAGGGTCATCCCAAAAATAATTGGTATGTCTTCATCCTCCTCTATATCTAGAATCATAAAGTTCATAGGGAAAATGAATTTGCCAACCTTGACCAGTAAGTCTTCTACTATCCCTTGTGGGTAGGTGAGAGTCTTATCTGCAAGTTGAATAGAAATGTTAATAGGTTGAGATTCTTGCAACCCCAACTTATTATAAACAGAGTAAGGCATCAAATTAATGCTAGCACCTAAGTCACACAATGCTCTATCAAATGACAAGTTACCAATGGCATAAGACACTAAAAAACCCCTTGGGTGTTTAAGCCTAGGAGGCAGTTTCTTTAGAACAAAAATAGAACATTCGTCGTTGAGACTAACTATTGCAAACTCTTCCAATTGCTTTATTTGAAATAATCTCCTTTAAAAAATGGCATACTTTGGCATTTTAGTAATTTCCTCAGCAAAAGGAATGTTGACATGCAATTTCTTAAACATTTCAACAAACTTAGAAAACTGCCTATCCTACTACTCATCTTTTACCCTTCTAGGAAAAGGAACACTTACTTGAGGAGGTGTCGATACCTCTTTCTCACCACTTTTTTGTCTCATGAATTTCCTCATTAAGAGCCTTTTGCTAGTGTTGGAGTGGCCTTGTCTTTCTTCTTTGGTTCTGCCATTGACTTTCCACTCCTGGTGCTCATAACACTCACCTCCTCACTCTTAGGATTAGCTTTAGCTTGGGAAGGAAGTATGCTAGGAGTTCTTTGAGACATAAGAGTGACAAGGTTTGACATAGTAGATTCCAAGGATTTTAACCTCTCATCACTCTTAGTTATGTGCTCCCTCACTGTGTCTTGCAAGGTTGGTCCCATATCCTCTTGCTTAGGCCTCTCATCATGATATTGAGGGCCTTTGTACAGGGTATGATTTTGATTTTGTAGGTGAGGGGCATGTACACATTGTGGTTTTGACTCTAACCTCTCCTCTGATCTCTCTACTCTTTCCAAGAGTAGTTTGGGTCATCTCTACACCCTTTGTAACACCCCAGATTTCAAGTCATAAAAAGGGACATTTCTTTGGTGTGATATGGTGATTCATTATATGTTTTATTGTGTGTTTTATTTGATAATTAATATTTTGAGTGTTTTGCCTTGGGATGTATGTTGGTGAGGGTAAATTTAACTTTGTTGGCAGAGGTTGCTATGCATGCACGCAAAAGGAGATGTCTTGCCAGCTGCATTTATAAACAGCAAGCAGGCACAACAGAAGCATGCTCTTCCCTTCTTCAACCATTGCTTTTCTCCGTTCTCTCTCTAAAACTCACCCAGAAAATATCTCATTCTTGACCCCCTCTATGTTACCTTCAACCCGTGAGAACCATCACGGAATCCTGACGTTGAGACGGACCTCGTGGCCGGAGCCGAAGTTAGAACAAAACGTCGTGAAGCTAGTGTACAAACTCCTGGCTAGGTAAGGGGAGTTTATTATGTTTGATAACAGCTTAGGTAACATGGTTGAGGACTAGGGAGTCCAACCATGGTGGTGATTGCATGTCCCTGTGTGTGTTGTTTTCCAAAAAGCTATGCCTTTGAGTGAATGGAACGGGTTACGCTTTCTATTCGTTGGTCGGTGTTTTGTGTTGATATTTAATGATGTTCTGGTGTAGTGTTTGATGGTGTTCTGGAAGGGGAGGAGTTAATGTTTTAAGGACTCCCTGTGCATGTGTGGAAAGTTGGCATTTTGATGCTGAAAAGCTCCCAAGACACATTGCAGAAGTGTTCGTGGAGGTGTCGACTACCGGGACGGGTAGGCCGAGTTAAACACGTGTATGAATCCCTTGTTTTTGTGATGTCGGCTACCAAGACGGGTAGCTCGAGTTAAACATGTGTATCAATTCCTTGTGTTTGAGATGTTAAGTACCGAGATGAGTATGTCGAGCTGAGGGGGTTACGTAGCATGCATGTGTGCATACAGGATGTGCCTTAGTCCTTGTTGGCAGATGTCGATATACTGGGTTCCTTACCCGGGATGATACCATAAAGCTGTTGAGCTCAAGTTTTCTTCCAGAAAGTGAGCTACCGGGTTCCCTAACTCGGATGAGCTCGTACCTTCTCGGGAAAAAAGCCATCGGGTTCCCTAATCCGGATGAGCTCGTGCTTTCTCGGGAAGAGAGCCACCGAGTCCTCTACTCGGTTGGATTATTCTCTTTAGAGTTGTTAAGTTCAATCATTTTCCTTCTAAGCTACCGGGTTTCCCTTACTCGATTTTCCTTACCCGGACAACCTTGTGTAGGTTGGTCATGTTAACACAATTCTGAGTCTTGCAAGTGTTATCTGTTATAATCGATTGCATAGTGCCAAGTCCATCCCTTGGTATCTTATAGAAAACCCAAGAATCCTTGACCGCCTTTGATTGACTTCGATCGATCTTGTCTGCCCTAATCTGACTTTGTTCGGATTCTTATCTCGAGTTATCATAGCTAGGTGCCAACTCGGACACTTAATACTTCACATTGGCTCACTTGTTTGTGGTTTTTACGGATGATGTGTAAGAGACGTATGTGTCTACTGTGATAATAATTGAGATCGGCCTATGTAATGGCTTGAGATGATGTACGCATTGATAACATGGGGGTTTATGGTAGTATCCTAGCCAGGACGAGTTGTTCCCGGGTCGAGCCATACATTGATGGAATTGTGGTGATATGCTATGAATAGACACGTGAGATGCCGGGACCAGGTGGTGAACCTTGCCAGGACCACGGTCAGTGCATCGATGAGCCCGTGTTAGGGCGGCCACAGGCCCTCATTTGGGGCGGTATGTATGTACATGGGAGGGTATGAGATCCTAGCCAGGACGGGGTTGTTCTGTGCCGAGCCATACGTTGATGGTGCCCAAGAGAGACATACAACATTTGCATGACGGAAATAGGATTGATGATTAGCTGTAGGGTACCGGGGTACTGAGGGACCACGTCTGTTGGGAACTCCTTCTGATATGATCCCCAATAGGATTAGAAATTAGGATCATACTAGGAATGGAATTTCATACCCAGAATTCAGCCAACAACACGTCCTGCTAAGAATAGAGCGTATCTCACGCTACAGAACTCGGATTCAAGCGTTATCAAAACGAGGTGAAAGATCGCTTTCTGAACTACGATTTTGGGTCAAGAAACACTGGAAACGGATGCATATAACGTGCGTTTTGGTATGAGGTTAACGAAGACAGAAACTGGAAAATTTGCGGGTTTGGAAAACGAATCAAGATTTGGAAGGCGCCACAATCAGAGATTGATAAGCCTAAGAACGCCACAAGGATTAACACCCTTGATAAGTTCTGAGATTCTCAAAAAGAACCCTAGAGAAATTAGCCTCTAACCAAAAGGTTATCTTTGTATTATCAAAATTCTGCCTCCAACAAGCTATGATGTTCCCTTATATAGTGGGCATCATCCATCTAGGTTTTAACCTAATGGGCTTACAAACAAATGTAAATAGACAAATCAATAATCCAGCCCAATAAGCCTTATAACAAAAATTTATCTAAATATGAGGAAATAAAATTAAGTGCTGAATTGGCCAAGTAAAATAAAGCCTTCATGCATATCCATTGAGGCTTATTCTTCAAATTGAATTAAGTGTATCATTTTGGGCTCTTCTTCCTTTACACTTGGGCTTGTCTCAAGTAAAGTGGTCACCATGAGATTTAGAGCCTCTTTAGCCTTTTTAGCTTTTGATCTTGTCATTGGACCTCCAAGACCTTGTATGTCCTCCAAGTTTGTTGCCTTGGTCATGCCCCCTCCTATGTCCTCATCATCTTCTGAGACCCATTTGGCTGATCACCATGGGGCGGTGCTTCCTGTGCACGACAGAGTGACCCTGATAAGCTACTGCATCATTTGACCACAGGGATGGCCTATTTTCGGATGGTACCACATTGCATGCTGAGAGTTGAGTCAGGAGCATGCATCATGCTAGGCACTATGATTTGACTTATGGAATGTTCCTGGATGCCTGTTCATGTTGGTTGCGCGTTGATATACCTGGATTTTGTGATGATAATGTGACGCTTGGATTGTCTTCCTTAACTGATGTTATCTTTTGCTTGTTATTTTACATAATGAACTAACCTTGGCTTTGTTGTACTGGATGGTTTGGTACCTGTGATGATCACGAACCGTGTTCGTGTGAGCAGATGGACAACAGTAGGTGACCGGGAAGATGACCACTTTTGGTTGGAGCCGCATAGTAGCCGGGATGTCAATGGACTAGATCCCAACAGGAGTTGTATTTTGCTAATCACACCCATTGTTTTGATGGATATACCTCAGTGTTTTGCTAATTACACCCCGATATTTAATTTCTTGCTTCCCTGTAAAACACTTGTACATTTTAGACATGGATAATTGTACTTACAACTAGACCACGTTTTTATTGTGTATATTTATGCATTGGGATGTTTCGTACGTGTCTTGTTTATGATTACGATCATTATGTGCTCGTGAAAAATTTACTACCATTTTCAGAATCAAATTAAAGAGATCTTCAGTTAAAACATGTTTATGGAGTGATTAAGAGTTAGTGATACAGTAGCGACGTGGCAGGTCCTTACACCCTTGGTTGTAGGTATTATAGTGGAGGTCATAACCAATACTCATTTGGCAAATATAGTTACCTTCCTTCAGGGCCTAGATGTATGGGTAGTTTCCAACCACATCTACATGTCCTGTCTCCCCACACTCCTCACAAACAAGAGGTGGGGCGTGGGTGTCATCATCTACACCTGAGCCTTCATCATGATCTTCATTTGCTTGACAAAATATCCATATTTTTTTCAAGAGACAAAACAGACAAATTTGCTTCCACCTAGTGAACCTTAAAGGATCTCCTGAGAATTCTTCTGTCATCTACACCATTGTAAGCATTAGAGTCCATAGCCTCAATAATCTACATTGTTGCATCAGTCAGCTTATGCGTGATGTTTCCCCTTGTTGCAACATCCAGGCATGATCGATTTTGTTGTGATAGTCCTCCGTAAAAGATGTGAACTAGCCTCTGTGGTGGGTAGCCAAGATGTGGACATCTTCTTTGTATCCTTTTGAACTGTTCCCAAGCTTCAGATAGTGACTCTTGCTCAAATTGGGAAAAGTTTCCAATTTTTTGAATCAGTTGCTTTGACTTTGTTACAAGAAAGAATTTCTTCAAGAATGCTAGTGAGCACTAATCCCAAGTGGAAATGCTCCTACTTGGAAAGTCACCAATGTAACACCCTGAAATTTTGATAACTGAATATAAACGTTTTATGTATTTCTTCTGTTATTTTATTATTTTATTAGTTTAGATTATTTGAAATGTTATGTGAATTATCCATGTGCAATTACCTAGTGTAGATGTCAAGTTATCTGGAATTTGGCTGAGATGGTTGTAATTGAGTGATTCCGAGTTTGACCCAAACCCTGTTTTAGTAAAATCCTCATTCTAGATTGGTTAACCGTTGGATTTTCTTTAAA
The DNA here is from genome assembly GCA_013407115.1 of Glycine latifolia. Classification (NCBI taxonomy): domain Eukaryota; kingdom Viridiplantae; phylum Streptophyta; class Magnoliopsida; order Fabales; family Fabaceae; genus Glycine; species Glycine latifolia. The sequence goes on from CM023951.1 coordinate 22,104,531, forward strand.
GTTGAAAGGTAGGTTCCTAACCCAAATATGTAATGTTTTACCATTGGGATTGGAAAAATAATATCTTAAGCATGAACACTTAATTTTTCACTGAAGTAGAAATTTTAAAATTGGGTCAACTCGCCCAGGCGAATTTGGGAAGGCTTTTTGGCTCACCTGGGCGAGTCAAGGCGATGATAAATATGTTGGATTCAGGGGGAGCTACTTAAAGAATGCAAAGGAACTTTGATTCAAGCATTGGTTTTGAGCTTTCAACATGCAATGGATGCCTTGAAGATAATTTAGTGTGAATAGTGTAAGAGAAAAGATATTATGGTGATCCAAGTGCATTGCATTCATTTAATCCATAATTAACTTAATTGGTTTCATAAAAATCACAAGACTTTGGCAATTTGACTAAGTATTTTAAACTGATTCAAAGGTTTTTGGAAAAATGCATTTTACACTGATGTAATCGATTACCTTAAAGTCTGTAATCGATTATTTTGTTCTTAGTCAATTCTGGAAAGCTTTCAAGCACAATATAATCGATTACCTATCAGAATAATCGATTATTTGACCTTCGTTTTCATGTAAACTGTCTTGTTGAAACTTTTTAATCGATTATTAATAGGCAGTAATCGATTACATGGCTATATATGATTTTAAGATTGCACTGCCATAATCGATTACCATTTCTCGTAATCGATTACATAGCCTTTGAGAAAATCAAGTTTTACTGGAATAATCGATTACTCAATGTTTTGAAAAAATCATGCTGAACTGGCATAATCGATTACCGTGATTCGTAATCAATTATATAAGCTTTTAGAAAACACATTGTTACTGGCATAATCGATTACATCTCGAAATAATCGATTAATTTGCTCGTTGCTCAAACCCAGAAAACTCATGAACACTTTAATCGATTAAAGTGGTGACTTAATCGATTATAATGGTGATTTAATCGATTAAAGGTAGTTACAAAAATCTGTTATAAATAGATGTTGAGTACAAAGGAATCACTTGATAAATGAGCAAGAAGATCAAGCTTGGTTTTGAGCTTCCAACATGCCTTGAAGACTTGAAAGAAAATCTTGTAATTAATTGTAAAGGAAAAAGCATCTGGTGATCCAAAGTGCATAGCATTCATATCATGCATTTAGCATTTCAAAAAGATTTACAAAATTAATAAGGCCTTGCTAATTTGATTCAATGTTTAAAATGAAACTAAGGTTTTTGGAAAAATACTGTTTTACACTATGTAATCGATTACTGAGGCACAATAATCGATTACTTTGTTCTTAGCTATTTCTGGAAAACCTATCAAGAACATTGTAATCGATTACATGTCGAATTAATCAATTATTTGACCTTAGCTTACTTATAAAACAGCATTGATACACATTTTAATCGATTACCAAGTACCTGTAATCGATTACAAAGGCCAAAAGGAAATCACCTGGTTTTATGAAGCTCACTGCCTTAATCGATTACCAAAACTTGTAATCGATTACATTATACATCATTGCTTCACTATCTGCTACAATATAATCGATTACCAAAGTTCGTAATCGATTACATAGTTCATTATGGCTAAAGTCTGTTTTGTGAAGCTCTCTGCAATAATCGATTACCATAAAACCGTAATCGATTACACAGTGCATTTCAGCAATATTCTGAACTTCAAGTTTTTGTAAAACTCACTGTGATAATCGATTACTATGTGGAATAATCAATTAATTAGTTCATTATCATAACCCAGTAGCCTATAGAACATATTAATCGATTACAAATGATAAATAATCGATTACAGGCAGTTAGAAATATTTGTTATAAATAGAACTCATTCTGTGCCTGGTAAGCAACTCGCTAATTTCGAATTCTGAGCTAACATAAAGCATTCTAAATACTTTCTTGAGGTTCTTTGGGTTCTGGGTGTTCTTGCTTACATCAAAATACAAATGGGTTATTGATTGTATCTTGAAGCAAGAAAGTTCTTGTCAAAGTTTAAGGATTGTGCTGTTCTGAGTCTTGTGTAGATTCTTAAAACCTGATTCATTCTTTCTTTGCATCATTAGTCATTGGATCATCAGGTGATATCTTTTCCTAAACTTTGAAGGTGTACTCTGCTTTTATTTGTGGTCGAATTTCTATTGTAATTAAGGTCTTGCATGTAATCTAGGGGAAGGGTTTCTCTAGGGGTGTGCTGAGTGAATTCTCAGTGGGTTGGTCTCTAAGAACCTAATAGTGTTTTAGGTTTCTGAACTTTATCTAGGGTTGATAAAGAGAGATTTGTAAAATTCTTGTAAGACAGAAAATTGCAATAGTGGAACTCCATTCTAGTGTTGAATGGAAGAAAACTGGATGTAGCTTCATAGTGTTTGAAGTGAACCAGTATAAATCTTTTGAGTCTTGTGTTTAAATTCGTGCTTGTGAATCTTCCTCATATATACACTGCTGTATTATCTTGCAAATCAATTTAACTTTGAATAATTGCATACCTTGAACTGAGCAAGTGATTGAATAAATATTTCTGTTGGTTTCAAAGTGATAAAGATCCTAAGAGTAAACTCTGATTTTGCAAAAAGAATTTTAATTTACCAAGCCTAACCAATTCACCCCCCCTCTTGGTTAAGTGTGAAGTGTTCCTATCTTTTACAATAGAACCATGGCTCAGTTGCTTTTCTAACTTTGTGGAACATTACCCATTTGTATTTTCTGAGCTTAAACAGTCTTGTGAGCATTCTTAAGTGTTTTCTAAGGGATAAAATTCGTTCTTGCTCCATTGTGCATTGATCATGTGTGTTTGAGTCATTCTTGGAGCTTGAACTCAATTCAAGATTAAGGAAAGCCGTGCTTATTGATTTGTAATCATTCAACCTGAGCTGGTAACTTCATTTTGCATTGCATCATTGGATCATCAGGTTGTTTCTCTCCTTAATCTGGTTGTAATTTTTGTTTTACATTTTTCTTTGTGAATTGGCTATTGTAATTGGGTTCTTGCATGTATCTAGAGTAGGTTCTCTAGGTGGAAGAACTGAGTAGTGTTCTTAGGTTCTTGTCTCTTAGAATCTAATAGGGTTTTAGATTTTTGCACTTTATCTAGAGTTGATAAAGGGAGACATTGTAATTGATTGTAAGAACATAAAATTATAATAGTGCAACTCTAAACTAGTGTTGGTTGGAAGAAAACTGGATGTAGCTTCTAGTGTTGAAGTGAACCAATATAAATCTGATTGTATCTTGCTTCCTTATCCCTCAACTCATTATATTCATTGTGTTCTTGATTAAATTGCTTGACCAATTATATAAGTTTTGATTCATTGAATTCCTTGGGCTGAGCTACTTGATTGAATAAAGTTTCTTGGTTTTGAAAAGTGATAAAGATCCTAGGAACTCTGTTTTTGATTGAAGAAATTTTAATTCACCAAGGTCTAACCAATTCACCCCCCTCTTGGTTAAGTGTGAGATATTCATATCATTTTCAAAATACATACACCAGTGACCCCCACCATCCTCCTCCACTAGCCACGGCCACTGGTGACTGCCACGAGCCGACGTTTCTTGTCGTTGGACCATCGTACGGAGATGAACAATTTAATTGGAGTGAAATCTTCGAAATTCTTCTCGAAGTTTCGGTAAAGAACAAAGCTTCTAAATCTTTCTTTCTTGGTTTCCGTATGGTAATCTTGGTTTCCTTTGTCTTCTTCTAGCTAGTTTAAGCTTCACTTAGTGTCTCTTGTGTTTTGGGTACCGTTGTTGGGAGTTTTACACATCCTTTGAAAACCCTTTAAAAATGAGATGTTGTAAAAGCCTCTTTTTTATGAACCTCGGTCACATTGGTGTGATCAGAATTTCAAAATGATGTCTTTTGATGTGGACTTCCAAAACACCACCTTTTAGCCCCTTTTTGATTTGAGTGGGCATTTGACCCCATATGTTAATTTTGATCTTACATTGGAAATCTATACTAAATTATCTTTGATTTGGTATATAGAGCTCTGCGTTCGGACAAGCATGCGTATTCGAAGGATCACAAAACAACACCGCTAGGCTATAACAGGGAGAGCTCCTAGTTAGGTAAGGGGAGTTTATTATTTAGTTATAGTTTTGGTACCATAGTTGGGGGCCAGGGAGTCCAACTATGAGGATGTGTTCCTAGTCAGGTCATACATTGATGGTGCCCATGGTTGTATGTTGTGTATGTACACGTGGGATGCAGTGACCGGTTGGTTACCCTTGCGAGGAAGGATGTGTTCCTAGTCGGGTCATATATTGATGATGTCCATGTTTCATACTTCATTTGCATTGATGGAAATATGATGGTGGCAGTAGGTACGGGGCTACTAGGGGGGCATCACTCTGTTTGGAACTCCCTTGTGACTCAGGGCTGATCACCATGGGGGGAGCAGCCTGTGCACGACAAATAGACCTCGACAAGCTACTGCATCATTTTCCTGAGAGAGACTATTTCCATGAGGATGGTACCACATTGCATGCTGATAGATGAGTCAGGTGCATGCATCCTTCTGTGCATGATTGTTTGAGTTGTGAAATGCATTGGATGATTAGTCTGTTGAGAGTGTATTCGAATAATGGATTTTTGTTAATGGTTGTGATGGGTAATGTTGTTTCTTTCCCAATTGTTGCTATCTGATGCTTGTGGGTTTTATATAATAAACTCACCCTTGCATTTGTTGTACCGTGTGTTTGGTACCTATGATGATCACGAACTTTCGTTCGTGTGAGCAGATGAGTAGCATTAGGTGACTGGAGGAGATTCTTTTTGGTTGGAGCTGCCAAGCCGACGTGATGACGTTGGAGTTCTTTTTGGGAAAGAGTTGTGTTTTGTTAATCAACTCTTTCTTAGTTAGTTCTTTGGCTTTTTGTTAGATATGTAATTTCAAGTGTATATACATGTAAAACTAAAGGAAGTTGTGGATGACATGTACTGATTTAATATATATGTACATATGTGTTTAATTATGTAATTGTGATATGTGTATGATAATTGTATTATCGCGAAAAATTTACCATTATTTTCATAATCAACTTAATGGAATTTTTATTGAAATTGAGTTCTGCATGATTAAGAGTTAGTGATATCGTAGCGACAAGTGGGTCGTTACAACCAAGCCAATCTTCAGATTCCCCCTAATGAGAATAAGAAGGCAACCAATCTGATGTAGCCAGGAGCATTGGTAGGTCACTTCATCGTATCTAAGTCTTAGGAACTTCCTCATATGGACCACATGATCATCTGATGGTAGGCCATGGAATTGTATCCTCTCAATCATGTTGATTAGCCCATGCCTCAACTCTTAGTTTTGATCTCCCAGATTGGGGAGTTGCATGGCTGCAGTGATTCCCACACAAGGGGTAAGGTAATCCTGCAGGGTGCTCTTATTTTCCACTGACAATCATTTTCCTTCTCCTTGATTCAACATTGTTCTTGTGATAAGCTTTTGTTAGATACAAGGGGAGCTTGAAGAGGATCAAGGTGTCGAGACTCTTAGTCTTGGATAAATTTTAGCTTTTATATGCCATTCAATTCAAGGCATATGTAAATCCTTAGATGTATAAGAGATTCATCCTATGATCCATTGCATTGCATAAACATCATTCATTGGCTTGCATTCATGTTTTCATAAAGGTACATGTTTTGTGAAAAAGCTTTAAGTTTACATAATCACATAAAATGCCAAGTGCTCATGGTTTAAGTTTTGGAAAAACCAATTTCGCACTACCTTAATTGATTACCACAATATGGTAATATATTAGTTGAGCCATGAAGAACGAATTAATCGATTACAGCTATTAAGTAATCGATTACACAGTACAAACACAGAACAATTATCCCTATGTTAATCGATTACTAAGCACGTTTTTGAAACAATAATCCCTGTGTTAATCGATTACATGGAGGATTAATCGATTACTTTGTTCATATATCTTTTCCAGAAAGCTTAAGAATACTTTAATCGATTAAATATGTAATTAATCAATTACACAAGTGGAATTAATCGATTACATGGACAATTTAATCGATTACATTCAGTTACAATAGTTTTCAATAAAAAGATGTTGAGTCTTTTGAAATAAACAGATCATTACACTATGAAATTTTCATTGATTTTTGAAAAGCCTTCTGAAGTGAGAAGAGATATTCTGAGTCACAAAGCTCTTGTCCCATAAATTATAAAGCTTGTCTAGAGTAGGTTTCTCTAGAGGGATAAGTAGAGAAGGGTTTCTCTATGTATTGATCACTAAAAGTCTAAAGGGTATTAGATTTCTGATCTTAATCTAGGGTTGATTAAGGGTGATTTTTGTATGCTTGTAAGAACAAATTTTTGTGAATATTGAAATTCTAACTAAGTTTTGGTTAGAAGAAATTGGATATAACTTCTCATGTTGAGAAGTGAACCAGTATAGTTCTTGGTGTTGAAAACTTTCTCCTTAACTTGTTGCCATTGATTGTCATTCAATTGGATAATCTTTTCAAGATCATCAAAAATATATTTTCAACTATTGATTTCTTTAAAGGGTGGTACTTGATTGACTGAAAGATTTCAAAGGGTGTCTTTGTGATACGATCTTGAATTCTCTGGTTGTTTTAAAGGTTTTAAGAGACCAAGTTTAAACCTATTCACCGCCACTCTTGGTTATTGTGTGTGTTCATATTGTTTTCAATTTGTATCAGGGCAGGTTCTTGAGTGTTATTCAAGATCACTATCTTTTTTAAAGAAAATGAATAGCACAAAATTACTTTCAAGGAAGGTGTCTCCCTCAATCGTCCTACGATGTTTAAAGGAGAGCATTTCAGTTTTTGGAAAAATAAAATGCAGATATTCATTCAATCAAATGACCTCGGTGCATGGAATGCAATAGAAAAAGGTCCTTTGATTCTAATTAAAACTGTTGATAATGAAATGATTCCCAAATAATGGGATGAGATGACAGATGCAGAAAAATAGAGTAGTTCAGTATAATTTTAAAGCTAAGAACATCATTACTTCTGCACTTTCATCTGATGAATTCTTTAGAACTGTTAGGTGTAAAAGCGCAAAGGAGATGTGGGAGATGTTGGAAATACTCCTGAAGGGACAGATGAAGTCAGAAGATCAAGGAAGCATGCCTCGATTCATAAGTATGAGATGTTCAAGATGAACACCACAAAAAACATATCTCAGCTCCAAACAAGATTCACCACATTGTAAATCATCTTCTTGGTCTTAGGAAGATATTTGATGCTGAAGAGTTGAACATCAAAATCTTGAAGTGTCTAACAAGACCATGGCAACCAAAGGTGACAGCAATCAAGGAATCAAAAGATCTTTCCAAGATGTCCATGGCTGCACTTTTTGGTAAGCTTCTTGAGTATGAATTAGAAATGTCTCAACTAACACATGCAGAAGATGCAGATAAGAAACAAAAGAGTATAGCCTTGAAAGCTGCATCCTTTAATGTGGAAAAAGAAGAAGACTCGAGTGAAGATGAATGTGATGAACACATGAACCTAATAGTCAAAAGATTCAGCAAGTTCATGAAGAAGAAATGACAACAACAACACCACCACCAACTTCACGTGCTTTGAGTGTGGTAAGCAAAGCCACATTAAATTTGAATGTCCTATATTCTTAAAAAAATAGTTAGGTGAAAAGAAGGCAAAGAAAGAAGAAAAGTCAAAGAAAGCCTACATAGTATGGGAGGACAATGTCTCAACAACTTCTGAATCATCAAGTGAGAATGAAGAAGCTAATGTATGCCTCACTTCTAAAATTAGTGAAGAAGAAGAATTCTCAAGTGCTAAATCAGAGGTAAATCTTGAATTTAATCAAATTGTTGATGGTTTTCATGAAATGCATGAGGAGCCTAAAATACTTGCAACCTCCAACAATAGGCTGAAAAGTAACCTTAAATGGCATGTCACCAAACTTGCAGCAATGCAAGCTGAATTTTACAACTTGAAAGAAGCAAATGAAAAACTTGTTTCAAGCTACAAAACTAATGGGGGTGTGTGTGCCTCTTCTTCATCAAATGTAGATAAATGCAAAGCTTTACAAAAAGAGTTTGATGATTTCAAAAGGAGTTAATCTGAAAAATATATGTTATTGCTAACAGAAAATTCTTACTTGGTTGATCTTTTGAAAAAGCTTTATAAAGGAAAATGCACTTTAAATCAAATGCTAAGTGTCCAAAAGTATGCTGGAGATACATCTGGATTGGGTTACAAACATGGAGCAAAACCTTTTGAAAAGACTAAGTTTGTACCGCCAAAATAGATTAGTCAAAGAGGCTATTCAAAAACAAAGCATAACCAAATGACTCATTTTGAAAGAGCATCAAAAAATCTGTAATTTGTAATTACTGCATGAAGAAAGGTCACACATCTCATAGGTTCTATACTAAAAGGTTCTATGTGCCTAATAGAGATTGCATTTGGGTTCCAAAGAAAAAAGAAAAATAGCTAACACTTATGGACCCAACCTAAATTGGGTACCTTTCTATTCCACTTAATTTGAATGTTGTAGGTGTGTCTTATAGCAAAATCATCATTATGGTACCTAGACAGTGGATGCTTTAGACACATGATAGGTGACATGTCCATACTCACAAAATTGACTCTAAAAGATGGAGGATTTGTCACTTATGGCGACAAAAACAAAGGAAAGATAATTGGGGAAGAGAATATAGGAGACTACTTTAAAACCAAGATCAGAAATGTTCTCTATGTGGAAGGTTTGAAGCACAATCTCCTAAGCATAAGTCAACTATGTGATAAAGGATTCAAGGTTTCCTTTAATAACAATTGTTGTTTGATATGTGATGGTCAATCCGGTGAGGTTATCCATGTAGGTAAAAGGAAGGGTAACATCTACTTACTCTCCATAGAACATGTATTCATTCACAACACTAAGTGCCAAGTAAGTAAAGTTGATGAATCATGGCTATGGCATAGGAGAGCTAGTCACATTAACATGTATCACATGAACAAGCTTATTAGAAAAGACTTAGTCATTGGCTTACCTAAACTAAAGTTTGAAAAGGACAAACTATGTGATGCTTGTCAAAAGGGGAAACAAACCAATATTTCTTTTCAAAATAAAAACTTTGTTTCCACCTCAAGAGCCCTTGAACTGCTTCATATGGATCTATTTGGTCCTTCTAGAACTATGAGCTTAGGAGGCAATTTCTATGGGCTTGTAATAGTTTATGACTATTCAAGATTCACATGGACTTTGTTTATAAGATCCAAGAGTGATGTTTTCATTGCATTCAGTAAATTAGCCAAGCTTATTCAAAATGAAAAAGGATGCAAAATTATCTCAATAAGAAGTGATCATGGTGGTGAATTCCAAAATGACTACTTTGAAAAGTTTTGTGAAGAAAATGGAATCAACCATAATTTTTAAGCTCCAAGAACACCTTAGCAAAATGGTGTTGTGGAGAGGAAAAATAGATCCCTTAAAAAAGGAGCTAGAACTCTTCTTAATGAGACAAACTTGCCTAAACACTTTTGGGCTGATGTTGTGAGTACAGTTTGCTACACTTTGAAAAAATTACTCATAAGGCCTATTTTAAAGAAAACTCCTTATGAACTATATAAAGGTAGAAAACCAAACATCTCTCACCTAAGAGCATTTGGCTGTAAATGTTTTGTTCTGAATAATGGAAAGGATTCACTTGGCAAGTTTGATGCAAAGGCTAATGAAGCCATCTTCTTAGATATTAATTACAAAGCAAAGCATATACAGTCTTCAATAAAAGAACTTTATGCATGGAAGAATCAATTCATGTTATGTGTGATGAATCTAACTCCTCTAAATAGGAAAAGAAGTGTGAAAATGATGTAGGCCCTATAGAAGAGTATATACAACTCAATGGATCAAATGAAAAGGAAAAGGAGGAACCAAATGTAGAAATGGAACAGTCAACACCTATCCAAAAGCCTAAGGATTGGAAAACTACAGAGATCTATCCCTTGACAACATAATTGGTGAAGTCACATGTAACGACCCCGTATGCATCCGGTTCATTAACATTATAATATGGTCTTAAGCGCAGCAATACTTAACGTAATTAAGTAAACATAGAAGCGTTAAAATAATACAAGTCGTCATCTTATGTCATACAATACAACTAAAACATTATGTATGGAATTTTGATATACATACTGGTACCCGGATTCTGTTCCAAAAGGTACATCATACAAAGCAACCCATACCGGGCTACAAAATATACAACAAAATTGAGCCAACAGGCTCTCCAAAAAGAACCGCCTTCCAAAATCTGCTTCCTCGAACCTGACCTTGGCCTCTTTTCCGGGATCCTCAATTAGTAGCCAAACCGGCCTCAGCCAACTCGGCCTCTCAATTGAAATCCGCTGAAAAACCCCTACTCGGGTCTCTTATCCCGAACCTTGTCCTCCGCTCTTTGGCTATCACCTGCAATAAAATATGATCCCCAACTGGGGTGAGATACAATCTCAGTAAACTCAGGGTTCTTGGAGACTCACCTCCCCCTAGTTCACTTCCACAGTACATAGCATTTATATTGGCATTACAAATAACATAGCCAACCGGCCTTTTAATAAAACAACCGTACAGCCATCCTGGCCTATGATAAACATCACATGTACATAATCACACCAACGTGCCATTCCACCACGAATATGCAATTTAGCCAACCAGTGCAGATATCATACACAATTGCATATAAGATATACAAGTTAGACAGCCAATACACATATTGTGCACTCTTGTATATCTTCTAGTGTACTCCGCGTACACATCACGTATCCCGGCCTGAGGTCCCAGACCACAGACTCCACGTGATAAATTCACCAATGTGCTCTTCCAGCACATACATGCACAAATGTATATCCAGATATACAAATTAGCCAACCACTGCACTCCGCGTACACAAATGTATATCCAGTTATACAAATTAGACAGCTAGTGCACATCTCCATTACATGTATGTTTCCAATCAAAAAGCAATAACACACAATGTAAATACACGCACCATGATATCCAACAACCATCACTCCCTAAGAGTATGGTGGAACACAATCAAGGGAACAACTCCCAAGAACAGAGAGCTTACCTCCTCTGATTCTAGCACCAGATACCTCAGCCTCGTGTTTCTAGCCACCGATATCTTCTTTATCAAGCCCTACATCAGGCAAGAAAGATATCAAGAATGGTTCTCAACCATTTCATAAAAAGAACCCAGTTCTTTTTCCAGATCTCAACCCTATACAACCAACCAGTGACTTGTAAACCCCACAAAGATCTATCCGGGCATAACAAAATACCCAAAACCCAGAAAAGTTATCTTTCAAGGTTAAACCTTCATCACAGAAACCTTCTAAGTATATTCTTCCAAAGAACCATCACCCAAAACTAAACCTAACTCATATGGGTCATTTTTCCTCTTAAAACCAAACTCAAAAGAAACAGTAAAACTCACGTGTCTTACCTTAAAAATGTCAAGGAAGGCTTGTGGATAACTCCTAAAAGCTTGAATGTCCTTAAAGTGCCTTATAACTCTTAAAGGTTGAAACTTTGCACTTTCTTTGAAGAAATGATCTCGTCGCCTGATGGTTTTCACAACTAACAAAGGGGGGAAACTAGTTTATAAGGTGATTCCCTTTAATCCTCACGTTGGATGTGAAGGTGTTTAGGTCAAGAAAAGGTTGTCTAAGAAGCTTTTCTCACTCTAACAATGGAGGAAAATATGGAATAAGAGTGAGGTGTTTTAGCAAAGATGGTGGAAATAAGGTTACTACTGAAATATCTCACTTGTGCATATCTTATATAGCCTGTAAGTTAACACACGTCCTAAAAATAACATGAGAGCCTTCCCGTGAAACAACCGTTTTTTTATTTCGTGATTAATTTTGAAAATAATCGTTTGATCAATTAATTTGTGACAAGAATTTATTACTTTACTATATATATATATATATTTTTCTAAACCAATTTTCGAAAAACATAGAGAGTAATATTAACCAAGAGTCTAAATTAGCTTGGTTATTTTAGTGTTAAAATAGTTCTTAAAACGTATATAAACAGTTTTAAATGATATAATAGTTTAGACAGAATTACCTTGTATAACCATAGTGTTCGTCCCCATAAATATATATCACATATTTATAATATACAGTCCATGACATACAAACCACTACATATTCATAGTCCGCATATAAGTAGTCCATTATACAGAATCAAAATCAAGTATAGATCATCACAGACAGCATCACAGACAGCTACTTCTTCTAGTACACCTTAGGCCCATCACTGTTCCTCTGCTCGCCCAATTTATTTGGGGTCATCACAGGTGTCAACCACCAGACACAAAAAAGGGTAAGTCATGATAAATCAAATTTAAATATATACAGAATGGTTAAATACAGAAACACACACTTAGTAAATTAAATACAGAAAACGTATTAGACACGTATTAGGATTAAGCACATATATTTATATATATATATATATATATATATATATATATATATATATATATATATATATA
>CM023951.1:22117062-22128630 GCA_013407115.1 Glycine latifolia
CGCAACACATAATAAAATGCATGCTTATCTTCTTATATGATGCATGACTGAGATCTCAGCAACATCTAAAAATTTGTGGCCACTGTCAGATAACCCCACCCTCACCTTAGTGGAACGAACTTATCTAGACAGTCAGGGTAGCCCAGGGGCGCATAGGAATGTCACCTCCACCTATGTGATCATCATGGTGGTGTGGTCCTCCCTGTCTCAACTCCCCCCAAGTTCAGAAGACATCACAACTGAACGCCTAGACTCAGTTTAGTTATCTGACACCTCTCTTCATGAGGTTTAACATCATCAGCAACTTGTACCCCACCGGGTACATGCACATGCAAAATGCATCACTGGTTTATTCCATATCTTATAAATTATTATTTCCATTTTTTATCATGTCTCAACATCACAAAGTCCCCTTTTAATGTCACAGGGTCATCATCATAGTCTTATCACAACATCACGGGGTCATCCTCATAGTCTTATCACAACATCACGGGGTCATCATCTTATTGTCACAGTTTTGTCACAACAACACAGAGAGTCAAGATTATAGTCTCATTACCACATCATAGGGTTATCATCACATCATCATAGTCTTGTCACACTCCCCAATATCACAAAATCATCAACATCATAAAGTTATCATCCCAGTCTTATAATATCACAGTATTATCATTAAGTTAAGATAATTTCCATATAGTCTTCATTACTTAATTCCATTAGAAGTCTTTTACTACTCACAAAATTATATAATCCACAACCTCTTTGCTAACAATAACATAACCACAGAACCACAGAGAATCATAAGTTAAATTTAAAAACATAAATCCAAATAAACTTGGTTAGTGAATATATACCAAACTTAAGTCACAAAATATAAACAATATCACTTATGAATTATAACAACATATAAAGTGTTTAATCTATATATCAAATTAATTCAATATTACTTTTGCAATATAACAACATATAAAGAGTTAATATATATATCAACCTAATTCAACATCACTTATTAAATATCAAACTAATTCAACAACATAATTTATGAAATAATCACATGTAAATTAAAATAATTCATGGAATATAAACTAAATTCTCAATTATCCTTTAGAACCCTATAAATTGTTTTAAATTAATTTAGTTACTTTCTAGACCATAAATCATTTTTCTAAGGCTTATTAATTCTTTAACTTCCTTTAAACAATTTTAAACCATCATAATACTAGCTTTGGCATATAATTAAATTTAATCTATCAAAGCTTCCCTTACCTTAGGTTAATATCTTAATTGAGATTGGCTTTAAATCCCTTCACTTCCTCTACGTAGCTTTCTCCAAGTGGCTTGTGGAATGTTGATTTATGAAAAAGATTTGAATAGCAAGGTGATTTAGAAAGAAGGTGCACGGCTATGTGAGTTTGAAAGGAGAATGTTGGTTGGTAAAATGCTTAAATGAGAAAGTGACAAAGCTTTTCCAATTTTTGGGTGTGCCATCCGTAGCTTTCTCACCCTCCACATTTCCTTTTATAATTCTTTCCTTATGTCACACTAATAATGCAAGCTTATCATTTAAAGCCTTCATCCAATGGTCATCCACCAACATAGCTTGCAAGTACTTTGCATTAAATTCCTTTGTCTCCAAAATTCTGCACGTATCCATGGCCTAGCTTCTCTTAATTCTCTTAATACATTTTGCAATTCCTAAAGTCAAGTGAAGAGCCAATGGAAGCTTAGGAGGACTTTTCAACCATTTTAATCAACCAATCACAACCAATTGAATTTTTTCACTCCTTTCTCCTTTAAGCTCACGGTTTGGTGCTTCTTAAGGCCAAGCTTCCTAATTTTTTTTCTTCCAACCGTGCATATCCTTTCCTAAATGAAGATTCCCTTCATTTACTACTTATTCCCCTTGTCCCCTCCTTTATTGACTAAGTCTCCTTCTTCATAAATTGCTAATCCTACATTGATTTTTACTTTCTCCCACCATGGCTTAAGGTTCTTTGCTTACAATCAAATTTTTTTTCCTTTGGGCTGAATATTCAAAGCCTAGCCATTCCTAAGGTCCTTGAACAATATTTTTGCAAAATCTGAATTTTCTTTCCTTTCCTATACCTATTCGGCCCATCCATTGCTTAAGCCACCATTTTATTCTTTTGTTAATTTAATTTATAAAATTACTAAATCATTTCAATGACTAAGTTTCCTTAACCCCAAAATTAAGGGAAAACTCCTAGGATTAGTTTTATCCTTCTTACATAATTTTCTCATAATTTGGTTAATCAAAAATAATTCTTGTCTCTAAAATAAATTACTAATTTATCAAAATGTAATTTCTAACAATTCTAGTATCATCTTAAGGTATAAAATATTGGGGTGTTACATCCCGCATCAAAACAACTAGCAGGGAGTCAACACGTGTGACTTGTGTAAAGTGAACATGTAGGTCCAACACGTGTAAAAAGGCTAAGTCTAATGTTCCGTCCTCCTCCGACCTCATCCGACCTAATCCAACCTATTCCGACCTCATCCGACCTAATCCGAGTTACTACCTTGGTACTTCACAAGTCCAAGGTTCCTCCCAACCTCATCCGAGTTCCTAACCCAACAACCTTATCAAAAGGGGTTCCGAGCTCTTCTGGATTCTCTACCCGGTAGCTCTTACAAGTCAACTAAATACGAGCTCCTCCGAGCTCATCCGAGCTCAACCGAGATCATTACCCGGTTGCTCATTCGAGATCACAACTCGGTACCACATCCGAGATCACCACACGATCCCAGATTTGAAAAGGTGCTATCTACACCCCTCCCTTAATCGAGTTCCAATATACACCCCCTCCTAAAGTGACAACTCGGTCATACGAACCCGGATATATCACAGGGTCATTATATCACTAAGGGAGTATCTATTAGATCTTCACTAAGAAATCTCTGTTATGATATGGATTTTGTTTCACAAATTGAACCTAAGAGCATTGACCAAGCTTTACTTGATGAACATTGGATGCTTATCATGCATGATGAACTTAATCAGTTCAAGAGAAATGAAGTTTGGGAACTGGTTCCTAGTCCTTCTTCTCACAAGCCTATTGGCACCAATTGGGTTTTTAGGAACAAACTTGATGAAAGTGGCATCATAGTCAGAAACAAAGCTAGATTGGTTGCAAAAGGTTACAGCCAAGAAGAAGGCATAGACTATGAAGAGACCTATGCTCTAGTAGCAAGGTTAGAAGCCACTAGGTTACTACTTGCATATGCATGTTTAATGGATTTTAAATTGTTTCAAATGGATGTAAAAAGTGTTTTTCTTAATGGATATATTGAGGAGGAAATCTATGTTGATCAACCTCCTAGCTTTGTTGATTTCAAATATCCAAACCATGTTTTTAAACTAAAGAAAGCTCTTTATGGATTGAAGCAAGCTCCTAGGTCTTGGTATGAAAGATTGAGCAACTTCTTGCTTAGCCAATCCATCATAAGAGGACAAGTGGACAAAACCTTGTTCATCAAGAAACATGGCAATGACATCTTATTAGTTCAAATATATGTTGATGATATAATATTTGGTTTAACTAATCATTCCTTGTGCAAAGAATTTTCTATCTCTATGCAGAATGAGTTTGAAATGTCTATGATGGGAGAATTAACATTCTTTCGTGGACTTCAAGTGAAGCAAATAAAGAATGGGACATTTCTAAGCCAAACTAAATACTGTGTGAAGTGATCAAGAAATTTGACATGGAGAAAAGCAAAGATGTTGCTACTCTTGTGGCAGCCTTAACTTACCTTGATTCAGATGAAAAAGCAAGAAGGTTGATGAGTCAAAATATAGAGGAATGATTGGATCACTATTGTACATGACTACAAGTAGACCAAATATAATGTTGAGTGTGTGCTTGTGTGCAAGATATCAAGCTAATCCAAAGGAGTCACACCTCACAACAGTCAAGAGAATCATCAAATACATTAAATCAACTCCAAGAGTTGGTCTTTGGTATCCCAAAGGTGCATCACTGAACTTAATTGGCTACTCAAATTATGATTTTGCAAGATGCATACTTGATATAAAAAGCACCAGTGGAACATGCTACTTATTGGGAAGCTCACTAATCTCATGGCATTGTAAGAAGTAATCCCCTATTGCTCTTTCAATGGCAAAAGCTAAATATATAGTAACTAGAAGTTGTTGTGCACAAAGTTTGTGGCTTAAGCAATAACTCCAAGATTTTGGTATGGAGTTGAATGAAATTCAACTACTGTCTGACAACACAAGTGCAATAAACCTATCAAAGAATCCAATCATGCACTCAAGGACAAAACACATAGAGATTAGACATTACTTTCTCAGGGATCATATCCAAAGGGTAACATCAAAATCGAGTTTATTGATACTAACAATCAATTGGTTGATATTTCTACCAAACCCATATCTAGAGATAGATTCTATTATCTTATGAACATGCTAGGTATTCTTGAAGAATCTAATATATGCTAGCATGCTTATAATGTGCTTGACTACATGATATACCATTTATAATTTGCTATTCATCACATATGCTCAAAATTTGCAATCCTGATGAAAAACATTGTTCACTCTGCATAATTGTCTACTTTAATTGATTACTATGCGTTTTAATCGATTATTTGAGGTTTAGATACAATTTAGAGTCAAAACTTCACTGGAGTAATCGATTACTTGGTACTTTCAGTGTATTTCAAAATGAAAAACCTCCCTAAAGTAATCGATTACCTATCATTTTAATCAATTATTTGATATTTAAATGCAATCCAGAAAAAGAAAATCTCTGGAGTAATCAAATACCTATTAGTATGTAGGTGTCCTAGAGACAATCTGATTTATCAGTTGAACACCTTTTACTATTTATTATTTCATGATTAATGCGAGCAAACTTTATCTTTATCATATTTATGTCTCACCTATATTGATAGCAATATGCGTTTAAAAATAAAGGCCCTAAGAATAGAACAAGTGTATACTCGAGGATCTATGATAGGGATCTTGATCATGAGGATTCGAGGACACTACATGTCTATTGCCTAAAGCTTGTTCCTAGTCTTGAATCATCAAGAAAAGGCATTGATGATCTCAATAAGACTAGTACGACATCTTCTACTTCTATAGAGATACAAGGTAGGGACCTCATGGAATGTAGGCACGATGATACCTTAGCTGATGTCGTGGGTGGATCTATTGGGGAACAGATGGCACTGAATTGACCTGCCGAGAGACTCCACAAGGATTCTTTAAAAATATCATTGGATTTGTAAAGTCTCTCATCGTTTGGTAGTGTGGATCATCCTAGACTTGAGAATGTCATCGAATACTGTGTTCTAGGGTTATACTTTGACTGTACGACTCTATCCGCCTAAAAATGGGGAAAACAGTGTACTCTTAGGTATAACCTGAATACATAAGTATGGATGGACATGTCGAAGGGACTTACAATCCCTTACGAGGGATTAGTCGTTCACAAGTAAGAGATCATGAGGAGTCATGATCTGTCTTAGAGTTAATAGAAGAATATTTCTAGTTCCTGTGAAAAGCTATATTTAGTCAATAAAGAGAGATGATACTTTGTCCTTACTCTCGACTAAATGTGAATGACGATGTGAGGGATGATGGAGACATGGTATCCAAATTAGAAATGTAGATCACTTGATCAACTCAATTAGTTCTAGGGCCGCAGAGCATTGCTAGTGTTTTATGTGGTCATTAAATGAATTGGGGTCGTTAATAGAGTTTAATTGGTCCAAGTTTATTTATGTCAATGACTAATTGGGCCTAATGGGTCATACACAAAGGTTATTCTTTGTTGCAAGTTATAGCAAGTTTGAGCCAATAATTAGTTATTGAGCTTTATCAAGACTATGAGTTAAATTAGGTTAGAGTTGTACTTCAAGCCCACTTGAATCATATGCCCTATTTGGTGCATTAGTGATGAAATTGGTTTCTCCACTAATGGGTCCAAATGTGTTGACAGGCATGATGGACCTTGGACCATGAATCCTAGTAAGTCAAGGAGTTGACTTGACCAAAATAAGTTTTGGGCAAATTTGAAATTTGAAATTTGAAATTTTGAATTTTGAATTCAAATTCAAATTCAAATAACAAACTGGGATAAGATTGAATTTATATATTTGAGTTTAAATTTGAAATTTGAATTTGAATTTGAAATTTGAAATTGAATTTTAAATTCTATGAGGTTAGGTTGTTGAGGATAATTTAAATTATCTAAATGAATTATCCAATAAAGATTGGATGAAGATTCTCTCAACAACATTGGTTGTTGAGGATAATTTAAATTATCTAAATGAATTATCTAATAAAGATTGGATGAAGATTCTCTCAACAATAGTATCATTTAAATTCAGAATTCAAATGAGTTTTGTTGCAACAAACTTTGGAGGTATGAGAGAGAGAATTATGTGATTTTGATGAGAGGATCTTGATAGATTCTTTTTGAAATTTTCTGCAACAAATGGATAGGATCCATTCACTAGAATTTTGAATTCAAGTCTTGCAAGAGCGGAACAAACTCAAGGATGTTCTAGTAACATCTTGAATTTTGAAATTCCCAACAAACTGGGGCTGATTTGGAGTGAGAGGATAATGCAATGCAACAACCTCATCTCACCTTCAATAGGCGCCTATATAGGGAGGATTAAGAATTAGAAAATTTTGCCCCCTCCTCTCTTAGTTTTGAACCAAGTTCTAGCCTTTCCTCTCCCTCATCTTCTCTCCTCTTTTGCTGCACCTTCACTTGACCTCAAGGCACCATTATAGTCTTGAGAAAAGAAACCAAATACTTGAAAGCCTCACACCTTGCATGCGCCTAGAAAGCCACCAAGGAGAAGGAGGAATCAAGGAGAAGAAGTTCTCACTTGCAAGAAGGAGATAACCGTGTGGATCACCATTGGAGGGCGTCATCTTCTTTGAGCCTTTAAGTGATAAAGGTATTTCTAAAACTCCATCGTGTTTCAATGAGTAATTCCTAAGCACACATACATGAGGTGCATAGATGGTCTATGTTTCCACATTTAATTTTTTTTGTTTTGTTTATTCCCTCATGTGAGCACACTGCGGTTGGACCAAGGTGTAACGACCCGCCTCGTCGTTACTGTATCACTAACTCTTAATTACTCTGATAACAGATTTTAATGAAATTCCCTATAATTGATTATGAAAATGGTAGTAAGTTTTTCATAAATAAATAATCATCACCATGAAGCAAATTCGTAGATAAAAGTACATTTAAACATCGCACTTCATTCACATGCAAAAACATAATTTAGTTGTATTTACAAGTATCCACATCTGAATGTACAAGTTCTTCAAAAGAAAACAAAATACTAATCTACGGAAGAGTTGACTATCAAAACACAACTCTTATCCATTGTCATCACGACGGCTCGGCGGCTCCAACCAAAAAGAGATCTTCCTCCAAGTCACCTAAATTTGTCTGTCTACAACGCCTCAATTTACCATCTTGTATTTATTGATTTTTAGTGAAAATTCCTTTCAACTTGCTTAAATACCATACCAAAAATTTCCATTACTGAGTAATATTTATAATTCTGAAGTAACATAATAGTACCAAAAGATTTTTCCTTAGTAATCGATATTTGTAAATCTGATGTACAATAAAATACAAACTGTTATCAATTCTTTTACATAGTACAAACAATTAAAACACTTTGTAACAAGGAAATACATATTCAATTAACACTTCTTCAAACAAAATCCTCTTCTCGTAGACAGCTAATAGTCTCTCTTTACTGTTCATCTGCTCTCCCGAATAAAATCGAGGTCATGGCAGTGTCAACCACAGACACAAAGCACAGGGTAAGTTTATGTAAACATAATTTAAACAACAGAATACATACAATGTACAGATAGTCATAACAACATCCTAAAAAATTATATGATGCAAGATTCTCTTTTTATTTTGACACGGTCTAGCCCCCGCCAGGCAAAATATCAAATTAACACGGACTAACCCCCGCCAGGCAAAATATCAAAATAACACGGATTAACCCCCGCCAGGCAAATATCAAAATAACACGGATTAACCCCCGCCAGGCAAAATATCAAACTAACATGGATTAACCCCCGCCAGGCAAAATATCAAATTAACACCACTTCTCAATTACTGTCTCGTGTGCTTTACTCAGAAACTCAACATTAATCAAGTTCAGAACTCAGCTTATGACTTATGTACAGAAACGTAACATATCATCCATGTACAGAGATTCATAAAAACACATGAAGTTCATAGAGATTCATAAAACACTTAGCAACACATGAACTTCATAGAAATTCATAGAAACACTCAACAACACATGAACTTCAATTATTTATCTAAACAAAACAACACTCCAACTATCTTTATTTCTTTGAAGCATTTCATCAAACATATGGTGTGCAAGCTTTGTTCTTCATAGAAATGAATGAGATCCTATACATACTTATTCAAACAAAAGTAATACTTAAACTATATTTAGCATAAACTCCCCTATACATACTCATGGAAACACAATTAATACTCAGATTATATTTATCATAAAACTCCCTTATACGTATTTATTCAATCACAAGTAATATTTAAATTATCTTTACCATAAAACTTCCCCATACGTATTTATTCAATCACAAGTAATATTTAAATTATCTTCACCATAAAACTTCCCCATACGTACTTATTCAATCACAAGTAATATTTAAATTATCTTTACCATAAAACTTCCCCATACGTACTTATTCAATCACAAGTAATATTTAAATTATCTTTACCATAAAACTTCTCCATACGTACCTTATAATCTCTTATAAAGCTTGTCTTTTTCTTCCTTCAAAGCTTGACAAACTTTCCCTAAAGATGCTAGCCTTTTCTACACGTGATCTTCAAGGAGATGTGGAGTCTTTTTCTTACTTGATTTAAGCTTTAATAAGGGAAGGATGAAAATGAAATGAAAGAGGTATGAAGGAGAGCTTCACCTGAAAGTGTGTAGGGAAATGTCTTAGGAAATGACTTGCACTTAAGGACCCCTTCACCCCTTTATATAGTGGTTGGAAAATGATATAATATTCATGGACATTTCTACCCTTCCTAACTATTTACTCTCATTTGGTTTCATTGTAACTAAGTTTCATGTCATTCCATTCCATTCTTAACTAGATTCATTATGATTCCTTTACTTTATAAGAAAAATCTTCTTAGGTTCATTATGCATCTTACAAGTGTCCTAACACTTGTCTTCATCTTAAAGCTCCCTTTACAAGTGTCCACCTAGTTGGCATGTCTTGAAACTTCTCCACCTTTCCTCCTTGTTCACGTGAACTACTAGAAGAGGTAAGAGAAGATTTTTCTTCTCATGCATTATAGCTTATTCCAAGTGTCTCTTCACTTGCCATGATCTTTACAAGTGTCCTACCACTTGTCTCCTTCATAAAGCTTGCCTTTCCAAGTGGCTTTTCATGAAACTTCTACTCCTCTCCACACTCATCTTCACGTGATTTTCAAGATTAAGGGGAAGGAAGACAAATTTTACTTCCTTGAATGCTACATGTGTCATTTTTGATGATGAATAAAAATCTGATTCTAACTATAGTTTTCCACATGGCATTTTCTTGTAAGAAGTCAAGTTTGATTTGAACTCTTTTACCTAATAATAGAACTCTAGAGATCCCCGGAAATTGACTTCAATGACAGTTAAAATTACTTACAAACAGTTTTGTATAGAGTGATACACAACCTTGCATACGAGACTGCTTTTATCTTAATTCTGATTGGTCTGTACTATTTTTGATCATCAAAATTACTAAACCATTTCATTAAATAAATCTGGACACCCCACAATTTAGAGAAAATTCTATAGATTCTATTTATTATTTTCCCATATTTTTCCAATACTTGAATTCTTCTGACTAATGTTTCAAAGTTGTCACCTTATAAAATTCATAAAAATTCTATTCTAGAGTTTCTTGTCACAAACTATTTTGATATTCTGCCAGTCAAGAGTATTCTGTAATTTCATCAGGTTCTCACAAAATCTCTAAGGATATCTGGTCATTTCTGCCCTGAATGGCATTATGGTAAATTCATCATTCATCCTAGGGGCATAATTGTCATTTACACCATAAAATATCTAGCCAAAAATATCTAAGGGTACTCTTGTCATTTCCAAAATATCCAAGGGCATTTATGTAATTTCCATCTTAAAATATCTCACTAAAATATCTAGGGGCATTTTTGTAATTTCTGATTTAAGAAAAGGGTAATATGGTCATTTCTCTTCAAACATTTCCTTAATGTCTCTAATTGATATTTCACCCAATTAATTCAAATATAGACTAGCCAAATTTCTCATAATCTAATACTTACATCAAGAAGAATTCATATAACATATATTTGCAGTTATTGGAATTTCAGGGTGTTACATTGTCTGCTCACACGAACGAAGGTTCGCGATCATCACAGGTACCAATCCACATGGTACAAACAAAGCAAAGGTGAGTTTATCATGTAAAAACAACAAGTAATAGATAACAGTAGCTAGAGAAGGCAATCCAAAATATCACAATATCATCACAACACCCAATCATTTCATCACGCAACAACAAGGACAGTCATCCAAATACATTCCACAGTCAACCTATAATACCTAGAATGATGCATGCTCCTGACTCATCCCTCAGCATGCAATGTAGTACCATCCCGAAAATAGTCCAACACAGGGAGATGATGCAGCAGGATGTCAGGGTTACTTTGTTGTGCACAGGCCGTTCTCCCAACTGGTGACCAGCCATGGGTCTCAGTAAAGGAGTTCCAAACAGTTGTGCCCCCCAGTACCTCCGTACTCTGCAACCAATCATCCTATTTTCGTAAAACCAAATGAAGTATGTCACATGGGCATCATCAATGCATGACCCGGCCAGGAAAAAATCCATCCTCGCAAGGGTAACCAACCGATCATTGCACCATCCGGTATATGCATAGCACACAACCAACAGCGTCATCAATATTATCACCTCATATACCAATCTTCACTATTCCAACATTATCATATACAATCATTACTTACACATCAATCGTAAACACGACGTAAACTACCGAGATGGTCCACTAACTAGGCAACACTAGCTCGACAGCTCTAAAGGAAGCAACGAGCTCAACAGCTCTAAAGAGAAGTAACGGGCTCGGGAAAGGAACCCAGTCGCTCTAAAAAAAGAAACGAGTTCAACATCTCTAAAGAGAAGAAATAAGCCCGAGTAAGGAACCTGGTCACTCTAAAGAAGGGAAACGAGCTCAACATCTCTAGAGAGGAGTAACAAGCCCGAGTAAGGAACCCGGTCATTGTAAAGAAGGGAAACAAGCTCAACATCTCTAGAGAGGAGAAACAAGCCCGAGTAAGGAACCCGGTCACTCTAAAGAAGGGAAATGAGCTCAACATCTCTAGAGAGGAGAAACAAGCCCGAGTAAGGAACCCGGTCACTCTAAAGAAGGGAAATGAGCTCAACATCTCTAGAGAGGAGAAACAAGCCCGAGTAAGGAACCC
>CM023951.1:22128640-22155167 GCA_013407115.1 Glycine latifolia
AGTCATTGTAAAGAAGGGAAACAAGCTCAACATCTCTAGAGAGGAGAAATGAGCCCGAGTAAGGAACCTGGTCACTCTAAAGAAGGGGAAATGGTAGCACTAACCCGATAGCCTTCACGTCCACAAACACACCATCAAAAGGTATTTTGGGAGTTCACAGCAATAGACATCAACTTCACGGATAGGGGATACTTACAACATCAATATCTTCACACAAAACACAATCAATCATAACATTTCTCATCCCATTCGTTAAAAGACATAAATTTTCTTGAAAATCAGCACACAACAGGGACATGCAGTTATCTTCATAGTTGGACTCCCTGGCCCCCAACTATGGTATCTAAAACTGATTATCAACATAATAAACTCCCATTATTTAACCAGGAGTCCTTCTATTACAGTCTAGCGATGTTATAACACTATCCTTTGAAGAGTGAGCTTGTTTGACACAGGGCTCTCAAGGAAGCCCAGAAAAGAAAGGTTGGATCTTCGTTCTCATTCAGACTTCAAGAAAGGTTTTCGAAGATTTCTGCTCCGGTCACGAGCTTCCTCTTGCCGTAGGGGTTCCGTGGCAAGCTACGATGGTCCTTGGGGGTTCTGAGTGGTTGAAGGGAGTGGTTTTAGGGTGTGGAAAGTTAGAGAGAAAAGGGAGAAAAAAGCGCAAAAGAAGAAAGAACACGCTTCCGCTGTGCCACTTTGATACTTATATATATATATATATATATATATATATATATATATATATATATAGATGACTTGACAAGCTCACTTAGCGTGTTCGTACAACAACCATGGTACAAACAAAGTTGACTTAACCTAACATTCACCAAACACTCATACCAAGACAAAAGCCTAACAAAACAGCAAATTATGAAATAAATTAAACAATCAAGCAACATAACACACATCAAACATCTATCTCAGAAACTCGAAATTTCAGGGTGTTACACAAGGTGCTGCAGTTTTCGAACTTTCATTACCCTGTATTTTAATCGATTACTTAATGATTGAGAGCTGCTTCTATGTTCAAATCTCACTGGATTAATCGATTACATCTTCGTATTAATCGATTATGTTTTGTTCAAAAAAAATTTTGCCTTGAAATAATCGATTACCAAGTTTATGTAATCGATTATCTATGGCGTTTTTGCAAAAACTGCACAATTTTCAAGAATCTAAACTGAAAATCTTATCTCAAATTCAAAATTCAAATTTGAGCCAATGCAATTAAACCCTTTTGAAACTCGAAATAGTTGTTACAAGTGATTTAAAATTCAAATTTCAATTCAAAACCTCTATAAAATCAAATTTTCAAAGTTAAAATCTTCACATCTGAATATCACTCTCTCTTGAGCAAAACTGAATCACTTTTGTTGTGTGTCTTCTTCTCTGTCACAAACAAAGTTCTGCTCATTCCATTCTTCAACCTAAACACCATGTCTAACCCATCTACCCCAAAGAAAGCCAAAACCAGCAAGAGAAAAATTGGAGAAACCTTTAATACTGTTGTGAACAGACTTAATCATTTGTTCACCTCTGAGGTTGAGAGGGAAAATTTTATGCAGTTCAATGCAACAAAACTGGTCATGCCCCCAAAGTATTTTGACCTGGACTGGTTTATCAATGAGGGATTTCAATTCCCTACTATGCTGGAAGCTCAAGGACTAAAAAGGTTCCTTGAATTGAAGGGTACATTCTACCCTGAGTTGGTGAAAGTGTTTTATACTTATGTTGTTTGCTTCAGTTTGCTTTCTTCTATATCCAGTTTATCCTATGTTACTGCATCTTTTCTATTGGCATCAATCAATAAAATTTTGTGTTATGTTATCTCTTCCTTGCTTATTTCATTATAATTGTACATTTTTTACTTTGATAAGCCAAAAAGGGGAGAAAAATGTGTTGGATATAGGGGGAGCTGGAAAGAAGATTAAGGATGAAGTCTTTTGCTTAAAGATTTTAGCTTTTTACATGCCATTTAATTGAAGGCATTTGTAATTTGTTAAGTTGTTCAAGAGGCTTATCTTGTGATCCTTGCATTGCATAAGCTTAATCACATCCGTGCATACATGATTTAAGAAAAGTTCAAAAGGTTACATGTTTGCATTTGGAAAGAAATTTCTTATGGCTTAGATTTTGAAAAATCAAAATGAGCACTGCTTTAATCGATTACACGCAAATCCTAATCGATTACCAGCTTGTGTTATCTCTGAAAAAAGCTATGAAGAATACTTTAATCGATTACAAGCAAAGTGTAATCGATTACACAACACAATGTACAAAACATGCATGACTGCCTTAATCGATTACCACTCAATTGTAATCGATTACCTAGGCTTATTTTAAAATTGATCATGATTGCCTTAATTGATTACCACTCAACTGTAATCGATTACAAAGGCTTATTTCATAACTAAGATTGATTGCTTTAATCAATTACACCATGATTTAATTGATTACATTGTTTATAAAAGCTTTCCAGATTTGCTCAAGAACATTTTAATCGATTACTTGGCAAATTAATCGATTACATTATATAAAATAATCGATTACCATGTCTTTTTAATCGATTACATTCAGTTATATCTGTTTTCTATTTAAAGCCTTTAGGATCTGTGCATTTGAAACAAGTGAAGTAATCTGAGCTTACGAAATTCCCAATAATCCCAATGTTTTCAAAGGTTCAAGAAATAGATTTTTAGAGTGTCATTCATCTTGTTTCAAATTATAAGGTCACTTGCTTCATTGATGATGAAGTGTTAAACAAGATTCAACAAGAATATTCAAGAGAGTTGGTTTTCATCTTTGCATTTAGGTGATTTGATTGGTAATATTCATACATTCATCTACTAAGGATCAGAAGGTTGTATCTCTCTTGAACTCTTTCATTGTTTTTTATTTTTATCTTTTATTTTTGTAAGTGCTAAGTTCAAATAGTTTTCTTTCAAGCTTTCTAGAGTAGTGTTCTCTAGAGGGAAAGATCTGAGTAGGTTTCTTAAGTTCATTGTGATTAGAAGTCTAATAGGGTGTTAGATTTCAGGTTCTTTATCTAAGGTTGATAAAGGTAATCACTTGTAATAGCTTGTAAAAGAACAGATTTGAATTAGTAGAACTCTAATCAGTTTTTGGTTAAAAGACACTGGATGTGGCTTCTCATTTGAGGGGTGAAGCAGTATAGATTTGGTGTTATACTTGTTACTGTATCTTGTTATTTGAATCTGACTTGTCTTGTGGTTCATTTCTTTCAAGATCAACAGAAAAACTTTCTGAAATTGCTTAAGGTGAATGGTGAGTCTTGATTGATTAAAAACTGAAGTTTTTATCAAGCTATATTTGTGATAGATCAAAATTCCGCTGCTGTATTTTTAAAAGACTAAGGTTTTAACCAATTCACCCCCCTCTTGGTTAATTGTGTGTGTTCATTCTTGTTTTCAAAATGAACATATACACATGAAGGATGATGTGCAATTAAAAGAAGGGAGAAAAATGATTAAACGTTTACTTTGATTACTTTGTTTAAGTATTGCTCTTTATATCTAAACTGATGAGAAATTACTTAAGATAGGCGGAGCAATCAAAATACTTATGAATATAAATTTATTATGCAAAGTATACTTGACATTTGTTCTTGGCAAGAGACTGATTCTATTTCAAATATTAAATATAAACTTCTGGAAATCATCCCTTTAAAGAACATAAAGGTTCAACATGTTCAATTGAAGTTTGACATGATCAAAGCCAAAAGGGGGAGATTGTTAGATACAGGGGGAGCTTGAAAAGGATCAAGGTGCTGAGGCTCTTAGTCTTGGATAAGTTTTAGCTTTTACATGTCATTGAAGGCATATGTAAATCCTTAGATGTATAAGAGTTTTATCCTATGATCCATTGCATTGCATAAACATCATTCATTGGCTTACATTCATGGTTTTCATAAAGGTACATGTGTTTGTGAAAAAGCTTTAAGTTTTCATGATTGCATAAAAAGCCAAGTGCTCATGGTTTAAGTTTTGGAAAAACCAATTTCGCACTGCCTTAATCGATTACCACAATATGGTAATCTATTACTTGAACCATGAAGAACGAATTAATTGATTACAACTATTAAGTAATCGATTACACAGTACAAACACAGAACAAGTATCCCAGTGTTAATCAATTACCATTTATCAGTAATCAATTACTAAGCACATTGTTGAAACAATAATCCCTGTGTTAATCGATTACATGGAGGATTAGTCAATTACTTTGTTCATATATATTTTCCAAAAAGCTTAAGAACACTTTAATTGATTAAAATATATAATTAATCGATTACATAAGTGGAATTAATTGATTACATTCAGTTACAACAATTTTCTATAAAAAGCTATTGGGTCTTTGAAATAAACAGATCATTACACTACGAAAATTTCATAGGTTTTTCAAAATCCTTCTAAAGTGAGAAGAGATATTCTGAGTCACAAAGCTCTTGTCCCGCAAATTCTAAATCTTCATGTTTCATTGAAAGATTTCTTCTTGGGCAAGATTCTAAATAAGTTCTTGGAGAGTTTGGTCTGAAACTTGTTTTTATTCAACTTGGATCAAGATTGGTAAACATATGCATTCATATACATTGGATCATCAGGTTGTCTCTCTCCATTAAACTTTGTTTGAAATTCGTTTTAGAATTTCAGCTTGATTATTGCTATTACAAAAGATTTCTTAAAGCTTGTCTTGAGTAGGTTTCTCTAGAGGGAAGAGTAGAAAAGAGTTTCTCTATGTTTTGATCACTAGGAGTCTAAAGGGTATTAGATTTCTGATCTTTAAAACATATTTTTGTGAATAGTGGAACTCTAACTAAGTTTTGGTTAGAAGAAATTGGATGTAGCTTTTCATGTTGAGAAGTGAACCAGTATAGTTCTTGGTGTTGAATACTTTCTCTTTAACTTTTCTTGTTGTCATTGATTGTCATTCAATTGGATAATCTTTTCAAGATCAATAGAAATATATTTTCAACTATTGCTTTCTTTAAAGGGTGGTACTTGATTGACTAAAAGATTTCAAAGGGTGTCTTTGTGATACGATCATTAATTCTCTTATTGTTTTAAAGGTTTTAAAAGACCAAGTTTAAATCCCTCCCCTCTTAGTTATTGTGTGTGTTCATACTATATTCATCTTTTTCGATCTTAGGCTCACACTCAACAATTTCAGCCTTTTGAGATCGAGTTAGCATAAAATATCTAAGAAAAAGGATTAAAACAGAACTCCCAGAGAAAGGAAAAAAAAGTTAAAATTAAATTGCAATAAAAATTCAGAATTTAAACTAAAAATAAAATAAAATTAAAAAATAGATAAAAATAACTAAATAAATAAAATATGAACAAAAATTATTTAATTTACACAAATCATATTATCCAAGAACTCCACAACCAATCCTCTACAATGGTGCCAAAAACTTGGTGCATAAAAAATATATTCGCTAAGGGAAAGTATACCCCGTGCAGTAGCAACAGTGGACTCAAAAGTCTAGATATTGTACCCTAGAGACTAGTTGTGTTCCCAAATAATCTAAATTGCATAAAGTAAATAATTTTGTATTTTATCTTGAGTTGGAGATTCTTTGTGTTTGCGTTCAAGAAAAAAAATAAAGACAAACAATATTAGTTTCAAAGAAGAGATATGTATGAATAAAAGTGACTCGAAATATGATTTCACATGTACCATTTTTCCCTTAATTCCTATTTTAATTAAAAACTCATAATTAGCAATTAATTTTTCAATATCTCTTATTTTAATTATCATCCTATGGTCAAGGTTTAAGAATATTCATCCCCCTAAAGCAATCCTGCATTGGTCATTTGGGATTTAACTTAGGGTTAATGATGAATAACATAGAAGTTTGTAAAAAAGGGATTCATGTTGCTAGATTGGTCATGCAAGCTATATGAACCTAATCATTTTTTAGGTTAATTAATTACGAGAAGATGGTCACAAACATGCAATTAACTAATAATCAGAGTGATCAATTGCAATATAGAACTGAAAGCAATAAAAAAATACGATTAGCTGAAATAACATCGAAGAATTTATTAAAAAGAGACACTAAAGTACATGGGTACAACTACATCACAATATGAGTTCTTAGGGGTTTAGTCAATCATGATCGTAGAATAAATAAACAACATACAATATTGCATTAGAAATAAAAGAGATCAAAAACCATTAAAAATTCAAAACCTCAATTGTTCCTAGTACAGTCTCCTTTCAAAAGCCCTTGTTCGTAAAATGTATAAGTAATTGTGAATTTTTGAAGTACATACTCCAGCTTCTTATGTATAGACTCTTAAAATAATTACTTTATTTAGACACACTATAGATATATATTCTAATATGATCTCTAAAGATAATTACTTTAATTAGGCACACTATAAATATATATTCTAACATGATATTTAGAGACAATTATTTTAATTATGTGCCCTATAGATAAATATTCCGATTAGATCCCTAAAGATAATTACTTTAATTAGATGCTTAAAGATAATTTTCCTTAATTGAGCTCACTAGGTCATGGTGATATCCACCACGGCTGTTATCAAAATCTTGGCACTAAAGCTTGAAATGTTGTGAAATGATGAGGGCCCTCATGATTGACCATTGTCTTATTGGTTGACCATGGCCATGGTCAATGTACCACGACCATTATTGAGTGAAAATAGCATTAGATCTTCATGAAATTGTGCATTTTCCAACTGTTTCACTTAATTTAGCGCTTGTAGTTCTGCAAGGTAAAAACTAATGTCCAAACGTGATTTATGCCAATAAAATACATGAAATAGCATGAAAAATCACATAAAATATTACTAAACTTATGGTTATACATCAATCCTAAATGTGAGTTACATGTGTGGGACAGCTCATTATATTGATGAGGCATTTAGGTTGCATAAGAAGATATTGAAATTTTGTTTTATTGTCAACCACAAAGGTAAAACCATTAGGATAACCCTAGAGAATTGCTTGAAAGAATGAGGGATTGAAAACAATTATTGTGTAACAGTGAATAATGCAAGTGCTAACAATGTAGCCATTTCATATTTTAGTAGAGGTCTAAGTGTTTGGAATGGTCATACTTTGTTGAATGGAGAGTTCATGCATATGCGATGTTCCACTCATATTTTTAATTTGATTATGAGTGATGGGTTGAAGGAAATTAACTCCTCAATTAGTAAAGTAAGTATAATGACCCTGTGATATATCCGGGTTCGTGTGACGGGGTTGTCACAAAATGGGGGATTGTATTTTCCGGGATCGTGTTGTACGTTAGTTTTATAAGAAGACCGGGATAGTGCATGATCGGGTTATTGTCACGTAAGTGGCGTATATACATAGCACTTTTGGGGAAAAGCGTTGTTGTATAGAAAGGAGCTTGGACAAGGAAGGGAAGAGTGACTGGGTAGCTATCTCGGCAGAGCTCGTATATTCCTTTTCTTTGAGGTCGGAGTTGTGATCTCGGATGAGCTCGGAGGAGCATGTGTTTTATTGACTTGTAAGACCTACTGGGTAGAGAGACCTGTTGGATTCAAGAATCAGAAGACAAGAGTTATTTTGATGTTTTTACATGCCCAATCATTTTAAGATGGCATATGTAATTTTACCTTGATATAAACATGCATCATCTCAATAAACTAGTTAGGAAGGATCTAGTAATAGGTTTACCTGAGCTCAAGTTTGAAAAGGATAGATTGTGTGAAGCTTGTCAAAGAGGAAAACAAACTAAAAACTCTTTTCAAAGTAAGAATATAATTTCTACTTCTAGACCTCTTGAGTTGCTTCACATGGATCTATTTGGACCATCTAGAACTATGAGCATTGGGGGAAACTATTATGGACTTGTAATAGTTGATGATTATTCTAGATACACATGGACTTTATTCATTAAGACAAAAAGCCAAGCTTTCACAGCTTTTAGAAAACTTGCCAAAGTTATTAAAAATGAAAAAGGAAGTAACATTGTTTCAATTAGGAGTGACCATGGTGGTGAATTCCAAAACGAGTATTTTGAAAAATTTTGTGAAGAGTTTGGAATTAACCATAATTTTTCAGCTCCAAGAACATCTCAACAACATGGTGTTGTGGAGAGGAAAAATAGATCACTAGAAGAAGGAGCTAGGACTTTTCTAAATGAAACAAAGTTACCAAAGCATTTTTGGACCGATGCCGTGAGTACCGTTTGCTATACATTGAATAGAATTCTCATAAGGCCTATTTTGAAGAAAACTCCTTATGAAATTTATAAAGGAAGAAAGCCAAACATATCTCACTTTAGAACATTTGGTTGCAAGTGCTTTGTGTTAAATAATGGAAAAGATAACCTTGGCAAATTTGACTCAAAAGCTGATGAAGCTATCTTTCTAGGTTATTCCTTGCAAAGTAAGGCTTATAGAGTGTTTAATAAAAGAACCTTGTGTGTTGAAGAATCTGTGCATATTATTTGTGATGAAACTAACCCTTCTTGGGAAGAAGCTTTAAGTGACAATGATGCAGAATATAATGAAGAAATACAGCAGCCCATACAAGACAACAAGCAAGAGGAAAATGAAGCACAACAAGAAATGAATGAAGAAGCAACTACACCAAAGCACAAGAATTGGAGAACCACAAGAGACCTATCATTAGACAATATCATCGGTGAAGTATCAAAGGGAGTATCTACTAGATCTTCCTTAAGAAATCTTTGTTGTTCAATGGCTCTTGTATCACAAATAGAACCAACCAACATTGAACAAACACTTTTAGATGAACATTGGTTAAATGCAATGCATGAAGAGCTAAATCAATTTAAAAGTAACAATGTTTGGGAATTAGTACCTAGACCATCCACTCACACACCTATTGGCACTAAATGGGTATTTAGAAATAAGTTGGATGAAAGTAGCATCATAATAAGAAACAAGGCTAGATTGGTTGCTAAGGATTACAACCAAGAGGAAGGCATTGATTATAATGAGACTTATGCTCCGGTTGCTAGGTTAGAAGCAATTAGATTACTTCTTGCATATGCATGTATATTAGACTTTAAATTGTTTCAAATGGATGTTAAAAGTGCATTTCTCAATGGTTTTATTGATGAAGAAATATATGTTGACCAACCTCCCGGTTTCGTAGATCATCAATATCCTAACCATGTGTATAGGTTGAGAAAAGCGTTATATGGACTGAAACAAGCTCCAAGATCTTGGTATGAAAGGTTAAGTAAGTTTTTGCTTGATCAATCATTTACAAGAGGAGAAGTTGATAAGACATTGTTCATCAAAAGAAAAGATAAAGATTTCCTTATAGTTCAAATTTATGTTGATGATATCATTTTTGGTTCTACTAACCATTCTTTGTGCAAGGAATTTTCAGCAAATATGCAGAATGAATTTGAGATGTCTATGATGGGAGAACTCACTTTCTTTCTAGGATTGCAGGTCAAGCAATTAAGAAGTGGAACATTTGTTAGTCAATCAAAGTATTGTATTGAAATGCTAAAGAAATTTGACTTAGAAAATTGCAAGGCAGTAGCCACACCAATGGCAACATCTACATACTTAGGTTCAGATGAAAGTGGGAAAAGTGTTGAAGAATCCAAATATAGAGGAATGATAGGATCACTACTTTATCTCACAGCAAGCAGACCGGATATTATGCTTAGTACTTGCTTATGTGCTAGATATCAAGCTAATCCTAAGGAGTCTCACTTAACAGCAGTTAAAAGAATCTTCAAGATGCAAGTTGGATCGAAAAAGCACAAGTGGCACTTGTCATTTGTTGGGAAGCTCCTTAATTTCTTGGCATTGCAAGAAACAATCGTGTGTAGCATTGTCAACAGCGGAGGCAGAATACATATCAGCAGGAAGTTGTTGTGCACAAAGTTTGTGGCTAAAACAGCAGCTCCATGACTTTGGTATAAAGCTTCAACAAATTCCTCTCATGTGTGACAACACTAGTGCAATAAACATCTCAAAGAATCCAATCATGCATTCTAGAACAAAGCATATTGAAATCAGGCACCATTTTATCAGAGATCATGTTCAGAAAGGTAACATAAAAATTGAATTTGTAGAAAGCAATAAACAACTAGCTGATATTTTCACAAAGCCTTTGGATAGAGATAGGTTCTTTACTTTGAGAAATATGCTTGGTATTTTGGATGAATCTAGTGTATGTTGATATACATTACCATGCTGTTTATTGTGTGATTGAATGATGCAAATGTTGCTTGACATATATCAATCCAATTATTGAATGATTCCATACTGCTCTCTGCTGCATTAAGCTGTTATAAAATGATAAAAGCCTGCAATAATCGATTACCATCAAAAGCTAATCGATTATTTTACCTATCTGATGCTTCTAAATAAGTGATAAAGGCTGTTGTAATCGATTACCATATCGGTTTAATCGATTATTATTTGCTCGAGTTAATAAGAAAACTGATTCTCATTGAAATAATCGATTAAAACGAGTCTTTAATCGATTACACAAACCTCTGTAGCTTGTCAAAATTTAAATCAAGACTGGAATAAACGATTACTTCATCGAAATAATCGATTATTTGGTTCATCAAATTCTGAGAATTCTTGTTCATAATGATATAATCGATTACGTTTAATCGGTAATCGATTACATTGCTTCTTCTACAGAACATCTGTGCAGATGTAATCGATTACCCTGTATTTTAATCGATTACTTTATGGCTAAAAAACTGAATATTTGAATAAAATAATCGATTACACAGTAAATTAATCGATTATTTGTGTTGTTACTGCAAAAATCTGACAGTTTTGAAACTGCCCAACTGCAATCAAACACGATTATTAGACATCAAATCCCATTAAGGTGCAGTTATGCTGTAGACCAGTTGTATTCCTCTGAATTTAAACCGCCCACTTGATGCAACTTGCCTATAAATAGAGCTTTCTATCACTTGAGAAAAGCACACCAACACTTCTTCTATTCTATCTTTCTATTCTACTTTTGAGTTTCACTTTCCAAGTTCTGAAACCTATTCCTTTCTTCTTCCAAAATTCGTGAATCACTTCCCTCATAAACATGTCTACTTCTAAAAGAGTCAAAACTTCCAAGAGAAAAGCTCAAGCCCAAGGCCAATCCTCAAACCCTACAACCAATAGAATTGACCATTGGTTCACAAATGAGGCTGATAGAATGAATTATATCCAGTTTAATGCCACAAAACTCATTTGCCCCCCAAAATTTCTGAGTCTTGGCTGGTTCATAAGTGAAGATTTCCAATTTCCTCAACTCCTTATACAACAAGGGTTGAAAAAGTTTGTAGAACTGCAAGGAACCTTCTATCCTGATCTTGTGAAAGTTTTCTATACTTGCTCAAAACTCACCATGCATGGAACCATTCTTTCACAAGTCAATGGTGCTGCTATGGAGATTACACCGGAAATTTGGCAAGAAGTGGCTGGAATCTCTTTCAATGGTGAAAGGAGGATTGATGAAGAGGCTGATGGATATAACAAAATGGAAACATATAGAGGTATGTTGATTGATCCCCACATGAACTTAAGGCTTAGGTTGAGCACTGGACCTATGACTCACGAGGATAGACTCATTCATTACATCATTACCTACATTCTTACCCCTCGTTCAACCAATCATGCTCAAGCAACGGACGATGATCTACAAATTGTCTATGCTTTGAAGAATGAAATCCAGCTTAATTGGATTCATATCATTCAAGAAGCCATGCAAAAGTCTAAAAGATTGGTAAACTACCCCTTTCCATATGCTGTCTTGATTTCTCGTTTTATTGATTACTTTCAAATTGATGTGTCCAATGAAGTTGTGGACAATACAAGTGTTAACAACAGCCTTATCAAGGAAAAACATCTCACAAAGCTAGGGATTATCAATCTCCCTATGGATGGCAAATGGCTGGCCAACCGGTACCTTTGGCTGAAGATGAAGATGAAGAAGGTGAAGGTCAACAAGCTGGCCAAGCTGAAGAAGCTCAAGAGGAGCCTACCCCATTTGTGCCTCAATACTCTCCATTTGAGTCATTAATGATTCAAAAAATGGATGCTTTGTTTTCCCTACACCATGAACATAGAGATGAAGTGAACTCCTCATTGGATGAACTCAAGACAAGAGTTAAGAATATGGAAGACAAGCTTTTTAGAGATGAGTCTAGGGAGTAGGATAGTCTTTTAGGACTAGTATGTGCTGGCTTTGTTTGTTTGTTTCAATTTTCTTTATGATTAAGTTGTTTTGATAAGTTGGTTGAGTTTCTTTATGTTTGCTTATGTTGAAGGTTGCTAAAAATGTACTTATTCTATCTTTCATCAATGAAGTAATGTCTTTTCTTTTCTAATTGTTGTTCTAAATGTCTATTATCTTTTGAATTTGACATACCAAATAGGGGGAGTAGAAAATGAAATGAAAATCAAAATACATGTATAATCCATATATAAGCAAGGGGGAGTGGGAGTAGCAAATAACTTAGGAGGAGTAGTAAATAATTTTGAATTGAAATTAGGAATGAAATTTACAAATGATTATTGATCAAAGTCAGGGGGAGTTGATTGAAACAAGAATGTATAATTGAATGATTTATCTTAAACCAAGGTATAATAACACTTGTTCTTTGCCAAAGTTGAGAAACTTTTCAGGTTAAACAATTCCTCATTGACATCAAGGAGCATGTTTCATTAATGGAGTATTTGGCATGCTCAAAATAAAAAAGGGGGAGATTGTTGGATTCAAGAATCAGAAGACAAGAGTTATTTTGATGTTTTTACATGCCCAATCATTTTAAGATGGCATATGTAATTTTACCTTGTGTTTAAGCTTGGTTCATTTAAGATAAATCTCTATAATCCTTTGCAGTAATTAAGGAAATCATACTTGCATGCATTCATACTTAGGATAAGAATCATTTTTTATACATGCATTTTATTTGAAATACATTAGTAAATCTAAACAAGCACAAAATAAGTTTACACTGTTTTAATCGATTACATAAGGAAGATAATCGATTATTAGCTTGTTTGGGTTTCTGGAAAATGGTGTTCGAACAGTTTAATCGATTACCAAATATTCGTAATCGATTAAATATGCTCTGGAGTGTTTTGCAAAGTTTCAGTCTTAATCGATTACATGGGAAAATAATCGATTACCTCTGCGTGTAAACTTGGCATGTTTTCAGTCTTAATCGATTACATGGCCATATAATCGATTATTTTTTTTCGTTCAAGATTTTCAGAAATATCATGAACAACTTAATCGATTACATAGACGGAATAATCGATTACACATGTTAAAATAATCGATTATCATAACGAAATAATCGATTACAGTCTGTTAAATCTATTTTTTTATAAATAGGAAAGTATTGTCACAGAATAAAAGAGAGAGAGATTTCGAGAGCTTTCATTCATACCAAAGTTTTAATAATCTCTGAGTGTTCCAAAGAGTTTGAAAAATCATTTTGAGAATGTTGTTCATTAGAGTTAGAATCATCATGCTTGCTTAACAGAAGGAGTTATTTTGTTGATCATTCATGCATTGAGCTGTATCAAGATCAATCAAGAAAACATATCATTCATCACCTCAGGTTATAAATTTCGTGTATATCCTTTATGCTGCAAGGGAATATGAGGTGACATCTTTCTTGTTTCTCAAGCTTTGATATTTGTGTAAAAACTTTGTTTGTAATTGTTGTTTGTGTTGTGAATCTTCCATATAGCTTTTTGGTGTCTTTAAAGCATTACTAGAAAGGGAGTTTCTAGGGGTGAACAGAGAAGGGTTCTCTAGTTCTAGGTCTTTTGATAAATCTAGGGAGTAGATTTAGAGTTTTGCCTAGGGTGGGTGAAAGAGACCCTGTTGATTGCTTGTAAAGAACAAAAATCTGTTAGTGGAACTCTAATCTGGTTTGGATTAGAAGGTAAACTGGATGTAGCCTCAGTTGTTGGAGGTGAACCAGTATAAAGTTGTGTGCATTTAAGCTTTGGTTTACATTTCATTGATTGCTTGAGATATTCAATTTTGTGTATCAACTCAAACTTTGGTTCAACACAAGAGTTAATTGATTGGAGAAGAGAATTGTTTTTTAAATTTGTTGTTTATCTAAGATACGATCCAAATTAATTCTTCCGCTGAGTTTTGATTTGCAAGAAAAGTTTAAAAAGGGGTAAAAACCAATTCACCCCCCTCTTGGTTTATTGGATTAGGCATTCATTGTATTTTCAAGACCTGAAGAGCTCGCAACCCCTTTTTGATAGAGTTACTGGGTTAGTGATCTGGAATGGTTGGGAGGAACCTTGGACTTGTGAAGTACTAAGGTAAGAACTTGGATGAGGTCGAAATAGGTTAGATTAGGTCGGATGAGGTCAGAGGAGGAGGGAACATTGGACGTACTATAGTACCAGGGATGGGTTCTTATGCAATCGATTTCATAAGTATTTGTAAGTGATTAAAACAGTCAGTATTTGTTGTTTAACCCGGACTTAGCCTAGTAACACGTGTTGATTCTCTGCTTGATGTTTTGATGCGGAAAGATCCTCATATTACGATATGACGCATGTTAATTTTTTTAGGATATTTAAGATATGCACGAGTGAGATATTTCAGTAATAACCTTATTTCCACCGCCTTTGCTAAAACACTTTCTCTCTCTTATTCCATTTTCCTCCATTGTTAAAAGTAAGAAAAGCTTCATAGTTACTCATTCCTTGACCTAAACACCTTTACAACCAACGTGAGGATTAAAGAGAATCACCTTATAAACTAGTTTACACCCTTTGTTAGTTGTGAAAACCATCAGATGAGGAGATCATTTTTCCAAAGAAATGCAAAGTTTCAACCTTTAAGAGTTAGAAGGCACTTTAAGGACATTCAAGCTTTTAGAAGTTGTCCACAAGCCTTCCTTGACGTTTTTAAGGTAAAACACATAAGTTTTATCGTTTTTCTTTGAGTTTAGATTTAAGAGGAAAAATGACCCATATGAGTTAGGGTTGGTTTTGGGTGATATTTCTTTGGAAAGTATGTTTAGGAGGTTGTTGTGATGAAGGTTCAACCTTAAAAGCTAACTTTTCTGGGTTTTGGGTATTTTGTATGTCCAGATAGATCTTTGTGGGGTTTACAAGTCACTGGTTGGTGGTAGATGTTTGAGACCTGGAAAAGAACGGGGTTCTTTTCATGAAATGGTTGAAAACCTTTCTTGATATCTTTCTTGCCTGGTGTAGGGCTTGATAAAGAAGATATTAGTGGTTGTAAACATGAGGTTGAGAGGGTCGATGCTGTGATTAAAGAAGGTAAGCTCTCCATTCTTAGGAGTTTGTTCCCTTAATTGTGTTCCACCATACTCCTACAGGTGATGGTTGTTGGATGTCATGGTGCATGTATTTACACTGTGTGTTATTGCTTTTTGATTGAAAACATACATGTAATGAAGATGTGCACTGGTTGTATAATTTGTATAAATGGATATACATTTGTGCATGTTTGTGCTGGAATGGCATATTGGTGGAATTAACACGTGGAGTCTGTGGTCTAGGACCTCAGGCTAGGATACGTGATTGTTCATGAGAGGTGCACTAGAAGATATACAAGAGTGCATAATATGTGTACTGGCTGTCTAACTTGTATATCTAATATGCAAGCACTGGAAGATATACAAGAGTGCACAATATGTATACTGGTTGTCTAACTTGTATATATGATATGCAATTGTGCATGTTATATATGCACTGGTTGGCTAAGTTGCATATCTGTGCTGGAATGGCACATTGGTGTGATTATGTACATGTGTTGTTTTATTAAAAGGCCGGATTAACTATGTTAATTGTTATGCCAATATAAATGCTATGTACTGTGGAAGTGAACCAGGGGGAAGTGAGACTCCAAGAACCTTGAGTTTACTGAGATTGTATCTCACCCGGTTGGGGGTTATATTGTTAGATAGGGCCATGAAGCCCGAAGGCATGTGAGAAAAACAAAATTATATTTTTCAAGCGGAAACACACATACCACACAAGAATCATTCTTTAGGACATAGATGTTACCTTGTTTATATTCGTAACTTGATGATCAAGGATAGGCTTGAAGATACAAGCCCTCTAATGTTGATCCACACCACTTCTTGTCAAGACTCAAGAACACTTCTTGAAGACCACCAACAAACACCAAAGGAGGCAAGCTAGGCACACCAATGGAGAGGAAGAAGGTTAGGTTTCAAAGTGTTTTTACTTATCTAAGAGACTCACCAATAGATGATATTGGTGGCTGAATTTTCTGTCAAAACTCACACAAGGGCATGTGAAAGTAGAGGAAGGTAGATAGGTTTTTTTTTTCAAAAAAACAATTAGAGAACTATGATCACAATAGCACACTTTATAGAAGAGTTTGAGTCAGATTTTTTTAACCAAAAAATCTGATTATGAAGCATCCTACACGTGAAGAAAAGATAGAGTTGTTGTATTTCAACAATTGCCAACAACCTCCTATCATATCCTCCTAAGACCAAGTCAATTACTTGGGAATTATTTTGCCAAATAATAATTAAATATCAGCCATATGTAAGCCCCATAATCAGCCCTCAAACTTCTTCCTAAAATCTAGGACATGATCATGATAAGATGTTAGTTGAATTCAAATTCAAATCTAGCTCTTATCTTCTCCTTTTGATATCAAACTAACTACTATAGTTAATTCAAATATTTAAATTCAAAATTTAAATTATCAAATTTAAATATTAGATAATTAATTTAACTATTTAAATTAATTAATAAAGTCTTGGACTATCCAAGCCCATTAACTCTATTCATGTGCCCCTCTCTCTTTAAGATAGGTATCCAAACTCTTTCTTGGGCCAACAACCATTATTAGGCCCAAAACCTTTAATGCTATAATGTCATGACAATAAAGTGTTAGTGTGTGACCCATTAGGCCCAACATAGCTACTGACATAAATGAGTTTGGGTCCAACAAGGCCACTACCCATTTAATGACAACACAGAGCACTAGCAATGCTTTGTTGCCCCAGAACTAGTTAGGTAAATGACAAGATCATCCTATTAAATCTATTTGGTTTCCGTATGTATTTCTTTTCGTCTCGGTTACTTTCCCATAAAACCTAGGGTAAGGAAACGTATCAGCCCTTGCGGTTTAGGGTAAGCTTTAATACGAAATAGGGAGTCTCCAATTTTACTGACTCTAAAGGCAAATCATCTCATGATTTCTTTTACTATGCATAGAGATTCCCGAGTCCCGTAAATGTTATCCCAATTTCTCCAATTTACAGATAACCTAATCTCTCACAGAGATTTGACGAATTCCTTCAGCTAGTCACCCTAGACTAGTGTTCTTTCAGGACATGCCCAAAGGTATACCTATGTGTCTCCATGTTTCAGGCAGACGAGGTATACAATCAAAGCATGTCTTCTAGAACACAGCCTAGGTGAAAACTTCTGGTCTAAGGAAAGACACACCCAAATAATAAGAGACTACTTCTAATGATATTATCTGTGTGATTTCCTCATAGAGTCTCTTTGTGGGTCCGTTCAGTGCGAGCTATACCCTTATAGGTCCACCCACGACTTTAGCTAAGACATCTCCATGTCTGTAGCTCATGAGGTCTTTACCTTATATCTGCATACAAGTAGATAAGCCGTGCTAGTCTTATCCGAGATCACTGATCCCCATTCTCAGTGTCTTTAGACTAGGAACTTAAAATTTAGGAGTAGACATCTGGTATCCTTGAATCCTCATGATCGTGATCCCATCACTGATACTCAAGAGATACCTATTCTATTCCAAGGGTTTTATCCAGTTACTCATATATTAATAATGATATCGAGGCAGAATATGAAACAAGATAAAGAGTGCTTATAATTTATTTATGACAATATTGAAAAGTACATGTATGTCTTAATCTAATGAAAAGATTGTCTCTAGGACATCCATATACTAACATATATTTTGTTACAGGTAAAAGCCAGTGAGCTGAGGACGAGGTCCAAGGTAAGAGACCCGAGTAGGGGTCATTCGGTGGATCTCAATTGAGAGGCCAGGTAGGCCAGGGGGGCTGGGTTGGCTGCTAATCGAGGATCCCGGACAAGAGGCATGTTGGCTCAATTTTGTTGTATTTTTTTGTAACCCGGTATGGGTTTTGTACTATATGTACTTTGTGGAACTGTGCCCGGGTGCTGGGTTGTATACAAAATTCCAAACATAATGTTTTGTGATATTGTTAGACGTCTTATTTATTTTAATACTTCCGTGTTTACTTATTACATTAAGTTATTGCTGCGGTTATGACCATAATATAATGTTAATGAACCGGATGCATACAGGGTC
The DNA here is from genome assembly GCA_013407115.1 of Glycine latifolia. NCBI lineage: Eukaryota > Viridiplantae > Streptophyta > Magnoliopsida > Fabales > Fabaceae > Glycine > Glycine latifolia. The sequence goes on from CM023951.1 coordinate 22,146,989, forward strand.
GTTACAGTAAGGGTCGCATGCAAGTTTGTGAGGTCTTCTCCTAGTACATTGGCTACTTTTGAGAGGTGTGTGGAGGAAGTTAGTGTAAATTCTAAAGCAATGTTAGTTACATGGAGGCACAACGATGGTCCATGATACAAAACATGACAACTAATATGCAGTTGAAGTTTAACAAGTATTGGAAGAGTTGTTATATCAACTATCTTTTATTTGTGGCTGTTTTTCATGATCCACGGTTCAAGTTTAAGTATATTGAATTTTGTTATAAGAAAATGTATGGTGTTGAGAAAAGCAAAGAGACAGTGAAAAAATTGGATGATCTCATCAAAAAATTGTTTGCAGATTATTCAATACAACATCCCATTTCCATTTATAGTAGTGCTTCTAGTACTTTGGCTTCAAACATTGGCTCACAATTGAATGTAAACTAGGGTGATGAGGATGCAGATTGGGACAATCAATTTAGAAAGAAACTGAAGAAAAATAGGGTGATGAGCAAAGGAATGAGTTGGAAAGGTATTTAGAAGATGAAGTTTAAGATGGCAACCTCGGATTTGACATTTTGGCATGGTGGAAAATGAAAACAAACAAGTATCATGTTCTTTCTTTCATGGCTAGAGATATATTGGTCATTCATGTGTCTACTGTGTCATCTGAGTCAACATGCAGCATAGGAGGTCGAGTACTTGATCCATTTCATAGCTCATTGTGTCCCACTATGGCTAAAGGTTTGATTTGTGACAAAATTGGTACAAAACTAATAAGAAAAATGTCAATGATTTGCCATTTGAATTAAATGAAACATAAAAGATTGAATCAGGTATGAAAACTCCTTTTTTTTTAAATTGTTTACAACATCAATATGATTTAATATTCTATTCCAATGAGATTTTGTTTAAATTTTTAGAGATGTATGGTTTGCCTTTGAATATTGCTATTGTTGGGACCACTAGTATTAGGAGTTAGGACCACTAGTTCTTAAGGTTAGATTTTCAACTTAGTTTATAAATGTGATTTTTTTTACACTCCACATTTTCAACTTTTACTAATACAATAATTGATTTTGTTCTTTTGCTTGCAGTGTTTGAGAAACTATGAACTATCCAACATTGGATCCTATGGTTGCCCAACAAACTACACTATTATCTCTAGTTTTAGACATTGAGTTTGTATTAGTGTTTACTTTTAGGGTCGATATCATTATCAAAATTATTTTGTTCAAGTGTTTGCTTTGTGGGTTAAATGTTGATATTACAACAAGCCTGAATAACAATAACTTTTATTTTGTGTCAATGCTTGGCCCTTTTTTTGTTTGTTGTGTTTCAAATTTTTTTGGTGTTATAATTCTCGTTAGACAAAAAAATGAAAAAAAAATACACAGTTTTATTCAGTGGTGGTTTGATGTTAAATTTCTTTATGCAACAAATTTACATATTGTATGTAATTATATTGTAAATTTTTTAAAAATATTTCAAAAAATATGTTCTAGAATTTTTAATTTTTAAATTCCATGACCCATTTGACCCAACTCAATCATGACTGAGATGGGTTGTGTTGGGTTTGATAGAAAATCATTGGAACCCGACCCAACTCAACCCGTGTACACCCCTTGAAGATGGAAAACAATAAAAAAAGGCCTTCAAGTAGACCCATCTGACCCAGCCCACATGACATAATTGAACTCTCTTCCGGGCAAGGATGTTTGGAATTGGTGAAGGGTGGACAAGAAATACAGAGTAGAGATTTGGTCAATGTACTTTTTTCCAAACACACTAGGCAGAGACCTAATAGATCACTTGAGTCGACTCTTGAGGGGGTATCATTGGTTAGGTTAAGGGGTCTCTCTGATCCTATACCAAGCGACCATGTCATAACCCTCCAAGGAAAGATCAGTCTATCCCTAACCAACCCTTGGTGATATGAAGCGAGTTAGGGAAAGAGTTGTAGGGAAGCAAGCCTAAACAGAGGTGCCATATCAGCAAATAGGGAAGAAGAAAGGTGACACTCGATTCATTGTCTTAGTGTCAATCTATTCCGTGTGTTGAACTACATAGCTATAATCCACTGAAGTCAATGAAGAATGAATCGATTATGGCAAGAAATCTATGGGAATAAGGTGAATCTTTGGGCACACATTTGGGGGATGGGGCATGGTCTCATGGTTCTAAGAATGATGGATTTGGATACTAGATACTTGAAGGAATATCTATCAGAGTTTAAAGAGAAGGAAGAAGGGGGTGATGATTGTTTTTATGAGAGTGCTTAGCTACAACATAAGATGCTTAGGGGGCAGGGGAAATGAAGGGCCTTTAAGCAACTCATAGCATAAGAAGATGTAGAAATAGCTTGTTTCTAGGAAACCAGATGTGAGAGGGTCAGAAAAGAATTTTTTGTGTTGTGTGGGAGGACAATGATATGGAGTGGGTGGAATCACCAACGTGTGGGGCTATAGGTGGCTTGTGTTGATATTAAAGGAAGTTGCAAGGAGAATGAAGCAAGGTTGAAGGCTTGATGATGTTTTAGCTTTTTACATGCCCAATCATTTGATGTCATTTGTAATTTGTCTTAATGGGTCAAGTAAATTGCCTTGTGATCATTCATTAGCATGTGCATTCTCATGATCGTACATACATGGTTTTCAGTCTTAAAGAAATCAAATGGTTTTATAAGAAATGAAGTTCTCAATGGCTAAGTTTTTAAAAAAGCAAAACTTACTGCTTTAATCGATTACACAAGCAGTATAATCGATTAAAGACATTCATATGATTCTGGAAAAGCCTTGAAGAACAGTTTAATCGATTAGAGGCTTCTTGTAATCGATTACACAGTGTTTTATGAAAAACCTTGCATCACTAGAATAATCGATTATCTCACTATGTAATCGATTATCTTAATTCGTTTGCATTGATGCTATTCTGGTTTAATCGATTACAGTACGGTTTAATCGATTATTTTGTTCATGAAACCATTTCCAGAAAGCTGAAGAACAGTTTAATCGATTATCTAGTATTTTAATCGATTACATATGGCAATTTAATCGATTACACTAGCGGATTAATCGATTATTGTCAGTTAATTCTGCTTTATAAAAAGTTGTTTGGGTCTGCTATCTATAAATGCACATTGAACGAAATGTTCAACACACATTAGTGAAATACCCAAGAGTTAAAAAGCTTTCTGAGAGTTTCAAAGTCTGATTTGCTGAGTGAAAAATCATTTATTGTAAGGATCAAGAATTCTGAGTTTTGAGAAGATGTGTCAAAGAAAAGAAGGTTTTCAAGATAGTGCTTCTGAGCTATAGATTTCTTAAAACCTGGAGTGTGTGGTAATCTCATTTCATTTCATTCATTCATACATGAAAGATCACAGGTTGTGTTTATCTTGAACCTATCTTCTTAGATGTTCTAACATTTTCTGTTGTATTGTGATATATCATTGTTTTCTTTTCAAGCAACTAGAGTAGGGTTTCTCTAGGTTTGAGATTCTGAGTAGGGTTCTCAGCATCTTGGTGATTTGTATCCTAATAGGGTTTTAGAATCAGGATCAGTCTAGTGTTGATAAAGAAAGTCACTTGTGGATTGCTTGTAAAATATTCTTTGATATAGTAATTACTCTAACCTAGTGTGGGTTGGAAGCAACTGGATGTAGCCTCCATGGTTGAGAGGTGAACCAGTATAATTGCTTTGTCTCTTGTTTAAATTCTGTATGTTTCATTACATGTCTTTGTGAAATCAAGTATTATTATCAAAGAAACATTTTCTGTCATTGCTTTCATATAAATGGTTGATCTTGGGTGAAGAAAGATTTCTATATTTGAAAAAGGTGAACTAGTGATACGATCCAAAGTTTTTTTAATTCCACAATTTGTTCAGAAAGTTTTAAATATCCAGTTTGAACCAATTCACCCCCCCCCCCCCCCTCTTGGTTCATTTGCAGTGTATTCATTGTATTTTCAGCTTGTTGTGCTGGTGGAAGAAAAATGTCTTCCAATTAGTTAACTCATTTATAGGGATGGTTTCCTTGCCTTAAAGGGGACCTGGTTGGAAGGTAATATTATTTGTGTCTTGATTAATGTTTACCTCTTATTAGATCTATGTGTCAAAATATGGTAGTGGAAGGCTATCCAAGATTATGTGGGGCTCATTAACAATGATCTTGTGTGTATACTCAAGGACTATAACTTAATCAGAAATTCAAAAGAAAGAAGGGGTAATCTCAACGTGTGGTGGGGTGTGGCTGAAATAAAGGAATTTAATGATTTTATTTCAGCTTTGGAGTTGGTTGATTTATTGATGTTGGTTAGAAGTTATGCTTGGTTTAAATCGAACAAGAGGATGAAAAGTAGATTGGATAGGGTTCTTTGTATCTTTGGGGTGGATTGATAAATGGCTTTCTTGCATTCAACATATTTTGGAAGGATTAATATTCGATCATTTCCCGATTCTCTTGAAGGTATCTAACCAAAATTTGGGGCCTAAACCCTTTGGGTCCTTAAATTGTTTGTTCTCACATAAAGTTTTTTGACAATTTATGGAGGACGAATGGAGTAAATTTAAGATGGAAGGATGCGCGATATTTGTACACAAAAAAATTCCAACTCCTTAAATCAAGGTTGAAGGTTTGGAATAAAGAGGATTTTAGGGGATGTGCAACTACAAAGGAGGGAGATATAGAAAGAAATTGGTGTCATTGACAAGAAAGATGAAGATGGCCTCTTAGTACATGAAGATATTGCTTATACAATGAGTTTGATAGTGGAATATTGGAATATATTGACAAGGGACGAATCTCTTTTGCAACAAAAAATCGAGGTCCAAAGGGATGTTTTTTCCATAGATATGTGAATTAGAAAAGTAAAAAGAATTGTTTCAATGGATTAAGGGTAGGTAGTGCTTGGGTAGAAGACCCAGGTGTGGTGAAGCATAATATGGAAATGTTCTTTGAAGATAGATTCAAAGAAGGGTGCCTTGAGAGACCAACACTTAGTGGTGTACCCTTCAAGAGGCTAACAGCTCAAGATAACATCTTTTTGGTTGGGAGGTATGAGGAGGATGAGATATTGGAGTCTCTGAAAGAATGCGGGAACAATAAGAGCCTAGGGCTTGACGGGTTCAACTTCAAGTTTATCAAACCTTTTTGGCACCTTTTAAAGGTGGATGTGCTGAACATTTCCCATGAGTTGCATGAAAATGGGGTATTCCCTAGAGGCTTCAACCTTTCATTCATAACTCTTGTGCCTAAAGTTAATGAACCTCAAGGCCTTGATGGTTTTGTTTTCACATGGAAAATGAGTTGGCATGCCACATGGCTCCACTTACTTAGTCGGCATTGTCTAGGGATGATACATCATCATTTAACAGAGGAAGTTAATGGCATGGACCATTTTGTGTGATGGAAAAACAATGAAGGACTAAAATTAGGGGAAATTTTTTTGAGGGACTAAAAATTAGGTCCATGAAAAGTTGAATGACTAAAAACTTAATTACCCGACTCCAACATCGTCATTTGAGAAAAATGATTTAGGATCGATTCTTCTTTTGTCTTCATTTCATTTTTTTACATAACAAGTCAGCAAACTCACAATCATTGGCTCATTGGTTCTCTTAAAACTTGGCTGAGTCAAATCAATTTAGGTTGAGTCAAATTGAGTCTGTTGCATAACAAATCGAACAGATGGCTCGAAATGGTCATAGGTCTGGCTTCTAGGTTAACCGGTTTGACCCACCGATCAAGTTGAGTATGATAACACTACTTATTACTCTCATTATTAGATTCATCCTATGTAATCAATACTGATTCTATTCGCTAACAATAAATAAAGACTAAGTGTGGTCATCAAAGACACAACACACTTACAGTAAACTCTTTCAACATGGTATCAGAACAATACCATCCTTCATGACATATCTAGCCATTATTCTGCATTAGCATCCCAAAATTTTGGAACTTTAATTAGTCACCTTTTCTACTATGTTTCTTCTACCTTCAACGACCACTGCCAAACATTTTTTTCAAGCACCTCCACACTCTGGCTACCTTTTAAGTGCTTGCATTTATGCTTTATGTGTGTAGTATCTGTGATGAACAATGTCATGCTTTTTATAATAACTCAAATTTTGTAAAAAAAAAAAAAAAAAAAAAAAATTATGGCCTGTGAATAGTACCACGCGATTAGCGTGGATACGGCGCTGTTAGCGTGGGAGACGCGCCTGATTGGCGCGATTAGCGTGGATTATGGCGCGGTTAGCGCCAGAATGGCCCTGGAAGCCATTTCTTGCGGCCTGATGGCGCGAATAGCGTCAGTTTGGCGCGATTAGCGCCACAGACGTGCCCAGTTGGCGCGGATAGCGCCATAGGTGGCGCGGTTAGCGTGGGAACGCGGACTGGGGGCCTATAAAAGGCCATTTTACGAATTCCAGGGAAGAAAATCAGTTCTTCTTCTTCCTCACGCTTCATTCCGCCATTAACGACCAGAGAAGCTTCATATTTTCTCCGTACTTAATCTAAACACTTTCTACCCAACTAGGAAAATGATTAGAACCTCGAGATGAGCTAGATCCTAGTTTCAATCTCTCGAAAAGATAACCAATTGGAGAAATCCCGTTCTCTAGGGAATATCTTCAGAGCTTGGATTTTGAGAAGAAAGGGGTCTTTTCAGAGGTGTTCAAGCTTGGAAAAGCTATTCTCTGACCTTCCTCGACAGTCTAGAGGTAAGAAACTCAATCTTTAACCGATTGAATTGTGGAAATGATTCTGGATGAATTTGATGAACTTTTGGATAAATGAGTGAGTTAGGGTCGAAACTAGGCTTGGATTCTTTAGAGATATATGCTCAGGAGGTTGTTCTGAGGAAGTTTGAGCCTTGAATCTTGAGTATTGATGAAGTTTAGTTTTGACTCTGACATCTGTATGAGTAGGAAGAATGTTGATATAATGATGAGTTTGAGCCTAGGTACCTTTACAAAAGATGTTCAGGAGGCTAAATAAACGGTGAAAATGTGTTGAAATAGCTGTTCTGATAAACTTGTAAAGTATGGATAATTGACCTGGTTAAGGCCAGTGAATCCTTTGAATTGGCTCATACCGAATCTTGTAGGGACTCTGATGCCTTAATTAGGCTGAGATGAATCCGTTGAGGGTTTGTGAACCGCCAATAAGGTGGTTAGCTTTGATAACCCTAAGATAGAAAACAGAGAGGTTGAAATGGAAAGAAATTGTGTTTCTTTTCATTCTGACGGTCGAGAACCGTTATATAGTGTTTGAATGCCTTGTTAGGTTATTGATATATGCTTGTTGCCTTGATATAGGGCGTGACACCGAGGGTGTTGGTGGCGTAGCCCACGGTCCAGGGTTTGGACAGCAGAGCACTGCCTTGTCAGGTAAGCTCTTTGTTCTTGGGACTGTTCCCACTGCTGTGTTCTACCATACTCCGAGGGAGTGATGGTTACATTCATGATGCATGTGCATTGCATTGGTGATTACAATATTCTCATGATGATATATATGCATTATGCTATGCTTTGTATGTATAATGGTGTTCTGAATAGATCTTCTGGCCAGTAGATAGATATGGACCTCCCTAGGAGTAGAGCGCACCTCCTAGTTTGGTTTGCTCCATAGGAGAGATTCCTTAAGACCAAGAGATAGGTGGGCCCGTTGCGGATGAGACCTAATCTCGGAGGTACCATATATCGTGCATCCATGCATAAGGGGTAGCTCCCGATGGGATGACACGGGGTGTGAGTTCCGGTCTCACACTAGATGCTAATGATGATGCATCTTTTGATAAGGGTGATGATGATCCCTTAATACCAAGATATAGGTGGTCCCGTTGCGGTTGAAGCCTATTCTTGGATGTGCTATGTGTATATGTATTGTTGTGAGGGCCGGGAGGCCTAGTTATTGTGATACTTATGATGCTGTGTGCCTTGAAAGTGAGCCAGGGGGAGGGAAAAGCCTCCAAGAGCCCTGAGCTTACTGAGATTTTTATCTCACCCCTGTTTGGGGATGTTATTTTCAGGTGATGCTGCTGGCAGAGACGACAGGTCCTAGGGCGGGAGGCCCCAGTAGGGACAAACTCTGTGTAGCTGTTGGGACAGCTTTTTGAGAGCATTGTGGCTCAGTTTTGTTACTTATTGTTTTGTACCCTGAGAGGGAAGATATGCTTGTGCATATATTT
>CM023951.1:22155267-22166721 GCA_013407115.1 Glycine latifolia
CTGTATAGATATTATAGTCTCATCTGCCGTTGTTTTTGAGTTATCTGGATCCCTATGACTTTTGTGATGTCTTTGCATTCGTTTCTGTTACTTTTATGCATACCATACATAATGAATCAAGGAATATGGTTTCGAAAACGCTTCCGTGGTAGTAATTAATTGGTTTTATATTAATTACTGCGCTTATCTGATTAAGTAATATGTTAATACACCGGATGCATACGGAGTGTTACACTTTTTGCCACTATTTGGCAGCCACCCTAACTCTCTTTTTTTGGTGTGTGACCTTCGACCACTATTGCCCATCTTCGGTGACCACCACGCCATCCAACGCGCAACCAAAAATAGTTGCACCCTCCCCCATGCGCGACCATTTTTTGACTCATGTTGTTCACATTTGCTCTCTTTTTCAATGTGTGACACATCTCCAGCAAGTCTCTCATTGGTTTTATTTTTCTTTGCCACATGAAGTGATCTCTCTTTTCTTTTTCCTTTTTTTCTCATCAAAGTGTGTTTCATTCATGCGTGAACAATATCCATCACCACTACGGGCCTCTATTTGCTGCCATCGAGCCATCATTTATCCAGCTCAAGCACATGATCAGAATTTCCTTTCGTTTGTTCTAGCTTGAGAGGGAGTTTTGAGATTACATTTTATTCTCTTATTTATTATTTTATAGCAATTAGCAATTTAGTCCTTATTTCTTCCATTATTAGATTGATCATATGTAATTATTGATTCTAATTACTTATTATAAATAAAGACTAAATGTGGTCATTCAAGACACAACTCAAATATCGTAGCCCTTTCAAAAGGAGCCACTCATGGTCATAAGTAGCTAAGTTCTTCAATTATTGGGGTTATATGTTGTTGGATATAGGGGGAGCAACAAGAAGATGAAGCTTATGCCTTAGAAGAATGTTTTGAGCTTTTGACATGCCTTGAAGATTGTAATTTAAATTAAGTGTATGAGAGGCCAATCTTTTGATCCTTGTATTGCATGCAAATAATCATTAACATGCTTACTTGTTTTCATTAAAGTATCAAAGCTATTCATGCTTTTAAAAGAAATCAGTTAGTCATGGTTAATGTTTTTGGAAAAATGAAATCTTACTACTTTAATCGATTATTTGCTTCGTTTTAAATCTGGAAAAGCCATAATGAACATTTTAATCGATTACATGACTCTTGTAATCGATTACATAGTAAAAACAAAAGCATGCCTCACTGCTTTAATCGATTACCAAACATTGTAATCGATTACACAAGCTTACTTCACAATGTACTTCACTGCTTAAATCAATTACAGCTTGATTTGATCGATTATTCTGTTAGTTGTAAAACCCAGAATGAAGCTATGAACAATTTAATCGATTACATAAGCCATTTAATTGATTATTTAGCACGTTTTAATCGATTACAGTCTGTTACAAAAAGTTGTTATAAATTGAATGAAGGCTTGTTTGATTTTCTAACTTGAACACTTCGAATTTTCTGAATGTACACAAGCCTTCTCAAAGTTAGAAAGTGATTTTCTGGGTTAACTAAGTTCTTTTCCCACTCTTTAATCTTCATGGTTTTTGAATGATTTCTTGGGCAAGAGTTTTCAAAGAAGTTTTGGAGAGCATGTTCTGAAATCCTTTTCTGCAATTCAACTCTGATTGGTAAACTACATGCATTCATATTCATTGGATCATCAAGTTGTTTCTCTCCATTTTCAGTCTCATCTTTAATTATTTATTTTATCTTGCATGCATAATTAGACATACAAACTAACTATCACATAGTTCATTTTAAACGGCTTGTTTTATCATGCATACTAGTTGTAGAGTGACCATGTCTAATAATAATCATGCATACTAGTCTCTATTTCAAAATTCAAAATTTTAAATTCAAACTTTGAAATTCAAAATTTGAAAGTCAAACATATAAATCATGCATTTTTGAAATTCAAACACATGGTGGATGATCATGGTATGGTGCCTTCCATTTTTCCATCCAAAGCGTCTTCAAGCCTCGGATCAAAAACTTCATCGAACTCGTTTGGTATCATCAACATGGTCGAGCCATCTCCTTGGTCTCAACAAGCTTTATCTTTATCGATTCGAATTTTACATCAAAAATAATTAAAATAAAAGGCATAAAATTTAAATCGGGACAAATACAATCCCATTTAACCAAAAATTTAAAATTTAAAATTTAAATTTAAACATACATGCAAAGCACCATGACCATCCATCTGTTCATGTACCAACAAGGAAGGTTAGGAAACAAACAAACAATTTGCAAATTCTAAGCCACCATCGAATTCATCTTCATAAAAATATCAACATTTGATAATCAACCCAAACACATGATCAAGATTCTAAATTTAAAATGTGATGGGGATGCCTTAGATATATCTAGGCGGCGGCTATGGTAGGTGTTCTTTACCACCATGGCTTTGGCACTTCTAGTCCAACTAGACTTGATAAAAATCCATAGCCCCAAGACTCCTCTTGGTCGTCACTTTTTTCTCCACAAAGTGGTGTCTCACTTTGAACATAATCACAAGAAAATAATCATTTCATAAAGAATAAAAAGAAATTTAAAGAATCTTGTTCAAGAAAAGGATGAAAATTTCAAAATGTTTTTTAAAAATTTGATTACTAATAAAACCCCATGCGTTTGTAGCAACGAGCCTGGCTCTGATACCACGTGAAAGTTTGAAAAACACACCACCTTTGGTCCAATCGCGGTGTGCTCACATGAGGGTAAAAACAAAATTTTTGATGCGGAAACATAGACCATCTATGCACCTCATGTGTATGTGCTTAGGAATTACTCATTGAAATACGTTGGGGTTTTAGAAATACCTTTATCACTTAAAGGCTTAAAGGAGATGACGCCCTCCAATGGTGATCCACACGGTTATCTCCTTCTTGCAAGTGAGAACTTCTTCTCCTTGATTCCTCCTTCTCCTTGGTGGCTTGCTAGGCGCATGCAAGGTGTGAGACTTTCAAGTATTTGGTTTCTTTTCTCAAGACTATGATGCTGACTTGAGGTCAGGTGAAGGTGCAGCAAAAGAGGAGAGAAGATGAGGGAGAGGAAAAGTTAGAACTTGATTCAGAATCAAGAAAGGAGGGGCAAAAATTTCTTCTTCTTCTTCCCCATATAGGGGCCTATTTAAGGTGAGATGAGGTTGTTGCATTGCATTATCCTCTCACTCCAAATCAGCCCAAGTTGTTGGGGAAAATTTGAAAAAAAAAATCTGGCAAGATTCTTATAAAAAATGCCATCCTCTCTCCTTCATCCCTCCAAAGTTCGTTGCAACAATAACTTATTTGAATTTAGAATTCAAATGATAATGTTGTTGAGAGAATCTTCATCCAATCTTTATTGGATAATTCATTTAGATAATAAGAATTATTCTCAACAACCAATGTTGTTGAGAGAATCCTCATCTAATCTTTATTGAATAAGTCATCTAGATAATGTGAATTATCCTCTATAACCTAACCTCATAGAATTTAAAATTCAAATTTCAAATTTAAACTCAAATATAAATTCAATCTTATCCAGTTTGTAATTTTAATTCAAAATTCAAAACTTCAAATTTCAAATTTCAAATTTGCCCAAAACTTATTTTGGTCAAGTCAACTCTTGACTTACTAGGATTCACGGCCCAAGGCCCATCAGACCTGTCAACACATTTGGGCCCATTAGTGGAGAAACCAATTTCACCACCAATGCCCCAAATAGGGCGCATGATTCAAGTGGGCTTGAAGTCCAACTCTAACCCAATTTAACTTAGAGTCTTGATAAAGCCCAATAACCAATTATTGGCCCAAACTCGCAACAAAGAATAACCTTTGTGTGTGACCTATTAGGCCCAATTAGTCACTGACATAAATAAACTTAGACCAATTAAACTCTTTTAATGGGCCAAATTCATTTAATGACCACATAAGACACTGGCAATGCTCTGCGGCCCCAGAACTAATTGAGTTGATCAAGTGATCTACCTTTCTAATTTGGATACCTTGTCTCCATCATCCCTCACATCGTCATTCACATTTAGTCGAGAGCAAGGATAAAGTATCATCTCTCTTTATTGACTAAATATAGCTTTTTAGAGGAACTAGAAATCTTCTACTATTGACTCTAAGACAGATCATAACTCCTCATGATCTCTTACTATGCATAGATTCCCGAGTCAACTAGAAGTCATCCAAGCCCTACCGATCTTGTGAACGACTAATCCCCCGTAAAGGATTGTGAGTCCTTTCAACATGTCCATCTATACTCATGTATTCAGGTTATACCCAAGAGTACATTGTTTTACCCATTTTTTAGGCGGATAGAATGGTACAGTCAAAGTATAACTCTAAGACACAATATTCTATCACATTCTCAAGTCTAGGACGATCCTGTTAGACTTTTGGCAAGCATACCAATTGTCGTTGTAAGTTACAAAGTTTATAAAAGTTCATCTCCACAGGGACTTGTGCTACTCAATTAATCCAAATAAAACTTAACAGTTTAATAGTTATGTACAACGAGTATGTTCGAAGTTTTGATGGTTTTACGGAAATAACGAAAAATTACGAAAGATTATGGAAGCTAATAAAATGATTTTAATTAACTAAAGAAAAGCGTAGGATTGGATTTTATCATTCATACCCTCAGTATCCAATTAATATTACCATGCAATAATCATTATCTATCCTTATTGATGCACACTATGTTAACCTCGAATCGATCCCTCGCAATCGAGTTCTAAGGATTTTTACCGAATATTAATCCCTCGCATACAAAGTAAATATCCCAGCATTAAGAATTATAATCGCGTGCTTTTATGCAATCAAAACGGTACGCCCTATTCCTAGCGATCGTAACGTAATGAGTAAAATTATTCAGTTCAAACCCTAAGAGTACTTCCCAGTTAAACTTAGAATCCAATTTCATGAAACTAGTGATCAAGTAGAATCAAGCATTAAGAACGGAATAAAATTACCAATAATAAATAGAAAAGACTTATGCATAAATAAATATTAAAAGAAATACTTAAAGGTAAGAAGATTACATCCAATCCTTAAGAGAAACTAACCAAGCATGGAGAGAACCTCCTTAAGAGAATAATTGATGAAGGGCCCCATCACCGCTTCTTTCCGGCAGAGTCTCTACACTAAATCTCACTTCTCTCACTTTCCTAATCTACCTACTTACTAATATTTACTACAAAAAACTAAGGAAAAACTTGAAAGAAGCAAGGAGGAGAGAAAATGGAGTTGAAGAAGTGATTTGAGCCTTGGGGGTGCTTGGGTATTTATAGGGGCTGACCTAGTCGTGTTTGGGCGACCATTTCCTTCATGTTTTACTCGCCAAAGCGAGCTTAAGGCCCATTTGCATGTCCACTTGGCCTACTTGGAGGCCACTTGCAGATGTTAACTCGCCCAAGCGACCAATTTACACTATATTCACTCGCCCAAGCGAGTTAAAGCACATTCTGGAGAATTCTTTTTGGGCCTTGGGCCTGATTTGCTTGATACACCTCCCAGGTTTGCTTTATGATCCCTATTTGCTTGCTTTTTGTTTCCGGAAGCCCCGAAAATTCTCAGAATCTATCAAAATACAAAACATGATGGATTAATCTTCCGAAATATGACGAATGATATGTATACAAGCAATAGGAGCTATTTAACTAGGTTTAGGGTAAATTTATGATAAAAGCTTATGAAATCAAATGATAAGTGCCTTTATTTAAAACATGATTTTAACTGAATTAGGGCACTTATCATATCTGCACTACCAAATGATGAGAGACTTTACAAATCCAATGATATTTTAAAGAATCCTTGTGGAGTCTCTCGACGGGTCAGTTCAGTGCCATCTATTCCCCAACAAATCTACCCACAACATCAGCTAAGGCATCGGCATGCCTGCATTCCATGAGGTCCCTACCTTGTATCTCTATACAAGTAGAAGATGTCGTACTAGTCTTATTGAGATCATCAATGCCCTTTCTTGATGATTCAAGACTAGGAACAAGCTTTAGGCAATAGACATGTAGTGTCCTCGAATCCTCATGATCATGATCCCTATCATAGATCCTCGAGTGTACACTTGTTCTATTCCTAGGGCCTTTATCTTTAAACACATATTGCTATAAATATAGGTGAGACATAAATATAATAAAGATAAAGTTTGCTCTTATTAATCATGAAATAATAAATAGTACAAGGTATTCAACTGATAAATCAGATTATCTCTAGGACATGATGGAGGTCCATTGCAAGCTAAAGGTCTAGAAAGAGAGCTTGAAGCACTTCCTTTGGTGAGCTTTAAAGGACCCATGACAAGAGCTAAAACCCAAGCACTTCAAGATCACATCAAGGCTAACTTGGACAAGCAAGAGGAAACACACCAACTTAAGGATAACAAGGGCTGAATTTTAATATCTCGAGTTCAATTTAATTCCAATTAAATTCAGCACTTGTTAGAAGCAAAAGTAGAAACAATAAAAAGGATTTTTAGTGCAATTGTGTAAAGAGGTGCAGGTGCATTTGTGTGTAATTTGTGTAGCAACTTATGCACTTAGAATCTAAAAATACTCCACCTTTTACAAAAATGGGATAGCCAAGGGAGTTTGGGACAGCCAAGGGTCACTTAGGAGAAGCTTGCACCACAAGCTTCATTAAGCTTGCTTTAGGCTTCTTTAGTGTGCACTACAAGCTTCATTTGAATTGTCATTTCATGTGCATTAGCTTGTAATTTCGTGGCCTTTATAAGGTGCCCAAAACTGAATGTAAAAAAACTTTGGTTCATTAATACAAATATGAAAATTTGTGTGAGAGTTTCTCTCTTGTTCTTGTGCAAGAACCTCTTGTTTCTTAGCAATGGCTTCAAGCTATTGTGGTAATTCTTTCTAGACTTATTGGTGAGCTTCTCCATGGTGTCTTCCACCTTCATCCCTAACCTCTCTTCCATCTTCCATTGCTGAAATTAAAAGCTCCCAACCAGCCAAGGTTTCACATGAAATGCTGGACAGTTTTGGGTTCTTGAAGTTTGGGTTTCATTGCAAGGTAGATTTGGGAAAATTCATGTCTAATGGGTTTAGACATACATCAAGACACCTACATAGTAACATAGAACTCTTCTGGAAACTTCCTTGATGTGGTGAAATAAGATGCAATGATGTATATTATTGTATAATATATCAAGTTAAACTCTCACGCAGTGGCTATGTACATTTGAGGATGCAATGACAAATATTCGATCGTATTAAAAGCATCAGAAAAAAAATTCATGCGCACATGCAGAGATTTGAATGTATCTCTAAATTTGTGTTAAGCCATATAGTTTTGTTTTGTGCACCAATTCTTATCCTTGGAGATTAACAAGCATGTACATTGATGGTTACAGTTGAGGGCTGCCCTGGATCCAAAGCGACACTACAAGAAAGGTGATTCCAAATCAAAGACACTTTCCAAATATTTCCAAGCAAGTTTTTTGTTACATATGTTTGACCACACAAGCATATGTTTGAATGTTATTACCTTTTCCATCAAAATATGAATTTCTATTTGACAGTTTTTTATCATTTGAAATTTTGAATATGATCAGGTTGGAACAATTGTAGATTCTCCATTGGACTTTTTCTTAGTCAGATTAAGAAAAAATGAAAGGAAAGCAATGCTTGCAGATGAGTTGTTTTTTGATCAAAATCTTGCCGCCTATAGGGAAGACAACCTTAAACGATATTACTATCTGGTTTATAAATATGAAAAGACCTCTCTAAATTAGAGTTGTTTATGCATGTTCCGATGCTCTCTAGGTCACTTACTTATCTTCAATGTTTCTTTTTCTTAATTTATTCTTCATGAAACGTATGGCTTTATTAAATGGTAGCTTAATCATCACCAATTATAAGTGTAATGGTTTATGGTTAGTTTCAATTTGACTATTAGCTTTAAAGCAAGGCCCTTTTCTCACTTTTTCTTTGTCTTAGAATATTATTATTACAATTTTTACATAAAAGAAAAATTAAACAAGTAGTAGAAATGAGCAGGACCAACAACAATAACACAATGACCAAACACATGACCAGCAACAACAACACAATGACTAACAACCAGATGACTAGTAACAACAACACGATGACCAGCAGAGGCACTCTGCCAATGAATATTTTGATTAATGACTTAGGCACACAAAATTACTATTGACATATTGGATATTGTGCTTTTATTTTAGACTTATTTTGAATTTAAGTGAATTTGTTTTACTATTTATTTTGGATTTATGAATTTGAGTGTTTCATTGATTACATGTATGTGTTAATTTAAATATTGACGTAAAATAATATAAATAAAAAAAGTATATTCCTAAATTACCAATGTTAAATACTAAAAATAAAAAATTAAATAAAGAATTATTGAAAAAAAGTTATTCACGATTTTTTTTGTTGGAAATTATCGACGGATCTATCTGTCTGAAATTAGTGACAGAAAAATCCTTGGAAAATTTCCAATGGATACATTTGTGGGAAATTTCCAACGAAAATATCTTTTTATTTTTTTGTAGTGTATTGATCTTTATATATATATAAAAGGAGAAGAATGGGGGTAGTGTTGGAAAAATAATTTTACATTAGTGTTAAAAAAAAGGTGTGCTGAATGAAAAGGCAAAACATGTATATTCCTTTGAAAATTAAATTGGGTTAGTTTTGAAAAAATAGTTTTTCATTAACGATGTTAAAAAAAAGTGTGTTGGATGAAAAGACAGAGAAGGTGTAAACATTATACTCATTATAATTTTTTTATTTTAGTTTCTGTTTTTTTTTTGCTTTAATTATCTTTTAACTATTAACTGCAATCATACCCTCTAATTGCACTCTGCAAAATCACCTATAGTTTTTTACAAAGATACAGAGGCACGGAATGAATACGAGGATTGAAGCCTTTTGCTTTCTTGCGTGACGTATTTTGATGAGTAATTCCAATATACTGAATATTTTTTAGTTTTATTTTCTTTGATAAAATGTTTGGACATATAAGAATAATTGAACAATTACAAGTATGTTTCAACAATTGTCTTACTTTGATTTACGCAACAATATATACTCTAACAATAATAATAATGTTGTTAATAAAATTAATAATTATTAAGTTTAATTATTTTTGCAATGAAAATACTCGTAATATGTCAAAATTAATAATTCAATAAAAAATTTGAATAAATTTTATTTTTCTTATTCAAATATATTATTTAATACAAAATCACTCCATATATAAGTAAGATATTTACTCCGTACATCACATGGTCAAAAACTAATAAAAATATAAAATTAGAAACATGTGAGGTAATGTAACGACCCGCCTCGTCGCTACGATATCACTAACTATAGCTCGTGGAATTTTAAATTTTAATGAAAACTCCATTAATTTGATTATAAAATGGTAGTAAATTTTTTTCGCGGTAATATAATGATCATACGCATGATACAATTACAATGATTAAATACATACATACATACATATATATATATATATATATATATATATATATATATATATATATATACATATACTAAACCAGTACACATCATTCACATATTTAAAACTTTATTTAATTTTACATGTACTTACACCTCAGCATTTACATGTCTAACAAAAGAATCAAGGGACTAACTAAGGAAGAGTTTATTAACAAAACACAACTCTTTCCAAAATAAATTCTAACGTTGTCACATTGGCTTGGCGGCTCCAACAAAAGAAATCTCTCTCCAATATCACCTGTTGTTGATCATCTGCTCCCACGAACAAAGGTTCGTGATCATCACAGGTACCAACTACACGGTACAAAAATTACAAGGGTGAGTTTATTATATAAGATCAACAAGTACCAGATAACAATAATTAGAAAAGAAACAATATTAACAACCACAAACATTCTCAATAATCCATCAGGTCAATACACACTCAACAAATCAGTCATCCACTTCATTTCACAAATTAAAACAATCATGCTCAGAATGATGCATGCACCTGACTCAACTCTCAAAATGCAATGTGGTACCATACTCATGGAAATAGCCTCTCTCAGGAAAATAATGCAATAACTCGTCGAAGTCACCCTGTCGTGCACAGGTCACTCCCCCCCATGGTGATCAGCCCTAAGTCTCAAGGGAGTTCCAAACAAGGTGATGCCCCCTAGTACCTCCATACTTACTGCCACCATTCTATTTCCATCCATGAAATATGAAGTATAAACATGGGCACCATCAATGCAATGACCATGGATAGATACGGACCAGAATTTTAACAATCCCTTTCTCTCTTGGGATGCTTAAAATTAGTAAACCCTCCCTCGCAAGGTTATCCAGTCATGCACCCCCATGTACATACACAACATCACTGATACATTGACCAAGGATAGATAGGGACCAAAATTTTAAACAATCTCTTTCTCTCTTAGGATGCTTAAAATTCGTAAACCCACCCTCGCAAGGTTATCCAACTGGTCAATGTACCCCACGTGGACATACACAACAGACAATCATGGGCACCATCAATGCTGACTATGGATAGCTAGGGACCAGAATTTAAACAATCCCTTTCACTCTTGGGATGCTTAAAATTCGTAAACCCCCCCCTCGCAAGGTTATCCAGTCATGCATCCCCATGGGTATTCATGTGTATCCACATCACACAATGACATTGTTCACATCAACATTATCTCTCATCAATGTCATTATCAACATCAACATCACATCATCTCAATATCATTATCATACATATCAATATCATCAACCATCTCAATATTATCTCATTTAAACTTTATCAACTACATCAATGGCATCTCAATTTCAATATCATCAATGGTATCACAAGCAATCACATTTCACATCTATAAATAATACATAAGTCTGAGATTCACATTTCTCAGGTCTTCAGACAACCCAAATTTCATACATTCACAATTCATCATATCATAAGACTGATATTTTTAGGAAAATTCTAAATTAAAGAGGAGGACTACAATATATAAACATTCTTTTATGCCCATTTAAAATTTAATAAATAATTAACTAGGAAAACATGTTATAAAATTTTGGGCAGAGTCTCCTCTGTAATTAAGACTTTTCCCAAAAATCCAATCATTACAACAACAACATTATTCATAGTTTTATCCATCAACAAGCCAATTCATCGCATCCCATTAGTTGAAAACATATTTTTTCTTGAAAACAAGCACACACAGGAACAAACACACATCAATCATAAATACATCGCATCCCCATTAGTTTAAAATATAACTTTTTTTTGAAAACGAGCACACATAGGAACTAACACACATCAGTAATAATTATATCACATCCCATTAGTTGAAAACATAGTTTTTCTTGAAAACCAGCACACCGCAGGGACATGTAAAACAAAGGAACACTTCAAAACAACCAAGAGGGGGGG
>CM023951.1:22181721-22198542 GCA_013407115.1 Glycine latifolia
GCTTGATTCTTCAAGTATTCTTCATACATCTCCCCCTCAAATCAACAGGACAGACAGTTATCCTCATAGTTGGACTCCCTGGCCTCCAACTATGGTATCAAAAGCTGTAAACAAATAACAAACTCCCCTCACCTATCTCTATCCCTCTGATAGTCCCCTTGTAGCATTGTTTTGAGCTCTCTTAAGTTCACGTACCTTGGTCCAAACGCAGAGTACTATATACCAAATTGAAAATAATTTAGTATAGATTTCTCACCATACATGATTCGGTTCTTCCTATAATTTGTGCTAATCTGTAAGTTCTTAAATTCCCATCTTTTCGTATGTTAAACTAGACTTCCTAAGATTTCTAACAAGGTATCATATGCCTTATTTGGATTTCTAAAACTCTAGCTATAGCATTTTTAAAACTAGACTTCAAAGCTGCCAGGGAGTTCCAATTTCCACACTGACATCTCTTAGTGTTCTCATGACTGCAAGCAGTACACAATCAAGATTTTTCTGAAATTTTTATATGTTATATTTGACATCTAGATCTTTAATTCCATATATTATAACACCTAATTTGAGTAAGAAATGAGAGAGAAATAAATTTTTCAAAACAGATGACAGAAGCTGTTTGGATGTGGACAGTTTCGGACAGCTTGAGCTAAAATAATTTCTGGGCACAATTAACTACTTAGTTTGGTCCCATATTTTAGGACAACATAGAGGACATCCTAAGATTTAAAATGAGTGGTCAAAAAACTCATTTGGTTAAGTACAGAGGGAGATATGAATTTCTAAAAACAGTCCAAAATTTCAGTTTTAAAACCATACGAATTTTAACAATACTTACCAAAGTATTTATTTGGCTGAAATGATTCAAGAGCTTGAAGAGTAAAATTTCCATCTTCTAATAGAAGATTTTGGATGAAGAAATGATATGTAAACTTGGTGAAATCTACGATTTGAGTAAGAAGAAGAGAAGAGAAAAATGAAGCAAAAGTGAAGAGAGAAAATGGAGCAAGTGGCCGTGGGTTTTTGAGTGAAGCCTTGCTTGTGCAAATTTTTCATTTCAAAGGGGGTATTTATAGAAAGGAATCTAGCTAGAGATGTAACTTAGTCATCATACTATGAAGATATTTTTATTTCATGCATTTAATGCATTCAAAAGCAAAAATTCCTTTCCTTGTTGACCAAAGTGCACGTATAATGCTTCCTTGCAAGACTTGATTTTGCTTATTTACTTCATTTATGGCTGATCATGCAACATGTAAGGCTTGCTTAAGAGGCTGAATCCATTTTTTTTATGCATAGCTTAACATTCACCACTTCTAAGAAGGCATACACGTACATACACATATGCTACTTTTCCTCCAAGACTAGATCTACATCTTTCATTTGTTTGCCACTTGTCTCCTTGTCTTCTTTTAATCAAAAGGCTAATATTCCTTCATTAAATGACTAAGTGCACGTAGAAGGCTTGCCTTAAGGAGCTTGTTCTCTTTTATTCTCAATTAAGGTGATAGCTACTAATATGTCATTCATCTAAAATCCCTTTACCCCAAATCCTACACAGCTAGAATTGGATCCATTTGCTTCTATCTCATCCTTCTTGTACAACCATCACAAGTGTTTCTCATGTGATAATTTTCTTCATTATATCATCACATGGTCCAAAACTATAGCTCATGATAGCTTTAGATATTCCTGCGATTTTCCTTCATTTTTACTGTAAGGTTTATTTGCTTGCACTTATTATATTCATTATTAAAATTTAAAGACTTATCTTCTGGCATACCTAATCATAAATTTTTGACCAGTAGGTACTTCTAGTTTTCTTTTGATGTTTGTCTGTTTCTAAGGATATTTTGGTAATTTGCCATCCCAGGGACATTTCTGTAATTTCTTCAAGTTTTCACAAAATATCTAAGGGTATTTTGGTAAATTGTCACTTACTCCAGGGGTATGATTGTAATTTTAGCTTCAAAATATCTCACCAAAATATCTCACCAAAATATCTAGGGGTATTTTGGTAATTTTAATCTCAAGGGTATTATGATAATTTGTCACTTAGTCTAGGGGTATAATTGTAATTTTCATTTCAAAATATTTTACCAAAATATCTAAGGGTATTTTGGTAATTTTAACTTCAAAGGCATTTTTGTAATTACCACCTCAAGGGTAATATGGTAATTTTACATCAAAGGAAAAGGTAATATGGTCATAAATCCCTTCAAACATTTTTGTAATATTTTTAATTATCTCTAATTAATATTTCACACAAATAATTCAAACATAGAGCAAACAAACTTCACATAACCTAACATTCACATCAAGTAGTTGCACAAGGATAATTTATACAATATTTCAACCATATATTTTCAATTATTGAAATTTCAGGGTATTACAGGTAATATGTTAATTCAATTGAAATTCTTAATAAAATTGAAGCAAAAAATTAGTAGAATTCTTAAAAACTAATGTGGCACGTAGAAGCCACAAAAATAGCCTTAAAATCTTTGAAGCAAGCTTTTCATTTAAGTTGCTGAAAGGTGATCATTAAAATTCTATCTGCCATCCCGGAACTACATCATTGAGGCTGCCTCCTACTTGGGATTTCACCATTGGACAATTTGCTTATTTATATTTTATCCCATATAAGGTCTGTTTGGATGTAAGTTTATCTAGAAACACTTCTAGAAGAAGAAAGTCAGGAAAAAAAAGTGAAATGAACTTCTCTATAAGTTAAAATGAATTTTTCATTAGCTAATTTGTAAATATCATCTCATCTTTTAGAGAAACTATATTTCAACTTCTAAAAATTAGCTAATTAAGAACTTATTTGTTTATGGAAAAACTTATTTTTTTTTTCTTCTTATTTTCTTATTCTATAAATACTTTTAAAATCCAAATAGAACTATAATCAATTTCACTTCATAACAACTTGGCATGGACACAAACGAAGAATAAATGGAAAAGGGAGAGGATAAAAAAAACTTTCGATACCATGCATGTGAAAAAAGAGGAAAACTGAATATGTATTTTTGCACCTGTGTTGCATGAAGGAGACTATGATAAATAAGGAAATATAGAAAATTACTATCAATTAAATTCTCTAATATTTTCAAGTATCCCTAAGATTTGCTATTACAATCAATCAAATATATCATATATATAACGTGATTCTTTGTTGTGAACCGCTGGCTTAGTCCTGACCCTTTGTCGCTCCAACTCCTTTTGAATATTACTACTACTTGATGGTTTGTCATTCTTACCATCTTCAATCAGCTCTGTTGATAACACCTGCTCTATTAGTTTACAAAAGAAGATGTACAATACAATTGTGTTAGCTACTATGATAAATATAGAATCAATGTACAATAATATAGCAATATTAAATAATCAAATGTTACTGTATCATCCACTAAATCTCTTGATTTCTCACCGTATCCTCTGAAGTTGTTATCTCACTTATTGGTCTTGTGGATTCTGTAGTAGCCTGTCTATTTAGGTGGTCCGAATTGCCTGCACTGTTCTCATCATTCTTTGACTTGTCCTCCTCTTCCATATTGCTGACGACTTCTTCATTCATACTGTCAAACACATTTGATTCTTTAATAGAATTATTTAAAAGTGTGTTTGGATAGAGAATTTTAATTGGAGAAAGTAATTTATTAGAGAATTTAAAATTCTTTAATTTAAAATTCATTGTTTAGATATTTTTATATGAAAAATTTAAATTATTTTCTTCTATAAAAAGCTCTAACCGTACCATTCTTTGTTTCATCTCCATCACCAATGAGTATTTCGACCTTCATTACTCTAATGATACTCACCTCAAGCGTCTCTCCGTGCATAAGGTTCAAAATTTTGAAAATAAAGAAATTCAATTTCTTTATCCAAACACAAAATTTTGAAAATAAAAAAATTTAATTTCTTTATCTAAACACAGAATTTTGAAAATAAAAAATTTTAATTAATGCATTGTAATTTTCCTAAATTTTAAATTTCCTAAAATTTTAAAGTATTCCATCCAACCATACTCTAAGGGATTAGTATGCTCCTGGTCAATGTCACAAATAATGTGCAAAATGAGGCTTGTTTTTTTTTTTCATTTGAGAGGGAAAACTTAGAGTCTGTTTGGTTTATAGGTGCCAAGAATATTTCCAACCCATAGTCAGAGACGAACTAATTCTTTTTAAAGAGACTCTCAACACTTTTTTTTTCCATGACTAGAAAATCAAACTTTGGTCAACTTAAGAAACCTGACCATATGTTTATTGAGTCTTATTGGTAACTTTTAATTAGTTTGAGAAAACATTTCCTATTTTTATTTCTTATTTTTATAGATAACTTTAAAAATTTTGCCATATGTTTTACTTCATTTCCATTTTCAAGAGAAAATAAAGTGAAAATAGTAAAATGTTTTGAAATTACTTGTAGAAATAAATAAATAACATTTTTATAAAACAAATAGACCCTTAGTTACACTCATGATGAATGGAAGTTATAATTTATTTAGTTATTTAGCTATGAAAGTTATTAAAATATTGTTATAGTTAAGATATGAAGTTAAAAACCAATACCATATACTTATGCCAATGTGGCCTAATGGTCTTGTGCCAAAAGCCTTTCGTAATGGGATTTACTAACCAAGTTCTGAATGCATACCTGAGAATGATTGAAGTCAATATTATGTGATTCATCAATTGTATCATCCATCGTCGGCTGAATAGTTCGAGGCATTGTGCCATTTGGACTTTCACTGTTTAAAGTTTCTTGGGCCAAACCCTCCATGATAAATTGTTGAACATCTATATGCAGGTCTTGATCAAAAGCTGACGGTGAAACGTCATCTGACATAGTTTTCTCAGGTAACACAGACTTTGGTGATGATGAAACTGACGAATTGGAGGTTTCATCAATTGATTCTTGTCGCATTACTGATGCGCTAGGTTCTTCATTACTTCTTAAGTTCTCTGTGTTATCTTGTTCTGTAATTGTTGAGTTGTTCACATCATTGATAACTTGTTCTTCATTTGTTACATTCTCTAGCATGTTGCACCATTCCTATTGAAAAGAAAATTCTAAAAAAGTGAGAAGAGATATTCTTATCATTCCCTCATGACTTTCAATTGAAGGAAAGTATTAAAAAGGAAAGTAAATTAGTGAAGAAAATCAGGAAGGAAATCAGTCAACTAAATCCGGATTTATTTGTAATTAGAATAAAGCAATTATAGGATTGTGATATTTTCATTATTATATTCCTAAAATAACTTGATTTGTTCTTAGAATATGGCTCTTGTGCTTGTATATATCAGCATTTGCAGTAACAACTTTTATTACATAATAATAGTACCAAAGTGACTCACCTCTGGTCTTTCTGAGTGTGTTTCATTGGGTAATTGATCCAAAGCATGAGAAGAATTGGAAGATTGTGGTGCTTCAGTTTCCCCAACAGGATGTTTCATATAACCAAAGAAGTTATGATGATTATTTATTGGATTAGTTGGAGTATCTTCAGGCACATCCAGTGGCGGAATTAGGGGGGGACTAGGGTGGGCCACCGCCCCCCTAAAAAAATTAGTAAAAAAAATGAAAATGAAAGGAAAAAAAAAAGAAAAAATATTAAAAAAAGGTAAAAGGGGAAAGAAAAAAAATATAGTGAAAAAAGGAAAACAATATGAAAACAATAAAAAGGAAAGAAAACATAAAAGAGGAAAACAATATATAAAAAAAGGAAAGAAAATGTAATAAAAATAAAATGAGAAAGAGAGATAACAGAAAAAGAAAAAAAGGAAAGAAAACATAAAAGAGGAAAACAATATATAAAAAAAGGAAAGAAAATGTAATAAAAATAAAATGGGTAAGAGAGATAACAGGAAAAAAAAAGGAAAGAAAGATGATAAAACAGAAAAAAAAGAGGAAAAGAATAAAGAGGAAGAGGGAGAAAGAACACTATAAAATGGAGAGGTCTGGACACAAAGGAAACACAAATCTCAAGAGAACAGAAGGAGTCAAAAAAGTTGTTTCATTTGGTAAACCAGTGAAAGATAAGAGTTTCAGGTATCCCATCATTCCTTTCTTTTTTCCTATTTTTCTCTTTCTTCTTCTTGTTGTTATTCTTCTAAAATAAAATAAACTACTATTTGCGCTCCTTATTGGAAGGAGAGGTCGTGCTCGAAATGAACAAGGTGCTTTTTCTGAAAAATTTTATAGGGTAAATATCTTTTGTGCTATAATTGATTATCAATGACAAGAATTAAATAGCAGGTTCAATGATAATACTGTTGAATTACTTGCTTTGAGCATGACTTTAGATCCAAGAAACAAGTACAAGTCATTTAATAGTGATGATATTTGCAAACTTGTTGATAAATTTTATTCTAGAAATTTTATAGAGCAGGAAAAATTGCATTTGAAAATGGAGCTACAACATTTTGAGTTTGACATTCCTAAACATCCAGATTTGATTAATTTATCAACTACATTTGAATTATATCAAGGGCTAGCAAGAACTGGAAAGTCCATCATTTACCCTCTTATTGATAGAGTGATTAGACTTACACTCACTCTTCCAGTTTCTACAGTAACTACTGAAAGATATTTCTCAGCTATGAAGATAATCAAGACTAGACTTTGAAATAGAATGGAAGACCAATTTCTTAATAATTCTTTGATTACATACATTGAAAAAGAAATTGTTTTGACTTTTAGCACAAATTCAATGATAGATGATTTTAACAATATGAAAACACGTAGAGTAAGAGTCAAGTCATGAAGTGATTTTAATTTCTGTAATAGTTTTTTTTATATTAGATTTGTATTGTCTTCAGAGTACTTTTATTTATGATATAATTTTTTTATGTTCGCCCCCTCTCAATAAAATTCCTGGCTCCGCCACTGGGCACATCAGATTTTGAGAACATTGAGCTCACATCAGCTGCATTTTCATCTATATGTCGCCGAGTAGTTGATGAAACATCTTTCGAATTGTTGTTAACTTCGGCATTATTATCTGCCTCACTTTGAACTCCTTGTGCTTCTTTTCCTCCATGGAATGAGGCTCCCCACAACTCTTCGCTACCAGAACTAACATCTCTACCAATGTCCCCATCATAGAGTATACAGTCTCTATCAATGGATGAGTTGGTCTCAGCATTCTCACCAACTGTTGATGTTGGTGAACCAACTTCAGAAACCTCCACTTGTAAGTCAGAAGCTACAGAATATGTTGGGGTGTGACAAATTCTCCCATGGTTTAAAAACATACTTTCTTGCCTCTTATCAACTACAGATGTGACAGTGTCATACAAAGCTTCATTTATATTAGTAATATTAGTAGTAGCAGTAGTAGATACTGGAAAACTAAGGAGCCTCGCGTGAGGCTTAGGAAACCTTGGCCATGGAATTGATCTATCTGATCCTGGCTCACTTATTTGACCTGACATGGATTTTGTTTCATGATCATTCTCATCTTTCATGTTTTCCATATCAGTTATACATTTTCCATCCTCCTCGTGTGTTGATTCCTCTCCATTTGTTGTTGGTGGATTAGGTGTTTGCAATCCATTTTCACCACTTTCATTGTATATCAACTGGTCAATTAGCCAATCATGAGTTCCCTTATCTGCATAAGTAGAATACATTCAGTTTTCTTAGTCAACTTTTACCACAATTTTCTCTTTTTGTTTAGGATAAGTTGGACAATCAACTTAATAGATCACTTATTCAATGTAAGATGATTAAGCTGTGGAACTTTTTGAAATAAACTAAAATGGACTTATAGGCATGTCATAAACCATTTTTCATAAGTCCATTTAAGCTTATCCAAATATCCTCTTATTTTGAGAATGATAAAGAGAGAGAGAGAGAGGAGGAAGAAAAAGGAGGAGAAAGAGTGATTGTCACCTGTATGAGGCCTTCTGAATCTTGAGCATGCAAGTCTATCAGAATACTTCCTTCCTTTATTAAAGTAATAGTGCTCTCTAGCTCCATGGTCATGTTTGGTTTCTGATGGGAAAAGGTGGCTTGAACTGAAGCTTTCATGCCTGCTAAATGGCATGTTCTTCTGACTAGAAAACTCTTGAGGGAAACTATCTCCTGCGAGGTTAGGCTTATCCTCAGAAGGATCATAGGGAATATCAGAAGGACTTCTTGGCATAAGAGATGGAGCAGAACCAGGCATGTCTAAGCCATCATCAAAGTCATTTGAAGAGGAATCTAAGTAATTGCTTCTTTTAGTAAGCACTGGTGCCATTGGTTTTTTATCAATTTGACCCTTCTCAACCTGCCCCTTAAATAGCTTTTTTGCTCTTCTTCTGGCTATGAGATTCTCCAACCCTCTGTTTCTTTCCATTTCTGAATTGCCAAGATACATAAGATTTTTCTGATCATCTTCTGTCCATTCTATAGCTTTGTTACTTTCATCCTGTGTTTCTTCCCCATCGTCATCATGTCCATCCTCTATCTTTTTCTCTATCTCTAAATCACCACATTCCACCAAGTCAACCATTGAAGGTTCAGATCTCAAGATTTGCCTTTTAGGAACCTGAGTTTTTGTTGTTGACAACCTATTATCCAAAGAACTCTCTCCCTTCTCAAAATATCTGGCCCCTTTTTTCTCTATGTTTCTTTTAGTGAACTCATTATGAAAAACTGCTGACAAACCCTTGGCCTTTTCCTCTAAACCACCATACACATCCCAATTCTTGTCACTAAAGTTTCTCCTTCTACTTGTGGCATTTTGTGATGGATACTTATAAAGCATCTCAGATCTCCTATTGTTTGGTATCTTTGGACATTTTGGTTCAACCTTTTTCTGCCCTCCCTTTTCCTCCTTTATTTTGACGTATTTGAGTTGAGTTTGCTCAGAACTCCAAAAGATTTTAATGAAAATAACAGCACACACAAGGAAAGGGGACATGTAAACCAATAAGTTGTAAATATAAGAAAGGAATGCATATAGGATGAAGCATACTAATGAAGCACTTGAAACCAGTGGATGCCTTCGCATAAATGAGTAACTAGACTTGGTTGAACCTTGAACCACTTTGAACAAACGAAGGTGAATGCCCTTCACATTCAAACCCATCTTTGTCTCTCTGAATGTTTGTACAAAGAACAAACTAAAATGCTTTCAAGCTTGTTTGTGGCTGAATGTGTTTGTCACAACTCATCTCCATCAGTGGAAAAACTCAAATTCTGAACATTTTATTTATTGCTAGATTCAAGAAAGTAACTATAATCATTACAGTAATAGGTGACACATATGTTTGTTACAAACCTCATTGAAAATATGATTTTCTGCCAAGGAAAAAAATGTAACAAACTAGAAGAACAATGATGGATAATCAAAATTTAGCATTGAAGTGATTTCCTAGGTTCACAGAAACCATTCAGAAAATTAAAAACTGAAGGAGCAATAGACAGAAACAAGGCCAGCCAGCCCCCAAATGGTGGTCAGCAATTAACAAATGTTTGATCTTCCCTAACAAATGGAAAGTCATCGTGTGAACTAATCTGACAATTTAGTTAGTCTTTTTTAAGGAAACTTTTTGTTTGGTTGAAACGTTCATAGATCCTTTTATTTAGGAGTTTTACTTACCATGCACAAAGGGGAAAATGGATCCAGAGAAAAAAATGGGAGGGGGAAGGAGTAAAAATATTAGTTTCGCAAGTCTTGTAATACTCTCATGCTACACATGATGGAAAATACTAATAGTTACAAAATCATTTTCTCCATTATGTCAAAGATTATTTTATAATATATATATATATATATATATATAATTAATAAATTTTTAGTAACAGCAGGGCATCACTGACACATAAAACTCAATTTTGGATTAATTTTAAATATATATTTTAATTATTAAATATTTTTAAGATCAGATAGTTGATATAGATACACACTATTTTTTTTAGAAAAGATATAGATACACACTTAGTTGTACTAAAAAACAAATTACCTTGATAAAAATGTATCCGGCGCTATGGACTAGTTTCTTGGCCTTGATCTTCACAGAACATTACAGATGTTAGCTGTCAAATTGCTTGTTGCCTTTGTTATTGGTAAACCAATGTTTCGTTGCGCAGTTATGGCTAGCTACAATAAGTTTTTTGTTAAATGATATTTTAGAATAGAATGCTTATGAGATAATAAGATTAAAAAAGGTACTATTATTTATATAAATAAAAAATATTTAGGGCCAATTAACAGGGTTGTTGGTATCTGTTGCTCCATAGTAATCAATCAGTTATAGGGCCTCGGTTTCTAGTTCAACATGTGTTGCTGGTTTGTACATGACATTTTCACAACAATCTCACATAGCAAATGCATTATATATGATATGATAAGTGGTTTGAAATTTTCAAAGATAAAAAATCTGTGTATAAATCTATAAAAATGACTTTTCTTAAACATGACTTGATCAAAAGATTAGGATTTCATCTCTAACTTTAGACCCGTTGAAAAACTTTACACAAGCCACTAGGAAGTAGGAACAAACAGAATAAAAATTAAAAGGTTCGCTTTTCATCTCTTTACTATTGTCATTTATTAAAATTAATTTTTCACTTTTTTTCATGAGTTTGGTCCCCATTATTAAATATACAACTTTAATACATTTATTAACTTTATTTAATAAAAATGTTCACGTGATAATAAAAGAAAAAAATTAAAATATTTCTTTTTTTTAAAAAAATTACAGATTTACTATAGTTTCAAAATTATTTACGGATGTATACAACGAGACGTGCCCACGAAAACGCGACTGAACACGCACCCTCCAAGCGCGACTCTGCAGGCCCTATAAATACCCCAATTCAATTTTTACCTTCACTTTTTAACTTCTGAGTCTCTCTAGCTTTACTTTTTACTTTGCTCTGACTTCTCTCTACATCTTGCTAGTCTTAGATATCTGAATATTTGGTTATTTATACTTTCGTTTGTAGTTGTTGGTCATGTATATAAAAATGTCTGCAGATGCTGATTCTGTTCATATTGTTCTATATTATAATGGTAGGAAAATTGAGAATCGACGTGGTATTATTTTCGAAGGTGATAAAAGGCTAACACGTATCAAACGCAACTCAACTATTGACGAATTGCATTAGAAAATAGTCAAAAATTAGTTCTCAAAGGTAATCAATCTATCACTATGGTCACTGCAAGAATATGGTGCGATGATAAATATATTAACATGAAAATAATAGACGACGAAGACCTAGAATTTGTAATAGGAGAATTCTTCCACCAATCAAGGGAAAATTTCTTAGAATTGTACGTGGATAGTGCTGAAGCAGAGGATGTGGTTTTACCAGTGAGGTCAGTTGATTTCAATTATTCTCGTAATGCATTAGCGTATGCTGCTCCACTTGTTACTTTGTCTATGGAAGATGAAAATGACCCTACTTGGGTTATGGATGACGATATTGACGATGACGATGATGAAAATATCGCAATGAAAGATCGTCTTCTTGCCAAGAATGCTAGTGCTTCAGACAATGATGAGGATGATGGTCAAAGCACAACTCAAATACAAGTACATTACTCTTTTGTGGAGGAGTCTCAAATCCAACCACAAGAGGATGCAGGGGAGTCTCAATTACCACAACAATCTGAAGGTGTGTTACCAAACAATAATTATTTACATATATGTCTGGTTTTTGTTTATGTATTTTTTTGTAATAAAAATGGGAAATTGCACATGTAGGCGAGGGTAATAATACTTTTTGGGATGAAATCCCACATTACACATACATTGATTGGGATCATCCGAGTGAACAAGATTCTGGCACTGGTTCAGGTTCAGTTGAGGGTCCATGAATATTAGGGAATAAGTTGTTTATGAAACAGGAATTTGCATCATCAAAACAAGATGTGCAAATGGCAATCAAGCGAAACCTCATGAAGGAGCATCAGCAAGCTGTTGTGGTTGAAAATACACCGACAAAGTTAAGCATGAAATTTCGTGCGCATGACAAGAATTGTCCGTGGAGGGTTAGGGTAATAAAACCAACGTACGGTGAAAGATGGGTGGTTACCAAATGGGGTGGCAACCACAATTGCTTAAATGATCACATTTCTTAGGATCACAAACAACTTGATGCTAATGTTATTGTTTCAGTCATACTAGGTACGTTACTGGATGACATGATGATGCTGAGAATTATTGATTTTATTATTATTATTAATGTTAACGTGATATTTTTTATTATTAGGGATGATAAAGCATGATCCATCATGTTCAATTGGACTAGTCCAGGAGAGGATAACTCATTCCTATGGATACAAAGTTTCATATAGAAAGGCATGGTATGCAAAGCAGAAAGCAATGACAATTATCTATGGTGATTGGGAGGAATCATACGCATTTTTGCCAATGTGATGTGACTATATGCTTCGCTTTTCACCAAGTTCTGTTTATCATCTTCAAACAAAAAATTATTATGTGGCTCATAGAATCGTTCATGGAAAACGCGTGTTTCACTGCATTTTTTGGACATTCAGACAATGTTGTGAGGCTTTCAATTTTTGTAAGCCGGTTATTCAAATTGATGACACTCATTTATATGGCAAGTACAAAGTAAAATTGTTGATTGCCACAACTTAGGATGGAAATAATGAATGTTTGTCACTTGCATTTGCTATTGTTGAGGGTGAAACATTGGAAGCTTGGGAATACTTTCTGGATAACATTCGCGCTCATGTTACACAGAAGACAAATATTTGTCTTATTTTTGATCGGCACCGAAGCATATTATCTACAGTTGAGAGGCACCGTGGGTGGCAACCACTGCATGTTTATCATGTCTTTTGCCTTCGTCATATTGCGAGCAATTTTAATCAAAAGTTTAGAAATGAAAATTTGAAGAGAGCGGTTATGAATTTAGGTATGGTTAATAACTTCATCTGCATGTATAACTAAATTTTAATGTTATTTAATTTGTGTGCAGGTTATACTCCTTCTATTATTGATTTTGAGATAGTCTTCGCACGTTTTCGTGATGTGAGTCCTGAGGTTGCAAACTGGATTGATAACATCCCCAAGGAAAAGTGGAAACGTGCATATGATGTTGAGGGATGAAGGTATGGACATATGACAACAAATTTGGCCGAGTCAGTGAACAGGGTTTTAAAGGGTGTAAGAAATATGCCAATTAGCGCATTGGTTAAACACACGTATAGCAGATTGGTGGAATATTTTGTTTGCAGGGGCCAATCGGTTGTTAATGAATTGCAAGGTCGTTATCCTCATTGCAAAAATATGGTTGATATGTTGAAGGCCAATGAGACCAATGCTACTGCTCATTATGTCCGTACATATAATGTTGAACAATCTATATTTGAGGTTAACAATGGTTATGACAAATCGTATTCGGTAAACCTCCCTGAGCGGTTCTGTGAGTGTGGGAAATTTAAGGCGTTCAAGTATCCTTGTAGTTATGCCGCAGCAGCCGCAGCAGCCGCTTTATATGTTCGTCAGGCACCGGCACAATATGTGGATGACGTATTCCTTATAACAAACATGGTACAAGCTTACTCATTTCCATGGCAGCCAATTGGTAATGAGCAAGCAATTCCACCTAGTGCAGATCCAGTGGTCATATCTGACAGGTCTATGTTGCGTGCAAAGGGTCGTCCAAAGTCAACTAGAATGCACAATGAGATGGATGAAGTTGAAGCTAGTCAAAGTCGTATTACGTGTGGTATATGCAGATTACCTAGTCATAACCATCGAAATTGTCCTAGTCGTCCATCTACGTCATGATTTCTTTATGTGGTTGTCAATGTTTTCTTTATGTTGTTATATTTCATAATGAACATTTGAAAATAAACCAAACTTCCAGTGAAACCACTAATCTCAGTTATATTATACGCTACGATGAATTTAAAATATAAAAACAACAAAAAAATTAACAATTACATAGATAAACAATCGGAATTAGAGAGACAAACACAAAAAGTAAAGGAGTAACCCAAAATTCAAGATACAAAGTCTATGACTCCGGAGGCCACTGGTAATGACGCGCCTGACGATCAGACAATCTGCGTCTACCATGTCCACGCTAAAACTGTGGAGCAGGAGTATGTGTTGGAGATGGCACTGGATCCGGAGGTGGAATGGCCTCGACCAACGACTGCGGAAGATAGCCCGATTGCCGAGGTAGTGAAAAATCTATTTGGCTATACATTTCCTCAACACCTATATCATCCCACGACTGAGGTCCTTGACTACTCGTCCCCGCCTGAGCTCCCTGACTACTGTTCCCCGGCTGATCCCAGCTTACAGTGGGTACTGGACTATGCTGATACGCCGTTTGGGTATGGGTGTCCCAAGGTGGCCAATCTGGCTGATAATATGTACGTGCCTCCGGCTGGGTAGGCTTGTGAAATGTCGCCTGAACACCGTACTCACAACCTATGAAGGGTGTCCTAAACCATCCACTCACCGCCAGGTTGGGTGCATGAATAGGCTCAGGAATTGGTGGAATAGGTCGACAACGACGTCCTATCCCTCGACCCTCTCTCACACGACGTCCCACGTCGATAGACAACTGTGCCTCCTCCGAAAGTTGGGTCAGGGGTGCCTCTAGCCCTAGCTCCTTCACCCGAGCGGTCTCTCTGAAAACAGCTATCAGATGACCTATTTCCTCGTGTACATAGTCCAAACTGTGGTGGGGAAATTGCTCAGGCGTGGTGACAAAATGCAAATTCTCGATACCATCAACCTATAAGTCACAACATATGTACATAAAGAAAAATATATGATAATAGTAAATAAATTATTTCCAGTAAATGACTTGCACAACGTCCTAATTTGGCAGCCCGCTTTGTGACATATCGCTTGCTGGACAGTCTATACCAAGCCATGTACTCATGGTTGGGTGACATAAGACGATGTATTTCAGGAGGCACTTCAACATGTTGAACTTGCCTATTCCATCTCTGTATAAATTTCCTTAGCCTGCGAGCCCAAATTTCTTGGGGTTTACCCTGAAGGGTATAATCATGCACTCCTTTCAATTTCCCAGGCCTGTGAGGTATCGGTTGATCCCGCCCAAATTGCCTCATGCATCATCTATCAGGCTGGGAATACTCAACAATGTGAAAACAAATAATAGGTGTCCTAGCCATCCATAAATACTTTGTGTCAACAGATGCACCCAAGAATTCGTAATCTCCATAAGGTTGCCAAACCACCTAAAAGATTAAAACATATATACGACTCAATTGCATATTGACAATAGTTTAAATAAATGATATTTGATTCAAAAAACATACCTCATCTCTACATAAGGTGTCTAGTTTGTCTCGATACCAATTTAGTGAGTTAATTCTGAACTGATCTAGAGCATTAAACCTAGTTTCCAGATTCAAAATTCAAATGTTAATCGCAGTACACATAAATAAATTGTGATTTAAGTAATAAAAAAAAACATACCTGTGTTCGAAGTGGCGGTCCAGCTTATGCGAATCAAGCAAAGAGGGAGCAATGGGTGGTAATCTGAGCCACGCCCAAATTTGCAGCAAAATAGTGCAACCACCAATGTCTTTTCTATCCGGGTCTGTACAATCACACAACTGCCTAAACAAATTTTCCAGAACTGCAGACCCCCAACTATATGAACTAATGTCAGCAAAATCACCACCAAGTAAGGCGATGTAGCGACATCCTACTACGCTCCCCCCCGATCTGTCGCATAGGATCCAAGATCCTAACATCCGTGCAATGTTAGCCTTCGTAAAGTATATCACATTCTGAGGATGACCAGCAATTGCATCCCATGTTTGATATACTCTGACGAAATATGATAGTTTCAAATTACCGGAGGATAACTCAGTGGCCGCATCAGACCCGTTACCAAAAACATCATTACACAATTCTGCCCAATCCATGCAAGTCTGCCTGGAAACGACTTGCCCATCAATAGGCAATCCTAGTATACCTGCGATATCTTGCAAGGTAATTGTCATCTCACCCTGCGGCATATGGAAAGTATGTGTCTCTGGTCTCCACCGCTCAATCATAGCGCTGATAAGGCCAGCATCAATCTAAAAAATATAGGTCACTTATAAATTTATAAGTTCAACATACCCTAATTTCAACACATTACACATAACAATATTGTAAGTGCTTACCTTCATATATCGCATGCGGGCAACGTGTAAGAAACCAGCCTGAGTCAAATACTGTGTGACTAGGTCTGGAATATCGTTGGGTCGGGGTCCACCACTAGATCTACCTCCGCGGCGAATCTTTATATCTCTTTGTGTTTCATCGTTCCAAACAGCCTGTGAAATATAAGTGCGTTGTCTATGCCTCCTAAGTGTATCCCATCTATATGGTCTGGGAAGAACATGCGTTGTGGGATCGGTAGGCTCAGGCTCATGGTCAGGTCTAGAACAAAGTGACTCAGATGATGATGACTCAGCCATAATAATATGCTAAAATTTAATAATCATATATCAATAACAATTTATTATTTGAAATACAAATTATTTTCAAGAATTGATAGGTCACTAACTAGTAATATTCTAAACCAATAATTTGAAACAAATAACTAACTATATCACTAAAATTTAATAATCATATTATCATAATTAACTTATTATTTGAAATAGAAATTATTTTCATCAACTGATAGGTCACTAACTAATAATATTCTAAGCCAATAATTTGAAACAAATAACTAACTATATCACTAAAATTTAATAATCATATTATCATAATTAATTTAATTTGAAATAGAAATTATTTTCATCAATTGATAGGTCACTAACTAATAATATTCTAAGCCAATAATTTGAAACAAATAACTAACTATATC
>CM023951.1:22198552-22218738 GCA_013407115.1 Glycine latifolia
GCTAAAATTTAATAATCATATTATCATAATTAATTTAATTTCAAATAGAAATTATTTTCATCAATTGATTAGGTATGTCTTAGGTAGGTATGTCCTTAATCATAACCTAGGTCACGTAACTATTTATAATACAAGTCACTAAAAATTTCATATATCAATAACAATTTTCAAAGACAATAATATAATATATTTCATGTAATTTAAGAAATAGATATTCGAGCACTTACTTGATTGACAGAGTTTCACTGCGCAAAACCTCAAATTCAAACATAAAACTATAGAGAAGTCAGAGCAAAATGCTAGAGAGAGGATAAAAGTAAAAAAGTGAAGTTAAATAGTGAAATTGGAGTATTTATAGGGCCTGCAGAGTCACGCTTGGGGGAGGCGCAACTGGTGCTGAGTCGCACCTGGGTGGGGCATGACTGGTCACGCCTGGTGGGGGCGCAACTCAGCCCCATTCGCGCCTGGAGGGGGCGTGTTCAGTCACGTTTTCGTGGGGCGCATCTCGTTGCTATACATCCATAAATAATTTTGAAACTACAATAAATCCATAATTTTTTTTAAAAAAAGCAATATTTTGATTTTTTTTGTCGATAATAAAATACTTATATGAATGTGTTGATATGGATGCGCATTAGAGTGACACAGTGACATTTCCCTTTCTAACAAGCAAATTAGGCTTTTCACACTTTAGTTTATGGACTAATCCTCGAACGAATGTTAACTTCAATCTATTGTGATTTGGCAAGATATTCCCAAGCACCTCTTCAAAGTTCAAACTTTTTTTTTTTTTGAACGAAAAAGTTCAAACTCTTATCCACTAAGAATATTTTCATTTTAGAGTGACGTAGCATATTTTGTCCTGCTTCTTCCTTAACCTCTTATAAAAGAACAAAACTTAAATTTTAACTTTTGATAATTCTTTTTAAAAACACTTGGTAATCTCATGCATAATCCAATAGCATGTGTTTGAAATCGAGAAAACCAACAAAAGAACAAAAAACGCACGAGAGAAAAACAGAGCATGAGGCACGAGCGATGATGAGCATCGAGTCATTGACTATTGACTAATATGCCAAAACGAGAAAATCGACGGTTCAGATATTCCAAGTCTCCCTTCAATCCAACGGTTATCGTTCGCTTTCTAATAACCTTCTCTCTCTCTCTCTCTCTTCCTTCCTCACCCACCATTGTTGCACTCTGCAAACTCCAATACCCACGTTCCAAGTTCTGATTTTTCGTTTCTGGGTCTCACTCACTCCCTTCGAATGATACCCTTAGAGCATCATTTTCACTATCACCCTCCCTTAACCCAAACCAAATTGAAACCCTTTTCCCGCGCAAATTCTAGGGTTTCCCTTCCCCATATGAACAACACCCTCCGTCATTTCAACCCTAATCCGTGTCGCTTCCGGTGCCCAATTTCATCCAACCATTCGCTTAGGTTCGGTTTGAGGGGCGGCCACCGAACATCAAGGGTGTGTCGTTCCACCGGAGAACCCGATTCCGCGGCGGATTCCGGTGAGAAGAAAACCGGAAGCAGCAGCAGCGATGAAGACGCCGGTTCGAACCGGAGGAAGGGCGGGTGGTGGTCGCGGTGGCGCCGGTGGCATTGGCAGCCCCTGATTCAGGCTCAGGAAATTGGGGTTCTGCTTATGCAAATTGGGATTGCGTTCTTAGTTATGCGGTTGCTCCGGCCCGGAATTCCGCTACCCGGGTCGGATCCTCGGTCTCCAACGGTGTCTGTGAGTGTTCCTTACAATGAGTTTTTGAGTAGGATCAATAGTGACCACGTGCAGAAGGTGGAGGTTGATGGGGTCCACATTATGTTCAAGTTGAAGGCTGGTGTTGGAACAAGCAATGATGATGGTGGTGATGTTGTTGCAAGTAGTACTAGCAGTACTACTAGGTTGCAGGAATTAGAGTCTTCGGTGAAAAGTGTTGCACCAACTAGGAGGATAGTTTACACCACCACAAGGCCTAGTGATATCAGAACACCCTATGAGAAGATGCTGGACAATAAGGTGGAGTTTGGTTCCCCGGATAAGCGGTCTGGCGGATTCTTTAACTCTGCTCTGGTAAGCATGTTGCAGTCCTTTTTGCTGCGTGTGT
Organism: Glycine latifolia; assembly: GCA_013407115.1. Taxonomy (NCBI): domain Eukaryota; kingdom Viridiplantae; phylum Streptophyta; class Magnoliopsida; order Fabales; family Fabaceae; genus Glycine; species Glycine latifolia. Next base: position 22,200,665 of record CM023951.1, read on the forward strand.
GATTTTAGAGATATATGAAGTTTGAGAATTAAACTAGATAGATCTAGCATTGTTACTGTGGTGCTGAAAACTTTTCGATATAAGAATTTAGTTTAGAGCATTGGCATTGTGCGATTCCTGTAGCCAACTTCACCTGGTGGTATAAGGCTTTTGTTGTGAGGAGGTTGATGCTGGAAATGGATATCAAGAGCCTCATCACACTTCTAGCCATTTTCTTTTACCTTTTTTTGGGGGGCAGGCCAGTGTTCTGAAGCTTAATTTTCTTGTTGCAGTAATATAAAATTTTGAGACCTGAAAAAGAAATAAGAATTATGGTTATTTCTCAGAATGAAGCAATTGTTTTGTTTTTCCAATTTTTTTTTAACTCAGTGAATGCTAAATATCAATAGCTATGTTGAAGGGGCAGGACTAAAATCTAGGTACTTAATTGTTTCCTTCTTCTTGAAGAGAAGAGCAGTTAGAGACGTGGATGCAGCTCCCATCCTTTCTAAATTCTTATACTATTTAGAAGGATAATTTTCAGAAAGCCACAATACCCCCATTTGAAGTATTAATTTATTAAAGCATTGGGTTACTTTTGTTTTCTCTAGTATTGCATTATCAATTCAATATTGTATCATTTGTTCAAAATATTCACCTGCTTGATCCAGTTGGTTATAAATTTCCTTAGTTCTCTCAAGGTAGATTCCATAATGATATGAGATGACCCATTACACATGGCACACTGACTTCATTCTCATATTCACAGATAGCCTTGTTTTATGCTGCTGTGCTTGCAGGGTTTCTCCATCGATTCCCTGTAAGCTTTTCTCAGGTGTGAGTTTGCATTCTTGTCCCATCTTAATTCCTTGGACCTTCTTATACAACTTATGTTTCCCACAGCTTTAAAATGATGCATTTTTCTTAATAATTGTATGCTGTGTGCAGCATATGGCTGGTCAGATATGGAACCGCAAATCAGGCCCTTCTGCTGGTACAAAGTCATCTGAGCAAGGAGAAACAGTCACTTTTGCTGATATTGCTGGTGTTGATGAAGCTAAAGAGGAGTTAGAAGAGATTGTGGTAAGCTGGACTCTTTTATAATTTTCATCTCTTACAGTCGGTAGGGTATTTTAGAGGCTTTTTATTGTGCAGCTTAACCTTATATTTTCATTTTTAGTTTTTCTGGTGATAAAGGGTTTTAATATGCTGATGTTGACTTGCCAGGAATTTCTGCGAAATCCAGACAGATATGTAAGGCTTGGTGCTCGGCCACCTCGTGGTGTTCTCTTGGTAAGTTCTAGCTAGAGCATCTGATAATTGTCCTTATCCCAGGATGAAACCATATATTCTATTAGCCAACACTGTAGTTGTGAATGTCTGAGAATGGGTTACATATGTGAAATTCTGGTGGGGGAATTCTTGGACTAAAATCCAACAGGATTGTGTACTGTGTTATACTAACACTTTTTTCTCATATTTAAGTAATAATTAACTTGCAACAAAGAGGAGCAATATTGTGTTGTGCATAGCATAGGCAGTCTTGGGTATAAATTCTTGAAATGTTTTCACTTTTGTCTTTTCTGCATGTTTGAGGATTTTTAATATTGTTATAGATTGACATCTAGGCAGTGACTATCTCTCTTGATTATCTTACAGGTGGGTCTTCCTGGCACAGGTAAGACTTTACTTGCAAAGGCTGTGGCTGGGGAAGCTGATGTGCCATTTATAAGTTGTTCTGCTAGTGAGTTCGTAGAATTGTATGTTGGCATGGGTGCCTCCCGTGTAAGAGATCTATTTGCAAGGGCAAAAAGGGAAGCTCCGTCCATAATCTTTATTGATGAGGTATAAAAATATATATTCTTTTGTTGTGTGAAATCACTTGGTTCAACATATATTATTTAATATTAAACAGATCAACATTTCTTTTGGTTTGCAGATAGATGCTGTGGCTAAAAGTCGTATGGCAAATTTCGCATTGTCAGCAATGATGAACGGGAGCAAACCTTGAATCAGTTGCTAACTGTCAGCATTCCTTTGACATTTTCTGTTTCTTGTGAATGTAAAGAAATAAATTTTTAAGTAAAACTACTGTAATGAGTCTAATTTGTTAAGTTGCATTGCAGGAAATGGATGGGTTTGACAGCAATTCTGCAGTGATTGTTCTTGGAGCTACAAATAGGTCAGATGTCTTAGATCCTGCACTTCGCCGGCCAGGAAGATTTGATCGTGTGGTTATGGTATGTATTCTATTTTCAATTTTTAATACCTTACCTCCTAATACTGATATTAATAGAAAATTATCACATTGCATATCTTTAACAAACTTCCCATAATTCTTAGGTAGAAGCACCTGATAGAATTGGAAGAGAAGCCATCCTAAAAGTTCATGTTTCCAAGAAGGAACTTCCTTTAGCCAAGGATGTTGACCTCAGTGACATTGCTTGTATGACCACTGGTTTTACTGGGTAAGTATGCTTCCCCGGCCTACTCTCCCTTTTTTGAAAATAGAGATTGAAATTTCAGTTGAAAACTGGTTCATCATTACCTCACCTAGTGGGATCCTAAAACTATTGTTGTACTTATGATGGTAGTCAGTTGTATTTTAATAATCCCTCTGAAAGATTCAAATTGCCAATGAAATTGGGATTCAAGTCGTAAAATCACAAAAGTTGTGTTTCTTTTTTTAATTTCATGAAACTGATATATTTTAAAGGTTTTTTTTACCTGGTTTTATTTTTTACCCGCATTTTTAGTTAGTGATCCCTGATTTGGTTCAGAACTTTTCTAATCTGCTGCTTCGTTTTGTGTGATTGTGAACCCTAACATTGAGCTGTTTCTTCTTCACGATTCATGAACCATCTATAACAACGGAAACTGACCCCTAACTGCCATTCTTCCTCTGACTAAGCCAGCTGTCACCCACCATTGCTGTTGGAAGTTCTATTCTCTGCACCAGCCACCATCTTGTCTTTGTTCTCTTTTTTGCTTGAATTTATTCTTGGTTCACCATTGATAGGTTTGAGTTTTTTTGCTTTTTCTGTTAGTGTTTGAACCCATCCTCTCTTACTCTCTTCTTGTTCCTCACACCCATTGATGGAGCTGAAGATGAGGATCAAATGCTGGATCCTTGTGACTTTAATGTGATGCATTTGTTAGGCATGTAGATTTTAGGATTAGAATATTACTATTTACTTTTGGTGTTTAAGTTTTATGCCTTGTATTTATAACTTGTCAAAAACTTGATGTGTTGTGTACTTGTGTTTTGGAGTTGTGAAGTTTTATACTAATTTATGGGTTATGACTTGTGAATATGATGCATGACATTTATGGAATATGGGTTATATGTACTAATATGCATATATATGAATTTATATGCATATTTTCAAATGTATATGAATTTTGTAAAATCTTACAATTCTATTTATGATTTTTACCCATTTTTGGTCGAAGGTAAATCTCTATTTTGACTACCTTGTTATTTACATCCTTACAGAGCAGATCTTGCAAACCTAGTAAATGAGGCTGCTTTACTGGCTGGAAGACAAAATAAAGTTGTGGTGGAGAAACTTGATTTCATCCAAGCTGTAGAAAGATCTATAGCTGTAAGTCACACTTGCTCATGGGGGTCTATAATTTACTCTAATTATATGGTCTTTAGTACCTTACTCGAACAGTTGGACATAGTTGCTATGAAGCACCGATACCGACACAGCATTTTCGATACGTTCCCGATATGGGACGTCGATACGTTCCTTCAAAAATACTAATATTTCGATACGTTCCTGATACGTCTTAGTATTAAATAATAATAAAAAATAGCTAGAGGAGTACATTAAGCAATAAAGGGGGTGCAGGAAGAAAATCAGGCCCAAAAGAAAACCTAATCCCTATACATATATAAGCATCTTTTCTTCGTTCTTCCCCAACAGTTGCCGCTGCGCCGTGCTTGCTGCGCCCCAACAGTTCCCCTTGTCTTTCCAATACAGGTTTGTTCACAGTGCTTCCTCTTCCTCTTCCTCCGTGCTATCAGAGGTGAGGCCGGCACGGCGAGCAGTGCGGCAAACGGCGGCAAACGACGGTGGAGGAGGAGCAGCGACGGCCGACAGCGAATCAACGGCGAAGGAGGAACAACCGATACGTTGAAATGGAGTATCCCAACATATCCGTATCGGACGTGTGTCCGATATGTTGAAATTTTTTTTTTCCGCGTATCCGTGCTTCATAGCATAGTTGTATGGTATGGATAAAAGTAGCCTAACTTGTATTCTAGTGATGACCAACATTCACTCTTTTTATGTATCTAATTTTTTCACAATTGACTGTTAACACATGTAGTTTAGTCAGATTTTTTTAACTGTCAAATGAACGTAAAATTGATTGGTTGTGTTATGAACCAATTATTTGTTTTAGGGCATAGAGAAGAAGACTGCCAAGTTGCGAGGAAGTGAGAAGGCTGTAGTTGCACGACATGAGGCTGGTCATGCTGTAGTAGGTACTGCAGTTGCGAAGCTTCTTCCTGGACAACCACGTGTTGAGGTAAACCGTTGAAGATGCTCTATTACTGGAAACTAAATAATGTCACTGCCATTACAGATATGCAGATTGAGCTTGTATTACACATATTTGCCAATTTTGAAATTTGGAATTCACTTGCTATGCTTTTGGGATTCTTAGTATGTTAGCTGGTGACTAGAATTACTGTATTTATGTTTTTTGAAGTTACCTTGATGATTGATGATTTCTAGTTCATATTGGCTGTTGTGCCTTGGTGACTTGTTGGTCATGAGTTTGAATCCGGAAACAACCTCTTTGCATATGCAAGGGTAAGGCTGCGTACAATATCCCTCCCCCTTACCTTCGCATAGCGAGGAGCCATGGGGTACGTAATTTTTTGTTTTATTGGCTGTGCTTTTGAGATTCTTAGTATATTGGTCAGCGACCAGAAATTATTTTGCTTATCTGTATTGACTGTTTTGGTGAGTAACATATAAAGTTCTGGATGTGATATCTGATAAATAAAAACAAGGTGAAATTTTGAAAAACTTGGATAGGAGACTTCCAGAAGCAAAGTAATATGTATAATGTGCTCCATTAAGTTTGTGTTGTGTTTCATTTTGTTTATTAATCATCATATTATTGGTAAATGAATATTTTCACTCACAGTTGTAGAAGTTACTACTTAAAATTTGCAGCCTACTTGTGTATATAAGTTGTATCTTGGAAATCTCTGTTGCACATTATTAGTCCTTAAATACTTTAAGGATGATTCAATGCTTTAATATCTTGTGTTTGTTATCAGAAACTAAGTATATTGCCAAGGTCAGGAGGGGCTTTGGGCTTTACTTATATTCCTCCAACTGAGGATAGATACTTGCTATTTGTCGATGAGTTGCATGGTCGCCTGGTGACCCTTCTTGGAGGACGTGCAGCTGAAGAAGTTGTTTTTTCTGGTCGGGTGTCAACAGGTGCACTTGATGACATACGACGAGCAACTGACATGGCATACAAGGGCTATAGCTGAATATGGTCTTAATCAGACCATAGGCCCTGTTTCAATAGCCACTCTTTCTAGTGGTGGAATTGATGATTCTGGGGGAGCTGTTCCTTGGGGAAGGGATGAGGTCCTGCAATTCAGTAACTTTTTACTTCTTCCTATTCAATTTCTTGCATATGCTGATTTTTGTTGGAAAACAACAGGGACATCTTGTTGATCTTGTTCAAAAAGAGGTGCAAACATTACTGCAATCTGCACTGGCTATAGCACTTTCCATTATCCGAGCCAATCCTACTGTTTTGGAGGGTCTTGGTGCTGATTTGGAAGGTAATTTTACTTACTGTTTTTAATGTTTGGTGATTTAGCAGTGTGTTAGTGATTGCCAAATAATAGCAATGAATACATGCAATATCTTTTAACATTCTTAAATGATTAATAGATATGTTTAGGGTTAAAGTTGTACTGTTTAAACAAAGAATATGATGAATTATAATTGAATGTTCAAGTACATAACTCTTGACATCAGTGTTACACATATAGCAGTCAAAATCATGAGTTGACTCGTAGAATTGCATGATTCTACGCTTTTGCCATGCCTAAGCCAGTTCATGCATGCTCAGAATTGCAAATGAGCAGAGTCAGTAGAATCGCAAAATTGTGGGAACATATGATTTCCACATGCAACTTTTTCGAGTCGCTGAAGCAGATTCACTACCTATTTTTGAGCTGTGACCGCTCCTCCATTTGTGTCATCGCCTGAAAAGCTCTGAGACCTGTACTGTTTTTGGATATCCCCTGTTCTGCAGCTTAAGGTGACACAAAATGGTTGGGTCAAGAGGAGGTGGCGGCTGATGGGAGAAGAAGCTAGGTTGTCTCTTTTCTTGGTCATAAAAGGATCAAGCTAGAAAGAGGCTAGGGTTTTTTTTCCATGTAGTACTGACACTGACACGCGACACGTGACACGACACGATTTGACTCTGCGACACGTCAATCTTAAAAAATTATGGATTTCAACATGTTGGAACACGATTTAATATTAAATCATAATTTTAATTTATATAGTGTATATTTCATTTAATATTCAATAATTTAACAAAAAAATTAAAGTAAACTAATAATACCCATCAATGTAACAAAAAAAAAAATCATAGAGGCTGCATTTCAATCTTCAAAACAGAATATTCAATATTAAAAACAACACAAGCCAAGCACAAGGTTCAGTCTCAAACATACATCAAATTATCAGGTATTAAAAAAATAAAGATAACACTATAACAGTATAAACACAAGCCAGGCAATCAGACACAAGGTTCAGTGAAAGAATATATCAGAGAAATTGGGGGAATGGGGGTTTAGTGAAAGAATTAAAGAAATAACACAAGCCATACACAGGTATTAAAAAATACTGCAGTCTACATAAATGATCTTTTTTTATAAAAAAAAAACTAAAAAGAAAAAATCTAAAAAAATTAAGCAATTAAAATTTAAAAACAGCACCCACTTACCTTACCTGTGAGACAACGGCGTGACTCGTGTGAGAAGATGAAGGAGACACAACGACGACGGCAAGCAGAGAGGAGGCGGATCGGCGAGACGTGAACGGCGGTGAGAAGGATTGAAGGAGATGCGTCGCAAATGGTGACGCGAATGGCGGTCCGAGAAGTGAGCTTGAATGGTGACGCGAACAGTGTGAGCACTGAGCCATCGTGAAGGAGCGAGAAGGGAAGCACAGTGCGTGAAGCTCAACAAATAAGGTTTTTATAATTTTTTTTATTTTACGAAAATGCCATTTGACCGTGTCGGACACGGTCAAATTCGCGTGTCGGCGATGGTCAATGTATCAGAGATGTTGACCGCGTGTCCGACATTGTGTCGGAGCGTCGGCGCGTGTCGGCGTGTTGGATCGTGTCCGACATGATTCTGGTTGTATTTTGCCATGTCCGTGCTTCATAGGTTTTTTTTGGGTGAGAAGGGTGTTGGTCCTGGACACAAATTGGCCTTCTCCGTCCCAAACAGTCTTGTAATTGGGGAAGTTTTTTGTCATCTTTTCTTATTATTAATCATATATTATACTATTACAATACTATAAGGTACTCTATAATGTTTTAAAATATTTATAAAAAAACATTAATGCATATTATATAATGGAGACAAACCTATAACATGTATATGTGTATATATATATACATATATATATATATATATATATATATATAGATAGATAGAGAGAGAGAGATATATAGTTTGTAGGATCTTACAATCCTCCCCTTCCTGATCCTGAGTAGAACATTTAGTTTGACTACCTTGTTTACATGCTCCCTAACATTAGCTGTTTGGCTTGGAGTGTGAACTGTGAACAAGTACTCATCTTACCATAACATGCATGTGTTTGTATTTTTATTTATGTCATTACACCATCAGTTGAAATTTCATAGAAGAATTATATTTTAGATTTGGATTTTGAACTTTTTTAACCAATCAAATACAAATAGAGATTAAATTTGGGCAAGTTCATTCGACCTGGAGTTTATTATTCAATACATTGGTTATGTGAAGGGATTTTATTTAATTTTGGATGTTAGCATCATTTGCTTCCTTGAATGTATGATAATGATAATGATGTTATTGAACCACTTCATTTTGTCTTAGCTATCATGTTCTAATGGTGCTTATTCTTCAGAAAAGGAGAAAGTTGAGGGTGAAGAGCTACAGGAGTGGTTAAGATTGGTTGTCGCGCCAACAGAGCTTGCCACCTTTGTCAAAGGTACACAGCCACCTCTTCTTCCATCGCAAACAGGTTCCTGACAGTTGAGAACTGTTTATTATGCTAGCTTTGTGGACTGTAAATTGGGGTATGAATTGACACCATTGCTCTGAAGCCACTGAAGTTATATATTAAATAGCATGAATTCACACCTTTACAACTTTGTACATCCCTGTAAGGTGAATTTTGGCATCATTTTTAACAAGTAGCCTGTTATTTGTGTTATAATTCAGTCGACCATATGTCTAAATCCATGGGAGATGGGAAGATGCAAGTATACACATCAATACCTCTTTACACGTTTCACTATTCTTTAACTGGTGGCATCTTAAATTCATGCATGGTGCCACCTTTACTACATGCATGGTGGTATATGAATTTGTTTTACACTGACGATTATTTGTCACATGTGATTTCTGCAAATGTATGTGTACAGTTTGATCTTATGATATATACAACGACTGTACTATGTTACTCCAAAATATTTTTTCGGAATTTGTTTTACAGGCAATTATTTATGTTACGTGTGATCAAGTTTATCTATTGAGATTCCAATTGTGAATCAGTTAGCTAATTTTTGAATCGTGAATCATAGTTTGTATCGAATTGTAAGATTCGGAGAATAATGGAAAATTACTTCAATTATATCCTATAGATGATATAGAGTGTTAAATATAAAATTTTAATATAGAAATAAATAAAACAACCTAACAAGAAGTCTTTTAAAACAATTATTAGTTATATCAAAGTTTGTAAAGCCTTTATTTTTAGAAGAATGGACAAAGCCTTTAAATAGAGTGCATGCATTGAATTACTCAATGATAAATAAAATAGTGGAATAATCAAATAAGTTAAGTTCACAAGTGTTTCTTCAATCTTTTTTCAATTAACAATTTAACCTTATATTTTTCATGAGAATTGGTGCAAGTAAAAAGAAAAAGAAAAAATAATAATTTGTTGAATCATAAGAATTGTAGGGTTTGTATCCATGTACATAAGCATAGATTCATTCATGCATCGTGAGATTTTAATAACTATGCATGTGATTGTTTTCAAATGTATGTTTGTGTAGAGTTTGATTCTGTGAAATATACAAGGACTATGCCATGTGTTAATCAAATGGGATGAGTTTTTAGAAGTGTTTCTTCAATTTCTTTCGATTAACAATTTAAGCTTATGTTTTTCGTGAGAATTGGTGCAAGAAAAGTAAAAAAGAAAAATAACATTATTGAATCATGAATCGATTGGTTTGTATACATATACAAAATTGCATAGTTTCATGCATCTATTGTAAGATTCTAACAAATATGCATGTGATTGTCTGCAAATGTTTGCGAAAAGTTTGATTCTGTGAAATATAGAAAGCCTCTACCATGTGTTACTCTAAAATATTTTGTCGGAAATACTAGTAACATTTTAAGAATGTTCGTTTATAAATGGTGGCCATAAGATAAAGCAGGCCCATAAATCATGATCAATTGCAATTGTGTTAAGGTAACAACTTGAGTCCAGGGGCAGCTATGAAATGAAAACAATGACGTTTGGATGATAAGCAACTTTAATATTTTGTTTCTAGTCATTTTTCTCAGACGTGAACGATACTGATGATTTTGTATTCTTCTAGTAATATTGTTGATATTTTTGTAGGGAGTCTAAAATATCTGTTGCCCTCTGAATGCAACATTTTGTATGTGGTTATGATGTCATATTCATGTCAGTCATATATTTGTCTTGTGGCTTTCCACTACTCAAAAGGTAATCAAAGGTGGGAGCGAAAAAGTAGACCATAATGTTTGGTTTCAGTTTTCTTTTAAAGGATTCTCATGAATATTATGTCAAGTAATATTATTTTCATGAATATATTTAGTTGACATATAATAATTTCCTAAAAAAAATATTTAATTAAAAAATTTAGAAAATAAGAGAAAGAAATACGAGATAATGAAGTGGGGGAAGTAGTTACTCAAGAATGTAATATATCCACTTTTTACTATGAGAATGAGAAGTAAGGTAACTAGGAAAGTCTTGTATTAGTTTAATTGCACATATTATTAGTTAAATTATCATTATTTTTCAACCCAAGTTTTTTTCTCACTCATTTTCTCATCATGTTTCAATTTTTATACATTTTATCTATCTTTTAAATGTGTAATGAAGTGTTAATGTGTTCCTATAAAATGACTTCATTGTCACCATTTTTTGCAAAATAATATTGTTTTGTTACCAACATTGTGCAAAAATTGAAAAATATGATGATAAAATGCACGAAAAGAATTGCATGATAAAATGTATAAAAATTTAAAATATAATAATATAATGCATGAAAAAACTTGATGATAAAATTTGTAAAATGATGATGGTTGAGTGATAAAATATAAAATTAAATCTTTTGTATTCCTTGGAATCAATCTTTCTTGAGAATGTTTTCTGAAAGCATATATAAAAATTTGACTATACCAAAATACCCTTTGACCTATGCAACTGTAACATCCAAAAAATTTAAATATGTTAATTAGAAATAAAAAGAGAAATTACTAAAATGTTTGAAGGAACATGACCATAGTATCCTTTATCTTGATGTGAGAATTACCATACTACTCTTGAAATGAAGATTACAATAATAGCCTTGGAGTACGAGTTACAATAATACCCTTGGATATTTTGGAGAAACTTGAAAAAGAAAAAGTGAGGTAAGCAAGATGATGTAATCCTTGAAAAAAAAAAATTATAGTAGGCAAAAGAACCTAAATAATATTTTTTTTAAAAATAATTATTAATTTGGTACTGTTTGAAAACTATTTACGAAAATGGGGTTGTCAAACATGTCCAATTTGGGCGTGACCAATTCAGTCACTAATTTGGTCGCTAACACTTTTTGCGACAGAACACTGTGTTAGCGACTGAAATAGAGACCGAAATTAGCGTAAGACTTTAAAATCATTTTTTTTAATTTATAGTATAATTTTTTTTCAAAATTTGAAATTAGTATTGCGACCAAAATATTGTGATTTTTAATTTTTTTAAACTGAAATCGTTAAAAAATTTACAATATATACTTTTTTAAGCGTATGACTTTAAAATCAATTTTTTTTAAATTCTAAATAATTTTTTAATATAGAAAGCATTTTAAATAAAATATTATATTAAAAATTAGTTATATAAAAAATCCAAAAAATATTAAACAAAACCATATAAAATTTTTGAAATTATATTAAATAAAATAATATTAAAAAATATAGAAAATATATTAAATAAATAAAATAATATATTAAAAATTAGTTATATAAAAAATCCAGAATATATTAAATAAAATCATATAAAATTAAAAAATATACTAAATAAAACAATATTAAAAAAAGTAAAGAAAATCATATCTATGATGAAGATCGGTCTAAAAATACTTTAAAATTAGATAAAAATAATAATTAATAATATTAAATGATATTTTACGTCAAAGAAAAAACGTTGATGGTTAAGTAATGTGACATGTCAGTGTATCACTGTAGCTAGTAAATATTATTGCTGACTGGATATTGAAATTAAATAAAATTTATTTTGTAATTATAAAAAAAAAGAATAGCATTAAATATGTATATAATTCAAATGGTCATAACTTTTGATAGAAATGTCCGATCGAGGTGTACGATATGTCAAAACGCTCAAAATTAAAAGAAGTAATTAAAAATAATAAAAAATAGTATTAAATTAACTAATTAAATAATTAAAAAAGTAAAAAAAATAAGCAAATTTTTGAATGATTGAAGATTAAATCCTAATTTTGACGTACTTAGAGGATTTTTTTGGAGAAAAGAGTGGACCAAATCCCCTTTGGAATTTGCCCGGGCCTTCTTCTTTGAATTTCGAGCGTTTTGACATATCATACGCCTCAATAAGACATTTCTATCAAAAGTTATGACCGTTTGAAGTTTATATACACCACCAATTCCTGCAGCATGACACGTGGCACAACGGGGAAGAACACGCCCAATTTAGGCGTGACCTAGGGGTAGGGGTGTGACACGCCCAAATTGGGCGTGACCAATCACGCTTAATTTGGGCGTGTTTGACAGCCCCATTTTAGTAAATAGTTTCCAAACAGCACCAAATTGGTAAATATATTTTTTAAAAAGTATTATTTTGGTTCTTTTGCCAATTATAGTAATACCCCTGGAATGACAAATTACCAAATTACCCTTAATAATAAGATAAGCATCACAAGAAAACTAGGAGTACCTAGACTGACCGAAAATTTAAGATTAGGTAAACAAGAAGATAAGTCTCTAAATTTTTCTACTTAAGATAATAAATGCAAGCAAATAAACCTTATAGTAAAAATGAAGGAAAATCACATTAGACTAGGACAGCAAAGAGATTCAGATTTTTAATGAATTTTAACTCAAGTCCAAGAAGGATAGGATATGAGCCAATGGATCCAAGTGACAAGTTTAGAAGTGCCTAGAATAGATTTAGTCATGATTAGCTAATTTAAAGAAAAGCATTCATAAGGAAGCCAGGTGAATATGCAGCCACATATGTGTGTATGATTTTAAGCAAAAACAAAAAAAGATGCAAATTGAAGTAGTCGTGTGTGTGTGTAATAGTGAATGCCTTATGTGACTAAGATAAAAAGATACAAGCTCCTTAAGAAGCTTTCCACATGCACCTTGAACAATTATGAGGGAATCTTTGCTTTTTGATTAGAAGAAGACAAGGAAACATGCTTATCCTTGAAGATTTGAAGAATCTTACAAATATCTTAAGGAAATGATTACTTAATTGAATTAGAACTTAACTAAGGCCTAACTAGGTTTCATCCTAACTAATTTCTTTACATCCTAACTAGATTTTATCATATAAATACTTCCTTAGATAAAAAAAATTGCATGTTCCAAGCACTCTCTCTATCTCATGTTCACTTTCTCCTTATATCTCTTCACTTTTGCTTTCATTTTCTCTTCTCTTCTTTGAAAACAGTAAGAACAACACACAAGAACCAAGAGGGGGTGAATTGGTTGTTCTTGACCAATTAAAAATTCTTGAACAATCAGAGTGAAAAAGATCATATCACAAAACAATCAAAGAAAGCTTTCAACCAATCAAACACCAATCCTTAAAGAATGCAATCAAAAACTTTTTCTGTTGATTGCGAAATGCTGCACCAACGAATGAAAAGTTATAACCACAAGAAAAGATAAAGATGAAGTAGTCAATACAAATATTTATACTGGTTCACTTCTCAATCTAGAGAAGCTACATCCAGTTCTTCTAACCAACAACTTAGAGTTCCACTAATAACAATCTGTTTCTTACAAGCTCTTACAACCACTCTCAATCACAACTAGATCAAGAACGAGACATCTAACTCACATAGATTCTCTATGATCAAGACATAGAGAAAACCTTTCTCTATTCTTACCTCTAGAAACACCTATTCTAGAAAAGCCTTAAGAAAAACTATTGTTATAGTTACACAAAAAGAAATTCAAAAAGAATTTACAAACAAGTTGTACAAAAAAAAAACCACCTGATGATCCACTACTGATGTATGCAAAAGATTACCAAACTGAAATCAATGGTGAAAGAAAACTACTTCAGAACTTTCCTTCCAAAATCTTCTTTTGAAACTTTGCCCAAAAGAAATTCTCTTTAGTAATCTTGAAGCTTGAGGATTTGTGGCACGAACACAGAATAACACTTTGAATCTTTTCTTTTTTCAGAAAGCTGATAACGACTGTCGAATCACTACAAAACAATTAAACTATGCTAATTCTGTAGCATAGGATTAACCTAGGTCGACTCAGAGACATGATCAATTTGGTTCCAACTTCAATTCACTAATAAAAAATAGGGGAGTTTTAATCGAATAGTTTGTAGGCAATGAATAAAAATTGCAAAAACACATACTACAATTGAAGAAAAATATAGAAACTAACAGAATTGATAAAAGGTGTTATAAAATAAATTCAAGAATATGAAAACAATATGAATACACTCAAATACCAAGAGGGGGATGAATTGGTATAAACTTGACCTTTTAAAAACTTTAGAAAATCAGAGTTAATGGATCTTTATCACTTTAAAAACCAATGATACTTCAATTCAATCAAACCACTCAGTCTAAGAATCCAATGACAAAAACTTGCACTTGTTGAGTAAGAAAGATTTCACAATAGTCAAGAGATTAGGATAGCTAGAAGAGATAAAGGAATAAAGATCAACACAATAACATATACTGGTTCACCTCTCAAAGAGAAGCTACATCCAATTCTTCTAATCAAACTAGATTGGAGTTCAACTATTCACAAATTCTAGTTCTTACAAGCTTTACAACAATCACACTTTACCAAACCTAGGCAAAGAACAGAAATCTAAAACCCTATTAACCCTTTGTAATAGTTTCCAAACAACCAAAATTACAAATCTTACAAGTAACAAATCAGAACACAGTTAGAAGTTCAAGGAAGATACCACCTCATGATCCTCGGCACATGAATGAGATGTATTTTACCAATCAAATAAAGTATGAAAAAATGCTTTGCAGAAAACAACTTTCTTTGAACTTTCTTGAAGAATCTTGTCTAAAACATCATAAAGAATGATGCATGTAATCTGAAGTTTAGAGCAAGATGCATGAGACACTGACAAAATCCTTTTCTTAGACTACTAAAGCTTTGTGAGTGGTGAGTGATTCGTGAAATCAATTGCTCAAGTATTTCCTAAATGTACAAACCCAAAGGCTTTAAATAGAAAACAAATGTAACAGTATGTAATCGATTAAAACGACATGGTAATGGATTATTTTAACAATTGTAATCGATTAATATACCAAGTAATTGATTAAATTGTTCTTGAACTAATCTGGAAAATTGCCAAGAACAATGTAATTGATTAAACCGTGATGTCATCAATCAAAGCAGTCAGTCTCAGTTATGAATTAAGCCTTTGTAATCGATTACAGTTGAGTGGTAATCGATTAAGGCAGTCATGCTTAATTTTGTACATTGTACTGTGTAATCAATTACACTTTGCTTGTAATTGATTAAAGTGTTCTTCATGGACTTTTAAGAAATAACACAAGCTAGTAATCGCTTACGATTTGTGTGTAATCGATTAAGGCAGTGCACATTTTGATTTTTCAAAACCTAAGCCATGAGAATTTTATTTCCAAATGCAAACATGTACCTTATATGCTATTCTTAAATCATGAATGCATGCATGTTATTATGCTTATGCAATGCAAGGATCACAGGGCAAGCCTTTTGAACAACTAGACAAATTACAAATGCCTTCAATTTGATTGGCGTGTAAAAAGCTAAAACTCTAAAGCAAAAAATTTCTTCCTTGCCTTGATCTTCTTCCCAGCTCCCCCTATATCCAACAAAATATCAATCCAATTCACAAAACCAACCAATGCAAATTATCATAATTCTCATAATGATCATATTATTATGGTTCATTCAATATCATTAGAAGTAGTTCAATCGAATTAACTCCTAAATCAATTGAAATCACAAACCGAATTGAAATATCATTCAAAAAATCTTTGATTTAAAATTCAAAATTAGGAAATAAATATATAACCTAATTCATTTTCAATCCTAAACATATTCATAATCATGAAAATCGAAAAGAGGATTGAAGAAGAAGATGAACATTCATATAGAAATTAGAATAACAAAACAGAACTCAAATTCTCCTTGCTTGGACTGGATCCTTAGATTGATTGATTATTTAGCCTTCCATGATCATCATTGTAACATCCTCAAAATTATATTTTGAGTTATGGAAGTATAGTATAGAATGTGTTTGAACATAAGCTACCCAAATTTGGATTAATCAAAAGTGAATGAATACTCTAATAAAAAAATTACGTGCTATAGTCCAAGGATGATGCATGGGTGTGTGAAAGAAAAGTCAATTGAAAGTCAATATGAAGGGAAGAAGACAAAATTTGAAAACAAGCTTCTTGAACCAACCTTTCTAGGTGGTCTTCAATGAAGGTAGCAAGCATTAAATGAAGGAATCTTGCTTTATTTGGTTTCAGTCATATGGATATAGGCAAAAGAATTTCATTTATTTAGCAATCTCCATGTACCCTTAAGTCATAAATGAAGTAATAGTTGTCATGATTAGATTAGGATAAATATCTTCAAGGATAGTTACCTTGTAACTAAACTAAGTCTAACTGAGTTGAAATCTAATTAATTCACTTACTATCTAACTAAATAAACTAATATAAATAGCTGCTGAACTTCGAAAATTTTTACACCAATAAACTCTAACTCCGAAACTCTCTCTCACGGCCTATAAACTTTTCACTTGGTGCTTTGCTTTTAATTCTCATTTCCTTATTTGCTTAGACCGTAGCCTCACTTCTATCGTCTTATATACTTTCGTTTTCTTCTTTCTTCCACGTAAAGACTTTCATCCTTGAAGTTATTCAAGAAGGACAACCCATCTACTTAGTTCATTTCAAAAATCAGACTTACTTGAGGTAGGC
This sequence comes from Glycine latifolia, assembly GCA_013407115.1. NCBI lineage: Eukaryota > Viridiplantae > Streptophyta > Magnoliopsida > Fabales > Fabaceae > Glycine > Glycine latifolia. The sequence continues at coordinate 22,217,405 of CM023951.1, forward strand.
TAGGCTTCAATCTCTAGTTAAACATTTGTTTAGATTAACTTATATGCTTAATCGGGCAGACTTATAGTTATTATTTATACCTTATGGTTATGTTGTTGATTGCCCTACAATCCGTATACATTCTCCACGTTTCCTCCTTCTTAGGCACAAGAATAATAGGCATAGCATAAGGGTTCATGCTCTCACGGATCCACCCTTTTTCAAGTAGCTTCTCCACTTGTGTTTGTATCTCTTTTGCTTCCATTAGTGAAGTCTTATAAGCTGTCCTATTAGGAAGTGAACAACCAGGAATTAAATCAATTTGATGCTCTATGTCTCTCAAGGGAGGCAAGCCATTAGGAACTTCCTTTAGAAAAACATCTTGATATTCTTCCAAAAGGGATTACATAGCTTTGGGCAATTTTTCACCTTCCTTTTCAACATGTAAACAAAGAGAGTTAGGAAGCATATAATAAAGAGGTTGTTGTGCCAATAACACTCTCTTAATTTGCCTTTCACTCAAGAACAAGCTCTCTTTAATTTCATGAATTTTTTTGTTATCATTTTCTTTTTCCTTTCTTTTTTTCTCACTAGTTTATCTTTTTGGTAGCTCACTTTTCTTCTCTTTTTTAAGTGCAGTATTTTTTTTCAACTCCTCAATTCTCTTTTCTTTCATCTTTATTTGATCCTCACACACTTGTCTAGGAGTCAAAGGCCTCAAAATAATTTTCTTGCCTAGGTGCTCAAACTCAAAAATGTTCTCCATACCATTGTGTATCACTTTTCTATCATATTGCCATGGCCTACCAAGAAGGATATGACCAGCCTCCATTGAAACAATATCACAAAGAACATTATCATGATAAGCATTAATAGAAAAAGGAATGAGCACTTGAGAATTTACCACCACTTCTCCACTTTCACTAAGCCATTGTAGCTTGTATGACTTTGGATGCTTTGTGGTTGGTAAGTGTAATTTCTCCACAAGTCTTGTACTAGCAACATTGGTGCAGCTCCCACCATCAATGATAAGTGAGCATACCTTATCTTTAACCAAACACCTTGTGTGAAAAATATTTTCTCTTTGACTTTCCTCTTTTTCTAGGCAAAAATTGCTCAACATTCTCCTTACCATTAAGAGATCTCCCTCTTCGGCCTCTACTAGTGTGAGTTCTTTTTCTTCTTCACTTGAAAGAACTATTTGAGTCACTTGAAGACTCACTCTTGATGCCTCCATCCTCAAGCAAAATCATAGTTCTTTTGTTAGGACATTGAGAAGCAATGTGACCCTTGCCAAGACACTTAAAACATGTGATATTGCTTGATCTTCTTGGAGTTGGATCCACAATTTTTTT
>CM023951.1:22230044-22262142 GCA_013407115.1 Glycine latifolia
GACTAGAGTGGCCAACAGTTGGCGAGTTTGCATTGATTACAGGAGACTCAACCAGGCCACTCGCAAGGACCATTTCCCTCTGCCCTTCATTGATCAAGTTTTAGAGTGGTTGGCAGGTAAATCACATTATTGCTTTTTGGATGGTTTTTCTGGTTACATGCAGATTCATATTGCACTAGAGGATCAACACAAGACCATATTCACTTGTCCATTTGGCACATTTGCTTATACCCGGATGCCTTTTGGCCTATGCAACACACTTGGCACCTTCCAAAGGTGCATGGTAAGCATCTTTTCTGATTTATTAGAGAGTTGCATGGAGGTGTTTATGGATGATTTCACTGTTTATGGTTCCTCTTTTGATGCATGTTTAGATAGTCTCTCTAGAGTGCTTAACCGATGTATTAAAACTAACCTTGTTCTTAACTTTGAGAAATGCCATTTTATGGTGCATGAGGGTATAGTCTTAGGGCATTTGGTCTCTAGTAGAGGTCTTGAGGTCGATAAGGCCAAGATTGATGTGATTACTTCTTTGTCTTACCCCGCTTCTGTGCGGGAAGTACGTTCTTTTCTTGGACATGCAGGTTTTTATAGGAGATTCATTCAGGATGTCAGTAAGATTGCATTGCCATTGTCCAAGCTTCTCCAAAAGGACGTAGACTTTACATTTGACCAGCCTTGCAAAGAGGCATTTGAGGGATTGAGGAAGAAGCTGACTACCTCTCCCATCATGCAGCCACCAGATTGGGAGCTTCCCTTTGAGCTGATGCGTGACGCCTCTAATTATGCACTTGGGGCTGTGTTGTCACAGAGAGTTGTTAAACTCTCCCATGTCATTGCTTATGCTTCGCGCACTTTAGATGTAGCCCAAGTTAACTACACCACCACTGAGAAGGAGCTTTTAGCTATTGTTTTTGCTTTAGACAAATTTAGATCTTATTTGCTTTGCTCCCATATCACTGTCTTTACTGACCATGCAGCTTTGAAGTACCTGTTGAAGAAGCCTGATGCTAAACCCAGATTGATCAGGTGGATGCTTCTTCTTCAGGAGTTTGACCTAGAGATTAAGAACAGAAGTGGTGCAGAAAACTTGGTTGCTGATCACTTGAGTAGGATTGAAGGATCTCTTGAGTCTTTTCCCATTCGTGATAATTTCCCTGATGAGCATTTGATGCATTTGCATTCATCACATGGCACACCTTGGTTTGCTGACATTGTTAATTTCATTGTTGCATTTGTTGTTCCACCTCAGGCATCTAGGTCCCAAATAGATAAACTTAAGAGTGATGCTAAATATTATGTTTGGGATGATCCTTATTTGTGGAAATTTGGTAGTGACCAAGTGATACGAAGGTGTGTGCCAGATCATGAGATTCAGTCTATTCTTCAGTTTTGTCATGGCACACCTACCGGAGGTCATTTTGGTCCTCAGAGGACCGCTAGGAGGGTATTAGACTGTGGGTTCTTTTGGCCTACCCTGTTTAGAGATGCTCATGACTTTACCACCACTTGTGAGCAGTGTCAGAGAGCAGGAGGAACCATTACACATAGACATGAGATGCCTCAGCAACCCATTATTTTTTGTGAGATTTTTGATGTCTGGGGTATTGATTTTATGGGTCCATTTCCTATTTCTCATGGTTTTTCATATATTTTGCTTGCTGTTGATTATGTTTCTAGATGGGTTGAGGCTAAGGCCACTAGAACTAATGATTCTAAAGTTGTTGTGGATTTTGTGAGATCCAACATTTTTTGCAGGTTTGGTGTGCCTAGAGCCATTATCAGTGACCAGGGGAGCCATTTCTGTAACCGATCATTGGCATCCTTGCTTCAGAAGTATGGGGTTGTGCATAGAGTTGCTACCGCTTATCATCCCCAAACTAATGGGCAAGCAGAGGTGTTTAACAGAGAGATCAAGCAAGTGTTACAGAAGGTGGTGCAACCAAACAGGAAGGATTGGAGCAAGCTACTTGAGGATGCTTTATGGGCTCACAGGACCGCTTGCCGAACAGCTTTGGGGATGTCTCCCTATAGGGTGGTTTTTGGTAAGGCATGTCACCTACCAGTGGAGATTGAGCACCGTGCTTATTGGGCGGTGAAGAGTTGTAACATAAACGAGCCCGGGAAAGGAACCCGGTCGCTCTAAAGAAAGGGAAACGAGCTCAACATCTCTAAAGAGAAGAAACAGGCCCGGGAAAGGAACTCGGTTGCTCTAAAGAAGGGGAAACGAGCTCAACATCTCTAAAGAGAAGGAACGAGCCCGGTAGCCTTCACCGCCACAAACACACCGTTAAAAAGGTGTTTTGGGAGTTCACAACAACAAACATCAACTTCACGAACAGAGGATTCTTACAACATCAATATCTTCACACAAAAACACCTTCAATCATAACATTCCGCATCCCATTCGTTAAAAGACATAGATTTTCTTGAAAATCAACACACAACAGGGACATGCAGTTATCTTCATAGTTGGACTCCTTGGCCCCCAACTATGGTATCTAAAATTGATTATCAACATAATAAACTCTCCTTACCTAACCAAGAGTCCTTCTATTATAGTCTAGCGATGTTATAACACTATCCTTTGAAGTGTGAGCTTGTCCAAACACAACGCTCTCAAGGAAGCCAAGAAAAGAAAGGTTGCGGTAACCTTTAAGAATACATGATCACCAACCTCAAATTCTAGGTCTTTCCTCCTTTTGTCATGATAACTCTTCTGCCTACTCTGAGCAGTCCTTATCCTATCCTGGATTAAGTTGACCTTCTCGGTGGTTTGTTGCACCGCTTTGGGTCCTAAAACAAGGTTCTCGTTGGGTTCTAGCCAACACAAGGGTGTCCTACACCTCCTACCATACAGAGCTTCGTAGGGAGCCATGCCAATGGTAGAATGAAAGCTATTGTTATAGGTAAACTCTATCAACGGTAGGAAACTATCCCAACTACCCTTCTGCTCTAAACCACACGCCCTTAAAAGGTCCTCTATAGACTGAATGGTCTGCTTGGTCTGACCATCAATTTGAGGGTAATAGGCTGAGCTTAGCCTAAGCCGGGTTCCCAAAGCTTTGTTCAAACTTTCCCAAAATTTAGAAGTAAATCTAGGATCCTGGTCAGATACTATGCTAGATGGCACACCATGCAATCTGATAATCTCACTAATATACAGGGAGGTTAACTTTTCTAAGGAGAACCAGATATTAATAGGGGTAAAGTGAGCAGATTTTGTCAACCTGTCAACCATAACCCAGATAGAATCTAACCCCTTCTAGGTCCTAGGAAATCCTACAACAAAATCCATGCAGATACTATCCCACTTCCACTGGGGTATCTACAAGGGTTGCAACTTACTCGATGGTCTTTGATGTTCTATCTTAGCCTTCTGACAGACTAAGCATACGTACACAAAGTCACTAACCTCCTTCTTCATGTTTGGCCACCAAAACATAGTCTTGAGATCTTGATACATCTTGGTGGCACCGGGGTGGATACTTAAACTACTCCTATGCCCTTCCTCTAAGATCACTTTCCTAAGCTCCGATACATTGGGAACACAGATTCTATCATGAAGCCTCAAGACTCCATCTGATCCCACATGGAAACTACTATCTCTTACTGATGCTATAGCTTCTAATTGGGTTTTCAGAAAAGGATCAGACTTCTGGCTCTCTTTGATCTCTCGTTGCAATCTGCTAGTAATCCTCAAAGCTCCTAATCTCACGCTGTTAGGGGTAAGCTCACACACCAGACTAAGGTCTCTAAACTGTTACAAAAGGTCCAACTCCCTAACCATCAAAGTGAACATATGCAAGGACTTCCTACTCAAGGCATCAGCCACTACATTGGCTTTGCTAGGATGATAGCTAGGCTCAAAATCATAATCCTTAAGAAACTCTAACAATCTCCTCTGCCGCATGTTTAACTCTTTCTGACTAAACAGATACTTTAGGCTCTTATGATCACTAAACACTTCAAACTTGGATCCAGAAAGGTAATGCCTCCATATCTTAAGAGCAAACACTACAGCAGCTAACTCCAAATCATGGGTAGGATAATTCTTTTCATGCGCCTTAAGTTGTCTAGAAGCATAGGCCACTACTTGGCCATTTTGCATCAACACTCCTCCTAAACCCATCTTTGATGCATCACAAAACACCTCAAAGGGTTCTCTTAGGTTAGGCAAAACTAACACAGGCACGATTGTTAGCTTTTCTTAAGGGTCTAGAAACTATGCTCACACTGGGCATCCCACACAAAAACCTGACCCTTACGAGTCAGCTTGGTCAAAGGTAAAGCTATCTTGGAGAAACCTTCTATGAATCTCTGGTAATATCCTGCTAAGCCTAGAAAACTCTTAATCTCGAACACAGACTTGGGGCTATTCCACTCAAGAACAACTTCTACTTTAGAAGGATCTACAGCTACACCTCCTTGGGTATCACATGTCCTAGGAAACTCACCATTTCCAACCAAAACTCACACTTGGACAACTTAGCGTAAAGTTGTTGATCCTTAAGGGTTTGCAGCACAATCCTCAAGTGCTCCTCATGCTCCTCTTTAGTCTTAGAATACACCAAAATATCATCTATGAAAACTACCACAAAGCTATCAAGATAGGGGTGAAAAATCCTATTCATATAATCCATAAACACACCAGGAGCATTAGTCACACCAAAGAGCATAACCAAATACTCGTAATGACCATAGCGGGTCCTAAAAGCAGTCTTTGGAATATCCTCGGACTTCACACGGATCTGATGGTAACCCGAACTAAGGTCTATCTTACTAAACACATAAGCTCCTACCAACTGATCCATAAGATCATCTATTCTAGGCAAAGGATACTTATTCTTAATTGTTAACTTATTCAGCTGGCGGTAGTCTACACATAACCTCATGGTTCCATCCTTCTTAGACTAACAACACTGGTGCTCCCCATGGAGACACACTAGGCCTCACAAACTGCTTATCCAACAGTTCTTCCAATTGCTTCTTAAGCTCAGCTAACTCTATAGGAGATATCCTATAAGGGGCTATAGATATGGGTCCAGCACCAGACACCAAATCTATAGAAAACTCTATCTCTCTCTCAGGTGGTATACCAGATACATCCTCAGGAAACACTCCTGGAAACTCTCTAACAATGGGGAGGTCACCTAGAGAAACCTTGGTCTCTACTTCCAGGTTTGACAAGACCCTGTACGCTTGAGCACTTTCTTTCCAAGATGACATAATCGGGTTGGCAGAGATAAACATTCCACTATTTCTCACATTCGAATTGCTAAACACAACAGTTTTATCAAAACAATTCAAAAAAAGATGGTTGGAAGATAACTAGTCCATTCCCAAAATAACGTCAATCTGGCTAAGAGGCAAACAAATTAGATCAACATAGAATTTTCTATCAGAAATTTCTACAAGACAATTCAAACACACCTCAGAAGTTAAAACAGATCCACTTGTCGGGGTCTCAACCACAAGCTCATCATTCAAAGAAGACACAGAAAGTTTAAGTTTCTTTACACACAACCAGGATATAAACGAATGGGTTGCACCGGAGTCGAAAAGCACGAGTAATGGAATCCCGCTTATGAAACATTTACCTTGGATTAGATCTTTGGATTTTGAAGCTTCAGCACCACTAAGAGTAAAGACTCTGCCTGTGGCTTTCGGATGTCCGGGCTGGTTATGCAGGCCTCCACCATTCTGCTTTCTCTTGGGATATGGGCAATCCCTTTTGAAGTGACCCTTGGTTATGCAGGCCTCCACCATTCTGCTTTCTCTTGGGATATGGGCAATCCCTTTTGAAGTGACCCTTCTCCTTATAGTTGTAACAAAATAGGTCTCCTTGCATACAGTTAGTAGAGACATGCCCAGGCTTACCACACTTGAAACAAGTGATCCAAGTTGGAAAGGTAGTGGGTCTGCTACCATTACCACCAGGAAATCCCAAAGCAGCAGCTCTTTGATTGTTGGGATGATGACCATATGGCTTACGAGGGATGGTGTAAGGTTTTCTACGGTTTGGCAGCCCGGTCTTCTTGTTCTTCATTGGGCTGTATTCTGATAATAGGCTGCTTTGTCTCGAGAATCCTCATCCCATATCCTGCACATGTTGACCAACTGTGGGAACTGGCGGACACCTTGATAGTTCACAACTTGCTTCACCTCAGGTCCTAAGTCATTCAAGAACTTCACACACTTGGAACTTTCACCATCTCTTCCTTGGTAGTGAGGGAAGTACCTTACCAACTCTTCAAACTTAGCTGCATACTCAGCTACCGTCATGTTTCCTTGCTTAAGTTCTAGGAATTCCATCTCCTTCTTGTTCCTAACATCTTCAGGAAAACACTTCTCCAAAAATGCCCTCTTAAAGGTTTCCTAAGTGACTGTAACACCCTGGATTTCAAAGTGTGCTGAGCTGGACGTTTTGTGTATGTGTAATGCTTAATTATTTGGTTTATTTTGGTAATTACTGTTTGGTATTGTTCTGCCTTGGTATACGTGCTTGATGGATGTTAGACGTAAGCCAACTCTGCTGTTCTGGGGTTGCTGGCCGTGCACGTTAAGTGGACATGCATTGTCAGCTGTGTTTCTAAGCAGCAGAATGCCCAGCAAAGGGTGCTTTCCTTTCTTCTTCCTTGGGCTTTTCTCTCTTTTCTTTCTAAAACTCACCCAGAAACCTTTCTTCTCAACCCTTTTGTATCACCTTCAACTTGCAAGGACCACTGTGACTGCCACAGAACCCCTCGCGTCAAGAAGAACTTCGTGACTGGAGCAGAAGCCGACGAACATCTTTCTTGAGGATCGAAAGAGAACGGACATGCTCACGCTTCAGAAGACGGTGTTCAGCATCGCTAGACTATAGGACGAACTCCTGGTTAGGTAAGGGGAGTTTACCACGTTTAGTAACAGCTTTAGATACCATGGTTGGGGGCCAGGGAATCCGACCATGACAAGAACTGCATGTTCCTGTTGCGTGTTGTTTTTCCCAGAAAAGCTATGTCTTTTAATGAACAGGACGTGATGTGTTTTATGTTTGTTGGTTGGTGTTTGTGTGAAGAGTTTGATGGTGTTCTTGTGGGGAGAGTTGATGCGTAAGAACTCTCTGTGCATGCGTGTGAAGCTGGTATTTTGATTCTGTAAACTCCCAAAATACCTTTTTAGTAGTGTTTGTGAAGGTGCCAGATACCGGGTTGCGTATGCTGGGCTAAGCTCACTATGTAGAGTATATGTTGGGACGTGATTCTTAGTCAATTGTTGGCGGATGTCAAATACCGGGTTCCTTACCCGGATGAGCCCGTGCCTTCTCAAGAAGAGAGCCATCGAGTTCCCTAACTCAGATGAGCTCGTATCTTCTTGATAAAAGAGCCACCGAGTTCCCCTACTCGGTTGAGCTCGTGTCCTTTTCTTTAGAATGACAGGGTTCCTTTCCCAGGTTCGTTCCTTCTCTCAAGTTATTGAACTTGCTTTCTTTTCTTTGGGGATACTGGGTTCCCTTCCCGTGTGTAATCTTTCTTTAAATCGGTTAAGCTCATTCCTTCCTTTGGAGCTGCCGGGCTTGTGCTGTCTGTTATAATCGATTACAACGCTTATGTAATCGATTGCATAGTGCTGAGTCCATCCTGGGTATTTATAAAAACTCGAGGACCAACCTTAACTGCCCTTGTCCGCCTTTGTCCACCCTTGACCGACCTTATCCGCCCTCGTCCGTTCTTATCCGCCCTCATCCGACCTTGTTCAGATTATTGCATCAAAAACCTTTATACATAGGTGCCAACCCGGACACCTAATACTCCACACTGGATCACCAGTTCATGTGGTGTTTGTGAATAACGTGAAAGGAACGTATGTGATTATGTTGATAACAAGTGAGGTCTGCCTATGAGATGGCTTGAGATGATGACGTATGCATTGATACCATGGGGGTGTATGACGTATCCTATCCAGGACGGGTTGCTCCTAGCTGAGTGATAGAGGACTATCTAAGGATCTTGATGATAGAGGTCCATTCCAAGCCAAAGGTCTAGAAGGAGAGCTTGAAGCACTTCCTTTGGTGAACTTTGAAGGACCCATGACAAGAGCTAGAACCCAAACCATTCAAGATCAAGTCAAAAGTATTGTCTGTTGTAATAAGCAAGTGCTGTCTGTATTAATCGACTACACAAGCTAATGCTGAGTTGCTGAATCTGGGATACATAATAATCATGTGCCGGGTTGCTGAAGCCGAGATGCATAATAACCACGTGCCGGTTTGCTGAAGCTGGGATGCATAATAACCACGTGCCGGGTTGCTGAAGCCGGGATGCGTAATAAACAAGTGTTATCTCTAAAGACGATAGCTGAAATGGCGGGATGTGCATAGCCGGGTTGTACATAGCTTGCCGAGCTGTCCGGGTTGTCTGAGATGCACTTAGACAAGATGTGCTTAGCCAAGATGTCTGAGCTTGTCCGAGCTTATCCAAGTTGTCCCGGTTGTGCTTAGACTGGATGTGATTAGCCGAGCTTGTCTGGGATGTTCAAAATGTGCGTAGACTGTAAGTGCTTAGCCAAGCTGATCGAGATAACCGAGCTGTCTGGGATGTACGAGCTTGACCGGGATGCTCGAGCTTGTCCAAGTTGACCAGGATGTTTGAGCTTGTCCGAGATGTGCTTAGACGAGGTGCTTATCCAAGATGTTCGAGCTGTCTGGATTATTTGAGCTTGTTTGGGATGTCCAAGCTGTCCGAGATGTCCGGGATGCGTCTATGTATTTCTGTTATTGATGTCCGGGATGCCGGGATGTCCAGGATGCATCTATGTATTCTGTTATTTTGTACTGGACCTTAATATTTTCCACAAATGGGCCTAAAATTACGTCTGTAGGTGTTTATTACAGGCCTAGCCATATAAATACTGCTACTTTACCATTTTTGGGAACTTTTGATTAATAGAAATTGAGCATTTTCTTGAATTGAGAGCTTAGCCTCTTGTTGATTCTTGATTGAAACCAAATTGATTCTTATCAAGGAAGCTTTCCTTTGTGGCGAATCCTCCTCTGACTTATCATTCCTTTGTGGCCTGTGGCGTCATTCCTAATCATTCCTTAATCTTCTCCATTTTTATATTTGAATTTCAAACCCATTTTTCCATGGAGTCTTGAAGATTGCAATCCGAAAACAATCCTAACCAAGCATTCATGTCTTGGAAGTCATCATGTGGTATCAGAGCTTAATTCTGGAAAGCATTTCGTTAAGATTGCTACTTATGTTATTTTGCATTTTCGTTTTTATTTTTTTTTTCCGGAAAATGAAAATTGAAAATCATGATTCTTGCTTGTTTGTTGTTCTTTGTGTGTTTCTTGTGTGATTTTTCAGTTTAGCTTGCAATTGCCTTCATTTCCTCTTTCGTTTTGTTGAATTTGGAGTTGTTTTGAATATGGATTGTTCTTCACGTTCTGTGTTCTTCATGAAACTCATACACTGCTGGAAATTTTCTGAGTTTGATTCATAAAATTCTGCCTAGAGAGTTTTGGGGCATTTGTGCAAATATCAAAAGTTTCGGGTCCTAAAAGAGAAATTACAAAGGACCAAAAGGCAATTATTAAAAAGTATATTGGGGGTCAAAATGAAAATATCAAAAAATATGAGGACCCATGTATAAAAAAAAAGTTGACATCCAAATTTAAAAATTAACAGCCCTTTCTCTTAGTGTGTGCTTTTGATTATTTTATAGCACTATCTTTTTGCATAATTACAGTAGTTTATGTTTAGTCAATATTTCTTTTATCTTCATAATTGTCTTCTTTAACATTCCTTTTGAGTTGTGCTTTTCTTGTTGAGCTTTTATTGCTTGTCTTCTAAATTTTTCAAGGTTTTGTCTTAGAGTTTTTCTTTCTTCCTTGACCTCTTAAGTTGAGTTTGGATTTGTTTCATCTTTCACATTGGATATTCTTTGAATTGGAATCTTTGGTTGCTTTCAAGAGTTGAAGAAGAGTTAGAGAGTGGAAAAAGACAAGAGTGAACCTTATAGAAAGAGTCTTGCAAGTGTGAAACACGAGTGTTGAAGAGTGTAAATATTTAGTGAGTAGTAAGGTCCATTATTGTTGTTGTTTTACTCACCTTTTTCTTGTAGCAATGGTGTCCAATGGTGATAGTGATCCTCCTTCACCTAGATCCACTAAGCTAATAACTTCATTGGCTAAGCAAATAGATAGGTTGCAAAGAAATGTTGAAAGGAGGATGGGAGAACGTTTTGATGAGATACAAAGAAACTACAACACCATGGATAAAATTCTACATAGGACTATAAAAGTGGAGCAACAATTGAAGAGAAAACAAGCCTACAAAAAGTCTTCATATGGTCATTCATCTTGGAAGGATAAGGACACTTCCAAGAAGGAGGGTTCTTCTTCTCAACATATTGAATGCAAGTCTTCAAGAGGTAATCCTACTTCTCCTACTAAAACCCTTTACACTAAATCTAGTTCCACTAAATGTTTTAAGTGTTTGGGTAAGGGTCATATTGCATCTCAATGTCCAAACAAAAGGACCGTGATTGTGTTGGAGAATGGAGGGGTGGATAGTGAGTCATCTAGGTGTTCTCATAATTCATCTATTGAAGGGAAAGATGATTGTTTTCTTAAACTGGAAGAGGGAGATCTTTTAATGGTAAGACGACCCAGGGGAAGTTTGTGCAAAGATAGAGATGATACACAAAGAGAAAACATTTTCCATTCTAGATGCTTGGTGAGTGGAAATGTTTGTTCTCTAATCATTGATGGAGGAAGTGCACAAATGTTGCAAGTACTAGATTAGTGGAGATGGTTTAAAAACTACCCCTCACCCCAAACCTTATAAATTGCAATGGTTGAGTGATAATGGTGAGTTGGTTGTGGATAAGCAAGTGTTGCTTACATTCTCCATTGGAAAATATGTTGATGAAGTGCTTTGTAATATGGTTCCTATGGAAGCTAGCCATGTGTTGCTTGGTAGACCTTGGCAATATGATAGAGATGTTGTCCACAATGGGGTCGCCAATTGCTACTCTTTCTTGCATAAAGGTAAAATGGTAGTTCTCTCACCTTTGTCTCCAAGTGAGGTGTGTGAGGATCAAATAAAAATGAGATTGAAAAGAGAGAAAGAAAAGAAAATCAAAGAAGAAAAGAGTTCTTCAAGAGAGAAAAGCCGAAAAGAAATATATGGTAAAAAAAGTGAAAAGAAAGAACAAAACAAAATAGAAAAAAAGAGTGAAAAACAATTGGTGATAAAATCGGGTTTGTTCATCAAACCTAAGGAGTTCAAAAGAGTGATGCTAGCTAGACAACAAACGTATTTACTCATTCCAAATTATATGTGTTTGTCTTCTAGTACCCTTGAGTTGCCTCAAGGTTTTGATACACTTGTCAAGGAGTTTGAGGATATCCTTCCACAAGATATACCCCACAGCTTGCCTCCTTTAAGAGGAAGTGAGAATCAATTTGTTCTTGTTTCGGGAGCTTCACTTCCTAATAGGGCTGCCTATATGCCTAGTCCAGAAGAGACCAACAACATCACCGTAAGGTATCAACATCCTAATCCTAGACTTGATGATAAGGTAACCAAATCTACTACTTACTTTTCTCCTTTTGAGGCATTTTATGGTTTTCACACATTATTCCCTCTTGATCCAATTTTCTTTACTAATGATTCTTCTATTTTGAGTATGCATGGGTTCTTTAGGGCTATTTTTGTTGGGAATTTCCATGGAAGTGTGCAAAATCAAATTGAGTGGAAGATGGAGCAATTTGCAAGACTTGCCAACAAAGGAAGAAAGATATTGGTATTTGACCCAGGAGATTGGGTTTGGCTACATATAGGGACAAATAGGTTTCCTTTTCCAAGGATATCTAAACTCCAACCTATGGGTGTTGGTCCTTTCAAGATCCTTGAGAGGATTAATGACAATGTCTACAAGATTGACTTGCCAAGTGAGTATGAGGTGAGTTCTAGTTTTAATGTCACTGATCTTTCTTCTTGTGATGTAGGTGTTTTGAATGCAAATTCAAGGACAGATTCTTTTCAAGGAGGAGGGGATGATAGAGTACTATCTAAGGATCTTGATGATGGAGGTCCATTCCAAGCCAAAGGTCTAGAAGAAGAGCTTGAAGCACTTTCTTTGGTGAACTTTGAAGGACCTATGACAAGAGTTAGAACCCAAACCATTCAAGATCAAGTCAAAAGTATTGTCTGTTGTAATAAGCAAGTGCTTTTTGTATTAATCGATTACAATGTTTCTAAAATCGAATACACAAGCTAGTGCTGGGTTGCTGAATCTGGGATGCATAATAACCATGTGCCGGGTTGTTGAAGCCAGGATGCATAATAACCACGTACCGAGTTGCTGAAGCCGGGATGCATAATAGCTTGCCGATAGCTGAAATGATGGGATGTGCATAGCCGGGTTGTGCATAGCTTGCCGAGCTGTCCAGGTTGTCCGGGATGCGCTTAGACAAGAGGTGCTTAGCCAAGATGTCTGAGCTTGTCCGGGTTGCCGGGTTGTGCTTAGACTGGATGTGATTAGCCGAGCTTGTCCGGGATGTTCAAAATGTGCGTAGACTGGAAGTGCTTAGCCAAGCTGATTGAGATGACTGAGCTGTCTGGGATGTGCGAGCTTGATCGGGATGCTTGAGCTTGTCCGAGTTGACTGGGATGTTCGAGCTTGTCCGAGTTGTTCCGAGATGTGCTTAGACGAGGTGCTTATCCAAGATGTTCAAGCTGTCTGGATTGTTTGAGCTTGTCTGGGATGTCCAGGATGTCCGGGATACGTCTATGTATTTCTGTTATTTTGTACTGGACCTTAATATTTTCCACAAATGGGCCTAAAATTACATCTGTAGGTGTTTATTACAGGCCTAGCCATATAAATACTGCTACTTTACCATTTTTGGGAACTTTTGATTAATAGAAATTGAGCATTTGCTTGAATTGAGAGCTTAGCCTCTTGTTGGTTCTTGATTGAAACCAAATTGATTCTTATCAAGGAAGCTTTCCTTTATGGTGAATCCTCCTCTGACTTATCATTCCTTTGTGGACTATGGCATCATTCCTAATCATTCCTTAATCTTCTCCATTTTTATATTTGAGTTTCAAACCCATTTTCCATGGAGTCTTGAAGATTGCAATCCGAAAACAATCCTAACCAAGCATTCATGTCTTAGAAGTCATCACTGGGTCATACATTGATGGTGCCTATGGTTATTGAACGCGGATGACGTATGCATTGTTACCATGAGGGGTGTATGACGTATCCTATCCAGGACAGGTTGTTCCTATTGGGTCATACATTGATGGTGCCCATGGTTATCGAATGCGGGTGGATATACATAGATACCCACGGGGGTGTATGACGAGTATCCTATCCAGGACGCGTTGTTCCTGACTGGGTCATACATTGATAGTGCCATGGTGATAGGCTATGTATAGACACGTGAGATGTCGGGACCGGGTGGTTAACCTTGCAAGGACTGTGGTCAGTGCATCGATAAGCCCATGTTGGGGCAACCCGTGTGTTTTTTTTATGGTATGTATGTACATGTGGGGTGCATGACGTATTAACCTATCTAGGGTGTGTTGTTCCTGACTGGGTCATGCATTGATGGTGCCCATGGGACATACGACATTTGCATGATGGAAATAGGATGATTGGCTATAGGGTACTGGGCTACTGAGGGGCCATGTCTGTTGGGTACTCCTTCTGACACCTAGATGTTGATCACTAGTGGGGGGAGCGACCTATGCACGACAGAGTGACTCTGACAAGCTACTACATCATCAGGACCACAGGGATGGACTATTTCCGGGATGGTACCACATGGCATGCTCAGAGATGAGTCAGGGGCATGCATCATGTTAAGCATTATAAGTTGAATGGTGGAATGTGGTTGAATGACTATCCGTGTTGATAGCGTGATGAAATGCTTGGATCTTATGCTAATATTGTGATGCTTGGATTGCCTTCCCTAACTGATGTTATTTATTGTTTGTTGTTTAACATGATAAACTAACATTTGCTTTGTTGTACCTTGTGGTTTGGTACTTGTGATGATCACGAATCGGGTTCGTGTGAGTAAACAGACAGCATTTGGTGATCGGGAAGATGACCTATTTTGGTTGGAGCCGCCGAGTGGCCGGGATGTCGATGGATTAGATCCCGGGCAGGAGTTGTGTTTTGCTAGTTACACCCCCGTCGTTTAATTTATTATTTCCTTTGTAAAACACTTAGTACATTTTAGACCTGGTTAATTGTACCTACAACTAAACCACGTTTTGTATATATATATATATTCATATGTACTTGAGATGTCTCATATGTATCTTATTTACGTGTTTACTCTATGATGATGATTATTATGTGCACACGAAAAATTTACCACCATTTTTCATAATCAACTAAAGGGGTGTTCTGTCCTTTTTATTAAAATGCATAAATAACGTGATTAAGAGGCAGTGATACAGTAGCGACGAGGCAGGTCGTTACATGACCACCTGACCTTCAGCCTCCATGCATTGGCGAGTGTTATCCCACCAATACTCAGCTTCCTCTAAGAGAGTGTAGGTGCTAAAAGCAACTTCCTACCCCTCTGGACATGCCATAACCCGGAAAATCTTCTCAATCTCCCGTATCCAGTTCTGGGCACCATCTGGGTCGTGCCCTCCTCGGAAAGGAGGATTGTTGCGTTGAAAGCGGTCCAACCTTGATATTCCACAGCTCCTGTAACTTTTCCTCTATTTTGGTTCCCCAAAGCCTGAGCTAAGGCTTGGTGATGGACTCCTAAATTGACTCAAGTCCTGTTTGCCTTGATCTTCCTTGCAATGAAATTCAATCTTCAATTCACTCAAAACAGAGTAGGAAACTCTCTCCTTGAATGGGGTTGTTTATGTTTTTCTAAATTCAGAAATGGGTTGTGGAAGAAGAATAGAAATGGATTAGGGATGACACCATGGAATAGGAATTCCAATAAGTCTTGCAAGAATCACCACAATAGCTCAGAAGCCATTGATAAGAAACAAGAAGTTCTTGACTAAGAACAAAGGGAGAAAACTCTCACCAACAATTCAGCAATTGTATTAAGCATCCAAAGATCCTTACATTCAGTTTTTGGGGACCTTATATAGGCCATGAATTCTTAAGCTAAATGACCTTAAATGTAATGTAAATGCAAACTAAAATGAAGCCCAAAACGTAGCTTGTAAAACAAGCTTTACACAAGTGACCTTTGGCTTCCAAAAACTATGCAGTAACCATCTGAGACTGATATAATCGATTATTTCGTTATGGTAATCGATTAAATCAGTCAAAAACTGAAATAATTGATTACACTAGCAAAATAATAATTAAAGCAGTAAGGTTATGATTTCTGCTTTCAACTGGTGTCCTGGTAATCGATTATTTCAACGAAATAATCGATTAAGGCAGTAGGGCTAGGATTCCTGATTGCTTCTAAACATCCTGTAATCGATTACAATAGCGAAATAATCGATTAAGGCAGTAAGAGCTTATTTCTGATGGCTTTTAAACATCTTGTAATCGATTACCAAGCCCAAATAATCGATTAAAGCA
This sequence comes from Glycine latifolia, assembly GCA_013407115.1. Taxonomy (NCBI): domain Eukaryota; kingdom Viridiplantae; phylum Streptophyta; class Magnoliopsida; order Fabales; family Fabaceae; genus Glycine; species Glycine latifolia. Next base: position 22,245,621 of record CM023951.1, read on the forward strand.
GTAGCTACTTATTTACAAATGTTTTATTGAAGTCTTTTAACAAGTGCTGGAATTTATTGATTTAATTTGGATTTGAGACATCAAAATCCAGCTCTTGTCATCCTTGATATGGTTTGTAACTTCATGCTTGCCCAAATTGGCTTGAATATGGTCTTGAAGTGCTTGAGTCCTAGCTCTTGTCATTGGTCCTTTGAAGCTCACCAAAGGAAGTTCTTCAAGCTCCCCTTTTAGACCTTTGGCTTGACTTGGACCTCCATCACTTGGAGGGCATCAACTATAAGACGATCATTCCTACCAGCCATCACTTCCTGCGCATAGCAAGAAGTGAAAACCTGAAAGGAATACACACAAACAAACACAAAAAAATCCTACACCGTCTCTTCACTCTTTGTATTCCTAAATGCTTGCCATAATGTCCCTTTGCGTTATCACGAATTATACAGATGGCTAGCATGATAACTCATAACAAGGCATTGAAATTTATGGTATAGCAGACATAAGAAATACAAATATATTGTGACTATGCTAATAACAACACTATACACAAGTTTCAAATACAAACAGTCCAAGTCAGCACAAAACAATCCGTCACTTCAACACTCAAACATTCAACAAACAACCTAACATGCACAAAGAAACATAGCAGAACTCATTGGCCGAAAGGCTCAACCTGCTCTGATACCACCAATTGTAATGACCCGCCTCGTCGCTACTGTATCACTGACTCTTAATTACTCTGATAACAGATTTTAATGAAAATCCCCAATAATTGATTATGAAAATGGTAGTAAGTTTTTCGCAAATAAATATTCATCACCATGAAGAAAATACGTAGATAAAAGTGCATTTAAACATCGCAATTCATTCACATGTAAAAACATAATTTAGTTGTATTTACAAGTATCCACATCTGAAATCTACAAGTTCTTCAAAAGAAAACAATAGACTAATCTATGGAAGAGTTGACTATCAAAACAAAACTCTTTTTCAAAATTTGATCCATCATCATCACGACGATTCAGCAGCTCCAACCAAAAGGAGATCTTCCTCCAAGTCACTTAATGTTGTCCGACTGCTCACACGAATGAAGGTTCACGATCATCACAGGTACCAATCCACACGGTACAAACAAAACAAAGGTGAGTTTATCATGTAAAAACAACATGTAATAGATAACAGTAGTTAGAGAAGGCAATCCAAAACATCACAATATCATCACAACACCCAATCATTTCATCACGCAACAAACAAGGACAGTCATCCAAATGCATTGCATAGTCAACCTATAATGCTTAGAATGATGCATGCTCCTGACTCATCTCTCAGCATGCAATGTGGTACCATCCCGAAAATAGTCCAACACAGGGAGATGATGCAGTAGGATGTGAGGGTCACTCTGTCGTGCATAGGCCGCTCCCCCCCGCTGGTGATCAGCCATGGGTCTCAGTTAAGGAGTTCCAAACAGTTGTGCCCCCCAGTACCTCTGTCTCTGCAGCCAATCATCCTATTTCTGTAAAATAAATGAAGTATGTCACGTGGGTATCATCAATGCATGACCCGGCCAGGAACAAATCCTTCCTCGCAAGGGTGACCTGCCATGCACCCCATGTACATACATACTGCCCCAACATGGGCTCACCGATGCAATGACCGTGGCTAGGAACAAATCCTTCATCGCAAGGGTAACCAACCGATCATTGCACTATCTGGTATATGCATAGCATACAACCACATCATCATCAATATTATCACCTCATATACCAACCTTCACTATTCCAACATTATCATATACAATCATTACTTACATATCAATCGTAAACTAGTGAGCCGAGAAGGTCCACTAACTAGGCAGCACTAGTGAAAAGAATAAACTGAGCCTGGAAGCACTAGCCCGGCAGCTCTAAAGAAAGAAACGAGCTCAGCAACACTAAAGAGAAGAAATGAGCCCAGGAAGGGAACTCGGTCGCTCTAAAGAAGGAGAAACGAGCTCAACATCTCTGAAGAGAAGAAACGAACCCGGGAAAGGAACCCGGTTGCTCTAAAGAAGGGGAAACGAGCTCAACATCTCTAAAGAAAAGGAACGAGCCTGGTAGCCTTCACCTCCACAAACACACCATTAAAAAGGTATTTTGGGAGTTCACAGCAACAGACATCAACTTCACGGACAGGGGATTCTTACAACATCAATATCTTTACACAAAAAGACCATCAATCATAACATTCCGCATCCCATTCGTTAAAAGACATAGATTTTCTTGAAAATCAACACACAACATGGACATGTAGTTATCTTCATAGTTGGATTCCCTAGCCCCCAACTATGGTATCTAAAACTGATTATCAACATAATAAAATCCCCTTACCTTGAAAATGATATGAATATCTCACACTTAACCAAGAGGGGGGAGGGGGTGAATTGGTTAGACCTTGGTAAATTAAAATTTCTTCAATCAAAAACAGAGTTCCTAGGATCTTTATCACTTTTCAAAACCAAGAAACTTTATTCAATCAAGTAGCTCAGCCCAAGGAATTCAATGAATCAAAACTTATATAATTGGTCAAGCAATTTAATCAAGAACACAATGAATATAATGAGTTAAGGGATAAGGAAGCAAGAAACAATAAGATTTATACTGGTTCACTTCAACACTAGAAGCTACATCCAGTTTTCTTCCTTCCAACACTAGGTTAGAGTTCCACTATTATAATTTTCTGTTCTTACAATCAATTACAATGTCTCCCTTTATCAACCCTAGATAAAGTGCAAAAATCTAAAACCCTATTAGATTCCAAGAGACAAGAACATGAAAACACTACTCAGTTCTTCCACCTAGAGAACCCTACTCTAGATACATGCAAGAACCCAATTACAATAGCCAATTCACAAAGAAAAATGTAAAATGAAAATTACAACCAAATTAAGGAGAGAAACAACCTGATGATCCAATAATGCAATGCAAAATGAAGTTACCAGCTCAGGTTGAATGATTACAAATCAATAAGCACACCTTTCCTTAATCTTGAATTGAGTTCATGCTCCAAGAATGACTCAAACACACATGATTAATGCACAATGGAGCAAGAACGAATTTTATCCCTTAGAAAACACTTAAGAATGCTCACAAGACTTTTTAAGCTCAGAAAATACAAATGGGTAATGTTCCACAAAGTTAGAAAAGCAACTGAGCCATGGTTCTATTTATAATAGATTTTCGTAACTACCTTTAATCGATTAAATCGCCATTATAATCAATTAAAATACTTATGTAATCGATTAAGTCACCACTTTAATCGATTAAAGTGTTCATGAGTTTTCTGGGTTTGAGCAACGAGCAAATTAATCGATTATTTTGAGATGTAATCGATTATGCCAATAGCAATGTGTTTTCTAAAAGCTTATATAATCGATTACGAATCATGGTAATCGATTATGCCAGTTCAGCATGATTTTCTCAAAACATTGAGTAATCGATTACGAACTCTAGTAATCGATTATTCCAGTAAAACTTGTTTTTCTCAAAGGCTATGTAATCGATTACGAGAAATGGTAATCGATTATGGCAGTGCAATCTTAAAATCATATATAGCCATGTAATCGATTACAGCCTGTTAATAATCGATTAAAAAGTTTCAACAAGACAGTTTACATGAAAACGAAGGTCAAATAATCGATTATTCCGATAGGTAATCGATTATATTGTGCTTGAAAGCTTTCCAGAATTGACTAAGAACAAAATAATCGATTACGGACTTTAAGGTAATTGATTACATCAGTGTAAAATGCATTTTTCCAAAAATCTTTGAATCAGTTTAAAACACTTAGTCAAATTCCCAAAGTCTTGTGATTTTTATGAAACCAATTAAGTTAATTATGGATTAAATGAATGCAATGCACTTGGATCACCAGAATTGCTTTTCTCTTACACTCTTCACACTAAATTATCTTCAAGGCATCCATTGCATGTTGAAAGCTCAAAACCAATACTTGAATCAAAGTTCCTTTGCATTCTTTAAGTAGCTCCCCCTGAATCCAACATACCTAACTAGGAGTCCTTCTATTACATTCTAGTGATGTTATAACACTATCCTTTAAAGCGTGAGCTTGTCCAAACACAGTGCTCTCAAGGAAGCGAAGAAACGAAAGGTTGGGGCTCCATTCTCGTTCGAACTTCAAGAAGGGTTTTCAAAGACTTCTGCTCCGGTCACGAGGTTCCTCTTGGTGTAGGGGTTCAGTAGCAAGCTACGGTGGTCCTTGGTGGTTTAGAGTGGTTGAAGGGAGTGGTTTTAAGGTGTGGAAAGTTAGAGAGAAAAGGGAGAGAAAAGCGCAAAAGAAGAAAGAACACGCTTCCGCTGCGCCACTCTGATACTTATATATAGATGACTTGACAAGCTCACTTAGCGTATATGTACAACAACCACAGACTAAACAAAGTTGACTTAACCTAACATTCACCAAACACTCATACCAAGACAAAAGTCTAACAAAACAGCAAATTATGAAGTAAATTAAACAATCAAACAACATAACACACATCAAACATCTATCTCAGAAACTTGAAATTTCAGGGTGTTACAAATGTAAGGATAGTTTATTTGGCTAGTGGATAAAAGAAAGAAGGCCAAAATCATCTCAATCAAAGCATGTGCAACAAGGAATGTCAAAAGAGGCAAGACAAAACATAGAGTAATCTAACACAAGGGTGAATCACACATGAAAGAACATGAATGAAATAATGTGATTCATCCACAAAGGCCCAAAAACTCACAAGGCCTAATTCTATTACACATGATTCATCTTAAATTCTATTTCTCAAGCCTACTTATCACTTCAACAATTGCAACAATGATTCACATCAAGCATGAAACCTTTCATTCCAACAAAAATTTGTACATTTCTCACAAATTATACAAGTTAGAAATCCTATGAAAAACATGAAAAAGTGCCTAAATTCTAATTTTTATTTTCTGAATGTAAAAACAGACTAACAGCCAAACATAACAAAATAAAACAAATACAGCAAAACAATAATAGAAACAGTAACAAAAATAGACAGAAAACAAAATAGACAGATAAAATAGAAAACAGACAGAAACAACATATAGACTCAAACTAAAACAGAAAACAGAAAATAGAACACAGACAGATAAAACAGAAAACAGTCTCAAAAATTAAAACAGACAGAATGTAAAAACAAAAAATAAACAGAAACAGTAAACAACAAATAAAAACATATAAACAGAAAACAAATTTTGTAATCCTTCACCTCACACTTGAAATGTCCTCAATGTAAGCATGCAATGTGATGCAAATAAAGAGACAACAAATAAAAGAAGGGAAAAGGAAACTCCCAAAATGTCATATTCAAGGTATATCATCACATAAAATTGGCAAGACCAAAGAGATGTCCACTACAAGCTCCTCCTCTACTAGCGGGCTCTTATGAAATAGCTTGAGTTGGTGACCATTCACTTTGAACACCTTGCCGGTAACTTCATTTTTAATCTCAATTATACCATGGGGAAAAACATTAGTAATAACAAAAGGTCCATCCCATCTAGATCGAAGTTTACCAAAAATAAGCTTAAGGCGAGAGTTAAACAATAGCACTTTTTGGCCAATATGGAACTCCTACCTAAGAATCCTGAGTCATGAAATCTCTTCACTTTCTCCTTGTAAATCTTGGATTTCTCATAGGCTTTTAAGCGGATCTCTTCAAGTTCTTGCAATTAAAGCTTCCTTTCCATACCCATTTCATCAAATGCCATGTTACAACTCTTTATCGCCCAATAAGCACGGTGCTCAATCTCCATCAGAAGGTGGCATGACTTACCAAAAATTACCCTGTAGGGAGACATCCCCAAAGGTGTTTGGTAAGTGGTCCTGTGAGCCCATAAAGCATCTTTAAGTAGCTTGCTCCAATCCTTCATGTTGGGTTGCACAACTTTCTGTAACACTTGCTTTATCTCTCTGTTAAAAATCTCTGCTTGCACATTAGTTTGGGGATGATAAACTGTAGCAACTTTATGCACAACCCCATACTTCTGAAGCAAGGATGTCAATGACCTGTTATAGAAATGGCTCCGCTGGTCACTAATAATGGCTCTAGGCACACCAAACCTGCAAAAAATGTTGGATCTCACAAATCCACAACAACTTTAGAATCATTAGTTCTAGTGGCCTTAACTTCAACCCATCTAGAAACATAATCAACAGTAAGCAGGATATATAAAAAATCATGAGAAACAAGAAATGGACTCATAAAATCAATACCCCACACATCAAAAATCTCACCAAAATGACCGCTAGTAGGTGTGCCATGACAAAACTGAAGAATAGACTGAATCTCATGATTTGGCACACACCTGCGGATCACTTGATCACTATCAAACCTCGACAAATAAGGATCATCCCACACATAAAATTTAACATCACTCTTAAGTTTATCTATTTGAGATCTAGATGCATGAGGTGGAACAACAAATGCAACTATGAAATTCACAATGTCAGCAAACCAAGGGGTGATAGGTGACGAATGCAAGTGCATTAAATGCTCATCAAGGAAATTATCCCTAATAGGAAAGGATTCAACAGGTCCCTCAATCCTGCTCAAATGATCAGCAACCAAGTTTTCCACATCACTCCTGTCCTTAATCTCAATATCAAACTCCTAAAGGAGAAACATCCACCTGATCATTCTAGGTTTAGCATTAGACTTCTTCAACAGGTACTTTAAAACTGCATGGTCAGTAAAGACAATGATATGGGAGCAAAGCAAATAAGATCGGAATTCATCTAAAGCAAAAACAATAGCTAAAAGCTCCTTCTCTATGGTGGTGTAGTTAACTTGGGCTGCATCTAAAGTACGTGAAGCATAAACAATGACATGGGATCGTTTATCAACTCTCTGTGACAACACAACCCCAATTGCATACTTAGAGGCATCACACATGAGATCAAAGGGAAGTTCCCAATCTGGTGGCTATATGATGGGAGAGGTCGTAAGCTTCTTCCTTAATTCTTCAAATGCCTCTTTGCAAGACTAATCAATCATAAAATCTACGTCTTTTTGGAGAAGCTTGGACAATGGTAGTGGAATCTTGCTGAAATCTTGGATGAATCTCCTATAAAAACCTACATGTCTAATAAAAGAACGCACTTCCCGCACAGAAGTGGGGTAAGGTAAAGAAGTAATAACATCAATCTTAGTCTTATCGACCTCATGACCTCTACTAGAGACTAAATGCCCTAAGACTATACCTTCATGTACCATAAAATGACATTTCTCAAAGTTAAGAACAAGGTTAGTCCCAATACATCGATCAAGAACTCTAGAGAGATTATCCAAACATGCATCAAAAGAGGAACCATAAATAGTGAAATCATCCATAAACATCTCCATGCAACTCTCTAATAAATCAGAAAAGATACTCACTATGCACCTTTGGAAGGTAGCAGGTGCATTGCATAGGCCAAAAGGCATCCTAGTGTAGGCAAATGTGCCAAATGGACTGGTGAATGTGGTCTTATGTTGGTCCTCCAGTGCAATATGAATTTGCATGTAACCAAAAAAACCATTAAGAAAGCAATAATGTGATTTACCTGCCAACCTCTTCAGAACTTGGTCAATGAAGGGGAGAGGGAAATGGTCCTTGCGAGTTGCCTGGTTAAGTCTCCTGTAGTCAATGCAAACTCGCCAACTATTGGCTACTCTAGTCGGAATCAACTCATTATCCTGATTTTTCACAACAGTGATACCCGACTTCTTAGGGACCACTTGGACAGGTGAAACCCAAGTGCTATCTAAAATGGGATAGATGATCCCTACAGCTAGTAACTTCATCACTTCCTTATTCACCACATCAAGAATAGTGGGATTCAACCTCCTCTGTGGCTGCCTCACTGGCCTAGAATCATCCTCCAAGAGTATTTGATGCATGCAGATGGAAGGATTTATTCCAGGAAGGTCAGCAAGTGTCTATCCATTGGCCTTTTTGTGGCCTCTCAAAACATGCAGCAACTTCTCTTCATGCTCAAGTGACAGGCTACTAGATATGATGGCTGAAAGCTGTTGAGCATTATCTAAATATGCATATTTAAGGTGCTCAGGTAGTGACTTCAGCTCCAAAGAAGGTGGCTGAATGGTGGAAGGCAAGGAAAGGTTGGCGGCTGAGGGAAGGGAGATAATAGAATCAGAACCTGTATCTATACCTACATCATAATCAGGGTGAAGTGCAGAGGAAATCTCCGCACAAATACTACACACAACAGTAGAATCATCATAGGTACAATTACAAGAACCAAGATCACAATCAGAAAAATCGCATTCATCACAGGTACAATTGCATGGATATCCAACAAGTCACTGCACCCCCCACGTACATTACACAATATACATCCATCATGATGACATCATCAACATCAACATCATCTCAATCTCAATATCATCTCATGTCAATATAATCATCAACATTATATCTTATTAATATAATCATCAACATAATCTCATTTCAATATCATTAATATCACAAGCAATCGCATTCCACATATAACACATGCTTGAGGTTCACATTCCTCAGGTCTTCAGACAACACAAATCTCATACATTCGTAATCCATAATACCACGAGACTGATATTTTAGGAAAATTCTAAATTAAAGAGGAGAACTATAATATACAACCCAAACTCATGCCCATTTAATATTTAATAAAGAAGTAAATAGAATAAATAGATTATAAAATTTTGGGTAGAGTCTCCTATATAATTAAGACTTTTCCTCAAAATTCAATCCTTACAACAATAACATTACTCACAGTTTTATCCATCAATAAGAAATTCATCGCATCCCAGTATTTAAAAACACAGTGTTTCTTGAAAACGAGCATGCAACAAGGACAAACATACATCAATAATAAATATATCACATCCCATTAGTTAAAAACACAATTTTTTTTCTTGAAAACGAGCACACAACAAGGACAAACATGCACCAACTTTTCTTCATGTTCAAATAACAGGCTGCTAGTTATAATGTCTGGAAGCTTCTGAGCATCATCTAAATATGCATATTTAAGGTGCTTAGGTAGTGGCTTCAGCTCCGTGGAAGGTGGCTGATTGGTGGAAGACAAGGAAAGGTTGGTGGCTGAGGGAAGGGAGATAAGAGAATCAGCACCTGCACCTATACTTGCAACACAATCATAGTAAAGTGCAGAGAAATCTTCACACAAATACTACACACAATAGTAGAATCATCACATGTACAATTACAAGAACCAAGATCAAAATCAAAAAAGTCAGAAAAATTAGAAAGTAAATTTGTACAAATATCTACACTATTTACTACAACATCAATGATATCAACAAGAAAGATAGAATGCTCCTTTACAGGATTTCTCATGGGCTCAAAAATGTTGAAATGGACAACATCATCACCAAACTCCATGGAAAGAGTTCCTACATGCACATTAATTTTGGTCCTGGCTGTCATCAACAATGGTCTCCCTAGGATCAATGTGGAACCATGGCTAGAACTCATTCTCCGTATCCAAAATGTAAAAATCTACTAGAAAAATCAAATCATTAATTCGCACCAGCACATCTTCAATAACTCCAAGTGGAAGCGCAACACTCCTATTGGTTAAGTGAATGACAACACCAGTGGGTTTCAAATCACCAAGATGTAATGATCTGTAAATTGATGTGGGCATGACATTAATTGAGGCTCATGGGTCAAGCATTAAAACAATATGAATACACTCAAATACCAAGAGGGAGGTGAATTGGTATAATCTTGACCTTTTAAAATTCTTTATGAAATCAGAGTTTAAGGATCTTTATCACTTTTAAAACCAATAAGACTTCAATTCAATCAAACCGATCAGTCCAAGATTCCAATGACAAAAACCTGCACTTGTTGAGTAATGAAGAAATTACAATTGTCAAGAGATCAAGATATCAAGAAGAGATAGAACAATATTGATCAACACAAGCACATATACTGGTTCACTTCTCAAGAGAATCTACATCCAGTTCTTCTAATCAAACTAGATTAGAGTTCCACTAATTCAAATGTGTTCTTTACAAGCAATTACAGGTGATCTTCTTTATCAACCCTAGACAAAGAATCAGAATTTTAACACCCTATTAGAAATCAAATCTCATAGACTCTGAGAACCCTACTCAGATCTTTCCCTAGAGAACACTACTCTAGAAAGCTTGAAAGAACCTTTTTGAACTCAGTGTTACTAAAGAAATTTGAAACACAAAACAATCTATAAGAAAGATTCGAAAGTAACACAACATGTGATCCTCAATGGATGAATGAAGTTACCTATCAATTCCAGATTGCAAGAATGTTAAAGCATAGAATCAGCTCTCTTGAACTTATTTTCTAATCTTGTCTTGACTCATCTTAAACTATGAAGCAAAATGATCATTTCATTTTAAGCAAGAAATCTATTACTCAGAAAACTGTTTCTTGGACCTATGAGAGCTTAGCTTGTGTTAGGTATTTCATATTCTCGGATAGAATGAAGTATATGATGTATTTCAAATGACAGACCCAAACAACTTAAATAGAAAATAGTTTTAGCAGACTATAATAAATAAAAACGTATGTGTAATCGATTAATTTATGATATGTAATCGATTATTAATCCAAGTAATCGATTCAAATGTTCTTGAGACCATCTGGAAATTTTTTATGAACAAAGTAATCGATTATTCCTTGAAGTAATCAATTAAAGCAGTCAGTCTCAATAATGCAACAAGCCTTGGTAATCGATTACAGATTGTGGTAATCTTAAAGAAGTCATGTGCAATTTTCAGAATAAGCCTAGGTAATTGATTACAGATTGTGGTATTCAATTAAGACAGATTGGCATATTTAGAAATGTCTTGTGTAATTGATTAAAGCAGATAGTCATGATTTTCATTTTGTACTATGTAATCGATTATGATTAGCTTGTAATCGATTAAAGTGTTCTACATGGCTTTTCTAGAAATTAAACAGAAGCTAGTAATCGATTATATCCTTGTGTAATTGATTAAAGCAGTGTAAAATGAATTTTTCAAAAAACTAACCCATGGAATGTTTCTTTTCAAATGCAAGCATAAAACCTTAAGTTCTTTTCTTTAAAACATGTATGCATGAATATGTTTATGCTTTATGAAATGCAAGGATCACAAGATAAGCCTCTTAAACCATTTTACACATTACAAATGCCTTCAATTGAATGGCATGTAAAAAGCTAAAATCTTCAAGTGAAAAGGGCTTCATCCTTGATTTTCTCCTTCAGCTCCCCCTATATCCAACAAAGCATGGCATATGTAAAAGTACAATCTCCAATGGTGCAAGGGACAATGAAAGTGCTAGGATCTTTTTGCTTCTGTGGCAAGGTGGATGATGGAATGACAACAACAATTTTGCCTTGTATAAGTGTAGAAACATTTCTGCACATCTTCACTTGCTCATTTCCCTTCAGCTTTCTCTTGTGGGTGCACAAATCCTTCAAGAACTTTGCATATTTTGGAATCTATTTGATGGCATCCAAGAGGGGAATGATGACTTCCACCCTTCTGAAAGTCTCAAGAAGATCATAATCACGCTCCACTTTCGTTGTAGAAATGGATCTAGAAGGAAAAGGTAGATGAATCTGTTTTGGTGTAGAATCTGTTATGGCACCATCATCAATTTTGGCACCAGCATTTATTGAATTTGGAAGCTCTGTGCTACTCCTCAAGGTAATAGCACTTACATTCTTTGGATTAATAATTGGTTGTGCTGGAATGTTGCCAAAACCTTGTTGTTGCATCTGGTTGACAATTGTAGCTAACTGTCCAATCTGAGTCTGTAGGTCTTGGATGGTGACACTGACATTTTGTTGAAACTGAATGTTACTAGTTGCCATTTACTTCATCAAGTCCTCCAAGGAAGGTCTAGAACTGCTCTGCACTGGTTATGCAAGTGTAGGTGAAAGTTGCTGGAATTGTGGCTATTGTCTGAATAGGAGAGCTTGGTATTCGCTGGTGGAGGGTTGATATTGTTGCTGTCGAGGTTTGAATGGTTGTTGTTGTTGTGTCTGCTGTTGTTGTTGTGGTCCAAGACCAAACCTCAAACCTCAAATTTGAGTGATCTCTCCAACCAGGATTATAAGTGTTAAAGTAAGGATTATATTGTTGTTGAGGTTCGAATGGCTGTCCAGATTGTATGGCATAAACTTCAGTAGCTTGTTTTGTTTCTTGGATAGTGGGACATGCATATGTTGGATAATCAGGTGCACAACAGATACCACATAACCTCGGTTGATTGGCTGCCATCACATTATGCTATTGACCAATGGCTAGTTGTCTCACAAAGGATGTTAATTTTGTCAGCTTATTCTCCAACCTCTGGTTATCAACAACCATATAAACATAAACTTCATTTGCAACAGCCTTAGATGTTGCAGCGTTTCTAGTACCAACTTGTTGATAATTGGCTGCCATGTTAGAAATCAACTATTTTGCAGCAAGATGAGTCTTTTCCATTAAAGTGCCTCCACTGGCTGCATCTATCATACTCTTGTCCATCAATATCAATCCTTCATAAAAATACTAGATCAATAATTTCTCACTGATTTGATGGTGAGGACAGGCACATAACTAGTTGAATCTCTCCCAGTACTCATATAATGTCTCTCCAGGTAGCTACCTCATACCACAAATTTATTTCTGGATGGATGTTGTTCTGGATGCAGGGAAGAATTGTTAGAGTCAGAGGTAGTAGCTCAAGAGGATCAAGAAGCTAAGTCTCTTAGGAAAAAAAGTATTTAGGCTTTTCTACATTCCAAATCAATTGATTGGTAGTTGTAATTTGTGTATGTCAAAGGGAGACTTCCTATGATCCATTGCATAAAGTTCATTCATGGTTTTGTATTCATGTTTTCATAAAAGCATAAGTTTTGTGAAAAAACTTTCTGAAACAAATAGTTTTCATGATTGCATAGAAAGCCATGTGTTCAATATTTAAGTTTTTTGGAAAAAACAATTTCTCACTGGTTTAATTGATTACCAGCAAATGGTAATCTATTACTTAAGCTTTCAAGAATACTTTAATCAATTACAAGAGTATGGTAATCGATTAAACTACACAAACTCACAAGAAAGTCTTCCTGTGATAATCGATTACGATATTGTTGTAGTCAATTACTTGACGCGTGTTTAGAACAAAGACTTCCTGTGATAATCGATTACATTACTCATAAATCTTTTCCAGAAAGTTCAAGAACACTTTAATCGATTAAATTTGTTAATAATCGATTACATAAGTGAATTTAATTGCTTACATTAGTTAATTAATTGATTACTGTCAGTTACAAACAACTTTCTATAAATAGTTGTTGGGTGTTTTGAAAAATAACAACGAAATATCAAAGTATTTTCATAAGCTTTCTGAAATAAGAAAAGATCCTAAGTGCTAAACTTTGTTAGACCTACAAATGCTCAAGCTTCAATATTTCTAAAGAGGATTTCTTTTTGGGCAAGCTTTCAAAAGAAGTTTTTAAAAGGCCAAGTCTAAACCAATTCACTCCTCCCCTCTTGGTTATTGTGGGTATTCCTATTGTTTTCAATTGGTATCAAGAGCAGGTTCTTGAGTGTTATTCAAGATCACTATCTTTCTTTAAAAAGAAAATGAATACCACACAAATTACCTTCAAGGAAGGTGCCTCCCTCAATCGTCCTCCGATGTTTGAAGGAGAGCACTTCAGTTTTTGAAAAAATAGAATGCAAATCTTTATTCAATCAAATGACCCAGGTGCTTGGAATGCAATAGAAAAATGTCCTTTTATTCCTATAAAAACTGTTGGTAATGATATGATTCTTAAAGAATGGGATGAAATGACAGATGCTGAAAACAGAGTTGTCCAATATGATTACTTCTGCACTTTCCTCTGATGAATTCTTTAGAACAGTTAGGTGCAAAAGTGCAAAGGAGATGTGGGAGATGTTGGAGATAACTCATGAAGGTACAGATGAAGTAAGAAGATCAAGAAAACATGCCTTAATCCATGAGTATGAAATGTTCAAGATGAACTCCATAGAAAACATATCTCAGCTTCAAACAAGATTTACTCACATAGTAAATCATCTTCTTAGTCTTGGAAAGATCTTTGATGCTCAAGAGTTGAACATCAAAATCTTGAAGTGTCTCACAAGACCATGGCAACCAAAGGTGACAGCAATCAAAGAATCAAAAGATCTATCCAAAATGTCCATGGCTGCACTTTTTGGTAAGCTTCTTGAGTATGAACTTGAAATGTCACAACTAACCAATGCATAAGATGTAGATAAGAAACATAAAAGCATAGCCTTGAAAGCTGCATCCTCAAAGGTTGAAAAGATGGAAGACTCAAGTGAAGAAGGTGAAGAGGACAACATGAATCTAATTGTCAAAAAATTTAGCAAGTTCTTGAGAAGAAACAAGAACAGAAAGATCACAAAGAACAACAACAACAACAACAAAAAGAGTAACAATAACTTCACTTGCTTTGAATGTGGTAAGCCTGGCCACATTAAATCTAAATGCTCTATCTTTTCGAAAAAGTAACAAAGTGAAAACAAGATAAAGAAAGAAGGAAAGCCTAAGAGAGCCTACATAGCTTGGGAAGACAATGAGTCAACAACTTCTGAATCATCATCTGAAAATGAAGAAGAAAATGTGTGTTTCACTTCCATAATTAATGAAGAAGATGAATCCTCAAGTGCTGAAACTGAGGTAAGTTCTGAATTTGATCAAGTTGTTGATGCTTTTCAAGAAATGCATGAAGAGACTCAAAAGCTTGCAAAATCCAATAATAAGCTAAAAGGAAATCTTAGATGGCATGTCACAAAAATTGCAGAATTGCAAATTGAAATTTGTAACTTGAAAGAAGAAAATGAAAAACTTGTTTCAAGCTACAAAATGAATGGATGTGTATGTGCTTCTTATTCATCTAATGTGGACAAATACAATGCTTTGCAAAAAGAGTTTGATGAGTTCAAAAAAGTCAAGGTGAAAACATATGGTAGTACTTTCAGAAAATAATTACTTGGTTGATCTCTTGAAAAGGCTTTTATAAAGGAAAATGCAATTTGGCTGAAATGCTAAGTGTGCAAAAATATGTTGGAGATACTTCTGGATTGGATTACAAACATGGATCAAAACCTTGTGAAAAAACCAAATTTGTGCCTCCAAAACAGAAATATCAAAAAGTTGTTTCAAGACCAAGGTTTAATTACATGACTTATTTTGAAAGAGCATAAAAAATTGTAACTTGTAACTATTGTATGAAGAAAGGTCATACATCTAATAGATGCTATGCTAGCAGATTCTATGTGTCAAATGGAGAATGCATTTGGGTGCCAAAGAAAAAGAAAATAGTTAACCCCTATGGACCCAACCTCAATTGGGTACCTTCATTTGTAAATTGATTTGAATTTTGCAGGTATGTCTAAGAGTTAGATCATCATTATGGTATCTTGACAGTGGATGCTCTAGACATATGACCGGTGACATGTCAATGCTCACTAATTTGACTCTTAAAGATGGTGGATTTGTCACATATGGAGACAACAACAAAGGGAAGATAATTGGAGAAGGAAATATAGGAGACAACTTTAAAACCAAAATTAGAAATGTTCTTTATGTGGAAGGCTTAAAGCATAATCTCCTAAGTATAAGCAAACTTTGTGATAAAGGGTTCAAAGTGTCATTTAATGACAATTGTTGCATGATATGTGATGGGCAAAATGGTGAGGTGATTCATATAGGTAAAAGAAAAGGTAATATCTATGTACTCTCCATAGATCATGCATTCTTTCACAACACTTCTTGCCTAATAAATAAAATTGATGAATCTTGGCTATGGTATAGAAGGGCAAGTCACATTAACATGCATCATATGAACAAGCTAATTAAAAAGGATTTAGTCATTGGTTTACCCAAACTCAAGTTTGAAAAGGACAAATTATGTGATGCTTGTCAAAAGGGGAAACAAACAAAAAATTATTTTCAAAGTAAAAATGTTGTTTTTACTTCAAGACCCCTTGAATTACTTCACATAGATTTATTTGGTCCTTCTAGAACTATGAGTTTAGGAGGAAATTACTATGGGCTTGTCATTGTTGATGATTACTTTAGGTTCACATGGACTTTGTTTTTGAAATCCAAAAGTGATGCTTTCAATGTTTTCAGAAAATTGGTCAAACTAGCTCAAAATGAAAAGGGAAGCAAAATTATCTCAATAAGAAGTGATCATGGTGGAAAATTCCAAAATGAACATTTTGAAAAATTCTGTGAAGAAAATGGAATTAACCACAATTTTTCAAC
Source organism: Glycine latifolia (assembly GCA_013407115.1). NCBI lineage: Eukaryota > Viridiplantae > Streptophyta > Magnoliopsida > Fabales > Fabaceae > Glycine > Glycine latifolia. Next base: position 22,261,968 of record CM023951.1, read on the forward strand.
TCCAAGAACACCCCAGCAAAATGGAGTCGTGGAGAGGAAAAATAGATCCCTTGAAGAAGGTGCAAGAACTCTTCTTAATGAGACAAATTTGCCTAAACATTTTTGGGCTGATGCTGTAAGTACAGTTTGCTACACTTTGAATAGATTACTAATAAGGCCTATTTTAAAGAAAACT
>CM023951.1:22272142-22287905 GCA_013407115.1 Glycine latifolia
ATATTTCCATGGATTTTGTACTTGGCCTTCCAAGGTCCAAGAGAGGCAATGATTCTATTTTTGTGGTTGTTGATAGATTTTCCAAGATGGCACATTTCATTACATGTCACAAGGTAGATGATGCTTGTTATGTGGTGGATCTTTTCTTCAAAGAAGTAGTGCATCTTCATGGATTACCTAGGAGTATTGTGTCGGATAAGGATTCCAAGTTTTGAGTCATTTGTGGAAAACCTTGTGGGGAAAACTTGGAACCAAGCTTCTTTTCTCCACTACATGCCATCCTCAAACGGATGGACAGACCGAGGTAGTCAACTGAACATTTTCACAACTCCTAAGGTGTGTCATCAAAGGTAATTTGAAAACTTGGGAAGAATGGTGACCCCATGTTGAATTTGCTTATAATAGGGTAACCAATTCTATCACTTCTTTTTCTCCTTTTGAGGTTGTTTATGATTTTAATCCTTTATCTCCTCTTTATTTAATTACTTTACCTAATGATTCTTCTATTTGAGCAAGGATGGGCTTTCTAGAGCCACTTTTGTTAAGGATCTCCATGAGAAGGTGCAGAATCAAATTGAGAAGAAAATGGAGCAATATGCACGACATGCCAACAAAAGGAAAAAAGCTATGGTATTTGAACCGAGTGATTGGGTTTGGTTACATCTAAGGAAGGATAGGTTTTCTTTCCAAAGGAAATCAAAACTTCAACCTCGGGGTGATGGACCTTTCAAGGTCCTCGAAATAAGAATGCCTACAAGATTGACTTACCAAGTGAGTATGGGGTGAGTTCTAGTTTTAATGTCGCTGATCTTTCTCCTTGTGATGTAGGTGTTTTGAATGCAAATCCGTGGATAGATTCTTTTTAAGAAGGAGGGGATGATAGAGGGCTATCTAAGGATCAAGCAAAGGTCTAGAATGAGGGCTTGAAGCACTTCCTTTGGTGAGCTTTGAAGGACCCATGACAAGAGCTAGAACCCAAGCCATTCAAGATCAAGTCAAAAGTCTTGTCTATTGTAATAAGCAAGTGCTATCTGTATTAATCGATTACAATGTTTCTGTAATCAATTACACAAGCTAGTGTTGGGATGCTGGGTTGCCGGGTTGCTGAATCTGGGATGCATAATAACCACGTGTCGGGTTGCTGAAGCCGGGATGCGTAATAACCACGTGCCGGGTAGCTGAAGCCAGGGTGCGTAATAAACAAGTGTTATCTCTAAGGACGATAGCTGGAATGCCGGGATGTGCATAGCCAGGTTGTACATAGCTTGCCGAGCTGTCCGGGTTGCGCTTAGATGAGATGCTTATGCAAGATGTCTGAGCTTGTACGGGTTGTCTGGGATGCGCTTAGACAAGAGGCGCTTAGCCAAGATGTCTGAACTTGTATGACCTTGTTCGGGTTGCCAGGTTGTGCTTAGACTGGATGTGCTTAGCCAAGCTGTCCGAGCTGTCTGGGATGTGCGAGCTTGATTGGGATGCTCGAGCTTCTCCGAGTTGACCAGGATGTTAGAGCTTGTCCAAATTGTCCCGGGATGTGCTTAGACGAGGTGTTTATCCAAGATGTTCGAGCTGTCTGGATTGTTCGAGCTTGTCCGAGCTGTCCAGGATGTCTTAGCTGTCCGAGATGTCCGGAATGCCGGGATGCATCTATGTATTTCTATTATTGATGTCCGGGATGCCGGGATGTCCGGGATGCGTCTATGTATTTCTGTTATTTTGTATTGGACCTTAATATTTTCCACAAATGGGCCTACAATTATGTATATAGGTGTTTATTAGAGGTCTGGCCATATAAATACTGATACTTTACCATTTTTGGTAACTTTTGATTAATAGAAATTGAGCATTTACTTGAATTGAGAGCTTAGCCTCTTATTGGTTCTTGATTGAAACCAAATTGATTCTTATCAAGAAAGCTTTCCTTTGTGATGAATACTCCTCTGACTTATCATTCATTTGTGGATTGTGGCGTCATTCCTAATCATTCCTTAATCTTCTCCAATTTTTATATTTGAATTTCAAACCCATTTCCATGGAGTCTTGAAGATTGCAATCCGGAAACGATCCTAACCAAGCATTCATATCTTGGTAGTCATCAACTCTTATAAACATGCTAGATATCCCTGATGAATCTAACATTTGCTAGCATGCTTGCTATGTGCTTATCTATTTGAAATAGCATCTTCCTTGACAAATCATCACATGTGCTTCAAAATTCGTGATTGTGCTGCATAAATATTACTACTTTTTTTCTTTAATAAGCCAAATAGGGGGAGAAAATTGATTGATATCTAAAGGGAAAACTGATTTGTTTTGCTCTGTTTTGCAAAATAATAACTGATGAAGTTATCTAAGTCAGGGGGAGCAAACTTAAATGATCAATATTTATGTAAGCATATTTCTTAACACTTGTTCTTGGCAAAGAGACTGATTTGATTTCAAGATAACAAGTTCAAGACTTCTATCTTTCATCCCTCAAAGTACTTCAAAAATTAAACATATGTTCAATCAATATTTGGCATGTTCAAAGCCAAAAAGGAGGAGATTGTTGGATATAGGGGGAGTAAGAAGAAGATGAAGCTTGTGCTTTAGAAGAATGTTTTGAGATTTTCACATGCCTTGAAGATTGTAATTTAAATTAAGTGTATGAGAGGCCAATCTTTTGATCCTTGCATTGCATGCACATAATCATTAACAAACTTACATGTTTTCATTAAAAGTATCAAAGCTATTCATGTTTTTAAAAGAAATCAATAAGTCATGGTTAATGTTTTTGGAAAAATGTAATCTTACTGCTTTAATCGATTACACAGCGTTTTAATCGATTATTTGCTTCGTTTTAAATCAGGAGAAGCCATGATGAACATTTTAATTGATTACATGATTCTTATAATCGATTACATAGTAAAAACTAAAAGCTTGCCTCACTACTTTAATCGATTACCAAACATTGTAATCGATTACACAAGCTTGCTTCAAAATGTACTTCACTGCTTTAATCGATTACAACTCGATTTAATCGATTATTCTATTCGTTATAAAACCCAGAATGAAGCCATGAACAATTTAATCGATTAAAAAGAAAATTTAATCGATTACATAAGCCATTTAACGATTATTTGGCGCGTTGTAATCGATTACAGTCTGTTGCAAAAAGTTGTTATAAATTGAATGAAGGCTTGTTTGTTTTGCAAAAAGTTGCAAAAAGTCTGGTAAATTTTCAACCCATTCTAAGCTAGTTTGATGTGAAATGACCAAAATACCCACGCTCTAAAACTCCTACTTAGAGGCCGAATTTGTAAATTTTGACCCACACCAAGTTGCCCAGCCAGACTCAACAAGACAGATCACTTTTGGAACACACAACACAACTACACTACACCACTCCGCTCTCTACTACTACTCTATTTTTTCTCTGTTTTTGCATCACTGCTTCACACACACTACATAACAAACAATAACAACAATGCAAATATGCAACAAAGTGCAATTATGCAGCAAAATACAATTATGCAGTGGAATGCAAATTTTTTTAATACTAATGTCAATTTATACCCATACTACTATCTAATTATGAGTGAATTAAAGTTAGCACACAATGAATCGTATCCCTAACAACGGCGCCAATTTTGATAACTAATGTCGCATCACTTCAAAACAAATAAAACTACACTAATTTTGTAGCACATGATTAACCTAGGTCGACTTAGAGATACAATCAATTTGGTTCCAACTTCAATTCACTGATAAACAACAAGGGGATTTTTATCGAACAATTTGCAAGTAATGAACAAAAATTGCGAAAACACAAACTAAAATTGAAGAAAAAAGTAGAAACTCACAGAATTGAAAAAAGGTATTGTAAAACAGATTAAAGAATATTAATCCAATTCACCAAACCAAGCAATTCAAATTATCATAGTTCTCAGATAATGATCTTGTTATGAAAGTTCATTCAATGTCATTAGAAGCAGCTCAATCAAATTAACTCCTAAATTAATTGAAACCACAAACCTAATTGAAATATCATCCAAACAATCTGTGATTAAAATTTGAGATTAGGAAATGAATCCATAACCTAATCCATTTTCAATCCAAAACACATTCATAATCATGAAAATCGAATAGAGGATTGAAGAAGAAAATGAACATTCACACAAAAATTGAAATACCAAACCAGAACTCAAATTCTCTTTTCTTGGACTGGATCCTTGGATTGATTGATTGTTTAGCCTTGGATCATCATCAGTGGAAGAGCGATGAGATTTGTGCAAAAAAATAGAAGGAAAAAAATGAAAGAATAAGAAAACTGAAGAACAATGAAGCAAAGTGAAGAACAATTGACAGAAAAAGAGAAAAAAAATTAATTCTGAAAACTTGTAAAAAGACTAAAAAATTTGTTTGTACCAAATAAAATTAATTTTTCTAACTAACTAATTGCACTAATATATAGTGAATGAGTCATTAGGAAAAGGATGGGCCTTGATTAGGCCCATTTAATCTAATTAATTATGCTAATTACACCAATCAAAACCCAACTCGCAGCCCAAAACTGAAGTGCAGAGGTTCTGACTTCCAAGCCTAAAATGACCCTCAAAATGACAGAATTGACCTTGGCTTATCTTTGACAAAATTTTAGCTCTTTTCCCTATCTTTCCAGGGACTACTTATATGAGCCATTTGGAGTTCTGTAGAATCTTTGAGGTCCTGCACAAGGAAGATAGGTCAAGTAAGCAAAAAATCTTAAAATAAGCAACAATTATCAATCAAGCCCAATTGTTTGCCTAAGCCAAAAACTGAGTTAGAGTGAGAAAATAAAAGTCCAAGAGAAGTCAAATAAGCTAAGAAGACTAGAAAAATATCAAACTAAAAATGCTCAATCACCAATTCTGCTAGTTGAGGGTCATTTTAAGCTTGGAAGTTAGAACCTTTGCACTCTAGATTTGGATTGGGAGTTTGGGCCTTGATTGGTGTAATTAGCATAATTAGTTAGGTTAGATGGTCCTAATCAAAGTCCATCTCTTCCTTCTATTCAGTCACTATATATTAGTGTAGTTAGTTAGTTACTTTATTTTGTACAAACATAATTTCTAGCTTCTTGTGCAAGTTTTTAGAATTAAAATCTTTTCTGTCTTTTTCTCTCAACTGTTTTTCATTGTTCTTCATTTATCAATGACATTGAATGAACCTTCATAATATGATCATTATCTGAAATCTATGATAATTTGCATTGCTTGGTTTGATGAATTGGATTGATATTCTTAATTTATTTTACAATGTCTTTTTATCAATTATGTTAGTGTTTTTCTATTTGTGTCTCTGCAATTTTTTTACTTAGTGTCTGCAAACCATTTGATGAAAGTCCCCTTGTTGTTTATCAGTGAATTGAATTTGAAAGCAAATTAATTGTATCTCTGGTCGACCTAGGTTATTCTTGCACTACAGAATATATCTTAGTTTTATTTTTTTGTAGCGATTCGATAGTCGTAATCAATTACTGAAAATGATATATCTAAAACTATTTTTCGATGTCCGGGGGCATTAGGAACTTATAAATTGATGGTAATGCCATTTGTTCTAAAACATGTTGTGCAACATATCAAAGAGTAATGAATCTTATTATTCATGGTTTGATTGGGAAATTCATGAAAGTCAATATAGATGACATGGTTGTGAAATCTAAATTGAAAGACAGTCATCTAAAACATCTAAGATTATGATTTGAAAGAATGAGAAAGCATGGATAGAAAATGAATCCATTAAAATGTGTTTTTGGTGTTTTTGCAGGCGAATTCTTGGGTTTTATTATCCATCAGAAGGGAATTGAAATACATAAGAATAAGGCTGAAGTCATTTTGGAGACTTCCTCTCCAAAGAATAAGAAACAACTTCAATCATTATTAGGTAAAAGGAATTTTCTCAAAAGATTTATTTTTAATCTATCAAGAAAAACTAAAGTGTTTTAACCTTTACTCAAATTGAAAGATGAAGTTGAATTTCGATGGGAAAAGGAACACCAAGAAGTCTTTGATGACATCAAGAGATATCTTGCTAATCCACCAGTTCTTGTACCTCCCATGAAAGGAAGATATTTGAAATTGTATATTTGAGCACTGGATTCGACTATTGCAAGTATGCTTATGCAAGAAGATGATAATGGCATAGAATGTGTTATTTATTATTGATATGCTTCTAGCATATAGTAGTTTTTAGGTTAATTAGATAAATAAATTGTTCAATAAACAGTTATATAAAGTAGGATTAGCTATAGTTTCTTAATTAATTGATTAATGACTTAATTTCCTTAATGTTTGTTAATTAGGAGCCAATCAACAGAGGAAAAGCAACAAAAAGGAACAAGCAAGGCTTTTCGTCCACCTCGCATGGATCGCGCCAGGTTCCACACTAACAGCATGGAATGCCAAGTTGGCCAACCATTTCGAAGTCTCCACACGGATCGCGTGGGACTCCACGCGTATCGCGCCAGAAAGAAAACTTGGCCAATAAGTTCGAACATCCCACGCGATTAACGTGGGATGTGGCGCTGGTCGCGCCATATCCTCGCTGGCACTACTGTTGGTGAAATTTTTCACCTATTTAAAGGGGATTTGAGGTTTTTGTGAAAGGGAGAAGGGGGCTCGAAAGATAAAAAGAACAGAGCATTTCCAACAGAGGAAAACAAGGGAATCAAAGAGGAAGACACCTTGGGCAAGATTGGAATCAATTGGAAAATTGGAATCATCTCCCTTGGTTGTAATTCTTCTCCTCTTTGTAATTTTCTGTAGAATGATGTTTGTAATGATGGAACCCATGATTATTCTGAACATGAGAGGCTAAACCCTTGTTTTATGGTTAAGAGCATGAACCTATGAGAACTCCTCTATGTCTTGATTGGTTCTAATGAGAATTATGATAATTGCTTTGTTTTATTCTGCATTTCATGTTATTCTTCTTAATTGTACTGGCCATTCTATTAAGATTGCATAGGGCTAAGATTCACAATAGGGATATTGGGGTTTTAGCTTCTGAATTGATTAAAACAACAACTATTCATTACCTAGGGATAGGAATGCGTAGTTGCAGCATTATTATTGGTTTAAGTCCATAATTACTTGATCTATGCTCTTAATGCTTGGTTTATGAGGAATTCACTAAGGAATTAGGTTTTCTAAATTCATCAAAGGGTTAAGTACCTAAGGAATTAGGATTTAGCTTAATTGTAAGAAAATACATCAGCTAAGTAATTAGAAATAATTCAAGTTAATAATTCAATCAAGCATAGATGGCGGAATCATAGGGGAATGCGATTAACCACAATCACCTAAAATTACTGCATCACAACTAATTGAGTTTAGTTAAATCATTGCTTAATTTTCTGCATTATTAGGTTTTTGCACTTTACTTAAATTTACACAAAACAAACCACAATCAATTTCTTTAAACATATTTTTTTCCTCCCAAATTCCAAGTGTTAACTTACAATAGAATTGTGACTCAATCCTTGTGGAGACGATACTCTACTTATTCACTTTATTACTTGGAACGAACGGTATACTTGCCGAGTTCGCAACAAGTTTTTGGTGCCGTTGCCGGGGATTGAAATATCAATTTTATAGTAATTTTAATTCTTGAGATTGGGATTCTTTTATTACTGATTACTTTTCTTAGTTTATGCGAGGTCTAGTTGATATTGGTAATCTACAGTACGATCCAGAAATCGAACGGACTATTAGAAGGAACAGGAGACTAGCCAATCAAAGAAGAAGAGAAGCAGAGAATTCTAATTCTATTCTTGAGATAGAGTTAGACATGGCTGAAGGAGCAAATCATCAACCAAGACCGGAAGATGAAATGATGGAGGATATTCTGGGTCCACTGTTCACAAGATCGAAGTCAAGTATTGAAAAACACTTAGATGGTTGGATAGACAAGCCTCAAATAGCATAACTACATGGGAAGAATTAGTTTCAAAGCTCTTTTCTCAATATTTCTCCATGGATAAGTACAACAAGTTGGTGAACGAGATCACCAATTTTACTCAACATGAGAGGGAAACATTATGTGCAGCATGGAATAGATTTCAAGAGTTGATCAGAAAGTGCCCACAATATGATCTGACCGTTGGTAAAAAGGTATGTATATTCTTTAATGGAATGACTTCTGAATCACGTCTTATTGTTAATGTTGCAGCTGGTGGTTCCATAAGATCAAAGACTGCAGCCCAAACATATGAATTGATTGATTCTCTAGCTCATGATGAGAATGAATGTATTACAGTTCGTCCAAAGAGAGAGTTCATTCAATTGGGGAGTAATGATGTTATGTTAGCAGAACAAAAGATGTTGGCTCAACAATTGGCCAAGCTAAATGAGAAGATTGTTAAATTGCATGTCTCTGCAGCTTAAGTATCATCAAGTTCAAGTAGAGCACAAGCTGTTACATGTGAGTATTGCCAAGGAGAGCATGAGTCCAATGTGTGTCCTATTTTAGTAAGAGCTGATCCAGTTCAAGTCAATGGCCTTTGGTATGATCAGAGTCCCCAGCAGAATTTCCAGAGAAATCAAAATTATGCTATGGGTAACAACTTTCAGAGGAGAATGCAAGGTGGTGGTTTAGATTATAAGTCTAACAATTATTTGCAACCCCCACCCATTCCACCCAAGGAGCCATCCGAGCTGGAAAAAGCTATGTTGCAGTTGTCCAAGACGACCAATGAGCATATTCAAGCTACCAATGCCTTCATTAATGAGACAAGGACTCATCACAAGAATCAAGATGCCTCTATTAGGAATCTTGAGAATCAAATTGGGCAATTGGCAAAACAATTAGCAGAAAGGCCTCAAGGACGATTTCCAAGTGACACCGTTGTGAATCCAAGAGAACATGTGAAAGCTATAACTACTAGGAGTGGTAAGGTACTCACATCTCAAGAAAATCCAAAGGAAAGCCAAGGAAAAGCTGAAGAAGAAAATGGAAAAGAGGATGTAGAGAAAGAAGTAAAAGTGTCTTCAAGCAAGAAGGAAGAAAATTCTGCATCTCCTAAGAAGGTATGGGATTTCTCAAGGTTTGAGAAACCTCCCTATCCGGTGAAAAGCAAGCAACAGATCCAGAAGCAACAGTTTGCCAGGTTCTTAGATATGTTAAAAAAATTGCATATTAATATTCCTTTTGCAGAAGTATTAGCTAATATGCCTAACTATGCAAAATTCATGAAAGAATTGTTGTCTAGGAAACACAAATTGCAGGAATGTGAAACGATTGCGCTTACTGAGGAGTGCAGTGCCATAATTCAAAGGAAGCTTCCACCAAAGCTTCGAGATCCAGGGAGTTTTAACATTCCAATTGGAAATATTAATGTGGGGAAAGCACTATGTGACCTTGGGGCAAGCATCAACTTAATGCCGCTTTCAGTTTGTAAGTCTCTAGGAATCTCTGAATTGAAGCCCATAGGAGTATCTCTTCAACTTGCAGACCGCTCACTGAGAAAGCCTTCAGGAGTCATTGAGGATGTATTGGTAAAAGTAGATAAATTCATTTTTCCAGCAGATTTTATAGTTTTAGACATAGATGGTGAGAGTGAGATACCATTGCTTTTAGGTAGATCATTTTTAGCCACTGCTAGAGCTTTGATTGATGTTGAAAAAGGGAAATTAGAACTTAGAATGGACAATGAATCTATCACTTTTAATGTGTTTGATGCCATGAAAAATCCATCTGATGAACATGACTGTTTTAGGATAGATGTTTTGGATGATGTGATAAGCGCAGGTCAAACAATAGAAGATGAGCTTGAGAGAGAGTTGGAAATTAGAAGCCAAGAGACAAAAGAAGAAGAGCCAGAGGTAGTACTAGAGGTGCTTGAAAAGAAAGAAGATGATATTCCAGTTGGAGCACCAAAGGTCGAATTGAAAGAGCTACCAGAAACATTGAAGTATGTGTTTCTAGGTGAGGAGGACACATACCCAGTCATAATCAATAGAGGGCTGGATGTGTATGAAGAGCAACAATTATTGAAAGTTCTAAAAGAACACAAGACTGCCATCGGATGGTCCATCTCTGATTTGAAAGGTATTAATCCCTCTTTTTGTACTCAAAATTTTGATGGAAGATGATATGAAACCAGTAAGACAACCACAGAGGAGACTTAATCCTGCAATGAAGGAGGTGGTAAGGAAAGAAGTTGTGAAGTTATTAGATACAGGTATGATCTACCCGATTTCTGACACCGCATGGGTGAGTCCTGTCCAAACTGTGCCCAAGAAAGGTGGGATGACGGTCATTCAGAATGATAACAATAACTTAATTCCTACAAGGACGATCATAGGATGGAGGATGTGTGTTGACTATAGAAGGTTGAATGATGCAACTAGGAAGGATCACTTTCCTCTTCCATTCATGGACCAGATGCTTGAAAGATTAGCAGGGCATGATTACTATTGCTTTCTGGATGGTTATTCAAGGTACAATCAAATTCCTGTAGCACCAGAAGACCAAGAGAAGACAACCTTCACTTGTCCTTTTGGAGTGTTTGCTTATAGAAGAATGTCGTTTGGTTTATGCAATGCGCCTGCAACATTTCAAAGGTGCATGCTTTCCATTTTCTCTAATATGGTTGAAAAAGGATTAGAAGTTTTCATGGATGATTTTTCTGTTTTTGGTTCTTGCTTTGATTCTTGTTTAGCTAATTTAGCTAAAGTCTTAAAAAGATGTCAAGAAACAAATTTGGTTTTAAATTGGGAAAAGTGTCATTTCATGGTTCGTGAGGGTATTGTTTTGGGTCATAAGGTTTCTGAAAAAGGGATAGAGGTAGATAGAGCTAAATTTTTATTGATTGAGAATTACCTCCTCCTATTAATGTGAATGGTGTGCGCAGTTTCCTAGGTCATGCAGGATTCTATAGGAGGTTCATCAAGGATTTCTCCAAGATTGCAAAACCCCTAAGCCAGCTGACTGAAAAGGGAGTTGAATTTTTTTTTGATAAAGCTTGTCTTGATGCATTTAATGTTTTGAAAAATAAGCTTACTACTGCACCCATTTTAAGCGCCCCTGATTGGACGTTACCATTTGAACTTATGTGTGATGCTAGTGCATATGCAATAGGTGCTGTTTTGGGTCAAAGAAAAGAGAAGCGTTTGCATGTCATATATAATGCTAGTAAAATTTTAAATGAGACACAAGTCAATTATGCCACAACTGAAAAAGAAATGCTAGCTGTAGTATATGCATTAGACAAATTTAGGTCTTATTTGACTGGTTCTAAAGTGATTGTGTATACTGACCATGCAGCCCTTAAATTTTTAATGAATAAGCAAGATGCAAAGCCACACTTATTACGATGGATGCTTTTGTTTCAGGAGTTCAATTTGGAAATCAAAGACAAAGCAAGAGTGGAAAACAAGGTAGCTGATCACTTGTCAAGAATTCAAGAAAAGAAATTACAAGATGGTCCAGAATTGGAGATTAATGATTCTTTTCCTGATGAGGGAGTGATGGCAATTCAATCCAGTCAATGGTTTGCAGATATGGCCAACTACAAAGCTGTAGGTGTGATGCCTGACGATCTGAATTGGCAACAAAAGAAGAAGTTTCTCCATGATTCAAAAAGGTATCTGTGGGATAACTCTTTCCTTTATTTTCAATGTACTGATGGGGTGATTCACAGATGTGTTACCGAATCAGAAGTGCCTAAGGTTCTTTGGCACTGCCATGCTTCGGAGTATGGAGGACACTTCGGAGGAAATAGGACAGCTCAGAAAGTCTTGCAGTGTGGGTATTATTGGCCAACAATTTTTAAAGATGCAAGAGAATTTGTGGAAAGATGCGATAATTGTCAAAGGACAGGAAATATTTCTAGAAGAGATGAGATGCCGCTGAACAACATCCAAGAAGTGGAGTTGTTTGATGAGTGGGGAATTGATTTTGTGGGACCTTTCCCTAAATCATATTCCAATCAATATATCTTGGTTGCTGTAGATTATGTGTCTAAATGGGTTGAAGCTGTAGTGCTACCAACAAACGATGCAAAGGTAGTGGTTTCATTTTTGAGGAAGAATATCTTCACACGCTTTGGAGTCCCAAGAGCCATAATCAGTGATGGAGGTACTCACTTCTGTAACAATCAGTTTGCAAGCTTGCTTGCAAAATATGGAGTCACTCACAAGGTCGCTACACCCTACCATCCTCAAACCAGTGGCCAGGTAGAAATTTCTAACAGAGAACTCAAAAGAATATTAGAAAAAAACTGTTGGAAATTCTAGAAAAGATTGGGCCAAAAAGCTAGACGATGCATTGTGGGCATACCTTACTACATTTAAAACACCCATAGGTATGTCTCCTTTTCAACTTGTGTATGGTAAGTCTTGCCACCTTCCGATTGAACTTGAACATAAGGCAATGTGGGCTACAAGATTTTTGAATTTTGAATTATCTAAAGCTAACAAGAAGAGGTTATTGCAACTGAATGAACTTGATGAGTTCAGGTTAGCTGCATATGAGAATACCAGGATCTATAAGGAGAAAATAAAGAAATGGCATGATGACAAGATTCTTCCCAAAGAATTTGAATCAGGACAACATGTTTTACTTTACAATTCTCGCTTGAAGCTATTTCCAGGTAAGTTAAAATCTCGTTGGTCTGGTCCATTCTTAGTTAGAAAAGTTTATCCTTATGGGACAGTAGAAATCTCTCCTTTAGACAGTGATAGGTCATTCAAAGTCAATGGATGCAGATTGAAGCCTTATTTTGGAGGGACAGTGAATATGAACGTAGTTTCTATTCCACTGAAAGCCCTAAGCGACTGAAATTGGTACATCAGGCTCGTGACATTAAACAAGCGCTACTTGGAAGGCAATCCAAGCATTTTCTTTGTTCAGTTGTATGTTTGTATATTATGATTAAGTAAAAGTTGTTTTTATAGTTTAGTGCTAATCATTTAATTTTAATTGTTTGGTTGATGTTAATTGCCTTTAGATTAACTAGAATCATAGTTTAATTTAGTGTTATTGCATGTCAAGTTGTTATAGGATAGGCATTTTTGCATGTAAGAAGCTTTAACTTAGAAAATTTTTGATAAAAAGCCAAAAGGGTCACTCGAATACTCCACATGAGTAGCGTGGATAGCCGCGCGAACCGCGCCATCAGTTCGAGCTCACTGGCCAAAATTGAGGTTCCCACACTAACCGTGCGAACCGCGCCAGCCATTCGAGTTTTATGCCTTCATTTTCACAGCCATGCGATCCGCGCCATAACTCACACGATTCGCGTGAGGTTGCGAATTTGGTTTTTAAAAGAAACCTGTTCAAAACCAAGTCGCGCCTTCTAAGTTTCATTTTCCCTATTTCCTTCATCTTCTTCAAGCTTTGTAACTCAATTCTAAGCATAAGCACCCAGTGAATCATCAAGCTTCAAGCTTAGAGATTGAAATTCCCAAATTCCCAAACCTCACTGCCCTAAACCGTTCTCTGCATAATCCCTATTGACAGTTGAGTAAAGCTTGTGCATTTTCCTTGGATATTATCTGTTCGCATACGGCCATGGCTGGAGACAAGGTAAGTTCCATCCTTAAGCCTTGGGCTATTGCTTTTAGGGTATTCAAATTGAAAATGCTAGGTCCATGGTGATTCGTAACTTTGCTTGATGCCCTGGAACCAAATTGATTTTGTTAGCACGTATGGGATATCTGTTGATATAGATGAACAAAGATTATTGTTGATAATTGTTTAGGAATGTTCTGAATTGGTATAACTGTGCATTGAAAATGGTTTGAAACTGAATGGGTTAGCTTAGAATTGTTCTGATATTCATTGGCAATGCATGATTGGTGATATTGCATTTTCCCATTCTGATGATTAATTGGTGAAATTGTGGTTTCCATCGTCAAACAGGGAGTTGTTAAGGAATTGTGATGTGATTCCAGTATTGGGCCATGTGACCTAATTGATGATTGATTGATGGAACTAAACAACACTTAGCATCGTGTTAGGATAAATGACATGAGTGTTGGGGACTCTTTGCTTCTGTGCATGTCTTTATGCAGATTAAGGGATACTTGAGTCCATGTTTTTATGAATTGTTCAGTCAATTGCTTTTATGAACAGTTCTCACTGGTAAATTTGTTGATATTTGAATTCAAACTGGTCCATCCTAGAATGAGTTTTGTGGTTAGAAATTGTAAGCATCAAGTGATACTGAATTAGAATTCTTTGATTTACAATGTTGTTTGAGATTGGGTCTGCTAATGATTATATCATAATTTATCTAAGAAAACTCTGTTAACTAGGGAAATCAGATTGTTCATATATGGTTGGTCAGTGCTTTGAATTACTATATGAGTTGAGATGTAATTGCATGATGCTGGTTGATGTTAGGCTGTGCTTTAGCTTTCCATTTACATTCATTGTTGATTGATTGTCATCATCTAAATGAATTTGGTAGGGCTAAACAGATGGTAATTGAATGCAGTACGTGGTTAACTGAATTCAATGGAATTAACCATTACTTTGTTCATATTGTTAAATTTGGCATTTGCTTTCTTTTTGAACTGTGAAACTGATGAAGTGTGAACTGAAATTCTGTACTAGTGAATTTTTGGAATTGCAATGTTTCCTCTATCAATTTGAGCTGAATTAACTGTGTGGCTTAAGTCTTGAACTTTTGAACTGTTCATGCTTGTAAATTGAATTCTTGTCCAAAAATGTGATAAGTTCTCATGCAGGGATAGGAATGAGATATGTTTTGACATTAAATCTGGGAATGGCTAGCATGTCTAGACTAATGTGAATTGATTTGATTTGAGTAATGAATCGAATTTTCTATAGCTTGATCTGATTGTTTATACAGTTGGAGTCTGCTTAAAGCAAATGGTGTGGGCTGTTTTGTACATATTTGGTTAATACAATGGCTTATGAAGTCAATAAGTGATTTTAGTTACTAATTGAGTATAGGGGGCATCACTTTGTTTGGAACTCCCTTGAGACTTAGGGCTGATCACCATGGGGGGGAGCGACCTGTGCACGACAATGTGACCTCGACGAGCTACTGCATCATTTTCCTGAGAGAGGCTATTTTCATGAGTATGGTACCACATTGCATTCTGAGAGTTGAGTCAGGTGGTTTGGAACTCCCTTGAGACTTAGGGCTGATCACCATGGGGGGAGCGACCTGTGCACGACAAGGTGACCTCGACGAGCTACTGCATCATTTTCCTGAGAGAGGCTATTTCCATGAGCATGGTACCACATTGCATTCTGAGAGTTGAGTCAGGTGCATGCATCATTCTGAGCATGATTGTTTTAATTTGTGAAATGAAGTGGATGACTGATTTGTTGAGTGTGTATTGACCTGATGGATTATTGAGAATGTTTATGGTTGTTAATATTGTTTCTTTTCTAATTATTGTTAACTGGTACTTGTTGATCTTATATAATAAACTTACCCTTGCAATTTTTGTACCGTGTGGTTGGTACCTGTGATGATCACGAACCTTTATTCGTGGGAGCAGATGATCAGCAACAAGTGATATTGGAGAGAGATTTCTTTTGTTGGAGCCGCCAAGCCAATGTGACAACGTTGGAATTTATTTTGGAAAAAGTTGTGTTTTGTTAATCAACTCTTCCTTAATTAGTCCCTTGATTCTTTTGTTAGACATGTAAATGCTGAGGTGTAAGTACATGTAAAATTAAATAAAGTTTTAAATATGTGAATGATGTGTAGTGGTTTAGTATATGTATGTGTGTATATATATATATATATATATATATATATATA
>CM023951.1:22288005-22323252 GCA_013407115.1 Glycine latifolia
TATATATATATATATATATATATATATGTATGTATGTATGTATTTAACCATTGTAATTGTATCATGCGTATGATAATTATATTATCGCGAAAAAAATTTACTACCATTTTATAATCAAATTAATGGAGTTTTCATTAAAAATTGAAATTGCACGAGCTATAGTTAGTGATATCGTAGCGACAAGGCGGGTCGTTACATTAGCTTAAAGGAAATAACAGGTACTGTAATGACCCCATATGCATCCGGTTCATTAACATTATATTATGGTCTTAAGCGCAGCAATACTTAATAAACTTAAGTAAACACAGAAGCATTAAAATAAAAAGACATCATCTTACATCATTCAACCATACTAAAACATTATGTATGAAATTTTGATATACATCTCGGCGCCCGGGTTCTGTTCCAAAAGATACATCATAAACAAACCCATACTGGGTTAGAAAAGTACAATAAAATCGAGTCAACCGACTCGCAAAAGACCGACTTCCAAAATCTGCTTCCTCGAACCCAGCCTCGTCCTCTTGTCTGGGATCCTCAATTATTGGCCAATTCAACCTCGGCCTACCCAGCCTATCAATTGAGATTTACCGAACAACCCCTACTCGGGTCTCTTACCCCGAACCTCATCCCCCACTCTTTGGCTTCACCTGCAATAAATAAAATCCCCAACTAAGGTGAGATACAATCTCAGTAAACTCAAGGTTCTTGGATACTCACATCCCCCTGGTTCACTTCCATAGTACATAGCATTTAAATAGGCATTACAATAACATAGCCATCCCGGCCTTTTAATAAAAACATGGCCATCCCGGCTTTCATAAAAACATAGCCATCCCGGCTTTCATAAAAAACATAGCCATCCCAGCCTTTTAGTAAAAACATGGTCATCCCGGCTTTCATAAAAACATCACATGTATATAAGCACACCCACGTGCCATTCCAGCACAGATATACAAGTTCACCAGTGCACATATCATGCACAAATGTATATCAACCGTGCACATCTCATGCACTCGGACATATATGAATTCTTGAGAAGCTCATCCCGGATGAGTCTTACACTCTCATATATGGTCCGCTTCCCTGAACAGAGGACTTCTCAATCACAATACAAACATCACAGTGCAAATCATTTACATGTATGTTTCAATCAAAAAGTAGTAACACACAATTTAAATACACGCACTGCATCATACAATAACCATAACTCCCCAAGAGTATGGTGGAACATAATCAAGAGAGCCAACTCCCAAGAACAGAGAGCTTACCTTCTCTGATTCCAGCACCTATCCTCTCAGCCGCGTGTTTACCACCATCGATATCTTCTTTATCAAGCCCTACACTAGGCAAGAAAGATATCAAGAACGGTTCTCAACCGTTTCATGAAAATAATCCAATTCTTTTCCAGATCTCAACCATATACCACCAACCAGTGACTTGTAAACCCCATAAAGATCTATCTGGGCATAACAAAATACCCAAAACCTAGAAAAGTTAGCTTTCAAGGTTGAACCTTCATCACAACAACCTCCTAAGCATACTTTTCCAAAGAAACACCACCCAAAACCAACCCTAACTCATATGGGTCATTTTTCCTCTTAAAACCAAACTCAAAGATACGATGATACTTACATATCTTACCTTAAAAACAACAAGGAAGGCTAGAGGACAGCTTCTCCAAGCTTAGATGTCCTTATCGTGCCTTCTACTCCTTAAAGGTTGAAACTTTAAACTTTCCTTTGGAGAAATGATCTCCTCGCCTGATGATTTTGACCACTAACAAAGGTTGGAAACTAGTTTATAAGATGATTCTCTTAAATCCTTAGGATGGATGTGAAGCTTTTAGGTTAAGGAAAGGTTATCTAGGAAGCTTTTCTCACTACAACAATGGAGGAACTATGGAATAAGAGAGAGAAAGTATTTTAGCAAAGACGGTGAAAATAAAGTTTCTATTGAAATATCTCACTCATGCATATCTTAAATATCCAGAAAATTGACATGCGTCAGATCGTAATATGAGGATCTTCCCACGTCAAAACAACCAGCAAAGAGCCAACACGTGTCACTTGTGTAAAGTGAATATGTAGAGATATTTGACTGCCGGGTTGGGTCTACTGTTTGGCAAGTCAATTTATTATACCTCATATACAGGATACGTGTGACTACCCAAGTTCTCTAAACCCTAGTGACATTGCCGGGTTGGATTTATATATATATATATATATTGAGTGCAACTTCACTACTATACCCCGGGTTCCTGAGCACTCATTCCAACCACAAGGCTAAGTCCGGGTTATACAACAAGTACATGCTATTTTAATCGATTACAAATGCTTATGTAATCGATTGCATAAGAACTCATCCTTGGTACTATAGTACGTCCAAGGTTCCGCCCTCCTCCGACCTCAACCGACCTAATCCGAGTTCTTACCTTGGTACTTCACAAGTCCAAGGTTCCTTTCAACCACGTCCGGGTTCCCACCCGATAATTCTACCAAAAGGGGTTACGAGCTCTTCCAGTCTCTCTACCTGGTAGCTCTTACAAGTCACCCACATACGAGCTCTTCCAAGATCACAACTCGGTAACACATCCAAGCTCATCTAATATTAAAACTCGATCCTCAAAGAAAAGGAATACACAAGCTCTATTGAGACCACAACCCGGTCCCTTTAGGAAAATTAATATACGAGCTCAACCGAGTTCGCTACCCGGTCTCTCTTTCCTTCCTTGTTCGAGTTCCTTTCTATACATCAGCGCTTTTCCCCAAAAGTGCTATGTATGTAAACCACTTACGTGGCAATAACCCGGTCATGCACTAACCCGGTCTTTCTATTAATACCACCATATACCACAATCCCGAATTTGAAAAGGTGCTATCCACACCCCCCTTCTATCCGAGTTCCAATACACACCCCCTTATGTGACAACCCGGGTAATCACAGGGTCATTATATTCACCCCCCCTAAAAAGAATTTTGACCCCAAAATTATAACCATACCTACCAAATAACTCGGGGTATAGCTGCATCAGCTCCTGTCCCACTCCCATGTCGCTTCCTCCGGGGTCCACCCTTCCCATAAAACCTTGACTATAGGAATAGTCTTACTCTGAATCTTTTTCTCCATCCTATCAAGAATCTGGGATGGTCGGGTAGGACAAGTCAGATTCTCTCTAATCTGAATAGAATCAGGTTCTACCACATGTGAAGGATCGGGCACGTATTTCCTCAACTGAGATACGTGAAAGATATCATGCAACCCGGACAATTGGGGAGGCAAAGCTAGCCTGTATGCCATTGGTCCTATTCTCTGAATAATCTGGTAAGGACCAATGAATCTAGGGCTCAGCTTCCTCCCACCCAATGCCCATCCAACCCCGGTTACTGGAGATAACCTAAAAAACACATGATCGCCCTCATCAAATTGCAATGGGCAATGTTTGCTATCGTAATAGCTCTTCTGTCGGTTCTAAGCCAGCAACAACTTGTCTTGGATCATACGATCTGCTGAGAAGTATCTTGAACCAACTCGGGTCCAAGAAGTTGTCTCTCTCCCACTTCGGTCCAGCAAGTAGGAGTCCGGCACCTTCGACCATACAACGCTTCAAAGGGTGCCATACCTAAACTAGCATGCAAACTGTTGTTATCCAAAAACTCTACCAGAGGTAGATACCTATCCCAACTCAGTCCTTGCTCCAAAGCACAAGCTCTCAGCATGTCCTCTAGAGTCTGGATAAAGTTTGTGGATGATAAGTCGTGCTGAGCCGCAACTGGGTCCCAAAAGTCTCTTGAAGAGCACCCCAAAACCTTGAGGTGAATTTTGGATCTCTATCACTGACAATGTTTTTTGGGATACCATGAAGTCGAACAATCTCTTTAACGAATAGTTGAGCCAACCTTTCAGCAGTGTAATCAGACCGAACAAGTAAGAAATGAGCCGACTTGGTCAGCCTATCTACAATCACCCAAATGGAATCTGGGTTGGGTCCTTGGCAATTCAACCACAAAATCCATTGAAATACTATCCCATTTCAACTCTAGAATTTGCAAAGGTTGCAGTAGGCCAGACGGTCTTTGATGCTCAATCTTGAACTTCTGACATACAAAACATTTTGTCACATGCTCGGCTATGTCCTTTTTCATCCCGGGCAACCAAAAATCTTTCTTCAAATCTTGGTACATCTTGGTGGAACCCGGATGAATGCTAAATTGTCCTTTATGAGCCTCAGACAACACCGCATCCACTAACTCACCCTTTGGCACAACAATCCTACCTCAGTATAACACTAAACTCGAGTTGTCCTGTTTCTCCCAAGACACGTCCTTCTGCCCGGGTAAGGACTTCACATCTTCATCCCAGTTTTGGGCATCCCAGATTCTCATGATCAACTCATTGTCCACCTTGGTCTCTCTCAACTCAAGACCGCGGTCACCCTCAAGAATAGTCAAGTGCATATCCCGAAAGTTCTCTATTAACTTGCATTCTTCAATCATCATGCAAGCTATGCTCATGTGCTTCTTGCTCAGAGCATCCGCCACCACATTGGCCTTTCTGGGATGATATATCAGCTCAAAATCATAATCCTCGATAAACTCCATCCATCTCCTTTGTCTCACATTCAACTCTTTCTGATCAAATAAATATTTGAGACTTTTGTGGTCGCTGAACACCACAAACTTAGCACTATATAGGTAGTGCCTCCATATTTTTAAAGCAAAGACCATGGTTGCCAGCTCTAAGTCATGTGTAGGATAATTCTCCTCATTTGGCTTCAATTGTCGAGTAGAATATGCAACTACCCTTCTCTCTTGCATCAAAAGACATCCCAAACCTTGCTTGGAAGCATCACAATAAACTTCAAAATTTCCCTTAGGGTCAGGAAGAACCAACACCAGAGCTGTGGTCAATCTCTCTTTCAACTTCAGGAAACACTCCTCGCATTCATGAGTCCATGCGAACGGAGTACCCTTCTTGGTAAGCCGGGTTAAGGGCAACACCATCTGTGAAAACCCTTGAATGAACCTTCTGTAGTACCCGGCCAATCCAAGGAAACTTTGGATCTCGGACACATTCCTAGGTCTTTCCCAATCCATCACAGCCTCTATCTTACTGGGATCGACTGCTATCCCGGCTGCCGAGATCACATGACCAAGAAACTTCACCTCGGTCAGCCAAAATTCACACTTCGTCAACTTGGCATAAAGTTGGTCATTCCTCAAGGTCTGAAGAACAACACGGAGATGCTCGACATGCTCGTGCTTACTCTTAGAATAAATCAGTATGTCATCAATAAACACCACAACAAACTGATCCAAGTAAGGTCTGAAAACCCGATTCATATAATCCATGAACACGGCTGGAGCATTTGTCAGACCAAATGGGATCACCTGATATTCATAATGACCATACCGAGACCGAAAAGCAGTCTTAGGTATGTCTTCAGGCTCAATCTAGATCTGATGGTACTCGGATCACAGATCAATCTTAGAAAATACACAAGCTCCTTTCAGCTAATCCAGCAAATCATCAATACGAGGCAAGGGAGACTTGTTCTTTATCGTAACCTTATTCAACTGCCTGTAATCCACACATAGCCTCATACTCCCATCCTTCTTCTTGACAAATATAACCGACGATCCCCAAGGCGACACACTTGGTCGGATAAATTCCTTGGACAATAAGTCGTCAAGTTGCGCCTTCAACTCCTTTAACTCCAAAGGAGCCATACGATAAGGAGCTACAGAGATGGGTCCTACACTCGGGATCAAATTAGTGGAGAAATCATTCCCCTCTCGGGTGGAAACTGTTTGATTTCCTCAGGGAACACATCCATGAACTCATTCACAATTGGGATCTCTGTCAGACCCCATTGTGGCCTCTCTTCTGCTACACTCAACAAGAGATAACCCCGGGCTCCTCTCTTTCATCTCCTTGCTGACTTGCAAGGTTCTGATAAGTGAAGTGGAACCCGGCCTACCTCCATCCGAAGATACTGCTATCTTCTTATTGCAACAGTCCAACATGACGCCATACTTGGCCAACCAATCCATGCCCAAGATAACCTCAAGATTAGGCATCGTAAGACAATACAGATCAACACTGTATTCCCGGCCCTCAAAACTAAACCGCATATCCCGACAGTAAGTATCAACCCAGCACTGCTCCTTAGAAGCAGTGGTGACAACCATAGGAGGAAACAAACTAAAAATCTGTAAGTTCAAACCTAGGGCAACACGATTCTCAATGAAGGAGTGAGTAGCTCCATAATCAAACAACACTCTCACATCATAATTATCAATAAGAATCGTACCTCAGATCAAGTCGGGAGCTCGGGCGGCTTCTTTAGCATCTATGGTATAAATCCGTCCTGGAGGTGGTGCTACTGAAATCATGGGAGCAGCTACAACCCGGTCATCTATTTGTGGAAATTCTCTAGCAAAGTGACCACGCTGCCCACATCGGAAACAATTATACTGACCAGTGGAGCAATTTCCCCAATGGTTCCTCCCACATGTAGCACACTTCGGAGGTGGGTTCGGTCTTGGTCCAACTCCTCTATAACCCAGCCCCTTTTTAAACCGGTCATCTGGGGATGACACACCCAATCCTTTGCCCTTGCCCTTCCCGGCTTGGCCTGAACCACTAGTTTTTCTTCCCTCCTGTCTAAAAGATGGAGTAGGATGACTGCTGCTGCGCCTCCTTATCATATCTTCCACCTGGCAACATTGCCTCACAAGGCTACCCATATCCCGGGATCCAATCCCGGCAATCTTCTCTTCTATATTCTCTCTAAGTTCCCTCTGGAACTTAGCAGCAAGCACCTCGGCATCGGGCATTGCCCTCCAAAAATGTGCATACTTAGCCAATTCATTAAACTTGGCTAAATACTCATCTACAGACATACGTCCCTGAACAAGGTCCTCGAACTCAGCCTACTTCTTCTCTCTAGCATCTCGTGGAAAATATAGGTCTAGGAACTGAGCCTCTAACATCTGCTAGGTGATAACTCCACTCTGGCCCCGCGATAGCTGTGAAGTGGTAACCCACCACTCATGCGGATCTCCCTGCAACAGATAGGTTGCATAGAGAAGTCGTTGATGGTCCGAACACTCCATCATGGGGAAAATCTTCTCTAAAGCCTACAACCACTTGGTGGCAACAATGGAGTTGTATCCCCCATGGAAGACTGGAGGGTCATGCTTCCAAAAAGCAATCAGCATCCTCCCTCTTACTGTTGCATCCTCCTCCATGCTAAACTGGGACAACCCGTCCCCTCGTTGGTGGCTGGGTCTATCATCACCATGACTACCCTCACCATGGAAATGATTGCCTTCACCCTCGAAGGTAGGTGGTGGAGAGGGTACTCGATCCTCTCTTCGCATAGTTCTCAACTCTGCCATCAGATTCTCATTAGCCTTCAACAAGGCCTCATTCGCCTGCCGGCTAGCAGCCATCTCTTGCTGCATAGCTGCCAAGGCGACAACTACTGGGTCCGGATGTACCTCATCACCCCTCTCACAATGTCGTTTCTGGTTCTCACCATGATACTGCACATGTCATACCAAGAGTGAGTTGATCAGGCCCACACTTATTAACCACACATGCGATACTCATACTGAACCCTACGACATAAGAGGATGATCTCACACAACTACCATACATAATGCTTCCCTAGGACAAACTGCTCTGATACCATAAAATGTAACGACCCTGTATGCATCCAGTTCATTAACATTATATTATGGTCTTAAGCGCAACAATACTTAATAAACTTAAGTAAACACGGAAGCATTAAAATAAAAAGACATCATCTTACGTCATTCAACCCAACTAAAACATTATGTATGGAATTTTGATATACATCCCGGCGCCCAGGTTCTGTTCCAAAAGATACATCATAAACAAACCCATACGGGGTTACAAAAGTACAATAAAATCGAGTCAACCGACTCGCAAAAGACCGCCTTCCAAAATCCGCTTCCTCGAACCCAGCCTCGTCCTCTTGTTCGGGATCCTCAATTATTGGCCAATTCGGCCTCGGCCTACCCGGCCTATCAATTGAGATTCACCGAACAACCCTACTCGGGTCTCTTACCTCGGACCTCATTCCCCGCTCTTTGGCTATCACCTGCAATAAATAAAATCCCCAACTGGGGTGAGATACAATCTCAGTAAACTTAGGGTTCTTGGAGACTCACCTCCCCCTGGTTCACTTCCACAGTACATAGCATTTAAATAGGCATTACAATAACATAGCCAACCCGGCCTTTTAATAAAAACATGGCCATCCCGACTTTCATAAAAACATAGCCATCCCGGCTTTCATAAAAAACATAGTCATCCCGGCCTTTTAGTAAAAACATGGCCATCCCGGCTTACATAAAAGCATAGCCATCCCAGCTTTCATAAAAAACATAGCCATCCCGACCTTTTTGTAAAAACATGGCCATCCCGGCTTTCATAAAAACATAGCCATCCTGGCTTCATTAAAACATCACATGTATATAATCACACCCATGTGCCATTCCAGCACAAATATACAAGTTCACCAGTGCACATCTCATGCACAAATGTATATCTTGATATACAAGTTCACCAGTGCACATCTCATGCACAAATGTATATCAACCGTGCACATCTCATGCACTCGGACGTATATGAATTCTCGAGAAGCTCATCCCGGTTGAGTCTTACACTCTCATATATGGTCCGCTTCCCTGGCCAGAGGACATCTCAATCACAATACAAACATCACAGTGCAAATCATTTACATGTATGTTTCAATCAAAAAACAATAACACACAATTTAAATACATGCACTGCATCATACAATAACCATAACTCCCCAGGCGTATGGTGGAACACAATCAAGAGAGCCAACTCCGAAGAACAGAGAGCTTACCTTCTCTTATTCTAGCACCTATCCTCTCAGCCACGTGTTTACCACCACTGATATCTTCTTTATCAAGCCTAAAGATATCAAGAACAGTTCTCAACCGTTTCATGAAAATAACCCAGTTCTTTTCCAGATCTCAACCATATACCACCAACCATTGACTTGTAAACCCCATAAAGATCTATCTGGGCATAACAAAATACCAAAACCTAGAAAAGTTAGCCTTCAAGGTTGAACCTTCATCACAACAACCTCCTAAGCATACTTTTCCAAAGAAACACCCCCCAAAACCAACCCTAACTCATATGGGTCATTTTTCCTCTTAAAACCAAACTCAAAGATATGGTGAAACTTACATATCTTACATTAAAAACAACAAGGAAGGCTAGAGGACAACTTCTTTAAGCTTAGATGTCCTTATCGTGCCTTCTACTCTTTAAAGGTTGAAACTTTAAACTTTCCTTTGGAGAAATGATCTCCTCGTTTGATGATTTTCACCACTAACAAAGGTTGAAAACTAGTTTATAAGATGATTCTCTTAAATCCTTACATTGGATGTAAAGCTTTTAGGTTAAGGAAAGGTTATCTAGGAAGCTTTTCTCACTAAAACAATGGAGGAAGTATGGAATAAGAGAGAGAAAGTACTTTAGCAAAGTTGGTGAAAATAAAGTTTCTACTGAAATATCTCACTCATGCATATCTTAAATATCCAGAAAATTGACACGCGTTAGATCGTAATATGAGGATCTTCCCGCGTCAAAACAACCAGCAAAGAGCCAACACGTGTCACGTGTGTAAAGTGAATATGTAGAGATATTTGACTGACGGTTGGGTCTATTGTTTGTCAAGTCAATTTATTATACCTCATATACAGGTTACGTGTGACTACCTGAGTTCTCTAAACCCTAGTGACAATGCTGAGTTGGATTTATATATATATATATATATATATTGAGTGCAACTTCACTACCATACCCCAGGTTCCTGAGCACTCATTCCAACCATAAGGCTAAGTCCGGGTTATACAGCAAGTACATACTGTTTTAATCGATTACAAATGCTTATGTAATCGATTGCATAAGAACCCATCCTTGGTACTATAGTACGTCCAAGGTTCCGCCCTCCTCCGACCTCAACCGACCTAATCTGAGTTCTTATCTTGGTACTTCACATGTCCAAGGTTCCTTTCAACCATGTCCGGTTCCCAACCTAGTAACTCTACCAAAAGGGGTTACGAGCTCTTCCGGTCTCTTTACTTGGTAGCTCTTACAAGTCACCCACATACGAGCACTTCCGAGATCACAACTCGATAACACATCCGATATTACAACTAGGTCCTCAAAGAAAAGGAATACACAAGCTCTATCGAGACCACAACCCGGTCCCTCTAGGAAAAGGAATATACGAGCTCAACCGAGTTCGCTATCCGGTTGCTCTTTCCTTCCTTGTCCAGGTTCCTTTCTATACATCAACGCTTTTCCCCAAAAGTGCTATGTATATACACCACTTACGTGGAAATAACCCGGTCATGCACTAACCCGGTCTTCCTATTAATACCAGCATATACCACGATCCTGGATTTGAAAAGGTGATATCCACACCCCCTTCTATCCGAGTTCCAATACACACCCCCCTTATGTGACAACCCGGGTTATCACAGCGTCATTATAGGTAGTATCTATACCAAAAAGGTGCATCTACATTTCGATAACCCATAACTTAAGAACTCCATAGTTAAGTGTGCTTGACTTGGAGCAATTCTGGGATGGGTGACCTCCTGGGAAGTTTCTCAGGAAGTGTGTGAGTGAGGACAAAACACGCTAAAAAGTCTTATGTTGGTATGTGGGGACAGTCATTGATCCTACAAGTGGTCGGACGTTACAAGTGGTATTAGAGCAGGGCCTCTCTATCAGTACAGTGTGGTTCAAGGACAAACCAAGCGGAAGCTGGTGGGCATGTAACATCCCGGGCGCTGACGAAGGCGGGGAGTGATCGTCGGTGCAATAAGGTACGGACAAGGAGCGGCTCCTGGCAGGCTTCCAGCTGGAGGGGTACATGAATGAATCAAATACACACCCGAACGAGAGGGATCCAGAAGCTATGCAGGTATGGGACTGTACAGTTGAGGATAACTTAAAGGAAATAATAGGTACTACCTATACCAACAAGGTGCATCTACTTTTCGGTAGCCCATAACTTAAGAACTCCACAATTAAGCGTGCTTGACTTGGAGCAATTCTGGGATGGGTGACCTCTTGGAAAGTTTCTCAGGAAGTGTGTGAGTGAGGACAAAACACGCTAAAAAGTCTTATGTTGGTATGTGGGGACAGTCATTGATCCTACAAGTGGTCGTGAGTTACATTTGCTTCTACAATCATGGGCATGTAGTACATTTTAATATTAGCTTTCCTTTTTCGGCCAATAATTTGAACAAATATTCTCACTCATTCAGTCAGACTGATACGAATATGTAGTACATTTTAATATTTTTATTTACATTTAAGTCTTTTACAATATTTTTAATTTACAAAACTTAAATAAAATATTTCTTAACTTAAATTTTTTCTTTCAAAACTTGAAATACTGTAGATTCGCGTGAATATGGCATCAGTTCATGCTAATGTGACATCAGTTGTTTGCAAGAGTGGCAAGTGGCAACCATGTTTCTCAATTGAAATTTGCAAGCTCTTCCTTCTTGCCCGGGTTCGATGTTGTTAGTCGTAAGTGCTTGGAAGAAGGAACTTGTCCCATCTTTCATTTCCTTGGTGCCTAGAGCCACACTGACATTTGATCCCCCAATTACCAATTCAGACAAAACCAAGCAAAAGAAGCATACTCTTGACCCTGCTTCCCCAGATTTTCTTCCTTTTCCTTCATTTGAATAGTTCTTTCCAAAGAGCACCAAAGAACACAGGTGATCCTTATCCTTTTTTTATTAGTTTATACTGTTAATGAAATTTGATTACAGATAATTTGGCTTTCCAAACCATATATGGACACAACTCACATTACATTTAATGTATGATCCATCATGTGTATAGGGAAGTCACTCATGAAAAAACTGGTCATGTGCTCAAAATTCCCTTTCGTCGAGTTCACCTGTCTGGGGAAGCAGGACACTTTGATACCTATGACACTAGCGATCCCCAAAATGTAAACCCAAGGAACATTATGCATAACTAACATTTTTGTGCATTTTCTCTATATCTTGCATTTGTACAATGTAGTACATTTATTTTTCTTGTGAATAATGTTGGGCTAATAAATACTTTTTATTAGTGAGTGAAGGAAACAATTATAATTCCTTTCATAGATACATTCTCAAATATTGTTGTCATTGTCGTTGCCTTCTGTTGTTGTCTAGCAGCATTTGCAGATTCTCTTGATAGCCACTAGGCTGAGAGCATTGTATAATGTTTATGTGCATGTTAGATAAATTGTCTTGTCTTTTCTTCAATCACTCGTATTGTCTATTGCCTATTGCCTATCCACAGTGGTTCAAACTGTCTTGTCAGATTACCAGTGACTACTAGCTTAACGTTGAGCTACCTCAAATTATTCTGATTGTCTTCCATTGTAAAATTTCCTTTTATTGATTTCCATTAACAGGCCATATATAATATGTGATGATTGTAATATAGTTTCAGAATCTAGGCTCTTAATTTCAGTGTAATATCAGTGTATGGTAATCCTGATTTTCTCCAATTTTCTACCATTATCTATGTTCTCAATTCATCAAGGTTCTTAATTTCCATCAACCATTGTAGAATTAAAACATCAGACTCTGGTTTTGCAATCTAAGGTAAGAAATCAAATTTAGCCAATTAACATTTACATTTATATATATATATATATCCTTTAATTTACCCTGGCTTATATTACCAGATGTCTTGAACAAAACCTCAAAGTAATGGAATAGTATTTATTGCTATCATTGAATAATCTAATTTTGGCTTTTTATGTATACTTACTAAAATTTTGGAAATTTACACTAATCTACTTGATTTGTTTCCATGGATTTGATAATTAGGACTCCCAGAATTGCGCGCAGAGTGGGTTGATAGGAGGGAGAAACTGGGTTATCCAAGATTCACTTAGATGTACTATGCTAAGCAAGGAATCATCACTGAGGAGATGCTTTACTGTGCCACTCATGAAAACCTTGACCCAGAGTTTGAGGTCAGAAGTTGCTCATGGATGTGCTATCATGCCTTCCACCAAGAAACACTTGGAGTTAGAACCCATGATAGTGTTAGGCTAATACAGGAGGTATATGCAGCAAGAACTCATGGCAGGTTTAGGAAGAAGCCAGAGCAGCCAGAGTAGCAGTCATTTGTACCTGTAACTGACTGATGTCAGTTACAATTTAGTGAGGAATAGCTATTGTTACCTTTAACTAAATGATGTCAGTTACAGATGGAGTTAGTTAGCTTTAAATAGCAATTGCCAAGCCTGGAATTGGCATTCCTAGTATTATTGGTGGTTGGTTAGGGAGGCTAGGCTCAATTCCCAGATTGTAACAGAATTAACAATTCAATAAACATAGAGTTCTGAAGATCTAACACTGCTATCAGAGCAAAAATTTCAAACCTGGACCTGTGTCTGTTCATGGTTTCGACGAGAGGGAACATGGATGCACGAGTAGAATTTTTGGAGCGCGGTTTTGAAGGTTTGATCCAAACATGGGAGGAGGTAGTGGGGCTGAGGAGATTGTATGAAGAAGACCGCAATGACCGAGCGAAATTGCGGGAGCAGTTAGCAGAATTGATGGCGACGATGAGAAACCTCTCACAGGTTGACTATGACGGCAGTAACCACCGTGATCGCGGTGCGCGCGAACATCTGAATCGTGATTTTCCCAATCACGATCGCGATGATAGGTGGAGGAACCTGGATATTCCAATTTTGAACGGTGATGACGCGTTTGGCTGGACGAACAAGGTCGAATGATATTTTGACGTGAAAGGAGTGGAGGAAGCAGATCGCATTCTGGTAGCGATAGTGGTGATGGAGGGAAAAGCTTTAAACTGGTACCAATGGTGGGAATTTTGCAGAAAACCCTAATTGGACAGAATTTAAACGTGCAGTGGTTCAACGTTTCTAGCCAGCAATGAATCA
Source organism: Glycine latifolia (assembly GCA_013407115.1). Lineage (NCBI taxonomy): Eukaryota > Viridiplantae > Streptophyta > Magnoliopsida > Fabales > Fabaceae > Glycine > Glycine latifolia. Next base: position 22,302,023 of record CM023951.1, read on the forward strand.
AAGTCCTTATGAGCTATTGTTGAGTTTGAAACATGGAAGCACAGTGGAGGAGTATCGGGAAAAGTTTGAATTATATGCTGGTCCTTTGAGAGGAACAGAACCTGAATACTTGAAAGGAATTTTCTTGAATGGGTTGAAGGAGGTGGTGAGAGCAGAACTAAAGCTACATCCAGTTAATTCTCTTCTAGAATTAATGGATTATGTTCAGAGAATAGATGAGAAAAATGAGTTGCTGGAAAAGGGAAACCTGGGAAACAATAGAAGGAATGCAGCCAGATCCTATACTTCTTCCAGAACTGTCACTTGGGAGCTAGGGATTAAAGCTACTCAAGTAAGATCAAAGGAGTCAGCTTCTAATGTAGATTCAAACAGTTTGAAATCTACTGGTTCATACAGAGGCAGGCCTTTTAGAAGGTTGTCTGATGCTGAATTCCAGGAAAAAGCTGAAAAAGGTCTCTGTTATAGGTGCGATGGGAAGTTTGGACCAGGCCATGTGTGTCCAAATAAGCAATTCCAAGTATTGATTATGGGAGCTGAACAAGGGGAAGAGGAGGAAATGGAAGAGGAGATATTTGAGAAAAAGGAGAAACAGTTTCAGAGCATGCGGCTGTCATTGTACAGTATGGCTGGGTTTGACTTCCAAAAGATCAATAAGGTTGTGGGGAATGATTGACGGTAGTAAAGTCATGATATTGGTGGATTATGGAGCTTCCCATAACTTCATTTCAGCTGCAGTAGTGAGATTATTGCAGCTACCAGTGACTACTACTAAACCTTATACAGTGGAGGTAGGAGATGGTAGGAAAATTAAATGTGAGGGAGTGTGTAGAGCTGTTGAATTGCATGTACAGGGCCTACAAATTAAGCAAGACTTGTTTGTTTTTTATGAGAGGGGTGGATGTGGTTTTAGGAATGGAATGGCTAGCTTCTTTGGGAGAAATAAAGGCAAATTTCAAAGAGTTGACTTTGAAAATTCCTATGGAGGAAGGATCTATTGTATTGAAGGGAGAACTTGCCCTAACCAGGTCTTTAGCTTCTTTAAGGTCCATTTTTAAAGCTTTAAGGAGTGAAGGAGAGGGTTTTGTGTTGTGTTGTCAAGATTTATAGGCTGTTCAGGATGCTAGTGTGGTGCCTACATGGATGGAAGGCTTACTGCAGGAATTTAGGGTGGAATTTCAGGATCCTAGTGGTCTTCCTCCTTCAAGGAAACATGATCATGGGATTGAATTAAAGCCTGGAGCTGACATTCCTAATGTGAGGCCTTATAGGTATCCCCATTACCAGAAAAATAAGATTGAAAAACTGGTTAAGGATATGTTGAATTCAGGGATTATTAGACCTAGTATCAGCCCTTATGCAAGTCCTATTATCTTGGTGAGGAAGAAGGATGGAGGGTAGAGATTTTGTGTTGATTATAGGGCTCTTAACAAAGTAACTATTCCAAATAAATTTCCTATATCCATTATTGATGAATTGTTGGATGAATTGGGTGGAGCAGCTGTGTTCACTAAGTTGGATCTAAAGTCTGGATATCACCAAATAAGAATGAGGGAGCAGGATATTGCCAAGACTGCATTTAGAACCCATGAAGGACATTATGAGTTTATGGTAATGCCTTTTGGGCTTACAAATACCCCTTCAACATTTCAGGCTTTAATGAATGAGGTATTGAAGCCATACTTGAGGAAGTTTGCATTAGTTTTTTTTTTCTCATTTATAGCAGCACTGTGGAAGCTCATGTGATCATGTGAGAGATGTCTTATTTTTGTTGGCTGAGAATGCTTTATTAGTTAATAAGAAGAAATGCAGTTTTGGGCAGAACAAGGTGGAGTATTTGGGGCATATCATTTCAGGAGACGGGGTGGTTGCAGATCCCCAAAAGTTAGAAGTAATGAGAAGTTGGCCCATTCCTAAAAGTGTGAAAGCTTTAAGGGGTTTTTTAGGCCTTACAGGGTATTATAGAAGGTTTGTTCAGAATTATGGTAAAGTGGCTAGGCCTTTGTATGATTTGTGGAAAAAAGATAGTTTCAAATGGAGTGAGGAACCTGAGGAAGCTATCAGCAAATTAAAATTGGCTATGAAAGAGATTCCTGTTCTCACCATCCCTGGTTTTTCTCAACCCTTTACTGTGGAGACTGATGCTTCTAATAAAGGGTTAGGAGTTGTGCTTATGTAGCAGGGTAGGCCATTAGCTTTCTTGAGCCAGTCACTCTCAGATACAACTAAGAAAAAATCATTTTATGAGAGGGAGCTTATGGCAATAGTGTTAGCAGTACATGTAACGACCCGCCTCGTCGCTACTGTATCTTACTCTTAATTATGCTTTTAATGATAATTTATATTTGAAAATCCCTTTTAGTTTGTTTATAAAAATAATAGTAAAATTTTTTGTAAGCATAATCAATATCACAAATCAAAATTCAAATATACAAAGATGCAATACATCATAATACTTGTATATTAATAATCATACGTTGGTAGTAATTATAAATAACCAAGTCTGAATTATACAATTTTCTCAAAAGAAACAAGGATTTAAATGATGGGGTGTAACTAGCAAAATGTTGGGGTGTAGTCATTAGAACAAGGGTGTGACTAGCAAAAATACAACCATTGCCCGGGATCTAGCCCATTTACATCTCGGCTACTTGGCAGCTCCAACCAATATAAGTCATCTTCTTGGTCCTCTACTGTTGTCCATCTGTTCACTCGAACATGGTTCGTGACCATCATAGGTACTAATCCACAAGGTACAACAAAGCAAAGGTGAGTCCATAATGTAAAATGATAATTACATAAATATCATCAGTTATAAAAACAACTCGAATCATTGTAAAATCACCACAATAATCAAATATTTTATCACGCATTCAATCATGGACAACCCGTCCAAACACATTTCACAATTCACCTTAAAATGACTAGTCATGATGCATGTTCCAAACTTATCTCTTTGTCAATGCAATGTGATACCATCCTTATGGAAATAGTCTCTCTTAGGAAAATGATGCAAAAGCTCGTCAAGGTCATTCGGTCGTGCACAGGTCGCTTCCCCCTCATGGTGATCAGCCCTGAGTCACAAGGGAGTTCCAAACAGAGATGCCCCTTTAGTACCTCTGTACCCTACTGCCATCATCCTATTTTCATTATGCATGAAGTATGTACATGGGCTCTATCAACGGCCTGTGCTCAACTCGACCCGGGTAGGATAACGTCATACACCCCCCATATACATATATATACTGACTTATTCTCGGGTACACTAATGCACTGACCGTGGTCCTTGCAAGGTTAACCACCCGATTCTGACATCTCACGTCAATACATAAAATATCACCACGGCTCCATCAATGTATGACCCAGCCCCAGGATCAACTCGTCCTGCCTAGGATAATGTCATACACCTCGTGGGTATTTGTGTATCCGAACGCATTTAGATTACCATGACACTATCAATGTATGGCCCTGTCCGGGTTTAACTCGTCCTGACTAGCATAATGCCATACACCCCCCATGGTATCTAATAACTCAAGCCAATACAATGGTCAACTTCAATGTAATCACATACATCATTCACAAACATTATAAACAAGTGAAGTATTAGGCATCCGGGTTGGCACCTAACCATAACAAATGATGTCAGAATCCGAACAAGGTCGGATGAGGGTACAAGGTTGTCCGGGTAAGGAAGCCCGGTAATTCTTTAAAGAAAAGTACAAGCTCTGCCGAGTAGGAACTCGGTAGCTCTTTTCCCGAGGAGATACGAGCTCTGCCGAGTAACGAACCCGGTGGCTCTTTCTCTTCCTCTCGTGAATTAACTTGAGCTCGATAGTTCTAATGGGCCACCCCGGGTAAGGAACCCGGTATACAAGTGTCCACTAACAGACTAAGTTACGTCCTTTATGCACACATGCATGGTACGTAAACCGTTCAACTCAGCATTCCCATCCCAGTAGCCGACATCACATTACAAGGGATTGACATATACGTAACTCGGCCCACCCATCCCGGTAGCCGATGTCACACAAAGGTTAGACACATGCAACTCGGCCAACCCTTCCCGTAGCCGGCATCATATCACAAGGGATATATAGCTTGGCCTACCCATCCCGGTAGCCGACATCACAACACAAGGGATGTATAACTCGACCTACCCATCCCAATAGCCGACATCACAACACAAGGGGTATATAACTTGATCTACCCATCCCGGTAGCCGACATCACAACACAAGGGGTATATAACTCGGCCTACTCATCCCGGTAGCCGACATCAAAAGACAACAGTATTTTAATATACATATAACATACTCCACCCGACTTACGCAACCCGGTAGTCCTCTTCCTCACACTATATACAGACATCATCAATATATTTTATGCAGCATATCCAATAACAGATACATACTTTTAACCCAACCATGATATCAAAAATCATTATTAACACAATAAACTCCCCTTACCTCAACAGAGATTCTTTTCTTTCACACTTAACGTGAGTTCTTGTTCGAACACGAGTTCTCCCAGCAACGAGGAATGAAAGGATTATACTTCGTTTACCAATTCCTTTTAATGTAGGGGTGTTTCTGCTGCAACTATGGTGGTTCTTGAGAGTTTAAAGGTGGTATGGTGGAAGAAGAGAGATTTTTGGGTGCAAAGAGTTTAGAGAGAGAAAAGAAGAGAAACACGCATAAGAGTGAGAGAGTGAATTGTGCTTTTGCTTCATGCACTGCTATTTATAGATGAAGCATTGAGGCAAGTTGCCAACCACTTGATTCAGCCAGCTATCACAGCTACCATAGTTGCCCACTTGCGTGACCGAATAGCCACCACCATTTTTACTATGCGTGTACGGATAGCTTATCTCAACCACAAAATTTGACTTTCACCTTTTATGCACAAACACCCATGCAAAACACTTTAACAGATTTCAAGATTTATATTAAACAATTAATCCACACAAATATCTTTCTACTTGTAAAATTTCAGGGTGTTACAGTACAGAAGTGGAGACACTATCTAATGGGCAGAAAATTCACTATTTTGACTGATCAGAAAAGTGTCAAGTTCTTGACAGATCAAAGGATAATGGGGGAGGACCAATTTAAGTGGACTTCAAAGTTGATGGGGTTCGATTTTGATATCCTGTATAAACCTGGATGTGAGAATAAGGCAGCTGATTCCTTATCTAGGAGGATGACATTTACAGCAATCTCTATGATCAGCTATGATGATGAGGAGGAATGGGAGGTTGAAATTCTAGCTGATCCAAAATTGAAAACAATTATGCAGGATTTAATGGTGAATAAGGCTACACATCCAAGATATTCTCTGCAAAATAGGAAATTGTGGTATAAAGTCAAGTTAGTTCTTTCTAAACCGTCTTCTAAGGTACCTATGCTGATGCAGGAATATCACAGCTCTGTAGTTGGAGGTCATTTAGGGTTTTTCAGGACCTTTAAAAGGATAACAGCTTTGGTTCATTGGGAAGGCATGAGACAAGATATTATGAGATTTGTAGTTGGCTGTGAGACTTGTCAACAGAATAAATATCAGGCTTTGTCACCAATTAGGTTATTGCAACCTCTTCCTATTCCTACACAAGTCTGGGCTGACATTTCTATGGATTTTATAGAAGGGCTGCCAAAGGCACAAGGCAAAAATGCAATCTTGGTGGTGGTAGACAGGTTGACCAAGTATGCTCATTTTTTTCCCATTAGCCACCCTTTCACAGCAATGGATATTGCAGAAGTGTTTGTGAAAGAAATAATGAAATTGCATGGTTTTCCCACTACCATAATTTCTGACAGAGACAAAAAAAATTTGAGTCAATTCTGGAAGGAATTGTTTAAGTGTGCAAGAACTAAGTTGAAATTTAGCTCAGCCTACCATCCTCAAACAGATGGCCAGACTGAGGTAGTTAATCGAGGGGTGGAAACTTATTTGAGGTGTGTTACATGTGAGAAACCTAAGCAATGGCCAGCTTGTTTGAGTTGGCCAGAGTTTTGGTTTAACTCTAATTACAACAGTTCAGCCAAGCTCACTCCTTTTAAGGCTTTATATGGCAGAGATCCACCTCAATTATTGAAAGGCACAACTGTTTCATCAGTGGTTGAGGAAGTGAACAAATTGACTCAAGATAGGGATGGTTTATTGGACCAACTCAGGATGAATTTACTTAAGGCTCAAGACCAGATGAGAACCCATGCTAATAAACATCGTAGAGATGTTAATTGGGAGGTAGGGGACTGGGTTTACCTTAAGCTGCAACCATATAGATTAAAATCTTTGGCTAAAAAGTTGAATGAGAAATTAAGCCCTAGATTTTATGGTCCATATCAAATTGCTAAAGTCATTGGGAAAGTGGCTTATCAGCTAACTCTACCACCTGAAAGTAAAGTTTATCCAGTCTTTCATGTTTCCCTATTGAAAAAGGCTATTTTCCCTGCAGTAAAACCTTAACCTTTACCTCCAATGCTGACTGAGGAGTTGGAATTAAGGGTTGAGCCTATGGCTATGAAAGCTGTAAGGAATTGCCCAGCAGGAAAAGCTGAAGTGCTGATTCAATGGAAGGACTTACCTGACTTTGAAGCTACTTGGGAAGCAGAGTCAGTTATAAACCAACAATTTCCTGTTTTTCACCTTGAGGACAAGGTGGCTCTTTAGGGGGGGGAGTATTGTTAGGCTACCGATACAGGAGGTATATGCAGCAAGAACTCATGGCAGGTTTAGGAAGAAGCCAGAGCAGCAATCATTGGTACCTGTAACTAACTGATGTCAGTTACAGTTTAGTGAGGAATAGCTATTGTTACTTGTAACTTACTGATGTCAGTTACAGATGGAGTTAGTTAGCTTTAAATAGCAACTCCAAGCCTGGAATTGGCATTCCTGGTATTATTGGTGGTTGGTTAGGGAGGCTAGGCTCAATTCCTAGATTGTAACAGAATTCACAATTCAATAAACATAGAGTTCTGAAGATCTAACGGATAGTTGGAAGAAACTTTTTGGTAAAAGTAAATGCCAACATTGGGAATTCTGCAGTTACAAGCTCTATAAAAGAGGAAGTTTATAAGGTTCAATGGGCAACTATGTGGGGAGCAGATACTGCCATGGATCTCTCAACCGGTGGCCACATCCATGAAACTCGAGAGTGGATCCTACGCAACTCTGCTGTACCAGTTGGGACTGTGCCTATTTATCAAGCACTTGAAAAATTTAATGGGATTGCTGAGGATCTTAATTGGGAGGTTTTCAGGGACACCCTGATTGAACAAGTTGAGCAAGGAGTGGACTACTTCACCATCCATGCTGGAGGTCTTCTAAGATATGTTTCATTAATGGCTAAGCGCATGACAGGAATAATCTCAAGAGGAAGGTCTATTCATGCAAAGTGGTGCTTAGCTTATCACAAATAGAATTTTGCTTATGAGCACTGGGATGAGATACTTGACATCTGCAATCAGTATGATGTGGCCCTATCTATTGGTGATGGGCTAAGACCTAGATCCATATATGATGCAACTGACACAGCTCAATTCGCTGAACTCTTGACACAAAGAGAATTGACACGTAGAGCATGGGAGAAGGATGTACAGGTGATACAAATCAAACTTTCTTTATTGCATGATACTGATAAATTTATGGCAAGATGAAATCAATTAGTCTTTAACTTCAACTTCTTTTTTTGACATCACAATGTTTGCATGTCTATTTATTGTGTTACTTTGAGTTGTTAATTCTTCAGCATGAACAATTAGAATTACTCACTTGGATGGGAATAGAATTACTCACTTGGTACAGCTCTTCTCTGTTATGTGACTCCAAAAGAACATCTTGGGTTGCTAAACCGGGATGATGTGAAGGCTGGCGTTATAGCTTACAAAATTGCGGCTCATGCTGCTGATTTAGCCAAAGGCCATCCATATGCTCAAGCTTGGGATGATGAATTGAGCAAGGCAAGATTTGAGTTCCGATGGATGGACCAGTTTGCTTTGTCGTTGGATCCGATGACAGCCACGTCCTTCCATGACGAAACCCTGCCGGCAGATGGTGCGAAAGTGGCCCATTTCTGCTCAATGTGTGGCCCTAAATTCTACTCTATGAAGATAACAGAGGATGTGAGGAAGTATGCTGCGGAACATGGCTATGGAATTGATGAAGTTTTGCAGCGTGGGATGGATGCTATGAGTGCTGAATTTCAAGCTGCTAGGAAGACTATCAATGGGGAGCAACATGGTGAAGCTGGTGGAGAGATTTATTTGCCAGAAGCTTACGCTAGTACCAAGAGGTGAGGTTAAATAAAATGTATTACTTTTTTTAATATGCTGCGCATTTTCTCATTTGGCATGGATTATAATGGCATTCTGTGAATCAAAAGTCTATAAATATGCTAATAATAAACTTAAACTGAGTAGAAAATCTCATATAGAATATGGTATAATGCACTTTATTGCTTGCACAAAGCATGGGTTTGACTACAAAAGGGTAGTGGGTGAACCTTTGATATTAGACTTTGTACAATCTTATCTCTAAGGAGAAAGGCTATTCCCATGATAAGAACCTTTGATATTGATCCCTAGGCCACTAGATAGATAGCAACCTTACTGTTGCATCAAGGCTCACTCTCTATTCTCATGAGGGTGAACTATATATATTTCTACATTCATTTTTCATCATATACTTTTATGACTTACCAATTGAATTATTGGTACAATAAGGTTTGAATTAGTATATGCTCTGGGACATCTCTTAGGGACCAAGATTAGATATCAAAAAGAAAGGAAGGATTTTATTGAATTCAATGGAAAGAATAGAAAATAGGAGAGAGATCTCTCCTCTAAGGGTTTCCCCTCCATAAAGGACTTCTCTAAAGAAGTGAGATTGTGCAAAGTGAGCTACAAGTTCGTTGGCACCTTCTGAACTATTTTTTATCAATAACTAGGTGGAGGGGCTTCGTGAGTTTGTGTCACTTACCATTTCTCAATCAATCACACAGACTTTATTCCTCACTTTTTCATGAAAATGTTTGCCGACCATTTGTCCTGCCTATGTGTTTGTAGCTAACGATGGAATATCTAATTGCATATTATTTTGCAGGACTACTTAAATGGAGCAAATCAGTTGGAAGAACTTGGAGCTAGCTTCCCAACTGACTTGTCTGGGTGTGGAGAAGCATTATCAAGCCTTAGGAGTAGGAGAATGAGTACTGTTTGTGATGAATGTCTATGGTTTAAGAACTCTGCTTTAGTCTACTTGTGTGTTTGGCTATTCAGTTCTCAGCAATAAACTGCTCTGAATCTAGTTTCATGTTCAATGCCATCTTTATCTTTGGGCTATTTTATTAACACCATAGATGCACAAGGGGTGCCTGAATCTGCACGAGCTCCGGCTTTCAAGCTAGGATGCTAGCAGATCAGGCTGTGATAGTCCCTTCGAACCTGATCAAGGTGATGCCTGCGCAGGGAGCGTGCACTTTTCTCTTTTTCATGCTTCTACAGGATGATCGCATTGTTTCTGTAATTTCATATGACTTATGACTGCGACTTAGTTCTTCTTATGTTTCCCTTTGTCTATTTTCAAGCTTCACTTCTAACCTAATCACAATGACTATGTTTTTTTCATTTGGTCACAGTTGTTGAACTAGAAGAGTAAACTACATGATCTGCATCAGTAGTATACTACTGCTCTTAGTAAAAGATCTTATAAGTTGCAACGCAACATAAAATCCATCCTCAATAATATATGAGAAGAGAAATGCTAACAACACTAAATAATAAAGATTGTGGTATCTCTTTTGGAATCTCCCTTGAGAGAAACAAGCACATTCATAATCAAGCTATGCCTTCAGCAAGATTGAATCTTATGGAGACTTAAGAGAAACAAAGAAAAGTACAATGTTGCTGGCTTTTATTTTTATGAAAGATAAAGTTTCCACTTATAAAACTATAAGACTCAGTACACACACTATTTTAATCTTACATATCAAAATTTGTATGAATATTATACCTTATAATAAATTTATACTATGGGTTAACTTCCAGTAGTAATGCTGGATCCAAAGATAAAATATAGTTCACGTGATATTAAGTTTTTTAATTGAAAAAATGTTTACGGAGAAAGCCGGTTGTCCCCTCCCATGCTGAGATATGCTCACAAGTTGAAATCTGATAATTGGTAAACATGGTCTCTTGAAAGATAATGAACAATATAAATTGGAAGGATTCCAATCAAATATTAACAAGGTGGTTGATTTGAAAAAAAAAAATTGCTATAATATCCAGAATAATGGTATTCTTAAAAATGATGATCATGTTAACCAAAATATTCATCAGAACATTGTTAGCTGCCAATCTTTTAAGAGGGGACTGGATTCCAACGATCATTTGTTAAGAAATTATCAGAATTATTTTGTGTAATTTCCTGGGCATAAAGTTGTGATAAACCAATGCAATTCCATGGTCACGCCAACGTTCCAATTTAGTGTATTGAAATGAGTAAACTTCCATTTGAAATGAATAAACCATTTTTCAAACGAACTACTTTCTTTTTTATGGTAGACTTTTGCATAGATAAAAATTGTTGCTACTTTGTTTAATTTTATTACTCAACCTAGATACCCCTCGACCTTATTTTTTTTCTTGCACAGATAGATACCTATCTTAGACATAAGCACACACAGTATAAAACGGGACCCACATAGGTGTGTCTTTGCCTAACTAAAGCATCATGAAATTGCTCTGCCTACATACATAGTCAATGGGTGGCAGTGCATCAGAAATAGGAAATAGAGACAGCAAGTGTATCTGCTCACTTTTGTTTTTACTGTCTTTAACCTATCATCACGTATTCTTCTTTTCTTACCTCCTTAACCCACCTTGTTCTCACGCGCCTTTGCACCTTTGGCACAGATCTTACATGACAAACTTACTCATAAGATATACACAGTTACACACACCATATGTACTTGTTCCAGATTGAGATTGTCTACAGTTTTTAAAAAATCATACACAATCTCAACCATGAAAAATGTTTTGTTCTATGGCCAAAAACAGAAAAGGAAAACTGTAAAACATCACTAAACAAATATGAATCATTGGATTGAAGACTAGTTTTATAGTTACATAATTCTCTCAATAATCTTGTATCTTGTATATCAAGTTCAAGAATTATAAGATTAACTTTGTGGTTGAAGATAAAAAGGAGAAAAAAGATATCATGAGTTTGAATCACTTCCTCTAACATTTTAAAAAAACTAAAAGTTAACATTTCCCAATAAAAAAATAAAACTGTATATCAAGTTCACTACATGACCTATTGCATACCAGATACTTTTCAAAGGAGGTCTTGTAATAATCATACAAAAAGTGATGACACTATCGTACTTATATCTTTACCACGTATATCTTCATCAAGGTATGTGATAAAGGTATAAGTAATTAAGTACACAGTTTACAAGACCTCTTTTAAAGAATTCCTAGTATGTGGGGTAAAGGTATATTTGTAAGTACTTACATGATTACATGATTATTACAAAATCTTTACTTCATACCCGGAAATTATGGTTAGTTTCCTCACTCAAGCACACAAAGACTTTCCTTATTTCCTATTTCCAACCTTTCCAACAACTGTGTTGTTGAGTCTTACCTACAATTCCTTTTGTCTGTTATCACATCACTTCACACATACACTCTTTCTTGCTTTCTTCCCCTCTTTTTTATATAATACTATGAGTCTATGATGATTGTGCAAAGAAAGAAAAGAGAAACACACAATGAGTCACACAGGGTGTTTCTTTGAGAAAACAAGCTTGCCCAGGAAAAAGAACACTAGGAGATCATCTAGGAACAAGCATGGGAGGAGCTGCAAGTTCAGGCTTCCTTGGCAGTCTGAGTTTTCCCCAATTGAGTTTCTGAAGGATGTAACAGATAAAGTGACAAAAGCTATATGCTTGAGGTCAGCGAAAAAATCTTCAAACCGAGACTCGTCTTCCATGGGAAGATCAAAACCAATTGGGGTATCTGTTGATTATTATAGGACAGCAGCTGTTGAGGACTGCATTGAGTTCATCCACTCCTCCTTTTCTAGATCAAATTCTGTAACCGCAACAGCAGGAGAAGAATTTCCACATATTTATTTAAGAAACTTTGAATCATAGACTGTGAAATTAAAGATTAATGAGTGCTTGCTACTGTATTTCAGTGTCTATCCTCTTGACTGTGTTAAGGTTTACAAAATAATAATGATGTTACCGGAAGGTTATTGTTTAATATATCATATGTGTACTATGTCTCCATACAAACATAATAAGTTGTATCTTCTTTTGATGAGCTTCAAACAGCATGCATTACATTTCAGCTGTTACAGTATGTTAGAATTTCAGTATATTTGCATTGGTTCTTTCCTGTGTCATTTATTTAAATGATAAATTATGAATAATATCTTAAGTTCAACGGCGCACATGCTTTAATTAGCAATATTTGTTTAAAACCATTTAATAGGTCTCACGTTCAGATTTTCTTTCTTCTCAGGATCTATTGGAATTTAATTTGCATAACAGGGCTACTCATTCTCTTTGGAGCATAGGATTTGGGTCTCAATATATAGAAGTTGTAAGAAACACCTAACCTTACTTCACATACATTGCATGACAGTGAATTAATAGTTTCATACCGTTTGCAAATTGAGTAATGGTCTTACATTAATGATCAAGAGTTTCTTGACAAGCATCAAATCTGAATGATTTTATGCTGTCCATTTTGCAAGGGATGAAAATGCTACTGTGCGAAGGTTATCTGAGTCCAACGTTAGAGTCAAAGCTCAGAACAGATAAATTAGTATTAGCTAGTCCTTCTATGTTGTCACACACTACTTAATATTTATCTATGTTCTTTCCTTGCCCTCCTCGTGAGTCATAATGAAATGAATTTTTCTATTTTTAAGATTGAAATTTGGCTCACATTACCAGAAACAAGACACTTTTTATTTAAAGGCCTAGTTGGTAAGTAAGTAAATTACCAAAAAACTCCAAATATATCAAATTGTCAATTAACAGATTGTACCTGGCAGGTAACTGATCCAAAATGAATCGATATAGTTCTGTAAATACATGGACCCAGAAGAGCCAGACATAATGAAGTATTCCATACGATCAAGTGGTTGGAATCTAAGTGGACAAGACAATAATGCATGCATTTCAGAAGAAAACAGGTAAAAACAATTGTAAGGTAAATAACCAATCATCACTGCTGCTTCAGTTCTTGGCAAAGAGGCCTCCAAAGCCACCTTTCTTCTTTTGTGGCACTGCCACAGAGTTCTTGTTGCGGCCAGTGGTGGTGGTGGTGGTGGTGGTGCCTCCATTCTTCTCCTCCACCTTCTTGAGGATAGGATCAGTCTCTACCAGCTGGTCTTCCTTCTGCAACCCTCCAAGTATCCAATCAAGAAGACCCTTCTCTTCTTTGCTTCCACCAGCACCCTTTGCTGCTGTGGCTGCAAAGACTCTACCAGTTGCTGGAGAAAATGACATGATGATGGAAGCCATATGTTGCAAGCTGAGAAATCTACAACACACGCTTGTGTGTTAGTGATGAGAATTGAGAAGACAAATGATGGGGTGGACAATGTTTTGGTGAACTTCGAAGAATAAAGTGTGTATGTAATATGATAATATATATATCTTCTCTTGTGGCTGCACCTCACAAGTGAATGTGAGCCGTTGGATTGGGCTATAAATGGAGATATGGGACACTAGCTAGCACGAGTTCTCCACAAGTGTCTTATCTTGATTGTGGTTATTTTTTTTGGTACATAATTTTTTTCACAACAAGCAGAGGAAAATTATGCGTGGCAAGTTGGGTTGGGAGTTTCATCCTCACACACTCACCTGCTGAGGCTGTGAATTTGACATGTGGATGCACCATATCCATTGCCTTTTCCCACCCCTTTTTGGGTTGAACACTGTCTCACTGTGGTTGCCATTGGCTACTTTTCGAGTTTTTTTTCCTACACCTAGTAAATATCTCATACACCCAGCAGTAAATAGTATAATTTCAAAATTACCCTTAATTAAACTTTAAGTTTTGTACTGACATATTCTCGCACCACTCTGTTTCTTCTTTGCCCACCATTCAACTTCATACAGATTAGCAATCTATATATCTTATATGCATTGACAATTCATATCTGTATGAAGCATATGAATTGTTAATCCGAAAGTTTCATATGGATCGATGTTACAAAGAAAAAAAACTTATCTCCAATGCCTTCAAACCACAACGATGACCACAATGAAGTAAGAGACAAAGTAGCTACCAAATCACCACGAGCCAAGGGAAGAAGGAGGTCCGTGAAGAAAAACAAACGAAGAAAAAGAAGCAAAAAGGAAGAAGAATGTGTTAGAGGGTAAAGTTGAAATTAAAAATTTTTGAATGGTGTAGAAAGAATAATCCCTACTTTTCTGTTTTTGGTCATAAGCAAATGAGCTTCTATTGTAAAAACCGAATCATTCAATTTCACTAATTTTATCAAGGAATCAAATAATTTTCTATATGCATAAATTTGGAATTGAATCCCTAATTATATATTTTAGAGATTTATCTCATAATTATGTCACACCACCACGCATATTAATAATTTATCAATTCAAAAGATTAGGACAATAGTATAAGATCTCATTACCTTTATATAAATGAGAATGATCTATTTAATTGAGAATAATTTGTGTTTAATTTTCATCATATATAAAATTTTATTAAGTGAGTAACAATTACATACCACAAACGAAATTAATTTTTGACTCATTAAGTTATGGACACATTCATAATCTCTAATTCAAAAAAGAATATTAATAATTTACCGATGACTTAGTCATATGTAAGATCTTATTCCACGTTAAAAGGCACAAAAATTACTAACAGTTTAACCCTTGATATTTCTCAACGAACCATTTCGCGTGAAAATTACCAATGACTTTGCTGTCGGTAATTTCTATTTGCAGAATATAAGTTTCGTGGATATCATTTACTGACAGATACGACCAATGAAAATCCAAAACATTCTGACAACTTTATGATCATCAGAAAAGATACGTAGATATTTAATGACTTATTTTCTTGAATTGATTTCAGTTTGTATAGTTTCGCTACCAAAATGCAGTACTGCAGTACTACTTGTTTATCTATGTACATGATAATATTGATTTGATCGAATTATAATATGCTACCAAATTTTAACTGCACTGAGTTAAATACTCAATACAGCATGAAATTTCTATATATATAAAGCCTGAGCCTGTGTTGTGTGTTAAATCATACATTTGTCAAACTTGTTAGATTGCATTAATTTGAATTAGACAAACCATTTGACTTAAGAATCACGGGTTAGTTTTAAGAAGAAAAGGGAAAAGAAGAGAAAAAAGATCAAAATCTTGGGTTGGTGTAGTTTACTAGGGAAAAATTAAATTAAGGAGCTAAAAGAGACGTATCTTGAGTGTTCTGTTTAAAGGTTTCCACCTCTATACTCAAAAGAATTAAGAGAGTAATTAAACACTTTTGGTTTATACATGTTTTCTTCTCACGATGACTGATCTATAGATTTCGATTTGTTTCCAAAATTTGTAGCAAACCCATTTTCTCTCTTCGGTTAAACCGTCTCTAACTACTCTTTCTCTTGCACTCTACACTGTATTGGCCTCGCAAGAATACCAATAATAGGACTTTTGCATATATATTCATTAAATGGTCGTACATACAATAGACTAAAAAGTAGGTAGGGCTGTGTACTTACTTTGCTTTCACTCATAGATTTAACCTATGGATATTGGTAGGAATATATATGTCAGGAATAATAGTCTAATTAATATATAATTAGTAAGGGACGAGCCATTAATAATTCAACTAGGAAGAAATTAAAATAATAATTATTTTGAATGGTGAAAGGTAAGCATCAGTTTTATGTTAGTACATGAGTTTATTTTAATAATTTTTTAATAAGTTACTTCAATTAATTTAGTTTATAATTCAATACTTATATATGTATCATTACTAGATTTTATATCAGTACAATGCATGAGTTTGATTAACTTGATACTTTTTATGAGTTTAATATTTATATGTTAATAATAGAAAATAGTTTTACATTATGAACTAATCATAAATTATTATTTAAATTATTTTAAAATAATTATTTTAAAAGTCTATTATGTATAATGAATTTTGATTAAATGACTTTTATATTATTAATGTATAATTTTTTTTCAGTGTATTATGTGTCACTCAATAATAATAATAATAATAATAATAATTATTATTATTATTATTATTTGTGTTGAATTCACTCAACTATACTAGTACTGTAGTACTAGTATTAAACAATATAATTATATATATTATAAATCTTATTGAATACAAGTCATAAATGTTTTAAATTTTTTTTCATAAATATTTTTAATCTTGTATCCAAACAAATTATTTTACATGTATTACTCACCAAATATATAAAATATATAAATTCCAAATTTCCAAATAAGTAAGGGCATAAAAAATTCAAAATACATAATTCACAAAGGGAAAGGAATATTTAACTGTGTCATATGACAAAGTTATCTCATGATTCACCTCCTGATTTCCAAATAATGTTTTGATAATAATACTAAAATATAACCTTACATCTTGTTCAGGTTCGATTAAAAAAAAGTATTATACATGACTTAAAAACAACCTTTCATCTTGTTCAAAACATAAAAGCTTCTTAATAGGGACCTTATTTAATTTATTAATAATATTGGAATTCAAAACAGGTCAAACTACCCTGTGGCCTGTGGATGTCAAAATATAGATTTCATGAGTGAACTTTTGAGTACAAACCCAAACTTCTAGCAGCACGAATGGGAAGATTAAGGTTTTGGGTAAAAGATAGAAGAGATAATATATTAAACTACTCCACTCTCTACTCTCTTAATCCTTCAGGAAAACCAAAAGCAATAGCAAGCAAACGATTACATATAAGACTGGATATAATTAATAAATAATTAAGAATAACCAATCTGGTAAACTTTTATTAATTAAATCACTCTAAAACCCTTCTCTCACAGGAAAAGGTGCATGCATGGATGTTTCTAATTTGCTTGTGAATCACAACACCCGTACAGTTCCTATATAAACCTAACAGCCACTCTAGAAGGCCATAAAATTCCCAACCATCTCTCCTAAAAACTTTCTCATTATATCATCCTATAAATATATATAAAAACCCCTTCAAACAATTCAAACTCCAAATAACCCCAAAATCTCAATTAAAACTGCCCAAATAACATAGCATGATGCAAATGGATACACTCCATCTTCTCTTCACCCTAGCTGCTCTTTTATCCGCATATTTTCTTTGGTTCCATCTCTTGGCTCGAACCCTAACGGGTCCAAAAGTATGGCCCTTGGTTGGTAGCCTTCCAAGCATGATTGTGAACCGCAATCGGGTTCACGACTGGATGGCTGTCAACCTCCGCCAAATCGAGGGTTCGGCCACCTACCAAACCTGCACCCTCACCCTCCCCTTCTTCGCTCGCAAGCAGGGTTTCTTTACCGTCACTAGCAATCCTAGAAACATCGAACACATCCTCCGAACCCGGTTCGACAACTACCCCAAGGGACCCCACTGGCAGGCAGCCTTCCACGACCTCCTAGGCCAAGGAATCTTCAACAGCGACGGCGACACGTGGCTCATGCAACGTAAAACCGCTGCCCTAGAGTTCACCACCCGAACCCTAAGACAAGCCATGGCTCGCTGGGTGAACCGGACCATAAAAAACCGGCTTTGGTGCATTTTGGATAAAGCTGCTAAGGAAAAGGTCTCGGTGGATTTGCAAGACCTTCTTTTGCGTTTAACCTTTGATAATATTTGTGGACTCACCTTCGGTAAAGACCCCGAAACTCTCTCGCCGGAACTACCAGAAAACCCCTTCACTGTTGCCTTTGACACTGCCACAGAAATCACCTTGCAAAGGTACCACTAAATTTTTGTTGTGTTCACATAATTTTCCTTTTTTATTTAAATTTTTTATTAGAAGTTTCATCATATATGACAATAACTATTATATCTTGTGAGCATGAGAGGTCGGTGTTATAGATATGATAATTATTATTTTAATTTTAACCACTCATTTAATAAATTGTACTATTAAAATTCTCTCCTCTCATCTTATTTGTTAGGAAACGTATCACCTGAAAAACATAAGAATATAAAATACTAATCTCAGTTGTATAATTTGAATAAATAATTAAGATTAAAATATTCTTTTTAATATGTATGTATAATTATAAGTTCAAAATTAAACAAATTCATGCAGCTATATATATATATATATATATATATATATATATTATCTTATTTGATTCTATTTTATGTACTCTAATTTAGTGTATAAGGACATGCAGTAAAAAAAGAGAGCTATTATGAAACTTAGAAAATGCAAGCTAGATGTTAATTGTTTCTTGTATACCAATAATTAAATGAATTTAGACACAACAAAAGCTTCTTGATAAGAATATATATCATCATAAGATTTCTCATAATAATTTATACTAGCACAATTTAATAAAAAAAATTATAGAGATATGATGAAATTGGGTACCCTTATTGGATATTTGTTATTTATTATCATTATAAATTAAATTCTTCAAAATGATACATACTGAAATTTTATATATTTTTAGTTTAATACCTGTTTACCTGACATTTTTTATAATATTAACAGATAAAAAAATATTAAAAATAATTTTAAAATAGTTATTATAAAAATTAACTAAATTATCATTTATGATAATTTTTCATTCATTGATATAATGTGAAAAGTTTTCTCTTTTTTTAATTTTTTTTATTCATCTATGATTAGGCTTCTGTACCCTGGCATAATATGGAGATTCGAGAAGTTTCTTGGCATCGGTAAGGAGAAGAAAATAAATCAGAGTTTGAAGATCGTCGAAACTTACATGAACGACGCCGTTTCTGCTCGCGAGAAATCGCCTTCCGATGACTTGCTATCAAGGTTCATAAAGAAGCGCGACGGCGCCGGAAAACCACTGAACGATGCCGCGCTGCGACAGATCGCGCTGAACTTCCTCCTCGCCGGCAGGGACACGTCTTCGGTGGCTCTAAGCTGGTTCTTTTGGCTCGTCATGAACCACCCCACCGTGGAAGAGAAAATCCTCGCGGAGCTAACGGCGGTGCTTAATTCCACTCGCGGCTGCGACCGGCGGCGCTGGACGGAGGAGGCAGTGGACTTCGAAGAAGCGGAGAAACTTGTTTACTTAAAAGCAGCGTTAGCCGAAACGCTGCGTTTGTATCCGTCGGTGCCGGAGGATTTCAAGCACGCGGTCGCCGACGACGTGTTGCCGGACGGTACGATGGTTCCGGCGGGTTCAACGGTGACGTATTCGATTTACGCAGTGGGGAGAATGAAGAGCGTGTGGGGCGAGGATTGCATGGAGTTTAAACCGGAGCGGTTTTTATCGGTTCAGGGAGACCGGTTCGAACCGCCAAAAGACGGTTACAAGTTCGTTGCGTTTAACGCTGGACCGAGAACCTGTTTGGGGAAGGACTTAGCTTACCTTCAGATGAAGTCTGTGGCTTCCGCTGTGCTTCTACGTTACCGGTTGTCAGCGGTTCCCGGTCATCGAGTGCAGCAGAAGATGTCGCTCACTCTGTTTATGAAGCATGGGCTTCGCGTGTTCTTGCAGCCACGTCAGCTTCAACTGCAGGCTACGACGTCTGCATAGAAAGAATCGGTGGATTTGGTGATGCACAGTGTAAAGGGCAACATGGTCATTTCATTGTTATAGTTGTCAATTTATTTGTGTTCCTAATTTCTCTGTATATTTACTTCTGGGAGGGTGAACAGTGAAATGTTTGTTGTTTGGTTGGTTGGGTGGGTCAAATTTGAGTTTACCGTTTACAGTTGTTGGAAGATGGGTTTACATATTCTTATTGTTCATCAATAATACGAATACGCAAAATATATAATTACTCAAACTTTGTCTCCTAATTTTAACGAACCGTAATATGAAATCCTTCTTTTATCAAAGTTTTGGTCATATAAAATGAGATTGTTTCACTGAATATTGTTTTCAATTAAAATGTTGAATAATTAATTTTACCAATGAGTATAGGATAATTGGTAATTTGGGTGTCTAATGTGCAGATTAAGATTTTAATGGACAATTTCCCATGCTAATATTTGAAAGAAGTGGAATAGTATCAAAGTAATAAATATTTTACTTAAATATATTTTTTATTCTTATAATTAAATTTCTATTTTTTTTGAAAAAAAATCGTTTAAGTTCTTGTAAAATATATTTGTTATGTTTTTTGTCTTAAAGTATTTTAAATAACATTTTGAATATTAACAAACATTGAATAGTGAAAAAAAATTATTATCTACAATACTTTAAGGATAAAAAAAAACAAACATATTTTATAAGGACTAAAATATTTTGTTTGTCCGACAAAAATGAAAAAAAAAGGTTACATTATAAGGACTAAAAATGTATTTAAATCTTACAATAGTAAAAATATAAGTTATATGCACATGTATTTAGTATTGGTGTCATTTTTTTGGCACTACACAACATGACTTTTTGGGTATCAAAGGTATCTATAATTATCAATAAAGACAATTATCCTTTTGGGTGAATACATTTCATGTTTCTAAATTACTCTTTAATATATATAATTATTTTTATTTCCTTCGTAAACTTTGAAAATGTAATTGCTATTGTTATTTTCTTTAACTATTTTTTCTTTTTTATTTTAAAAATACACAGAGGCACAGAGTGCCTCTTTTGCAATTAGTTAAAATAATGACAATTAATTATTTTTTTCCCGTTGAATTCACATGTTTATAAACAATGTAAATAGCGCTAACCATCAACCTTTTGCTTGTAGTTGGCTACCTTATTTGGCATATACATTAGTTTAGGGTATTATTATTCATTCAAATGCAATTGATTAATGAGGGCTATTTTTTCTTTTTTATTTTAAAAATACACAGAGGCACAGAGTGCCTCTTTTGCAATTAGTTAAAATAATGACAATTAATTATTTTTTTCCCGTTGAATTCACATGTTTATAAACAATGTAAATAGCGCTAACCATCAACCTTTTGCTTGTAGTTGGCTACCTTATTTGGCATATACATTAGTTTAGGGTATTATTATTCATTCAAATGCAATTGATTAATGAGGG
>CM023951.1:22323262-22337954 GCA_013407115.1 Glycine latifolia
TCTAACTTAGTTGGTTGAACATGGTGTATGAACTGTTGTAAACTCTCAATACCTGTTTTTGATTACTACAAACAAAAAATACAATTGATTCTATTTTGGAAAAAAATGAAATGTCTTTATTTGTGTTTTGGAGTAACATCTCGACAAGCCATTTAGGTTGAGACACCATGAAGATGTTTGGTCTAGGTAAATCAGCAACCATGGTTTACGTGCATCGATAAATAATAACGCATGAAAGTTGAAACGCATGACCTTCCACTCGAGTCATGCAAACCACGTGACTGATGATGTTAGATAATATTATATATATATATATATATATATATATATATATATATATATTAGATTAGTTAACGATAGTTTAGTCATTTCATTGTTTATACATATTACTCTTTTGTGTCTTGTATTGTACATACTTTATAGTCGCTAATGTTATGGAACCTTAGCCCCATTTCTTCTTCTACATTGTGTCTCATCTCCTTTATTTGTTAACATGGTATCACAGCATGTTTTGTGATTGAGAATTACTATAGCATTGTGCCCAACTTTTGCGAGGTTCGGGCCATTATTGTAGTGTTGGGGAAAACTTTTCATGATTGGGAGCTTGTCTCTTCTCTTCCCAAATTTGATTTGTTTGACTCAGTTCATGACCATGTTTACTACCTAGTTCTGTCTCACCTCCCTCTATGCTTTTGCAATCCCAACTTTGTCATGCTTCTAGTTTGTGCATCCTCTAATCGTTGCAATCTTCTCTGTTTTTGTTGCGACTTTGTTTCTATTTTGACACAGTGATTCAGGTAATTTGTTTTGTTGTATTATTTTTTGGTTCCTACACTCTGTTATTGTTTTCATCTGTCAAATATGGTTGGTTAAAAGGATGATTCTCTTCAATTAATTAGTGTATAGTTGAATGAACAAAATTATTCACATTGGAGCTATGTAATGAAAAATTTCTTGAAAGGCAAGAGAATGTGGGGCTTTGTTGATGGAACTTTTGCTAAGCCTCTAGATGAGTAGAATGCAAAAATTTGCAAAGGAGTTGGAAACCTGGGAAGTCAACAACTCAAAGATCATTACTTGGATCATTTGCAATTGATAGGGATGCAACTTGCAAAGTATGATTTGGCTAAGGATGTTTGGAAATATTTGAAAATGTTGTATATACAGTCTAATTTTGCAAAACAATACTAGTTGTAAATTGATATTTGAGCTATTAAGAAGAGTAATAACATGAGCATTCAAGAATTCTATTTTGCTACGTCTAATTTTTGGGATCAATTGACTCTTAATGAACCTACATAATTGCAAACACTCAAAGTGTGTACTGACTTTAGAGAGAAACAACATTTGGTTTAGTTTATGATGGCCCTTCAGGATGATTTTGAGGGGTTTTGTGGGATGATATTACACTGTCATCCCCTTCTCAGTGTTGATGTTGTAGTTAATGAGCTATTCGCATAAGAAATATGACTTAAGTCCAAATCTGGTTTTGGCAAAATAAATCTCTCTACTCCTCCAACAGTCTTTGCTGCTTCGTTTAACAAAAGTATGTTGTTAGAGTTTAAGTGCACAATCTTTAAAATAAAATCAGCGAAAGCAGTAACACATAGAACACAAGAACATTTACTTGGTTTAGTGACTAGGGGAAAACCTGGTTACCTACATCCAAGGGAAAAGGAGCTGTAATCCCTTACACTTGCACTAGACAATAAGAAGAGTTACAAGAGTATAACACTAAAAGTTACACGGCCAACTTCTCACAAATAGTGCAAACAAGATCTCAATATTACAAGAAAAGAATATACAGGGAACCAAAAAAATCCTATTACAATAGTGTTTGGCTAGAAAAACACAAATCTTCTTGGATTTCTCCTCCTTAGGTCCTTTAAGTGAGTACACCTCAAGAACTCCAAGGAACTCAGAAGAAGAAGGAATCTCCACCTGCAATACAAGACCAAAAGAATAATAGAGACCTACACAACCATTAACCACCATTGTTAACGGACAAAGCTCAAGGTATCGTGAGAACACAAAAAACCCTAGAGAATAAGAAAAGCTAAAAGTCGAAAATGAAAAACATACCATGACCGCATTCCACACACACACACACACACACACACACACACACACACACTAAACAAAACACACCGTTTTAGGTAAGGGGCAATCTGTATGATTTTTAGGCTTCACATACTCAACAAACTCCACCTTGGAGCACAAGAAAACATAGTGCAAGTATAAAACAGGGAATACAATTCCAAAGCTAGAGCAGGGGATAGACAAAGATAGAGAAAGACAAAGAACAAACATACACATTAATAAAGAAACATGTAAGAGCCTACAAGAGCAAGAAAACACATTAGTGTTTCCAAAAATAAAAGAAACAAAAAAAAAACTTAAGATAAGAGAGGATTTAACATTAGCATCCCTAAATTTGTTGACAGGTACAACCTTAGTCAAAATATCTGTTGGATTGTACATAATGAATATTTTCTCCACCTTCACCTTATCACCAACAATAATGTCTTTTATCTGTTGAATTCCAGCCTTCAATTTGAAGACCTACTTGCATCTAATGATCTTTTGTCTTTGGGTCTGTCCACCAAAACCCAAGTTTGATTCTTCTTTAGTAAGGATATGTCTTCCTCCATTTCCCTTCGCCACCTTTCTCGAGAGTTTATGTTCATTGCCTCTTTGTAGGTTTCTGGTTGTTCTTGTTCAACAATTTTAGCAATCTGCAGAGCAAAAGCAACAATGTCAGCATGGGCAAATTTGCTAGGAGAGCTAATATTTCTCCTAGCTCTATCTCTTGTCAGAAGATAATCATTCAAGTTGGAGTCCTCTTGATTTTCTTCAATAGTTGTTTGTTGAGCATTAACAAGTTGATCAATAGTGTCTCCTTGATCTTCAGTTTCATCATGATTCTGAACTTGTTCTGAATCATCAATACCAATGGTCTTTTCCACCTCCAATTGGACACTTGCAGGTTCTTGAACCTTTCTTATATCCTGCACAATATCTTTATAGAATGTTAGTTCATCAAAAACAACATTTCTACAATCAATACACTTATTCTCATATATTAACAAAAGCTTATACCCTTTTGTCCCTGCAGGATACCCTATAAAGACATATTTAAGTGCCCTAGGGGCTAACTTATTCTGTTTGGTGTAAACATAAGCTAAACAGCCAAAGGGTTTCAAATAGCTTAGGTTAGGAGGCTTACCACACCATATTTCCATGGGAGTTTTGAAATTAATAGTAGATGAAGGGGACATGTTTATAACATGACAGGCAGTAGCAACAACTTCTACCCAAAATGATTTTCTTAGACCAGAATCAGATAACATGCATCTTACTTTATTTAAAATAATCTTATTCATTCTCTTAGCTATGCCATTTTTGCTGAGGAGTCTAAGCACAAGTTCTATGTCTTAGAATACCAAATGTTTGCAAAATTCATTAAATCTATTATTACAAAACTCCAGACCATTATCAATTCTTAATGCTTTCACCTTCTTCTGTGTCTCATTTTCCACTTGGGCTTTCCATTCTTTGAAACAATCAAATGCTTGATCCTTTTATTTCAAGAAGAAAGTCCACACACGTCTGGAATGAGAGTCTATCACAGAGAGAAAATAATGGCAACCTAAAAGAGAACTAGGAATGTTAGGAGAGCCTCACAAATCACAGTGTATATAATCCAAGGTATTTTTAGTTACATTCTTTCCTATTTGAAAGCTCAGCTTGTGTGATTTTCCAATAATACAATTTTCACAAAAATCAACAGGGGTAAAAGATTTCAAAGATAAAATTATTTATTTATATACCTCTTGTAACCCTAGGTTACTAATGTGCCCAAGTCTTTTATGCCAAAGAGATGACTCATTTGACTTTCTGCTGACATTACAGGACTCAGATCCTACTGCTTCCCCATTTAGAAAATACAGACCATTTTCTAACATTCCTTTCATAAGAACTGAAGACCTTTTAACAACCTCAATAATTCCTTGTACACTCCTAAAGTTGTACCCACTTTTATCTAACATTCATAGAGATATTAAGTTTCTTCTAAGGTTAGGAACCCATCTCACATCCTTGAGAACTTTAATAGTCCCATCCCTCATCTTAAACTAACAACTCCAATAACTGCAACTTGACAAGTTTGATTATTTCCCATCATCACCTTTCCTCCTTTAATAGGTCTAAAATCAATTATCCAATCTTTTACTGGTGTCATATGATATGTACTGCCAGAATCCATCACCCACTCCCTCTCATAGGAATCATTAGATACAACCAGTACCTCACCATCCTCAAAAACACTTAGTCCAATAACATGTGACTTATTCTTATTCTCAATATTGTTCTTAACTTTTCCTTGAAACTGACCTTTTTTGTGAGATTTCTTATTAATAATCAACCCTCCTGCAGTGACTTTCTTATTGGCTACTGATATGCTTCCAGCATATATTAGTTTTTAGGAGTAATTGATTAATAATTTGTTTAAGAATTAGTAACTTAGATAAGGATTAGGTAAGTTATTACTTAATTGCATATTACTTTAATTTCTTATTTATTTTGTCATTTAAGAACCAACAAGAGAGGAAAAGAAGCAAAAAGAACAAGCTAGTGCTCTCGAACAAGCCGTGCGGATTGCGCCAGACCCCGCGCTACTCGCGCCAGGTGCTTAAAGCTAACCCTTCAACTCGAATAAGCCACGCTATTAGCGTGGCCATCCACGCGAGTAGCGCCATGATATCAAACTCAAGCATTCAATTCGAATAACCCACGCGATCAGCGTGGGACACCACGCTATTAGCGCCAGAGTTCCGGAACAGCTTAATTAATTCGCACATCCCACGCGATCAACGTGGGACTCCATGCTAGTCGCGCCACAAGCACGATATTTCCTGATTTAAAAGATTTGATACTGATTTAGCTTAGGGAATAGTTCCTTGTTACCAAAATTAAACCTAGAACATATGGGGATAAAAAGGGACCTCTGGGACACAAAGAAGGACCTTCCTCTGGACCTTTTGAAGATTTTCTGCAGAAGAAACCATTGAAGAACTCTTGGAGAAGATTGGATTCATTAGGGAACTGCAGAATAGCAACTTTGCCTGTAATTTCTTCTTTTCCTCTCTAGGAACATGCAAGTTGTGGGAGTAATGTCAGTTATGAGTATGCTTGGCTAAATTCTTGTATTGTGGTTGAAGCAAGAACCTATGTGAACTCCTTTATGTCTTGATTGGTTTTAATGAGAATTATCATAATTGTTTTGTTTTATTCTGTTCTTCATTGCATTGTTCTTAATTGGGACTGGCCATTCTATTAAGATGCTTAGGGTTAGGATTCAAAATAGGGATATTGGGATTCTAGTTTCTGAAATGAGTAAAACAACAATTTATACATTACCTAGGGATAGGAATGTGTAGTTGCAGTAATTGCACGATGTATTTGCTAAATGCTTGGTTTAATAGGGAATCACTAAGGGATTAGGGTTTCTAATTTCACCAAAGGGTTAAATTACTAATGAATTAGGATTTAGCTAATCATGTGAGAATACATCAGCTGAGCAATTAGAAATAATTCAAGTTAATAATCCATTGAAGTATAGAAGGTAGGGATCATAGGGGAATGCGCTTTAACCACAATTATCTCTCAACACTGCAATAAAATCAGTTTAACCTTGGTTTACATTCTCGTTAAATTTCTGTCATTTAATTTACGTTACGTAATTACAAACTTAACCAGTTCTCTCAACTTATTATTTGTCTTCCAATTTCTAAGACGTTAAGTTACGATAAAATTGCATTCAATCCCTGTGGAGACGATACTTTACTTACTCACTTTATTACTTGAAATGAACGGTACACTTGCTGATTTCGCAACAAGTTTTTGGCGCCTTGTTGGGGATTGCAATAGCCAATTTTATATTAACTTTAAATCCTGAGATTGAAATTTCTTTTGTCACTAAACTGCTTTTCTTAGTTTATGCGAGGTGTAGTTAATCCTGATCATCTACAGTACCATCCTGAAATAGAAAGAACTATTAGAAGAAACAGGAGACTAGGCAGAGAAAGAGAAAGAAAAGCAGAAGACTCTGATTGTGATTCAACCTCTGAATTAGAATCAGAAATGGCTGACCGAGGGAATAATCAGCCAAGATCGGAAGATGAACTAATGGAGGATATTCTGGCTCCATTGTTCACTAGACCAAACTCTAGTATTGTAAGACCACCAATTGAAGCAAATCACTTTGATATTCATCCTTCATTGATTACATTAGTGGAATGCAGTCAGTTTGGAGGGGAAGATAATGAAGATCCCCATGATTTCATTGATAGATTTCTGAGAATCTGTGATACCATTAGACACCAAGGGGTGTCAGATGATGCTATAAGATTGAGGTTATTTCCTTTTGCTATTAAAGGGAAAACACTTAGATGGTTAGATAGACAGACCTCAAATAGCATAACCACTTGGGAAGAATTAGTTGCAAAAATTTTCTCTCAATACTTTTCAATGGATAAATACAATTGGCTGGTGAATGAGATCACCAATTTCACTCAACATGAGAGGGAAACTCTATGTGCAGCATGGAATAGATTTCAAGAGCTGATTCGGAGGTGTCCACAATATGACATGACTGTGGGTAAAAAGGTACGTATTTTCTTTAATGGAATGATACCTGAATCACGCCTTATTGTTAATGTTGCAGCTGGTGGTTCCATAAGATCGAAAACTGCAGTCCAGACGTATGAATTGATTGACTCTCTAGCCTGTGATGAAAATGAACGCACCCCAATTCAGCCCAAAAGAGAAGTTATCCAGTTAGGGAGTAATGATGCAATGTTAGCTGAACAGAAAATATTGGCTAAGCAATTAGCCAAATTAAATGCAAAGATTGACAAACTCCAAGTCTCTACAGCTCAAGTTTCATCTAGCAGAATGCAACCTGCCATATGTGAGTATTGCCAAGGTGAGCATGAATCTAATGAATGTCCTACATTGGTAGGAGTTGACCCGGTGCAGGTGAATGGCCTTTGGTATGATCAGAGACCCCAACAAAATTTCCAGAGAAATCAAAACAATGCTATGGGAAATAATTTCCAAAGGAGAATTCAAGGTGGTGGATTAGATTATAAATCTAACAATTATTTGCAGCCTCCACCTATTCCACCCAAAGAACCATCGGAGCTGGAAAAATCTATATTGCAACTATCTAAAACAACTAATGAGCACATCCAGGTCACCAATGCCTTCATTAATGAGACTAGAGCTCATCATAAAAACCAATATGCCTCTATTAGAAATCTTGAGAATCAAATTGGGCAATTGGCAAAACAATTAGCTGAAAGGTCTCAAGGACAGTTTCCAAGTGACACCATTGTGAATCCAAGGGAGCATGCGGAAGCAATAACCACTAGGAGTGGAAAGGTAATTACACCATAAGGCAATGCAGAACAAGATGTAGAAGCGTCCTCAAGTAAGCAAGAGAAAAATTCTGCACCTTCTAAGAAGCCAATGGATTTCTCCCGCTTTGAGAAGCCTCCTTATCCAGTAAAAAGCAAGCAACAAGCACAAAAGCAACAGGTTGCCAGGTTCGTAGAAATGTTTAAAAAATTGCATATTAACATTCCATTTGCTGAAGCTTTAGCTAATATGCCTAACTATGCAAAATTTATGAAAGAACTGTTGTCTAGGAAACATAAATTGCAGGAATGTGAGATTATTGCACTTACTGAAGAGTGCAGTGCCATAATACAGAGAAAGCTGTCACCAAAGCTTAAAGACTCAGGCAATTTTAACATTCCAATTGCAATAGGGAACATTAATGTAGGAAGAGCTTTATGTGATCTGCGGGCAAGTATAAATTTAATGCCTTTGTCAGTTTGCAGGTCCTTAGGAATCACTGAACTAAAGCCTACCAGAGTTTCTCTACAACTTGTAGACCGTTCTTTAAGGAAGCCTACAGGAGTTATTGAAGATGTTCTAGTAAAAGTAGATAAGTTTATTTTTCCTGCAGATTTTATAGTTTTAGACATGGATGGTGAAAGTGAAATACCACTTCTCTTAGGTAAATCATTTTTAGCCACTGCTAGAGCTTTAATAGATGTAGAGAAAGGTAAACTAGAACTTAGGATGGATGATGAGTATGGTACTTTTAATGTTTTTGATGCTATGAAAAATCCATCTGATGAACATGATTGTTTTAGGCTAGATGTTTTGGATAATGTAATTCATGCAGGTCAAACAGAGGAAGAGGAACTTGAAGAAGTGCTGGAAATTAGGACTCAAGAAACCATCCAAGAAGAGTTGGAAATAGCCATGGAGGTGCTGCAAAAGAAAGAAGATGACATCCCAATTGGAGCACCAAAAGTTGAGCTGAAAGAATTACCGGAGACCTTGAAGTATGTGTTTCTTGGTGAGGGAGAAACATACCCAGTCAGTATCAATAGAGGGCTGGAATTTTATGAGGAAGAGCAGTTGTTGAAAGTACTCAAGGAGCACAAAACTGCCATAGGCTGGTCTATTTCTAATTTGAAAGGTATTAATCCATCTTTTTGTACTCATAAAATTCTTATGGAAGATGATATGAAATCAGTGAGACAACCACAGAGGCAACTTAACCCAACTATGAAAGAAGTGGTCAGAAAAGAGGTAGTTAAGTTGTTAGATACAATTATGATTTACTCAATTTTAGACACCGCATGGGTAAGCCCAGTTCAGACCGTCCCCAAGAAAGGTGGGATGACAATCATTCAAAATGACAACAATGACTTAATCCCCATAAGAACGATCACAGGCTGAAGGATGTGTGTAGATTATAGAAGACTGAATGATGCAACTAGGAAAGATCACTTTCCCCTTCCATTCATGGACCAAATGCTTGAGAGATTAGCAGGGCATGATTATTACTGCTTTTTAGATGGGTATTCCGGGTATAATCAAATCCCAGTAGCACCCGAAGATCAAGAAAGGACAGCCTTCACTTGTCCTTTTGGAGTGTTTGCATATAGAAGAATGCCTTTCGGCCTATGCAATGCACCTGCAACATTTCAAAGGTGCATGCTTTCCATTTTTTCTGATATGGTTGAAAAAGGTTTAGAAGTATTTATGGATGACTTTTCTGTTTTTGGCTCTTGTTTTGATTTATGTTTAGCTAACTTAGCTAAGGTTTTAAAAAGATGTCAAGAGACAAATTTAGTTTTAAATTGGGAAAAATGTCATTTCATGGTAAGGGATGGAATTGTTCTAGGCCATAAAGTATCTGAAAAAGGGATAGAGGTTGATAGAGCTAAATTGTTATTGATTGAAAAACTGCCTCCCCCTATAAACTGCCTCCCCCTATAAATGTTAGTGGTGCTAAATTGTTCTAGGCCATAAAGCACCTGCAAAATTTAGTTTTTACAGGAGGTTCATCAAGGATTTTTCCAAGATTGCAAAACCTCTCAGCCAATTGACTGAAAAGGGAGTAGACTTTTGTTTTGATAAAGCTTGTCTGGATGCATTTAATGTATTGAAAAATAAACTTACTATTGCACCTATTTTAATAGCCCCTGATTGGACCTTGCCATTTGAACTTATGTGTGATGCTAGTGCTTATGCAATAGGTGCTGTTTTAGGACAAAGAAAGGATAAGCGTCTACATGTCATATATTACGCTAGTAAGATTTTGAATGAGGCACAAATCAATTATGCCACCACTGAAAAATAAATGCTAGTTGTGGTTTATGCATTAGACAAATTTAGACCCTATTTGGTTGGCTCTAAAATTATTGTTTACACTGACCATGCAGCTCTTAAATTTTTAATGAATAAGCAAGATGCAAAGCCACGCTTGCTGCGTTGAATGCTTTTGTTTCAGGAGTTCGATTTAGAAATCAAAGATAAAGCTGGAGTGGAAAACAAGGTAGCTGATCAGTTGTCAATGATTCAAGATAAGAAGTTGCAAGATGGCCTAGAAGTAGAAATCAATGAGTATTTTCCTGATAAGGAGTGATGGCAATCCAAGTCAGCCCATGGTTTGCAGATATGGCCAACTACAAAGCTGTAGGTGTGATACCTAAAGAAGTATATTGGCAACAGAAAAAGAAATTTCTCCATGATTCAAAGAGGTATTTGTGGGACAACCCTTTTCTTTATTTTCAATGTACTGATGGGGTAATTTGCAGATGTGTAACTGAGTCAGAGGCACCTAAAATCCTTTGGCATTGCCATGCTTCGGATTATGGAGGACACTTTGGAGGGAATAGAACAGCACAAAAAGTCTTGTAGTACGGTTATTATTGGCCAACATTATTCAAGGATGCAAGAGATTTTGTGGAAAAAATGTGATAATTGTCAGAGGACGGGAAATATCTCTCGTAAAGATGAGATGCCACTGAACAACATCCAAGAAGTTGAGCTATTTGATGTATGGGGGATTGATTTTATGGGACCCTTCCCTAAATCATATTCCAATCAATATATTTTGGTTGCAGTAGATTATGTGTCTAAATGGGTTGAGGCTGTGGCTTTACCAACCAATGATGCGAAGGTGGTGGTCTCATTCCTGCGGAAGAATATCTTCACCCGCTTTGGGGTGCCGAGGGCCATAATCAGTGATGGAGGTACTCACTTTTGCAATAAACAGTTTGATAGCTTACTTGCCAAATATGGAGTCAACCACAGAGTTGTCACACCATATCATCCTCAAACAAGTGGTCAGGTAGAAATTTCTAACCGAGAACTTAAAAGAATTTTAGAAAAGACTGTTGGAAATTCTAGGAAAGATTGGGCCAAGAAGCTAGATGATGCATTGTGGGCATACCAGACTGCATTTAAAACACCTATAGGTATGTCTCCATTTCAACTTGTATACAGTAAATCTTGCCATCTTCCAATTGAGTTAGAACATAAAGCTTTGTGGGCCACTAAATTCTTAAACTTTGAACTCTCCAAATCTAATGAAAAATGATTGTTGTAATTAAATGAGCTAGATGAGTTCAGGTTAGCTGCATATGAGAATGCCAGGATTTATAAAGAGAAGACCAAGAAGTGGCATGATCATAAAATTCGTCCTAAAGAATTTGAGCCGGGACAATAAGTACTGCTTTATAATTCTCACCATTCTCCAACTGATTTCCCAACCCTTTTTCCCTCTCTTTTCCTTCTATTTATAATATCCCTCCTCTAATAACTAACTGTCAGTTAGTTAAATAACTACCAACCACCCTAACAGTCACATACTCACTAACTCACTTTTCTTCTATTGTACACTTGGCCCCATCTATTATTACATCTATCAATACCCTCCCCTTCAAGATGGACCTTGTCCCCAAGGTCCAATGGAGGAAAAATAGTGCTAATATCTTCTAAACTCTCCCAGCTACCCTCATGATGTGGCAAACCTTGCCATTTGATAAGCACTTCTTGTTGTCCCTGTTCTGTAGTCCTTCTGTGCATCACCTTCTCAGCTTGCACCTGAAGTTCCAAGTTTTCAGTCAGAGCTTTAGGTAAAGGTTCAGGAGAACAAGTGGGTTTAACTGCTTTCTTGAGTAAAGCAATATGGAATACAGGATGAATTTAACTGTCTTCAAGTAACTCTAGCCTATAAGTCACTTCCCCCACCTTCTAAATTATTTTGTAAGGCCCATAAAATCTTGGACTGAGCTTCTCATTTGGTTTCTTTGCCAATGATTTCATCCTGTAAGGCTGCAACTTCAAAAATACCCAATCTCCCACCTGAAGCTCTACTGCCCTCCTATGCTTATTTGCATATTTCTTCATTTGATCTTGAGCCTTTAACAGATTCACCTTCATCTCCTAAAGCAATTCATCTCTGTCCTTGCTCAACTGATTTATTTCCTCTAACTTAGAAGGAATATCAGCTCCCTTAATTAACAATGATGGCTCTTGTCCATATAAAGCTTTGAAAGGGGACATCTTTGCCGAAATATTGTAGTTAGTATTAAACCAGAATTCAGCCCAAGCCAAATGAGCAGGCCACTGTTTTGGTTTATTTCCAGTTAAACACCTTAAGTAGGCTTCCAAACACCTATTCACAACTTCTGTTTGACCATCAGTTTGAGGATGGTATACAGTGCTCAGTTTTAGTTGTGTTCCTGCTTGTCTGAATAATTCCTTCCAAAATTGGCTCATAAACATGTCTCTATCTGAAACTATAGAAGTCGGGAACCCATGCAACCTGGCCACTTCTTTAATGAATATATCAGCAACCTCTTTGGCAGTAAAAGGATGACTCAAAGCTAGGAAGTGAGCATACTTAGTAAATCTGTCTACAATTACCAAAACAGTATCCTTACCCTGAGCTTTAGGTAAGCTGCCAATGAAATCCAAGGATATATCAGCCCAAAACCTATTAGGAATAGGTAAAGGCTGTAATAACCCTGCTGGAGCTAAAGTTCTAGCCTTATTCCTCTGAGATACCTCACATTCTGCCACATATTGCCTCACAGCCTTCTTTATGCCATGCCAAAATACTACTCCAACCACTCTTTTCAGAGTTCTAAAGAATCCTGAATGTCCCCCCACAGGGGAATCATGTAGTTCCTTCAAAATCATAGGAATTTTGGAAGAATTTCTGGCCAAAACCAATCTGTCTTTGTAATATAGTCTGCCTCCTTTGACAACATAACCTGGTTTTTCCATTGTTTTAGTTAATATCCCTCTATATACCTCATATACCTGAGGGTTAGTTCGCAATTCCTCCTCCCATTCACCCCAGGAAGTCCACTCAACTGACCTCGCTTAAGTGAGACCTTTTTAGTCCCGCTTAAGTGAGCCATATACCTGGAGGCTTCAAATATTGTTGTGCTCGCTTAAGAGAGCTTATCAGGCTCGCCCAACTGCTATTACTAATATAAGAGGCCCATTATTTAGGAAGAGGGCAAGAATACAGAGGACAAGAAATATCATTTTCAGATAAGAAGAAAAAAGAGTGTGGCAGCGTCTAAGCTCAAGTACTCTATTTTATTTTTCTCTTCATCAAATCCTTTGATTCCCATAGCTATGAGTAACTAATTCCATGTCCGTTGGGTTTAATGTAATTAGACTATCTTCATCTAATCCTGCTTTTCTTATTCAATAAAGCAATTGTTATTGTTCTTCTTTTGTGCCTATTGCCTGTTTTTTGATTGATCACCTAATTACTTGATCCATTACGTTCAATTGTATTTGGAAAAATCTGTTTGAACTGTGAATTGAAGAAGAAAACCAATAATTTTTATGCCTAGGGATAGGGTAACAAGGATTGGTCATTGTTAAAACCCTTATTCTTAATGCAAGATGTTTGGCTACACTAATCAAGGGATTGGTATTGTAGTCAAAGGACTTAAGGTCTCTCACCTAAGGAATTAAGGTTAGGATAAATTGTGTTTGATAATAACATAGTCTCAATTGAATAAGGATAATTGGTAATGCATGTTAAGTTAGTTTAATGAGACGTTTGGCTACACTAATTAAGGGATTGGTATTATAGTCAAAGGACTTAAGTTCTCTCACATAAGGAATTAAGGTTAGGATAAATTGTGTTTTGATAATAACATAGTCTCAATTGAATAAGGATAATTGGTAATGCATGTTAAGTTAGTTTAATGAAGTTAAACCCCAACGATTTCATCTTATCGTGAAAACCCGTTTTTCTATGTCTACCAAGCCTTAAACAGAATTCCTTACTAGTTTTTCTCGCCATAAACTCATTTTAATTCTGCAACTGTATTTACAGTCAACAATTTAATCTTTGTAGTCTACTTAATTTACTGTAATTACCCAAATTATTGCACAAGTCCCTACAAAGACGATATCTATTCACTAGTTTGTTACTTGGGCGATTTATTACACTTGCCAAAATCCCAACAAAGTATGATAAAATGAAATATTGAAGGGAGATGATACCTTGCGGACTCTGGTAACTGATAGACCCTTGCTCACTAGAGTGTCTGCAATCCAACCACCAACATTTGCAGAAATAGCCATTATAAACCACGGTAAAACACAAAATAGCCCAGATTCTGTAAGATTAAACTTCAAGACCTAGATATATGAAAATAACCTTAGTTAATTTTAAACATTGTCAATTGTTTTTCAAATATCCAAGAAGATTACAAATCAAAATATTTTGTATGTCAGGATATTAACATATATCCAACCAAAAGCTCATCTCTATAAGCTTGAATATTGATAATGATGAGAATTGCGGCTTAACAAATGTGTCAAGTAGGATGCTTAAAACATCAAACATCAGCAAACATGCTCACATAATGAATTTTATGACAATTAAATGTTTACAAATAAGTAACTAACAAGAGTATGTGATAAATGGATGAGAAGATATCAAAATGAATGAGGAGACTAGAGTTTTTAGGTGAAAGATAGAAGAGATAATAAACTCCAGTTTCTATTATAGTTAATAGAACTGGAAAAAAAATTCTTCAGGCAAACCAAAAGCATTAGCAAGCAAATGCAAGAACAAAGCAATAGCATGACATTTATGTTGTACTCAAAATACACTACTATCGGCAATCCCCAAATAAATAATCCTAATAATTGGAATTAAGCAGAATTAGAAAGGGTGACAAGAAACATGAAGCTGCTATCTAGTGGGGTATGAGGAGGGAAGATGTTGACTTCCAGGTCACAAAACAAAAAAGAGCAAAATTGAATAAAATGGAATAAAAAAAAA
>CM023951.1:22338054-22382172 GCA_013407115.1 Glycine latifolia
CTCTAATTGTTTTTTTTTTTTGAAAAAAAAACCTATCTACCTTCCTCCACTTTCACGTGCCTTTGTGTGAGTTTTGACAAAAAAATCAGCCACCAATATCATCTATTGGTGAGTCTCTTAGATAAGTAAAAACACTTTGAAACCTAACCTTCTTCCTCTCCATTGGTGTGCTTAGCCTGCTTCCTTTGGTATTTGTTGGTGGTCTTCAAGAAGTGTTCTTGAGTCTTGACAAGAAGTGGTGTGGATCAACATTAGAGGGCTTGTATCTTCAAGCCTATCCTTGATCATCAAGTTATGAATATAAACAAGGTAACATCTATGTCCTAAAGAATGATTCTTGTGTGGTATGTGTGTTTCTGCTTGAAAAATTTTTGTTTTTCTCACATGCCTTCGGGCTTCATGGCCCTCTCTTACATTGCCTCCTCCAGGCTCTTTGACATCATAGTACCTCCAGCTGAGGCATCAAGAATCATTTTTGTCTGAGGTCTCAAACCACTATAGAAAATATGTAATTAGGAAACATCATTAAAATTATGATTTGGACACCTCCGCAGTAATGATTTGAATCTCTCCCATGTCTCACGAAGAGGTTCATCTATTCATTTGAAAAAAGTAGCAATTGCTGATTTTGCACTAACTAATCTAGATGGAGGAAAGAATCTAGCAATGAATTTTCCTCCAATTCTTCTCAAGTGTTGAGACTTTTGTTTGGTTAGGATTGGAGTCAAGTCTTTGCCTTACCTGTTAAGGAGAATGGAAAAGCTCTAAGATAGACAACTTCAGCATCTTCATCAGAAGCTCCATAGTACTGCACAACTCCATGAAGTTAGACAAATGAGTGTACGGATCTTCATGATCCATTCCAGCAAAAGGATGTGATCCAATCAGATTGAGCAATGTTGGCTTTAATTCAACAACTTTATTACTGAAAGGAGGAATGACTATGTTGTTGTAATGTTTTGGTCCTTGTTGGTAAGCATAATCACCAAGAGTCCTCCTTGATGGTCTATGATTAAGTATTTTTAGTTTAATATTTTTTTATTCTTCTTAGCTTATTTGATTTCTCTTTGACTTTTATTTTCCCATTCTAATTCAATTTTTGCCTTATGCAAACAAGTGGGCTTAATTGATACTTGTTGCTTATTTTTGGAGTTTTTGCTTACTTGACCTATCTTCCTTGTGCAGGACCTAGAGAGCTCTTCAAAACTCCCAATGGCGCATATGAGTAGTCCCTAGAATGATAAGGAAAAGATCTACAATTTTGTCAAAGATAAGCCGAGGCCAATTCTGTCATTTTGAGGGTCATTTTAGGCTTGGAAGTCAGAACCACTGCACTTGAATTTTGGGTTGCGAAATTGGTGTAATTAGTAATTAGCTAGATTAGTTGGGCTTAATTATGGCCCATCCTTTCCTACTGAGTCAGTCATTATATTTTAGGAATTTAGTTATTTGGAAGGACTCACTTCATTTTAGCACAAACATATTTTGTAGTGACTTTTAGAAGCTTTTAGAATTAAAACCCTTTCTCTTATTTTCTCTCAACTGTTCTTAACTATTCTTCATTTTCATTTATGTTCTTCCATTTTCTTGCACTAATTTCGTGGGGCTTTCATTGATGATGATCATGGAAGGCTAAACAATCAATC
This sequence comes from Glycine latifolia, assembly GCA_013407115.1. Classification (NCBI taxonomy): domain Eukaryota; kingdom Viridiplantae; phylum Streptophyta; class Magnoliopsida; order Fabales; family Fabaceae; genus Glycine; species Glycine latifolia. Next base: position 22,339,701 of record CM023951.1, read on the forward strand.
AATCCAAGGATCCAGCCCAAGCAAGGAGAATTTGAGTTCTGGTTTGGTAATTCAAATTCTGTGTGAAAGTTCACTTTCTTCTTCAATCCTCTATTCAATTTTCATGATTATGAATGTGTTTAGGATTGAAAACGGATTAGGTTATGGATCCATTTCCTAATTTCGAATTTTAATCACAGATTATTTGGATGATATTTCAATTAGATTTGTGGTTTCAATTAATTTAGGGGTTAATTCGATTGAACTGCTTCTAATGAAATTGAATGAAATTTCATAACAAAATCATCATCTGAGAACTATGATAATTTTTATTGCTTGGTTTGGTGAATTGAATTGATGCTTTTTAATCTATTTTAGAATATCTTTTATCAATTCTGTTAGTTTCTATTTTGCTACATTTTTATGCAATTTTCATTTATCGCATGCAAACTGTTCTATAAAAATCCCTCTATTATTTACTAGTGAATTGAAGTTGGAACCATATTGATTGTGTCTCTGAGTCGACCTAGGTTAATCTTGTTCTACAGAATTAGCATAGTTTAATTGTTTTGAAGCGATACGACATCAGTTATCAAAACTGTCGCCGTTGCCGGGGACACGGTTCATTGTGTGCTAACTTTAATTCACTCATAATTAGATAATAGCATTATTAAAATATAAAAGAAAAAAAAATTCACATTCACTGCATATTTACATCCTGCTGCACAATTGCACTTTGTTACATATTTTTCTTATTTCTATTTGTTGTTATGAAGTGTATGTGAGATGCTGGTGCAAAACAGCGAAAAAAAATAGAGGAAAAACTAGAGAAGTAGGGAGAGATTTGGTGTAGTGTAGTTGTGTTTGTTGTGCAATTTGCTATCCAGAAATTTTCAGTCCTATGGAGTTTTGCTGTGAAACTTGTGGGTTAAAATTGGCAAATTTGACCTATAAGTAGGAGTTTTAGCACAGTTTTAACAATTAGCATAGGGGCATTCTAGTCATTTCACAACAAACTATCTCAGAATGGGCTGAAATTTTCCCAGAATGTGGAGAAAATTAATACATCAAGTTGACCTTGTAAGGGATGAACATGGTTAGGGGGGTCCAAATTGCCAAATTCGATGATCTAGACCACTTTTGAATTTATTTTGTGTTTTCATGATTTTTAAAAATCACCAAAAAAATTTCAAAAATCAAGCATGATTTATAGATATTTAGTGTGGTGTTTTCAAATTTTTCTAAAATTGTTTAGGGCAGTTTTCTATTTTCTGTTTCATTTCAGCATATATTGTGAATAATGTCCTGAGAGAGTAGCTGCCTGACATTTCTGTGATTTCTGTGTTTTTGTTCCTTATGAGTTGAACTGTGCATGACTAGGTCCACACCAAGTGACTTGCATTCATATGATCCTGAGATAGATATGACATTTCACAGATTAAGCAGAAATAATATTAGTTTAGATGAATTTGCTAGTGTAGCGTTTTCTAAGTCTTCTATTTCTGAGTCTATTTCCAATTCTACACATCTTGATTCTAAAATTTTTGTTGATACAATGGTTGATAATAACCTAACTCTTAAGGAATTGGCTACACTTGATGTTGTTTACCAACCTTGGTGTATTCAATATCCTGAGACTAAGGTTAGTTATGAGCTAAAATATGGACTGATCCATTTGCTTCCAAAGTTTCATGGTCCCGCAGGTGAAGATCCACACAAATATCTTAAAGAGTTTCATGTAGTGTGTTTCACCATGCGACCACATGACATTCATGAGGACTATGTGAAGATGAAGGCATTTCTATTCTCACTGGATGGTGTGGCTAAGGACTGGTTGTACCTTCAACTAGATCCTATCAACACCTGGACAGATATGAAGAGAAGATTCTTGGAGAAATTCTTCCCTGCATCTAGAACAGCTTCCATCCGAAAAGAAATTTGTAGTATGAGTACTGGGAAAGATTCAACAAGCTGTGTGCTACATGTCCTCACCATCAAATCAGTGAGCAATTATTGATCCAGTATTTTTATGAAGGTTTGATGTTGATGGATAAGAGTATGATAAATGCATCCAGTGGAGGCGCTTTGATGGACAAGACTCTTGTTGTTGTAAGACAGTTGATCTCTAACATGGCAGCCAATTATCAGCAATTTGGTACTAGAGGTGTTGCAACATCCAAGGCTGCTGCAAATGAAGTTTCTATTTCTATGGTTGCTGATAACCAGAGGTTGGAGAACAAATTGACAGAGTTGACATCCCTTGTGAGACAGCTTGCCATTGGTCAACAACAGAACGTGATGGCAGCCAATCAACCAAGGCTGTGTGGTATCTATTGTGCACCTGATCATCCAACAGATGCATGTCCCACTCTCCAAGAAATAGAACAAGCTGCTGATGTTTCTACCATACAACCTGGACAGCCATTCAGACCTCAACAACAGTATAATCCTTACTCCAACACTTACAATCCTGGTTGGAGAGATCACCCGAATTTGAGGTATGGTCCTAGTCCACAACCTCAACAGTAGATACAACAACAGCAGTCGTTTAAACCTCAACAGAAGCAATATCAACCCTCCACCAGCAAATACCAAGCTCCTCCATTTAGACAACAACTAGAGTTCTAGCAGCCTGCACCTGCACAACCTATGCAGACCAGTTCTAGACCTTCTTTGGAGGACTTGATGAAGCAAATGGAAACCATCAACATTCAATTTCAACAGAATGTCAACGCCATCATCCAAGACCTGTAGACTCAGATTGGATAGTTAGCTACAACTGTCAACCAGATGCAGCAGAAAGGTTCTAGCAACATTCCAGCACAACCAGTTATTAATCCAAAGAATGTGAGTGCTATTACCTTGAGGAGTGGCAAGGAGCTTCCAAATGCTGGTGCTAAAATAGATACTGGTAAAAAAATTGATGATGGTGCCAAAACAGATTCTGCACCAACACATATTCCTCTACCTTTTCCTTCTACATCCATTTCTACAAAGAAATTGGAGTTTGATTTTGATCTGCTTGAGACTTTCAGGAGGGTGGAAGTCAACATTCCCCTCTTGGATGCCATCAAACAGATTCCAAAATATGCAAAGTTCTTGAAGGATTTGTGCACCTACAAGAGGAAGCTGAAGGGAAATGAGCAAGTAAAGATGGGTAAAATGTTTCTGCACTTATACAGGGCAAAACTGTTGATGCCATTCCACTATCCACCTTGCCACAGAAGTGCAAGGATCCTAGCACTTTCACTGTCCCTTGCACCATTGGAGATTGTATGTTTGCAGATGCCATGTGTGACCAAGGAGCCTCCATTAATGTCATGCCCACATTAGTTTACAGATCATTACATCTTGGTGATTTGAAATCCACTGGTGTTGTCATTCACTTAGCCAACAAGAGTGTTGCGCTTCCACTTGGACTTATTGAAGTGTGCTGGTGCGAGTTAATAATTTGATTTTTCCTGCAGATTTTTACATACTGGATATGGAGAATAAGTCTTCCAGCCATGGTTCCACATTGATCCTAGGGAGACTATTCTTGATGACAGCCAGGACCAAAATTGACATGTATGCAGGAACTCTTTCCATGGAGTTTGGTGATGACGTTGTCCAATTTAACATTTTTGAGGCCATGAGACATCCTGTAGAGGAGCATTCTATCCTTCTTCTTGATATCATTGATGTTGTAGTAGATAGTGTAGATATTTCTGATTTACTTTCTGATTTTTTTGATTTTGATTCTTGTAATTATACCTATGATGATTCTGTTGTTTTGTGTAGTATTTGTGCAAAGATTTCCTTGGCACTTGACTCTGATTGTGTTGCAGATACAAGTACAGGTTCTAATTCTACTATCTCCCTTCCCTCAGCCACCAACCTTTCCTTGCCTTCCACCATTCAGCCACCTTCCTTGGATCTGAAGTCACTACTTGAGCACCTTAAATATGCAAATTTAGATGATGCTCAGCAACTTCCAGTCATCATATCTAGCAGCTTGTCACTTGAGCATGAAGAGAAGTTGCTGCATGTTTTGAGAGGCCACAAAAAGGCCATTGGATGGACACTTGCTGACCTTCCTGGAATAAATCCTTCCATCTGCATGCATCGAATACTCTTGGAGGATGATTCTAGGCCGGTGAGGCAGCCATAAAGGAGGCTGAATCCCACTATTCTTGATGTGGTGAAGAAGGAAGTGATGAAGTTACTAGCTGCGGGGATCATCTATCCCATTTCAGATAGCACTTGGTTTCATCTGTCTAAGTGGTCCCTAAGAAGTTGGGTATCACTGTTGTGAAAAATCAGGATAATGAGTTGATTCTGACTAGAGTAGCCAGCAGTTGGAGAGTTTGCATTGACTACAGAAGACTTAACCAGGAAACTCGCAAGGACCATTTCCCTCTCCCCTTTATTGACCAAGTTCAAGAGAGGTTAGCCGGTAAATCACATTATTGCTTTCTTGATGGTTTTTCTGGTTACATGCAGATTCATATTGCACCAGAGGACGGACCAACACAAGACCACATTCACCTATCCATTTGGCACATTTGCCTACACTAGGATGCCTTTTGGCCTATGCAACGCACCTGTTACCTTCCAAAGGTGCATGATGAGTATCTTTTCTAATTTTTTAAAGAGTTGCATGGAGGTGTTTATGGATGATTTCACTGTTTATGGTTCTTCTTTTGATGCATGATTGGATAGTCTCTCTAGAGTTCTTGATCGATGTATTGGGACTAACCTTGTTCTTAACTTTGAGAAATGCCATTTTATGGTACATTAAGGTATAGTCATAGGGCATTTAGTCTCTAGTGGAGGTCTTGAGGTCGATAAAGCTAAGATTGATGTTATTACTTCTTTACCTTACCCCGCTTCTGTGCAGTGCGTTCTTTTCTTGGACATGTAGGTTTTTATAGGAGATTCATCTAGGATTTCATCAAGACTACACTGCCATTGTCCAAGCTTCTCCAAAAGGACATAGACTTTATGATTGATCAGCCTTGTAAAGAGGCATTTGAGGAATTAAGGAAGAAGCTTACAACCTTTCCCATCATGCAGCCACCAGATTGGGAACTTCCCTTTGAGCTCATGTGTGATGCCTCTAACTATGCACTTGGGGCTGTGTTGTCACAGAGTTGATAAATGATCCCATGTCATTGCTTATGCTTCACGCACTTTAGATGCAGCCCAAGTTAACTACACCAGCACGGAGAAGGAACTTTTAGCTATTATTTTTGCTTTAGATAAATTCCGATCTTATTTGCTTTCCTCCCATATCACTATCTTTATTGACCATGCAGCTTTGAAGTACCTGTTGAAGAAGCCTGATGCTAAAGCTAGATTGATCAGGTGGATGCTTCTTCTTCAGGAGTTTGATATTGAGATTAAGGACAGGAGTGGTACGAAAAACTTGGTTGCTGATCATTTGAGTAGGATTGAAGGACCTGTTGAATCCTTTCCTATTAGGGATAATTTCCCTGATGAGCATTTAATGCACTTGCATTCATCACATATCACCACTTGGTTTGTTGACATTGTGAATTTCATAGTTGCATATGTTGTTCCACCTCATGCATCTAGGTATCAAATAGATAAACTTAATAGTGATGCTAAATTTTATGTGTGGGATGATCCTTATTTGTGGAGGTTTGGTAGTGATGAAGTGATCCGCAGGTGTGTGCCAGATCATGAGATTCAGTCTATTCTTCAGTTTTGTCATGGCACACCTACTGGCGATCATTTTGGTCCTCAGCGAACTGCTAGGAGGGTATTGGACTGTGGGTTCTATTGGCCCACTTTGTTTAGAGATGCTCATCACTTTACCACCACTTGTGAGCAGTGTTAGAGAGCAGGAGGAACCATTACACATAGACATGAGATGCCTCAGCAGCCCATTATTTTTTGAGATTTTTTACGTGTGGGGTATTGATTTTATGGGTCCATTTCCTATTTCTCATGGTTTTTTATATATTCTGCTTGTTGTTGATTATGTTTCCAGATGGATTGAAGCTAAGGCCACTAGAACTAATGATTCTAAAGTTGTTGTGGATTTTATGAGATCCAACATTTTTTGTAGGTTTTGTGTGCTTAGAGCCATTATCAGTGACCAGGGGAGCCATTTTTGTAACAGGTCATTGACATCCTTGCTTCAGAAGTTTGAGGTTGTGCATAGAGTTGCTACAACTTATCATTCCCAAACTAATTGGCAAGCAGAGGTTTTTAACATAGAGATAAAGCAAGTGCTACAAAAAGTAGTGCAACCCAACAAGAAGGATTGGAGCAAGCTACTTGAAGATGCTTTATGGGCTCACAGAACTGCTTACTGAACACCTTTGGGGATGTCTCCTTATAGAGTGGTTTTTGGTAAGTCTTGCCACCTTCCGGTGGAGATTGAGCATTGTGCTTATTGGGTGGTGAAGAGTTGTAACATGGCATTTGATGAAGCGGGTATGGAAAGGAAGCTTCAATTGCAAGAACTTGAAGAGATCCACTTAAAAGCCTATGAGAACTCCAAGATTTACAAGAAGAAAGTGAAGAGATTTCATGACTCTAGGATTCTTAGGAAGGAGTTCCATATTGGCCAACAAGTGCTATTGTTTAACTTTTACCTCAAGCTTATTTCCGATAAACTTTGATCTAGATGGGATGAACCTTTTGTTATTACTAATGTTTTTCCCCATGGTGCAGTTGACATTAAAAATGAAGTTACCGACAAGGTCTTCAAAGTGAATGGTCACTAACTCAAGCTATTTCATGAGAGCCCGCTAGTGGAGGAGGAGCTTGTGGCGAACCTCTCTTTGGTCTTGCCAATTCTATGTGATGATGTTCCTTGAATGACATTTAGGGAGTTTCCTTTTCCCTTTTTGTATTTGTTGTCTCTTTGTTTGTATCTCATTGCATGCTTACATTGAGGACAATGTGCATTTCAAGTGTGGGGTGAAGGATTACAAAATCTGTTTCTGTTTTAATTTTTAAGTCTGTTTTTTGTTTTATCTGTCTGTGTTCTATTTTCTGTTTTAGTTTTTGAATCTGTATGCTATTTCTGTTTGTTTTCTATTTTATCTGTCTGTTTTTTGTTTTCTATTTTTGTCTGTTTTTGTTACCGTTTCTATTATTGTTTTGCTGTATTTGTTTTGTTTTGTTTTGGCTGGTTGTTATTCTGTTTTTACATTCAGAAAATAAAAATTAGAATTTAGGCGCTTTTTCATGTTTTTCATAGGATTTCTAGCTTGTATAATTTGTGAAAAATGTACTAATTTTTGTTGGATTGAAAGATTTTATGCTTGATGTGAATCATTGTTGCAATTGTTGAAGTGATAAGTAGGCTTAAGAAATAGAATTTAAGATGAATCATATATGATAGAATTATGCCTTGTGAGTTTTTGGGCCTTTGTGGATGAATCACATTATTTCATTCATGTTCTTTCATGTGTGATTTCACCCTTGTGCTAGATTACCCTATGTTTTGTCTTGCCTCTTTTGACATTCCTTGTTGCACATGCTTTGACTGAAAATCACAGTGAAAGGAAACAAAACTGGAAACCACTAGCCAAATAAACTCTCTTTGCATTGATATCCATTGCTACCCTTTTTGTGCCTTTAACATTTTCTTTCTTGTGTACCTCATTATAAAAAAAATGGAAAATCAAGTTATCCTAACTTTAGGGAGAAAAGGGGCCTTGGAATTGTTTTGGGAGTGGGTTTCAAACAAGTGTGGGGTATTTATATTTTGTTTGATTTGAAAAGGAAACAAAAGAAAAGAAAAGAAAAGAAAAGAAAGAGTTTACAAAACAAAAGTCCAAAGAAAAAAATGCATAAACAAGGAAAAAGAAAAGAAAAGAAAAATAAAAAGAAAATGCAATAAAAGTTGTTGTGATTCATTTTCATCCTTATAAGTTCTTTATTTCTATCCCTCTTTATACTTGTTGGCTTACTCTCCATTGCCCCTCTTTTCTGTTAGTTTTAGCCTAAATATCCTTTTCTTATCCACCCTTTACCCAAGCCATACATTACAAGCCTATAAAGTCATTTTGATCTTTTGATGCATGTGTATTTCAAGTTGAATGAATTAGAGTCTTGTCAAAATTTGGATGTGCTAGTTACATGTGGTGTTTGAGTGTAAACATAAACTCATACATATTAGAAGAGGTTGAGTGTTGCTCTTTGAGAGATTTCTATCACCTTGGTTCCTTCTTGATTTTAACTTGACTACTTTTTCACTTTGCACTTTGTGATCATGTGTTCATGGATTGTTTAAAACCTTAATATCATTCTTCCATTTTTCATCTTTCTCACTTTTGTGCATTGTTAGGATTCACTGAAAAATGTGTGTGCCTTGTTCTTACCTTTTCTTTTAGTTTGTGGTTTACTTTAGTTTGAATTTTTCTTAGTCTTTCTTTTAGTTTTGCCCAAGAGTGCAAAGGTTTAAGTGTGGGGTATTTTGATTGAGTATTTTTAGTTTAATATTTTTCTATTTTTCTTAGCTTATTTGACTTCTCTTGCTCTTTTATTTTCCCATTCTAATTCAGTTTTTGCCTTAGGCAAACAAGTGGGCTTAATTGATAATTGTTGCTTATTTTCGGAGTTTTTGCTTAGTTGACCTATCTTCTTTGTGCAGGACCAAGAGAGCTCTACCGAACTCCAAATGGCACATATGAGTAGTCCTCGGAAATATAAAAAAAATATCTACAATTTTGTCAGAGATAAGTTGAGGCCAATTCTGTCATTTTGAGGGTCATTTTAAGCTTGAAAGTCAGAACCACTGCACTTGAATTTTGGGCTGCAAAATTGTTGTAATTAGTAATTGGTTAGATTAATTGGGCTTAATTATGGCCCATCCTGTCCTACTGACTCAGTCACTATATTTTAGTGATTTTAGTTATTTGGAAGGACACACTTCATTTTAGCACAAACATATGTTGTAGTGACTTTTAGAAGCTTTTAGAATTAAAACCATTTATCTTATTTTCTCTCATTTGTTCTTCACTATTCTTCATTTTCATTTATGTTCTTCTATTTTCTTTCACTAATTTCATGGGGCTTTCATTGATGATGATCATGGAAGGCTAAACAATCAATCAATCCAAGGATCCAGCCTAAGCAAGGAGAATTTGAGTTCTGGTTTAGTATTTCAAATTTTGTGTGAAAGTTCACTTTCTTCTTCAATCCTCTATTCAATTTTCATGATTATGAATGTGTTTAGGATTGACAATGGATTAGGTTATGGATTCATTTCCTAATTTTAAATTTTAATCACAGATTATTTGGATGATATTTCAATTAGGTTTGTGGTTTCAATTAATTTAGGGGTTAATTCGATTGAACTGCTTCTAATGAAATTGAATGAACTTTCATAACAAAATCATTATCTGAGAACTATGATAATTCTTATTACTTGGTTTGGTGAATTGGATTGATGCTTTTTAATCTATTTTAGAATACCTTTTATCAATTCTGTTAGTTTCTATTTTGCTACGTTTTTATGCTATTTTCATTTATCGCATGCAAACTGTTTGATAAAAATCCCCCTATTATTTAGTAGTGAATTGAAGTTGGAACCACATTGATTGTGTCTCTGAGTCGACCTAGGTTAATCCTGTGCTACAAAATCAGCGAAGTTTAACTGTTTTGAAGCAATACAACATCAGTTATTAGTCTATTTCCTTCTCCTCCTCTATCATCCATATTATCAATTACAAGCGGCTTTTCTAGTGAAGGAGAATCAATAGAAGAAGTTTCACTCGGTGGCTTATGGGTTTCTTGTTTTTTTTTCTTCTTGTTCTTCCTTTCAGTTTTAGTAATTTTCGGATCAAATAACAATTTATCTGCAGGAAATTTACCTTGCATTAATGAAAAGAACAAACTACAATAACTTGTAAGTACCAAGGCTAGTGAAAATGAAATATAACAAAAGAGAATTTACACAAAAATAAAAATAAATAATTGACGTAAAAACAATGTCCTATTTAACTGAAAATTAAATCTAAAAGAACTAAGTAAGCAACTTAAGTGCTTGGCAACGATGCCAGAAACTTGTTAGACTATTGGCAAGCATATCAATATCGTCACAGGTTACAGAATTTATAAGAGATAATCTCAACAGGGGCTTGAGCTACTCAGTTTTCCCAAATAAAAAGTAATGGTTTAATAGTTATATACAAAAAATATAATCGAGATTTCATGGGTTTACGGGAATAACAGAAATAAGGATTTTAAAGAAATTATGGAAATAACGGATTTAGAACTTTTAAAATATGGAAAATTACGATAACAATTTAAATGGATTTTAATTTAATTCAAGAAAAGGTAGGATTTGACTTCATCATTCATACCCACAATATCCAATTAACATTAATACATATGAATCATTTTCTAACATTACTCATGCACACATTAATTTACCCCGAATTGATCCCTTGCATTCAAGAATCCTAAGGATATTTACCGAATATCGATCCCTCGCATATGAAGTAAATAACCCAGCATTACAATCATAATCTTGTGTTATTTGGAATCAAAATGTTATGCTATATTCCTAGCAACATAATGTAAAGAGTAAAATCATTCAGTTCCAATCCTAATAGTACTTTCTAGTCAAACTTATAATCCAATTTCATGAAACTAGTGATCAAGTAGAATCAAACATTACAAATAGAATGAAATCACCACTAATGAGTAGAAAAGATTCATACATATATCAAATATCAAAAGAGATACATAAGGGTATGGAGATTACATCCAATCCTTGGGAGAAACTAGCCGATCATTATGTAGAGCACAAGATCAACAAAAGATATGATGAAGGAAGCGATTCCCGATCCTTTTCGGCAAAGTTTCCCCACCTATTTCTCTCTTCTCTCACCTTCTTCTACGTATTTTGGTGTTTCTCCCATGTTCTGGTCCCCTCCCATGGCTTCCTTGCATGGATATTTATAGCAAATGGGGAAGGAGGTTTGATCAACTTACCCAAGCGAATTTTTGCTTATGGCTGAAGAAAGGTAGCTCGCCCTGGCGATCTGTAGCTCACCCAGGTGAGTTGCTTGCTTCATGGAAGGGTAATTTCATTAGCCTAGGCGAGCTGATTGCTAGCCTGGGCAAATTTCACTTCTGAAATCTTGTAATTTTGACCCTTTTTGCCCCTCTAGAGATTTTTTAGTTTTGAAATAGCCCTTAATCGATTACTCCAAAGAGTTTTTAACTCTAAATTGCCCTTAAGCATTAAGTAATCGATTAATACGCTGTCATAATCGATTACTCTAGAGAGTTTTTAACTCTAAATTGCTTTTAAGCATCAAGTAATCGATTAATATGAAAGAGTAATCGATTACAACAGAGAATTATGCAACATGAATAGTGCCATTTATCAAAATTTTTATTTTAGCCAAATGTGATGCATAATGAATTTGTGAGTTGAATTTCATGTAGTCAGACACATCATAAGCATGCTATGAGATATTAGATTCATCCAGAATTCCTAGCATGTTCCTAAGAGCATTAAATCCATCTCTAGCAAGGAGTTTAGTAAAAATATCAACCAATTGATTGTTTGTGTCAATAAACTCAATTAAGCAATTACCCTTTTGAATGTGATCTCTGAGAAAGTGATGTCTGATCTCTATATGCTTTGTCCTTGAGTGCATTATTGGATTCTTTGATAGGTTGATAGCACTTGTGTTGTCACATAACAAAGGAATTTCTTTCAATTCAACACCAAAGTCTTTTAATCAGAAAAACTTAAAATCAGTTTTATTTATTCAATGATAAAAGTTCATAAATCAAGGCAAGTCATCAAAGATCATAGCAGAATAATAGAAAACAAAAACAACACAACCAGAAACAAGACAAACCACTAAGCTAGACTAAATATCAAAGTCCTTGAGACTCATCCTAGTCTTAATGTTGCCTAATCTAGTGGTAATGTCTTATAGAGAGGAAAAAACATCAGCTGAATGTTCATGATGCAAAGCGATCATAGCATCCATCTTTTGAATCATGAGAGACTCAAAAAGACTCCATTTTTGCTCAGTAGGTCCAGCATCTTCTTTCTCATCAGCTTCTTGGTCCTCATCAGTAACTCCATGAGGAGCTTGAGCTCCAGTCACTGTCCACCCATTAGGGGTGTTCATCATTCCCAGCTTGGTGAGATGCTTCTTGGAGATGAGGTTGGTTATGTTGGTGGTGTTGTCCACAATTTCATTGGTCACATCAATCTCAAATTAATCAATAAACCTTGAGATCATGGTAGCATAAGGAAATTGATAGCTCAATAGCATTTTTTCCTTCATAATCATTTCCTCAATAACCAGAACCCAATTGATTTGAGTCCTAGTCTTCATTCCATACACCAACTGAAAATCATCATCAGTGATTTGAGCATGGTTGGTTGATCTAGGTGTTAGGATGTAAGTGATGATGTAGTGAAGAAGTCTATCTTCTGTTGTCATGTGGCCAACATCTAATCTGTTTACAATTTGAGCATTAGGATTTTGCAGCATACCTTTGTATGTTTCCATCTTTGAGTAACCACCAATCTCTTCTAAAAACCTTCAAAAACCTTCGAAAGTGATGCCAGCCACTGAATTTCACACAGTGTCATCAATCACCATAGCCACTCCATTCACTTTGGAGTGAAGAATACCATCCATTCCAGCCTTGGCACAAGTATAAAATACTTTCACCATTAAGGGTAATAGGTACCCTTCATCTCTAGGAATTTGGTGAGTCCTTGTGCCTGCAGCAACTCAAGGAAATTGAATCCCTCATTGACAAACCAGTTAAGCTCCAAGTATTAGGAGGTACAACAAGCTTGGTGGCATGGAACTGGATGTAGTTGTTCCTTTCAGCCTTAGTGGAGAACCAGGTATCTAACCTATTCTCAGCAGCTTTATAACTTTGGCTAGCCTTCCTCTTGCTGGTTTTCAGCTTCTTTGAGAAGGATGGTTGAGATATGGTGAAGAGAATAATTTCAAAATAGGAATGTGCAGAGTATTGGCAGAGGAGAAGAAAAGGAACAACAAGAAAAAGACAGAGTTTTTCTTGTGGAGGAGAATTGATTTTTGGTGTGGGGAGTGTAGGCTCTTGGATTATGAATTTATAGAGCCAAACAAGCTTAAAATTTGAATTTTCAAATCAGTTTAACTACTCTCACGAAGCCTAATGATGTCTGGGTTCACTGAACCAGAATTTGAATTTGAATTAAGATATAAGGTTTTTGAATTTTCATTAAAAGCTGTGCAGAGTTGCGGAAATAGCAGTAGTAATTGATTATGAAACCCTTGTAATTGATTATTCCAAAGCGTAGAGATTCCTCTGAACCTCATGTAATCGATTAATTCATAGGAGTAATCAATTATTCCAAAGAGTTTTTAAACTGTAATAACCCTAAATCCTCATGTAATCGATTAATATGTTGGTGTAATCAATTACATCAATGAGTTTTTACACAGTGATCAATTAATCGAAGGATGTGATCGATTAAGTCAATAAGTAAGGTCTAGTTTTGGCCTTTGGTAATCGATTACCATCTGTGGTAATCAATTATCACAGAGAATTATGCAGTATGAATTATGACATTTATCAGGATTCGAATTTAGCTAAACATGATAATGTACTTGTGAGTTAAATTGCATATTATCAAAGACATCATTTACATGTTAATCAGTGTTGGATTCATTAAGAATACATAACATGTTTCTTAGTAGAAAGAATCTATCTCTAGCAAGGGTTTTTTGTAAATATATCAGCCAATTGATTATTTGTATCAATGAATTCAATTGAGCAATTACCCTTTTGAATATGATCTCTGAGGAAATGATGTCTGATCTCAATGTGCTTTGTCCTAGAGTGCATTATTGGATTCTTGGATAGGTTGATACCACTGGTGTTGTCACATAGTAATGGAATTTGTTTCAATTCAACACCAAAGTCCTAAAGTTGTTGCTCGAGTCACAAGCTTTCAGCAAAGCAACTATCAGCTGCAATATACTTTGCCTCAGCAGTTGATAATGCAATACAAGACCGATTCTTGCAGTTCCATGAGATCAAGGAACTTCCCAGTAAATGGCATGTTCCACTTGTGCTCTTCTTATCTAACTTGCAGCCTGCAAAGTCAAAATTTGAATAACTAATTAAATTTAGTGATGCATCTTTAGGATACCATAGACCAACTTTTGAAGTTGATTTTAGGTATTTAATGATCCTTTTGACTGTTGTGAGGTATGACTCTTTTGGATTGGCTTGATATCTTGCACATAGGCACACACACTCAACATGATGTCTGAGTGACTTGCTGTCAGATACAACAGAGATCCAATCATTCCTCTATATCTTGACTCATAAACCTTTTTACCTTTTTCATCAGAGTAAAGATAAGTTGTGGTTTCCATAGGAGTTGCAGCATCCTTGTTTTCTCCATTTCAAAATTTCTTATTAACTCATTGTAGTATTTGGTTTGATTGAGAAATGTGTAATTCTTAAATTGTTTCACTTGAAGTCCAAGGAAGAATGTTAGCTCTCCCATCATTGACATTTCAAACTCATTCTGCACTGAAGATGAGAAATCCTTGCACAAAGAGTGCTTAGTAGACCCAAAGATAATGTCATCAACATAAATTTGAACAAGTAATATATCACTAGCAGATTTCTTGATGAACAGAGTTTTATCAACTTGTCCTCTTATGAAGGATTGACTAATTAGAAAATTGGTCAATCTTTCATACCAAGACCTGGGTGCTTATTTTAAGCCATAGAGGGCTTTCTTAAGTTTGAAGATATGATTTGGATGTTTGAAGTCTACAAAACCAGGAGCTTGATCAACATATATTTCCTCCTCTATGTAACCATTTAGAAATAAATTTTTTTACATCCATTTGAAATAATTTGAAGTCCATCATACATGCAAATGCAAGCAACAATCTTATGGCTTCCAACCTATCAACAAGAGAATAGGTTTCTTCATTGTCAATGCCTTCCTCTTGGTTGTAACCCTTTGCAACCAATCTAGCCTTATTTCTGACGACTATGGCACTCTCATCAAGTTTGTTTCTTAAAACCCACTTGGTGCCTATTGGCTTATGAGAAGGAGGTCTAGGAACAAGTTCTCATACTTCATTTCTCTTTAACTGATTTAGTTCATCATGCATAGCAAGCATCTAGCGTTCATCAAGTAATGCTTGATCAATATTTTTGGGTTCAATTTGAGATACAAATGCCATATCACAACATAAATTTCTAAGAGATGATCTAGTGGATACTCCCTTAGATACTTCACCAATAATGTTGTCTATAGAGAGGTCTATTGTAGTTCTCTAGTCTTTTGGCCTTTGAGTTGGAGTTGAAGGATCAACTTCTTCATTTGTTTCATCCTTTCTCCTTTCATTAGTATCATTGGTAGTGGCATTTTCTTCCAATGGTCCTGCATCATTTTCAAAACTCTTTTCCTCTTTTGAGGAGTTAGATTCATCACAGAGAACATGTCTAGATTCTTTCATGCATAAGGTTCTTTTGCTGAAAACTCTATATGTTTTACTTTGCATTGACTATCAAAGGAATATTGCTTCATCAGCTTTTGCATCAAATTTGCCAAGAAATTCGTTTCCATTGTTTAAAACAAAACATTTACAGCCAAAAACTGTAAGGTGTGAAATGTTTGGTTTTCTACCTTTGTAAAGTTCATAAGGAGTTTTCTCATCAAGTTTCTTTAAAATGTTTGGTTTTCAAGAGTTATCTATTTAGAGTATAGCAAACAGTGCTCACTGCATTAGCCCAAAAATGTTTTGGCAAATTAGTTTCATTAAGAAGAGTTCTTGCACCTTCTTCAAGTGACCTATTTTTCCTCTCCACAACACCATTATGTTGAGGTGTTCTTGGAGCTAAAAAATTGTGTTTTATTTCATGTTGTAAAAGCTTGGCTAATTTATTTGAAAGCATTAAAAGCATCACTCTTGGATTTCAAAAACAAAGTCCATCTAAATCTTGAGTAATCATCAACAATGACAAGTCCATAGTAATTGCCACCCAAACTCATAGTTCTTGAAGGACTAAATAGATCCATGTGAAGTAATTCAAGAGGTCTTGAGGTGGAAACAATTTTTTTTGCTTTGAAAAGAGATTTTTGTTTGTTTCCCCTTTTAACAAGCATCACAAAGTTTGTCTTTTTCAAACTTGAGTTTAGGCAATCCAATCACTAAGTCCTTCCTTATGAGCTTGTTCATATGATGCATGTTAATGTGACTTGTTCTTCTATGCCAAAGCCGTGATTCATCAATTTTACTCACTAAGCAGTTTATGTTATGAATGAATGCATGTTCTATTGCAAGCAAGTAAATGTTTCCTTTTCTTTTCCCAACATGGATTACCTCACTAGTTTTGCCATCACATATCAAGCAACAATTGTTGTTAAAGGATACCTTTAATCCTTTGTCGCGAAACTGGCTTATGCTAAGAAGATTATGCTTTAGTCCTTCAACGTAAAACACATTTCTGATTTTGGTTCTGAAGCTATCACCAATATTGCCTTCTCCAATTATTTTCCCTTTGTTGTTGTCTCCATAGGTGACAAATCCTCCTTCGTTTAATATCAGATTACTGAGCATGGATTTATCACCTGTCACGTGCCTAGAGCATCCACTGGTAGATACAGGGGGAGCTTGAAGAGGATCTAGATGATGATGATCAATGTGTCTTATGTAACAACCCGCCACGTCGCTACTGTATTTCTAACTCATAACCATGATATATATTCATTTTAATAAAAAGAACGCCCCCTTGGTGATTTATGAAAATGGTGATGAATTTTTTGCAAGCATATAACGACCATCATCATAGCATATACACGTAGATCAAGGTACTCATAAAACATTTCAAATATGTGTACGCACTTACAAGACATAATTTAATTACAAGTACAAGGATTATGTCTCAAAAATAAATATACATCAAGTGTTTTACAGTGAAAAGAGAAATAAAAGTCAGGGGGGTGATTAGCAAAACAAGGAGTGCATCCATTAAAACAAGGGGTGCGTCTAGCAAAATACAACTCCTGCCCGGGATTAGGTCCATTGACATCCCGGCAAAACACGACGGCTCCAAATAACCCGGTTTTCCCCCAAAAGCACCTACTGCTGCCCATCTGCTCACACGAACCCGGTTCGCAATCATCACAGGTACCAAACAACAAGATACAACAAAGCAAGGTGAGTTCATCATACTAAATAACAACAATAAATACAACAGGAAAGGAGCACAACTCGGTCAAGAAGCAACACTGTCATCAACATATCAATACAACATTCCAAGCATTCATCAAACGCCAACATATACGGACATCCACAACAATTTCATAAATCAACTCATAAAATCTAGCATGATGCATACTCCAGACTCAATTCTCATTATACAATGTGGTACCATCCCGGAGATGGGCCATCCCTGTGGTCAGATGATGCAATAGCTTGTCAGGGTCACTCTATCGTGCACAGGAATCACCCCCGCATGGTGATCAGCCAATGGGTGTTAGAAGGAGTTCCCAACAAACATGGCCCCCCAGTACCTCTGTACCCTACAGCCAATCATCAACCCCATTTCCGCCATGCAAATGTCGTATGTTACATAGGCACCATCAATGTATGACCCGGCTAGGAACACAATCCTTCCTCGCAAGGGTAGACCGTCATACACCCCCTATGTAACATACCGCCCACACAAGGGCCCAGCAATGCACTGACCGTGGCCCTCGCAAGGTTTACCACCACCCAATCCTGGCATCTCACGATTTACCACCCACACATGGACCCGACGATGCACTGACTGTGGTCCTTGCAAGGTTTACCACCACCCAGTCCCGGCATCTCACTGCTATACATAGAATATCCAAACGCATTCCTCATCTCGAGCCATCACATAGGCCGAGTTCGAATGCCACCAACGTAATCATATACGTCATCCACCACACGTACAACAAGTGAGCAGGTGTGAAGTATGAGGTGTCCGGGTTGGCACTTAGATATACTATCTTAAGGTAAGAATCTGAACAAGGTCAGACGAAAATGGACGAGGTCGGTATAACTCAGACAAGGTCGGTAGGGGTTGGTCAAAGAAGTAAAGTTTGGGTAAGAGAAGGCAAAGGGTAGCAAAACGGACGAGGTTTATAAGAACTCGGGTTGGTATTTCACCAATCCACACAAGGGTGTAAGGGAACCCTGTAGCTCATTTTCCAAGGGCAAACAAGCTCTACCTAGTAAGGAACCTGGCAGTTCTCAAGAAAAGGGTTTGGACTTAGCAATTCTAAAGGGAACATCCCATCCCAGGGTGAGGAACCCGGTCTCTAAAAAAAACGAAGGATGAGCTTCTAAAGGTGACACGTGTATGTAACCTGGTTGTTTAGAGAAAGGAACACAAGCTCAACCGAGTAGGGGAACCCGGTAGCTCTTCTCCCAAGAAGGCACTAGTTCATCTGAGTTACATAACTCGGTAGCTCTCTCTCTCTCTGGTGAGGTAACTTGAGTTCAACAGCTCCAATGTATCACCTGGGTAAGGAACCCGGTATACCTTAACAAAAGGAAACGACTCTTAACAACTCTGAGGAAACAACCCCCGAGTAGGTGACCCAGTCGACGGACGTCCGCCAACAAAGTCTAAGTTACGTCCTACATGCATGCATGCCACGTGACCCGCTCAACTCGGTCTACCCATCCCGATAGCCGACATCAAAACATAGGGTTTGACATGTATATCTAACTCGACCTACCCATCCCGTAGCCGACATCAAACAAAGGATTTATGGCTATGTGTAACTCGGCCAACCCATCCTGGTACTTATCACCTTCATGAACACTTCCGCAAGTGTCTTAGAAGCCTTTCAACATCAAAATGCCAACTTCATACATGCATGGGGAGTTTTTAAAGCATCTTCTCCCCCCACAAGAACACCAAACATCAACACAAAACAACATAGCAGTATTCAACAGATTCAAGACATACCACCTCCCCTTCATAAAAGATGTAGCTTTTCTGGGAAGAGCACCACACATACCAGGGACATGCAGTTATCATCACGGCTGGACTCCCTGGCCCCCAAACCGTGGTACCTAAAGCTGTTAAGAAGCACAATAAACTCCCCTTACCTAACCAAGAGTTCATCCACGCTTCATGAAGGTTCGTTCCCTACCTTTGCTCTGACCACGAAGTTCTCCTTGGTGTTGGGATTCCGCAGCAGCTATGGTGGTTCTTGTATGTTGAAGATAACAAAGAAGGGGTTGGAAACAAGAGGTTTCTGGGTGAGTTTTAGGGAGAAAATAGAGGAAACGCAAAGGTAGAAGAAGGAAGAGTAAGCTTGTTGTTGTGCCAGCCAGCGGCTTATAAACACGGCTGACACAACACTTCCTCCTAACGTGCTCAGCTAGCAACCACAGAACAGCAGAGCTGACTTGCGTCCAATACCCATCAAGCACGCATACCAAGACAAAGGTACTTAAACAGCAAGTTGTGAATAAATAATTTATCAATCAACATAACACGTGTAATTTAATTAAGATAAAACACACATAAAGCATCTAGATTAGCAACTTATAATCCGAGACGTTACATCTTAGACATATTTAGCTTTTTACATGCCATTCAATTGAAGGCATATGTAATTTGTCAGTTGTTTAAGAGTTTTATCTTATGATCCCTTGCATTGCATAAACATCATTCATTGGCATGCATACATGATTTTATCAAGTCACATGCTTTCATGTTTGCATAAAGAAACCAAGTATTCATGGTTAAGTTTTGGAAAAGCCACTTTTTACACTGACTTAATCTATTACCAAATTTTGGTAATCTATTACTTAAGCCATGAAGAACTAATTAATCGATTACAAGGTAATGGTAATCGATTGCACAGTACAAAACACAAAATAAGTCTTCCTGTGGTAATCGATTACCATATAATCATAATCGATTACATTAGCACATTTTTGTAGCTAGATTGACTGTGATAATTGATTACATAGCGATTTAATCGATTACTTTACTCATGTATCTTTTCCAGAAAGAACAAAGAACACTTTACTTGATTAAATAGGATATTAATCAATTACTTAAGTGTAAAGAATCGATTACATGGATGATTTAATCGATTACATTCAGTTGAAACAGTTTTCTTTAAAAAGCTGTTGGGTCTTTCGATTTAAAAAAAAAATTGAAATTTTTCATTGCTCTCAAAAGCCTTCTGAATTTAAAAAAGATACACTAGCTAATTTTTGGACAAGATTTCAAAGGAGTTTCATCGAGAGCTTGGTCTGAAGCTTACTTTCTCTCAACCTGATTCTAGTTTTGTAAACACATGCATTTTCATTCTTTGGATCATAAGGTTGTATTTCTCCTCTAAACTCTAGCTGTAATTTGTTTTTACATTTCAGCTTGTAAGTTGCTATTTCAAAAGGGTTTTTTAATGTTTTTCTAGAGTAGGGTTCTCTAAAGGAAAAAGTAGATAAGGGTTCTCTATGTCTTGATCATTAGAAGTCTGAAGGGTCTTTAGATTTCAGTTCTTTATCTAGGGTTGATAAAGGGTGATCTTTTGTAAGCTTGTAAAGAACAGATTTTGTTATAGTGGAACTCTAGCCAAGGTTTGGTTAGAAGAAATTGGATGTAGCTTCTCTTATTGAGGAGTGAACCAGTACAGTTCTTGGTGTTCTATCATTCTCATCTTGTTGTCATTAATAGCTAATCTTTTGGTTAATCTTTTCAATATCAACGAATTAAATTTTTCTGCTATTACTTTCTGTTAAAGGTGAATCTTGACTCATTGAAAGTTTCTTTTTCCAAAAAGGTGTTTTGGTGATACAATTTTAAATCCACTGCTTGTTTTTAAAGAAAATTTTTTAAAGACCCTATTTTAACCAATTCACCCCCCCTCTTGGTTAATTGTGTGTGTTCATATTATTTTCAATTGGTATCAAGAACAGGTTCTTGAGTGTTATTGAAGATCACTGTCTTTTTAAAAAGAAAATGAATACCATACAAATTACCTTCAAGGAGGGTGTCTCCCTCAATCATTCTCCGATGTTTAAAGGAGAGCATTTCAGTTTTTTGAAAAATAGAAGGCAAATTTTCATTCAATCAAATGACCCCGGTGCTTGGAATACAATAGCAAAAGTTCATGTGATTCCTATAAAAACTGTTGATAATGAAATGATTCCCAAGGAATGGGATGAGTTGACAAATGCAGAAAAAAGAGTTGTTCAGTATGATTTTAAAGCTAAGAACATGATTACTTCTGCACTTTCTTCCGATGAATTCTTTAGAACTGTTCGTTGCAAAAGCGCAAAGAAGATGTGAGAGATGTTGGAAGTCACTCATGAAGGGATTGATGAAGTTAGAATATCAAGGAAGCATGCCTTGATTCATGAGTATGAAATGTTCAAGATGAACACCATAGAAAAAATATCTTAGCTCCAAACAAGATTCACTCATATTGTAAATCATCTTCTTGGTCTTGGGAAGATATTTGATGCTGAAGAGTTAAACATCAAAATCCTGAAGTGCCTAACAAGACCATGGCAACCAAAAGTGACAGCAATTATGGAATCAAAATATCTATCCAAGATGTCCATGGCTGCACTATTTGGTAAGTTTCTTGAGTATGAATTAGAAATGTCACAATTAACACATGCAGAAGATACAGATAAGAAACAAAAGAGTATAGCCTTGAAAGCTGCACCATCCAATATGGAAAAAACAAATACTCAAGCGAAGATGAAAGTGATGAACATATGAACCTAATAGTCAAAAAATTCAGCAAGTTCATGAAGAAGAACAAGAACAAAAAGTTGTCAAAGTTTAACAAAAGAAATGACAACAACAACAACACCAACTTCACCTGCTTTGAATGTGGTAAGCCAGGCCACATAAAATCTTAACGTCCTATTTTCTTAAAGAAGCAATTAGGTGAAAAGAAGGCAAAGAAAGAAGGAAAGCCAAAGAAAGCCTAGATAGCATGGGAAGACAATGACTCAATAACTTCTGAATCACCAAGTGAGAATGAAAAAGCTAATGTATGCTTCATGTTGCGCGATTACGGCAAGTGCACCGATCGTTTACAAGTAATAAAGTTTAGGTAAGTAGAGTATCGTCTCCACAGGGATTGGAGTGATTTCACAGCAATGTTAACCAATATGATTGAATTAGAAAACAGAAAATACGTAGAAAAGTGTTGTTGAGAAGTCTGGTTGATTGTGTAATTAAAAGACAAGAATTAAAGAAATGTGTAGTAAATTGATTTAGGGAAATTACCAATGGACGTTTAATTGTGGTCAGGCGCAATCCCTTCTGAGTCCTCCTCTTTCACTTGACTGATTTGTTAAGTTAATGTATACATATGATAAATCTCTTCCCTATTCGTGAAACCTAGATAACTAGCGAATCAACCCTTTAATTTGATCAAGAACCCTAAACCTTTATGAATTCTGTCAGATTAAGCATTTAGAGAATATATCATATGGGTTCCTGTTGTGATTGCTCGGAGAATAAGTCTTTTCTATAATAGTTAATCCCTAATTCCTTAGTGAATCAACCCTTTAGACTGAATTGAAAACCTAATTCCTTAGTGAAATCTATCAGTTTAAGCATGTAAAGAACATATTATAGACTCCGCACTCACGCATCCCTATTCCTAGGCGAAGAATGAATGTTATTCTTAACAGGTCAGAAAGTAGAACCCCAACGTTCCCATTGCGAATCCTACCCCTCAATACTTAATCGAAGTGATCAATTCCAATCAAGATAAAATCAAGAACAGAAAAGAATTAAAACAAGCAAAACATATAATTCAATACCAGTCAAATTACAGAGGATAACTCATCAGTTCATGGCCTTCCCACAATGAAATGTTTAGCCTGCCATAGGCCTCAAGAACAAACAAGCTGTTGAATAAGTCATGATTTTTTTGCACAATTCTTGCTTTGATTCTTGATTTCCTAGGGTTTGGAACTATTACTCTCTGATTCTGAATGTCTGAATCCTCTCTCCCCCTCTTCTCAGTTGTTAGAGGCTTCGTATTTATACTAATATTTAAGTTAGGTAAGAAAACCAAAAGATAATCCAAATTCGAAGTCAATCTTTTAAAACAGGAAACAAAATCACATCCACGCGGCTGGCGCGCGATTCCACGCTAATAGCGTGGGTCTTTCGAAAGGATGACGCTGTTAGCGTGAGTCCTCACGCTAATAGCGTGAGTTCTTCGAATCTCCAGGCTGCTTCCAGGCTTCTTTCACGCTGATGGCGTGGATATCACGCTGATAGCGTGATCTAGTCGAGGCTTTTAGCTTGGTTTCGTCTTGTTGACGCTAACAGCATGATACACCACGCTGATAGCGTGGTTTATTCGAGAGCTCAACCTCCTTTCCCTGCATCTGGCGCTGATAGCGTGGGTTCCCACGCTGATAGCGTGGAACTTCAAAAAAAAATGGTTTTCTCTATTTGCTTGAGTTTTCCTCCTTTTTACCTGTAAAATGCTCAAATGTATTGAAATTAGTTCAAGGTAATTAAAATACTAAACTAGCCTAATTCTATTCTATTTCGTATATATTTAATTAAGTTTAGTATTTTAATTGTCGTGATGTAGTGATGTGTTGCAAACACATCACTTCACTTCTACAATTAGTGAAGATGAAGAATTCTTAAGTGCTATATCAGAGGTAAATTCTAAATTTGATTAAATTGTTGATGATTTCCATGATATGCATAAAGAGGCTCAAAAGCTTACAAAATCCAACAATAGGCTGAAAGGTAATCTTAGATGGCATGTCACCAAACTTGCAGACATGTAAACTGAAATTTGTAACTTGAAAGAAGAAAATGAAAAAATTGTTTCAAGCTACAAAAATAATGGGTGTGTATGTGCCTCTTCTTCATTAAACGTAGATAAATGCAAAGCTTTACAAAAAGATTTTGATGATTTCAAAAAGAGTCAAGGTGAAAAATATATGTTATTGCTTTCAAAAAATTCTTACTTAGTAAATCTTTTAAAAAAACTCTATAAAGGAAAATGCATTTTAAATCAAATGCTAAGTGTACAAAAGTATGCAGAAGATACTTCTTGTTTGGGTTACGAACATGGAGCAAAATCTTTTGGAAAAACAAAGTTTGTACCACCAAAACAGAAAAATCAAATAGGCTTTTCAAAAACAAAGTATAATCAAATGACTTATTTTGAAAGTGCATCAAAATCTGTAACTTGCATTACTGCATGAAGAAAGGTCATACATCTCATAGGTGCTATGCTAGAAGGTTCTATGTGCCTAATGGAGATTGCATTTGGGTTCTGTAACGACCCCGTATGCATCCGGTTCATTAACATTATAATATGGTCAGAAGCGCAGCAATACTTAACGTAATTAAGTAAACACGGAAGCATTAAAATAAATATGACGTCATACGACACAACTAAGACATTATGTATGAAATTTCGATATACATCCCGGTACCCGGGTTCTGTTCCACAAAGTACATACATTACAAACCCATACCGGGTTACAAAATATATAATCAAAATGAGCCAACAGGATCACACAAGCCCGCCTTTCGATCTCCACATCCTCGAACCCGTCTGGGCCTCTTGTTCGGGATCCTCGATTAACAGCCTACCCGGCCTCTCAATCGAGATCCACCGAAGACCCCTACTCGGGTCTCTTATCTCGGACCCCGTCCTCTGCTCGTTGGCTATTACCTGAAATAAAAATGTAATCCCCAATCGGGGTGAGATACAATCTCAGTAAACTCAGGGTTCTTTGAGTCTCTTCTTCCCCTGGTTCACTTCCACAGTACATAGTATCTATATAGGCATTACATATAACATAGCCAACCCGACCTTTTAATAAAAACAATAGTATAACCATCCCAGCCTTTTAAGAAAATAAAAACATAGTCATCCCGACTTTCATAAACATCACATGTACATAATCATACCAACGTACCATTCTAGCACAAATATACAAGTTCACCAGTGCAATCTCATGCACAAATGTATATCTTGATATACAAGTTCACCAATGCACATCTCATACACAAATGTATATCACTCATGCACATCTCATGCACTCGGACATATATGAATGGTTGAGAAGCTCATCCCGGATGAGTCTTACACTCTCATATATGGTCTGCTTCCCTGGCCAGAGGGCTTCCTTAACCACAATACAAACATCACAGTGCAAATCATTTACATGTATGTTTCAATCAAAAAGTAGTAACACACAATTTAAATACACGCACTGCATCATACAATAACCATAACTCCCCAGGAGTATGGTTGAACACAATCATGGGATATAATCTCCCAGAGAACAGAGAGCTTACCTTCTCTGATCACCGCACCGGCTCTCTCAACCTCGTGTTCACAATCATCGATATCTCCTTTATCACACCCTACACCAGGCAAGAAAGATATCAAGAATGGTTCTCGACCGTTTCATGAAAAGAACCCAGTTCTTTTCCAAATCTCAAGCATAACCAACCAACCATTGACTTGTAAACCCCACAAAAGTCGATCTGGCACAACAAAATACCTAAAACCCAGAAACTTAGCTTTCAAGATTGCACTGTAATCACAACAACCTCCTAAGCAAACTTTTTCAAAGAAACACAACCCAAAACCAGCTCTAACTCTTATGGGTCATTTTTCCTCTTAAAACCCAAACTCAAAAGAAACAGTAAAACTCACGTGTCGTACCTTAAAAACATCTAGGAAGGCTTGTGGGCAACTTCTAAAAGCTTGAATGTCCTTAAAGTGCCTTCTAACTCTTAAAGGTTGAAACTTTACACTTCCTTTAGAGAAATGATCTCCTCGCCTGATGGTTTCTACAACTAACAAAGGGTGAAACTAGCTTATAAGGTGATTCTCTACAATCCTCACATTGGATGCGAAGGTGTTTAGGTTAAGAAATGGTTATCTAAGAAGTTTTTCTCACTTTAACAATGGAGGAAAATATGGAACAAGAGAGAGAAAGTGTTTTAGCAAAGACAATGGAAATAAGGTTACTACTAAAATATCTCACTTGTGGATATCTTATATAATATGTAAGTTAACACGCATCATAAAATAGCAGGAGAACCTTCCTGTGTCAAAACATCCAGCAGGGAGTCAACACGTGTAAAAAGGCTAACTCTGGGTTAACAGCAAGTACTAACTGTTTTAATCGCTTACAAATACTTATGTAATCGATTGCATTGGTACTTCACAAGTCCAAGGTTCCTCCCAACCGCTTCAGGATCACTAACCCGGTAACTCTACCAAAAAGGGGTTGCGAGCTCTTCCAATTTCTCTACCTGGTAGCTCTTACAAGTCGACCACATACGAGCTCTTCCGTGCTCAACCGAGATAACTACCTGATTGCTCATCCAAGATCCACCGAGATCACAACTCGGTAACACATCCAAGCTCATCCGTTATTACAACTCGGTAATACATCCGAGATCACCCGAGCTTATCTGAGATCACAACTCGGACCTCAAAGAAAAGGAAGACACGAGCTTTACCGAGCTCTACCGAGACCGCAACCTAGTCCCTCAAGGAGAAGAAACATACGAGCTCTACCGAGATAGCTATCCGGTTGCTCTTTCCTTCCTTGTTCGGGTTCCTTCTATACATCAACGTTTTTCTCAAAAGTGCCATGTATATACACCACTTACGTGGCAATAACCTGGTCATGCACCAACCCAGTCTACTTAAAAACTAACATATACCACGATCCCAGATTTGTAAAGGTGCTATCTACACCCCCTTCTTATCCGAGTTCCAAAATACACCCCCTTATGTGACAACTCGGTCGTATCACCCAGATTTATTACAGAGTCATTATAGGTTCCAAAGAAAAAGAGAAAATAACTAACCCCTATGGAACCAACTCAAATTAGGTACCTTTCTTTGCCACTTAATTTGAATGTTACAGGTGTGTCTTAGAGCAAAATCAACTTTATGGTACCTTGACAGTGGATGCATTCAAAGTTTCCTTCAATAAAAATTGTTGTTTAATATGTAATGGTCAATCTGGTGATGTTATCCATGTAGGTAAAAGAAAAGGTAATATCTACCTACTCTTTATAGAACATGCATTCATTCACAACACAAATTGCCTAGTAAGTAAAGTTGATGAATCTTCGTTATGGCATAGGAGAGCTAGTCACATTAACATGCATCACATAAACAAGCTTATTAGAAAAGACTTAGTCATTGGCTTATCTAAACTAATGTTTGAAAAGGACAAACTATGTGATGCTTGTCAAAAGGGGAAACAAACCAAGATTTCTTTTCAAAATAAAAATGTTGTTTCCACCTCAAGACCCCTTGAACTGCTTCATATTAATTTATTTGGTCCTTCTAGAACTATGAGCTTAGGAGGTAATTTCTATGGGCTTGTAAATGTTGATGACTATTCTAGATTCACATGGACTTTGTTTATAAGATCCAAGAGTTATGCATTCATGGCATTCAAAAAATAAGCCAAGCTCATTCAAAATGAAAAGGATGCAAAATTATCTCAATAAGTAGTGATCATGGTGGTGAATTCCAAAAATGAGTACTTTGAAAAGTTTTGTGAAGAAAATGGAATCAACCACAATTTTTCAGCTCCAAGAACACCTAGCAAAATGGTGTTGTGGAGAGGAAAAATAGATCCCTTGAAGAATGAGCTAGAACTCTTCTTAATGAGACAAATTTGCCTAAACATTTTTGGGCTGATGCTATGAGTACAGTTTGCTACACCTTGAATAGATTACTTATAAGGCCTATTTTGAAGAAAACTCTTTACGAACATTTGGCTGCAAATGTTTTGTTTTAAATAATGGTAAGGAATCACTTGGCAAGTTTGATGCTAAGGCTGATGAAAAGCCATCTTTCTTGGATACTCATTACAAAGTAAAGCATATAGAGCCTTTAATAAAAGAATCTTATTCATGGAAGAATTAGTTCATGTTATTTGTGATAAATCTAACTCCTCTAAAGAGGAAAAGAAATGTGAAAATGATGCAGGTCCTATAAAAGAATATATACAACTCAATGGATCAAATGAAAAAGAAAAGGAAGAACCAAATTTAGAAATGGAACAGTCAACATCTATCCAAAAGCCTAAGGATTGGAGAACTACAAGAGATCTCTCCCTTGACAACATAATTGGTGGAGTTACTAAGAGAGTATCCACTAGATCTTCACTAAGAAATCTTTGTTGTGATATGCTTTTTGTTTCACAAATTGAACCTAAGAGTATTGACCAAGCTTTACTTGATGAACATTGGATGCTTGCTATGCATGATGAACTAAATCATTTCAAGAGAAATGAAGTTTGGGAACTTGTTCCTAGAACTTCTTCTCACAAACCTATTGGCACCAAGTGGGTTCTTAGGAATAAACTTGATGAAAGTGGCATCATAGTCAAAAAAAAAGCTAGATTGGTTGCAAAAGGTTACAACCAAGAGGAAGGCATAGACTATGAAGAGACCTAGGCTCCAGTAGCAAGGTTAGAGGCCATTAGGTTGCTACCTACAAATGCATGCTTAATGGATTTTAAACTGTTTCAAATGGATGTAAAGAGTGCTTTTCTAAATGGATATAATGAGGAGGAAATCTATGTTGATCAACCTCCTGGTTTTGTTGATTTCAAATATCCAAACCATGTTTTTAAAATAAAGAAAACTCTTTATGGATTGAAACAAGCTCCTAGGTCTTGGTATGAAAGATTGAGCAACTTCTTGCTTAGCAAATCTTCTATAAGAAGACAAGTTGACAAAACCTTGTTCATCAAGAAGCATGGCAATGATATCTTATTGGTTCAAATATATGTTGATGATATAATATTTGGTTCTACTAATCATTCCTTGTGCAAAGAATTTTCTATCTCTATGCAGAATGAGTTTGAAATGTCTATGATGGGAGAATTGACATTCTTTCTTGGACTTCAAGAGAAGCAAATGAAGAACGGACATTTCTCAGCCAAACTAAATGCAGCCTTAAAGTGATCAAAAAGTTTGACATGGAGAAGAGCAAAGATGTTGCAACTCCTATGGCAACCTCAACTTACCTTGATTCAGATGAAAAAGGCAAGAGGGTTGATGAGTCAAAGTATAGAGGGATGATTGGATCTTTATTGTACTTGACTACAAGTACACCAGATATAATGTTGAGTGTGGGCTTGTGTGCAAAATATCAAGCAAATCCAAAGGAGTCACACCTCACAGCAGTCAAGAGAATCATCAAATACCTCAAATCAACTCCAAGAGTTGGTCTTTGGTATCCCAAAGGTGCATCACTGAATTTAATTGGCTACTCAGATTCTGATTTTGTAGGATGCAAACTGGATAGGAAAAGCACTAGTGGAACATGTATTAGTATGTAGGTGTCCTAGAGACAATCTGATTTATCTGTTGAACACCTTGTACTATTTATTATTTCATGATTAATAAGAGAAAACTTTATCTTTATCATATTTATGTCTCACCTATATTTATAGCAATATGCGTTTAAAGATAAAGGCCCTAGGAATAGAACAAGTGTACACTCGAGGATCTATGATAGGGATCATGATCATGAGGATTCGAGGACACTACATGTCTATTGCCTAAAGCTTGTTCCTAGTCTTGAATCATCAAGAAAGGGCATTGATGATCTCAATAAGACTAGTACGCCATCTTCTACTTGTATAGAGATACAAGGTATGGACCTCATGGAATGCAGGCATGGTGATGCCTTAGTTGATGTCGTGGGTGGATCTGTTGGGGAACAGATGGCACTGAACTGACCCGCCTAGAGACTCCACAAGGATTCTTTAAAATATCATTGGATTTTTAAAGTCTTTCATTGTTTGGTAGTGGGGATCATCCTAGACTTGAGAATGTCATCGAATACTGTGTCCTAGGGTTATACTATGACTGTACGACTCTATCCACCTGAAAATGGGGAAAACAGTGTACTCTTGGGTATAACCTGAACACATGAGTATAGATGGACATGCTGAAAGGACTCACAATCCCTTACGAGGGATTAGTCGTTCATAAGACCGGTAGGGCTTAGATGACTTCTAGTTGACTAGGGAATCTATGCATAGTAAGAGATCATGAGGAGTCATGATCTGTCTTAGAGTCAATAGTAGAAGATTCTTAGTTCCTGTGAAAAGCTATATTTAGTCAATAAAGAGAGATGATACTTTATCCTTTCTCTCGACTAAATGTGAATGACAATGTGAGGGATGATGGAGACACGGTATCCAAATTAAAAAGGTAGATCACTTGATCAACTCAATTAGTTCTGGGGCCGCAAAGCATTGTTAGTGTCTTATGTGGTCATTAAATGAATTGGGCCCGTTAAAAGAGTTTAATTGGTCCAAGTTTATTTATGTCAGAGACTAAGTGAGCCTATGGGTCCCACATAAAGATTATTCTTTGTTGCAAGTTATAGTGAGTTTGGGCCAATAATTAGTTATTGGGCTTTATCAAGACTATGAGTTAAATTGGGTTAGAGTTGGACTTCAAGCCCACTTGAATCATGCGCCCTATTTGGGGCATTGGTGGTGAAATTGGTTTATCCACCAATGGACCCAAATGTGTTGACAGGCCCGATGGCCCTCGAGCCATGAATCCTAGTAAGTCAAGGAGTTGACTTGACCAAAATAAGTTTTGGGCAAATTCAAAATTTGAATTTGAAATTTGAATTCGAATTCAAATTCAAATTATGAACTGAGATAAGATTGAATTTATATGAGTTTAAATTTCAAATTTGAAATTTGAATTTGAATTTTAAATTCTGAGGTTAGGTTGTTGAGGATAATTTACATTATCTAGATGACTTATTCAATAAAGATTGAATGAGGATTCTCTCAACAACATTGGTTGTGGAGAATAATTCATATTATCTAAATGAATTATCAAATAAAGATTGGATGAAGATTCTCTCAACAACATTATCATTTGAATTCTGAATACAAATAAGTTATTGTTGCAACAAACTTTGGAGGGATGAGAGAGAATGAGGCAGTTTTGATGAGAGGATCTTGATAGATTCTTTTTCAAATTTTCTACAACAAATGGATAGGATCCAGTCACTTGAATTTTGAATTCAAGTCTTGCAAGAGTGGAACAAACTCAAGGATGTTCTAGTAACATCTTGAATTTCAAAATTCCCAATAAACTGGGGCTGATTTGGAGTTAGAGGATCATCCAATGCAACAACCTTATCTCACCTTAAATAGACGCCTATGTGAGGAGGATTTGAAATCAAAAATTTTTGCTCCCTCCTCTCTTGATTCTGAATCAAGTTCTAGCTTTTCCTCTCCCTCATCTTTTCTCTTTTTTGCTGCACCTTCACCTGACCTCAAGTCACCATCATAGTCTTGAGAAAAGAAACCAAATACTTGAAAGCCTCACACCTTGAATGCACCTAGCAAGCCACCAAGGAGAAGGAGGAATCAAGGAGAAGAAGTTCTTACTTGTAAGAGGGAGATAACTATGCAGATCACCATTGGAGGGCATCATGTTCTTTGAGCCTTCAAGTGATAAAGGTATTTTTAAAACCCCAACGTGTTTCAATGAGTAATTCCTAAGCACACATACATGAGGTGCATAGATGGTCTATATTTCCGCATCAAAAATTTTGTTATTACCCTCACGTGAGCACACGCGATTAGACCAAAGGTGCTGCATTTTCGAACTTTCAACATGCCACTTGTTGGGAAGCTCACTAATTTCATGGCATTGTAAGAAGCAATCTTATGTTGCTTTTCAACAGCAGAAGCTGAATACATAGCAGTTGGAAGTTGTTGTGCACAAAGTTTGTGGCTTAAGCAACAACTCCAAGATTTTGGTGTGGAGATGAATGAAATTCCCCTACTGTGTGACAACACAAGTGCCATAAAACTATCAAAGAATCCATTCATTCACTCAAGGACAAAACACAGAGATCAGACATCATTTTCTCAGGGATCACATCCAAAAGGGTAACATCAAAATTGAGTTTATTTATACTAACAATCAATTGGCTGATATCTTTACAAAACCCTTATCTAGAGATAGATTCTATGATCTTAGAAACATGCTAGGTATCCTTAATGTTTCCAATATATGCTAGCATGCTTATTATATACCTTACTACTTGATATTCCACTTAAAATTGGCCATGCATCAAATATGATTGATATTGGAAATCCTGTTGAAATACACTGTTTAATCTGCATAATTGTCTGGATTAATTGATTACTATGCGGAATAATCGATTATTTGAAGTTTAGAGACAAATTTAGAGCCAAAACTTCACTAGAGTAATCGATTACAGTGCGAATTAATCGATTACTTGGTACTATCACTGCATTTCAAAATAATCGATTACTTAATGTTTTAATGGAATCCATAAACATAAATTCTCTAGTGTAATCGATTACACAATGTTTTAATCGATTACTTAATAGTTGAGAGCTGAATTAGTTTACAAATCTCTCTAGAGTAATCGATTACCAAGCTTAAGTAATCGATTATCTATGGTGTTTCTGCAAAAGCTGCTATATTTTTGAAAATCTAAACTGACAATCTTATCTTAAATTTCAAATTAGTTACTGAGCATTAAATCCTCTTGGAACTTGAAATAGCTGTTACAAAGGTTTGAAATTCACATTTAACCTTCAAAGAACTCTATAAATACAGATTATCATAAGTGAATCACTTCACACCTAAAAGTCATTCTCTCTCAAGCAAAACAGAA
This sequence comes from Glycine latifolia, assembly GCA_013407115.1. Lineage (NCBI taxonomy): Eukaryota > Viridiplantae > Streptophyta > Magnoliopsida > Fabales > Fabaceae > Glycine > Glycine latifolia. Next base: position 22,372,396 of record CM023951.1, read on the forward strand.
CCATTTTTGTTGTATCTTCTCTTCTCGGTCATTAACCTACTCTCTGTCATTCTTTTCTTCAACCCAAACACAATGTCCAATCCATCTACATCCAAAAGAACCAAAACCAGCAAGAGGAAGGTTGCAGAATCCTCAAATGCTATTGTGAACAGGCTTAACTCCTGGTTCACTAATGATGTTGAAAGGCAAAACTATATGTAGTTTAATGCCACTAAACTGGTATTGCCCCTAAAATATCTTGACCTAAACTAGTTCATTGATGAGGGATTCCAATTCCCTGCTATGCTGGAAGCTCAAGGACTGAAGAAGTTTCTTGAGATTAAGGGTACCTTCTACCCTGAGTTGGTCAAAATGTTCTATACTTGTGCCAAGGTTAGGCATGGATGGTACTATTCACTCTCAAGTGAATGGAGTTGCCATGGAGATTAATGCAGAAGTCTAAAATGTTGTTGCGGGGATCTCCTATGAAGGAGTTAGAAAATTTGATGAAGAAATAGGAGGATACAACAAGATAGACACCCACAGAGGAATGTTGCAAGATCCTCAAATCAGACTGAAAATCAGATTAGGGACTAGAAGCATGACTGGTGAAGATAGACTTCTTCACTACATTATCGCCTACATCTTCACGCCTAGGTCAACCAACCATGCTCAAGTAATAGATGATGACCTTCAACTGGTGTATGGGATGAAAACAACAACACAAATGAATGCTGAAATCCAAAAGGCTAATCAGTTATCAATTCCCATATGTTGTTTTAGTCTCTAGATTTATTAACTATTTTGGAGTTGATGTGTCCAATGAGATTGTGGACAACACCAGCAACAGCCTTATCATTGTCAAGCACCTCAATAAATTAGGCTTGATGAAGACCCCTAATGGGTGGTTAATAGCTGGAGAGCAAGCTCCACAAGAAGGTGTTGATGAAGGTGAAGGAGCTGAAGAGGAAAAGGATGCTAAAGCCAGTCCTACTCCAAATCAATGGACACATTTTGAATCTATAATGATTCAAAAGATGGATGTCATACTGGCTCTGCATCATGAGCATAGTAGAGCTGAAACAAATTCCTTCATGGAAGAAATTACCTCTAGGCTAGAAAACATTGAGACTAGGATGGCCCTCAAAGATTTTGACAATCTCTAGTCTAACTTATGTAATTTCATGATTGTGGTTATGATGTTTCTGCTTTCTTACTTTCAGTTGATTTACCTGTTGCTTTCTATTATTATGTTTTCTGTACTGCACTTTATGATTAATGAATAAAACTCTGTTTTCTTTTACATCTTCTTTGCTTATCTTGGTCTAACTGTTTTATTTTGTCTTTGATAAGCCAAAAGGGGAAGAAAAATGAAACATATATTATATGCAGTGCAAGGGGATACAAATAATGTCACATAATAATCCTCATCTGAATTGCATATTGTTCTTATCTGAACTCAATATCAAACTACAAAAGATAGGGGGAGCAATATAATGAATATACATTGTTTATGCAAAGTATACTTGACACTTGTTCTTGACAAAAAGCTTATTTGATTTCAGATATCAAGTATAAAGTTCCTAGCATTCATCCCTTAAAAGCACATGAAGGCTAACTATGTTCAATTGAAGTTTGGCATGATCAAAGCCAAAAAAGGGGAGACTGTTAGATACAGGGGGAGCTTGAAGAGGATCTAGATGATGATGAGCAATGTGTCTTAGACATATTTTAGCTTTTTACATGCCATTCAATTGAAGGCATATGTAATTCGTTAGTTGTTTAAGAGCTTCATCTTATAATCTCTTACATTGCATAAACATCATTCATTGGCATGCATACATGATTTTATCAAGTCACATGCTTTCATGTTTGGATAAAGAAACCAAGTATTCAAGGTTAAGTTTTGGAAAAACCAAGTATTTAAGAGTTTTGGAAAAACCACTTAATCGATTACCAGAATTTGGTAATCTATTACTTAAGCCATGAAGAACTAATTAATCGATTACAAGGTAATGGTAATCGATTACATAGTACAAAACAGAAAATAAGTCTTCCTGTGGTAATCGATTACCATATAATTGTAATCGATTACATTAACACATTTTTGAAGCTAAACTGACTGTGGTAATCGATTACATGGCGATTTAATCGATTACTTTGCTCATGTATCTTTTCCAGAAAGAACAAAGAACACTTTAATTGATTAAATAGGATATTAATCGATTACTTAAGTGAAAAGAATTGATAACATGGATGATTTAATCGATTACATTCAGTTGAAACAGTTTTCTATAAAAAAGTTGTTGGATCTTTTGATTTAAAAAAAAAATTGAAAACTTCAAAATTTTTCATTGCTCTCAAAAGCCTTCTGAATTTAGAAAAGATACATTGAGTCTCAAAAATCTTGTTTCAATAAATTCAAGATCCTCATGCATCATTGATAGAATTCTTTTTGGACAAGATTTCAAAGGAGTTTCATAGAGGGCTTGGTCTGAAGCTTGCTTTCTCTCAACCTGATTCCAATTTGGTAAACACATGCATTTTCATTCTTTGGATCATAAGGTTGTATTTCTCCTCTAAACTCTAGCTGTAATTCATTTTTACATTTCAGCTTGTAAGTTGCTATTTCAAAAGGGTTCTTTAAAGCTTTTAAAGAAATTTTTGAAAGACCCTGTTTTAACTAATTCACCCCCCTTATTGGTTAATTGTGTGTTTATATTGGTTTCATCCACTATCCAAGTACCATAGTAAAGCTTTAGCTATTAGACACACCTGCAACAATCAAATCAAGTTGCAAAGAAAGGTACCCAATTAAGGTTGGATCCATAGGGGTTAGCTATTTTTCTCTTTTTCATAGGAACCCATATACATTCTCCATTTGGAACAAAGAACCTTCTAGCATAACACTTGTGTGAGTTGTGACCTTTCTTCATGCAATAATGACATGTTATAGATTTTGATCCTTTTTCAAAATGAGTCATTTTAGTATGTTTTGCTTTTGAAAACCTTTTTCTATTCATCTGTTTTGGGGTTACAAACTTGGTGTTTTTAAAAGGTTTTTATTGATAGTTGTATCCCAATCTAGATTTATCAAAAGTATACTTTTGCACACTTAACATTTGGTTTAAACTACATTTCCCTCGATAGAGCTTTTTCAAGAGATCTACCAAGTAGGAGTTTTCTATTGGTAAAGTCATGCATTTTTCAAGATGGCTCTTTGTGAAATCATCAAATTCCTTTTGTAAAACTTTTTTGTCCTCTACTTTTGCAGAAGAAGAGGCACACACACAACCATTTGCTTTGTAGCTTGAAACAAGTTTTTCATTTTCTTGTTTCAAGTTACAAAGTTCAACTTGCATTAAAGCTAGCTTGGTGGTATGTCATCTAAGGTCACCTTTGAGCTTGTTATTGGAGATAACAATTTTTTGAGCCTCCTCATGCATTTCATTAAAAGCATCAAATAGTTGATCAATTTAAGGATTAACTTTTGATTCAGCACTTAACTCTTCTTCATCAATGGTTGATGTTAGACAAACATTTGCTTCTTCATTATCACTTAAAGATTCAAAAGTTGTTGATGCATTATCTTCCCAAGCTATGTAGGCTCTATTGGGTTCCCCTTCTTTCTTTCCTTTCTTGTCACCTAACTGCTTCTTCAAGAAGATTGGACATTCAGACTTGATGTGGCCCTGCTTTCCACACTCAAAGCAGTTAAAGTTGTTGGTGTTGTTGCTGTTATCATTTCTTTTGTTGAACATTGTGAACCTTCTGTTCTTGTTTTTCTGCATGAACTTGCCAAATCTTTTGACAATCAGATACAGATTTTCATCACCTTCATCTTCAGTTGAATCATCATCTTTCTTAGCTTTTGAAGATGCGGCTTTTAAAGCAATGCTATTCTGTTTCTTGTCTGCATCTTTTGCATTTGTTAGTTGAGACATTTCTAATTCATATTCAAGCAACTTACCAAAGAGTGCAGCCATGGACACTTTTTACAAATCTTTAGATTCTTTGATTGTTGTCACTTTTGGATGCCAAGGTCTTGTTAAGCATTTCAGAATTTTAATGTTGAGTTCTTCTACATCAAATGTTTTACCAAGACCAAGTAGATGATTGACAATATGTGTGAATCTAGTTTGGAGCTGAGAGATGTTTCTGTTGTGTTCATCTTGAACATTTCGTACTCATGGATCAAGGCATGTTTTCTTGATCTCCTTACTTTATCAGTTCCTTCATGAGTGATGTCCAGCATTTCCCACATCTCTTTTGCACTCTTGCACTTAACTGTTTTGAAAAACTCATCAGAAGACAAAGTAGAGGTTATCATGTTTTTAGCTTTAAAATCATATTGACCAACCCTTTTTTATATATCAATCATTTCATCCAATTCTTTGAGAACCTTTTCATTATCAACAGTTTTGGTAGGTATCAAAGGACCTTTTTCAATTACATTCCATGCATCAAGTTCATTTGATTGAATGAAAATCTACATTCTATTTTTCCAAAAACTGAAGTGTTCTCCCTCAAACATTGGAGGACGGTTAAGGGAGGCACCCTCCTTAAATGTAATTTGTGTGGTATTCATTTTCTTTAAAAAAAAAGTAGTGATCTTGAGTAACACACAAGAACCTACTCTGATACCAATTGAAAACAATCTGAATAGCACACAAACCAAGAGGGAGGGTGAATTGGTTGTTCTTGGCTAATTAAAAATTTCTTTAACAATCAAAGTTGAAAGGGATCGTATCACAAAACAAACATAGAACACTTTCAATCAATCAAACCCCAATCCTTATAGAATGTAATAACAACAAAAATGTTTTTGTTGATTATGAAAAGTTATACCAATGAATGACAATAAATAACCAAAAGAAAAGATAAAGAAGAAGTAATCAACACCAAGAATTTTACTGGTTCACTTCTCAATCAAGAGAAGCTACATCCAGTTTCCTAACAAACTAGTTAAGATCTAACTATTTGCAAATTTTTTCTTACAAGCTTATAAAATCACTCTCAATCAAACTTAGATTAAGAACAAGAAATCTAACTCCCTTAGACTCTCTGTAATCAAGACTTAGAGAAAACCCTTCTCTAATCTTCCCTCTAGAAAAACCTATTCTAGACAAGCTTTAAGAAAACTATTGCACTAGTTACTTAACTCAGAAATTCTAAAAAGAATTACAACCAAAGTAGTATGGAAAGAAACAATTTGATGATCCAATTCAGATGAATGCAAATGATAAAGATTATGAATCAAGGTTGAATGAATATCTCAAAAGAATCTCTCCAAAGCTTTTTCTTTTTACAACAATGCTCAAAAAAGAAATCCTCTCATGATTTCTTTATGAATGATGAAACTGTGGATTTGTGAGTCAAAACACTAAATAGCTTGTAGTATCTTTTCTCTCTTCAGAAAGGGTTATAATATTTGTTGTGTTTTGTTCAAACAAGCAATATCTATTTATAGAGAAAATTGTTTTAACTGTCAGTAATCGATTAAATCACTTATGTAATCGATTAAAGTGTTCTTGATGCTTTCTGGAAAAGACTTATGCACAATGTAATCGATTAAAATGCAATGTAATCGATTATCACAGAAAGCTTTAATCAAAATAGTAGCCATATAACGATTACCACCATGCTGTAATCGATTATCACAAGAAGTCCATTCTATGATTTTGAACTGTATAATCGATTACCATAATCTCGTAATCAATTAAAATGTTCTTTGTTTTCAAGTAATAGATTACGACTTGCTGGTAATCGGTTAAACCCGTGAGAAAACATTTTTCCCAAACAATGAAACTTGGAACACTTAGCTTTTTATGCACTCACGAAAACCTTGTGTTTCAGAAAAGCTTTTTATGAAACATTTACTTATGTGAAAACATGAATGCAAAAACATGAATTAGTTTTATGAAATGGATCATAGGAGGTATAAACTTAGACATACACAAATTACAAATGTCATTTAATTGAATTGGCATGTAAAAAGCCTAAACATTTCAATGTCTAAGATCCTCAGCTTCATTGATCCTCTCTTGCTCCCCCTGAGTGATGTATGGATGAACCCATTAGCCACTTAAATTCCCAAATCTACCTTGCAATGAAACCCACTCTTCAAGATTTCTCCAACAACCCAAGCTGTCCTTAATTCAAGTGCAGGACTTGGCTGAAGGGAAGCTTGTTTGTGTAGCAATGGAAGATGGAAGAAGGTAAGAGATGAAGATGGATGGCACCATGGAAAAGCTTTCCAATAAGCCTAGGAAGAATCGCCACAATAGCATGAAGCCATTGATAAGAAACAAGAGGTTCTTAAATGTGAGATAGACACTCCTCCTAAGTCCTCAAATTGCCCTTGATGTACCACTTAGCATGTCTCTTGTTGACACTCCTCCTTGACTTTTCAAATATTTAAGAGACTCATGATCACTATGGATCACAAATTCCTTAGGTAAAAGATAATGTTTCCAAGTTTGCAATACTCTAACTAGTGCATACAACTCTTTATCATAAGTGGAATAATTCAAACATGCACCCTTCAATTTCTCACTAAAATAAGCAATAGGATGTTTATCTTGAATCAAAACCCCCCTAATGCCTACATTAGATGCATCACATTACAATTCAAAGGAAGCATTAAAATTAGGCAATGTAAGAATAGGTGCATGAGACAATTTATCCTTCATTGTTTGGAAAGCAACTTCATCCAAAAGAGATTGCATAAGTTTGAGCAATTATCTCCTTCCTTTTCAACCTGTAAACAAAAAGAGTTAGGAAGCATATAATAGAGGTTGTTTGGCCAACAAAACTCTCTTGATTTCCTTTTCACTCAAGAACAAACTCTCTTTAATCTCATGAATTTTTTTCTCTCATTTTCTTTCTCTTTTTTTTTTCTTCTCACTAGTTTTTTCTCTTTGGTAGCTCACTTTTCTTCTCTTTTTTAGGTGCAGTATTTTTTTCAAGTGCAGTATTTTTTAGCTCTTGAATTATTTTTTCTTTCATTCTCTTTACCATCAAGAGATCACCCTCTTCAGCCTCCACTAGTGTAAGTTATTCTTCTTCTTTACTTGAAGAACTTGTTGAAATCACTTGAAGACTCACTCTTTATGTCTCGATCCTTAAGTAAAATCATGGTTATCTTGTTAGGACAATGAGAAGCAATGTGACCTTTACTAAGGCACTCTAAACACTTGATATTGCTTGATCTTGTTGGAATTGGTTCCACAATTTTTTTGCTTGAGCTTTCCACCTTTTCTTCTTTCTTTTTCACTTAAGACAACTCCCTTTTAGGCTTGTCTTTCCAGCTAGAAGTTGCAGCCCCATTTGTCTAGGATAAGGAAGTTTTTCTTCTTTTTAGTTGTTGCTCCACCCTTTGAGCTTTGTGGACTAGCTCCTCAATTGTTGTATAAGAATGTAGCTCCATCACATCTGAATTTCACTATTCAAGCCATGAAGGAACCTAGCCATGGTTGCTTCTTGAACATCCATAATTTCAGCCCTCATCATCATCAATTCCATCTCTTTATAGTAGTCATCAGCACTCTTGTAGCCTTGGAAATGTCTTTGGAGCTTGTTGTGGACTTCTCTTGCATAATAAGTTGGAACAAATATTTCTCTCAAGAATCTCTTCAAGTCATTCTAGCCATGTATTCTTTCTCTCCTCAACCCCCTTATGTCCATTTGAATTTGGTTCCACCATACCAAAGCATACCCACCAAATTCTAGAGTTTCTAGAATCACTTTTTTTGCTTCATCAATTTGTTGGCATGAGAAAATTTGTTATACTTTCATCTCCCACTCAAAGTACTTTTCGGGATCATAATCACCATAGAATTTTGGAATTTTTATTTTCACTCCACTCAATCCTCCATTCCTTCCATCTCTCTCGTCTCTCCTAAGCCTCCAATCTCCCTCATCTCTATTTTCCCTCCTATGATTGTTTCTTCAATTATTTTCCCTCCTATGATTGTTTCTTCAATTATTTTCTCTCCTCTCCTCCCTCTCACTCCTATCATTATAATAATTTCCTCCATGAGAAGAAGCATACTCACTCACCCTCCTATTGCCATGAGCCTCTCCATCCACACTACCATTTGGACTACTACTTCTTTGAGTCTTCCTTTGTAACTCCTCAAATTTTGCATCCATTTTGGTTTGCAAGTTGTCCATTTGTTTTGCCATGACATTCATTATTGGATATAGGGGGTGCTGGGAAAAAGATCAAGGCAAGGAAGAAGTTTTTGCTTAAGAGTTTTAGCTTTTTACATGCCAATTAAAGGCATTTGTAATTTTTCTAGTTGTTCAAGAGGCTTGCCCTGTGATCCTTGCATTGCATAACCATAATCACATATGCATTCATGATTTAAGAACAACATATAAGGTTACATGTTTGCATTTGGAAATAAAATTCTCATGGCTTAGGTTTTGAAAAATCAAAATGTGCACTGCCTTAATCGATTACATACAAATCGTAATCGATTACCAGCTTGTGTTATTCCTGAAAAAGCCATGAAGAACACTTTAATCGATTACAAGCAAAGTGTAATCGATTATACAGTACAATGTACAAAACATGCATGACTGCCTCAATCGATTACCAAGGCTTATTTCAAAATTAAGCATAACTTCCTTAATCAATTACCACTCAACTATAATCGATTACAAAAGCTTAATTCATAACTGAGACTGGTTGTTTTAATTGATTACATCACAATTTGATCGATTACATTGTTCTTGGCAGTTTTCCAAATTGGTTCAAGAACACTTTAATCGATTACTTGGTATATTAATCGATTACAGTTGTTAAAATAATCAATTACCATGTCTTTTTAATCAATTACATACTGTTACATCTGTTTCCTATTTAAAGCCTTTAGGTCTGTACATTTAGGATATACTTGAGCAATTGATTTCATGAATCACTCTCTACTCCCAAGTCTTTATTAGTCTAAAAAAAGGATTTTGTCAATGTCTCATACATCTTGCTCTAAACTTTAGATTACATGTGTAACAACCAGTATTTATAAGTTGCTGATCTGGATGCTTAATGTGTGTATTATATTAATTATATTACATGTGTTATGTTGATTGATTAATTGTTTTATTATAACTTGTTGTTTAAGTGCTTTTGTCTTGGTATGCGTGCTTGATGGGCATTGGACGTAAATCAACTCTGTTGTGCTGTGGTTGTTGGTTGTGCACGTTAAGTGGACGAACTGTGTCAGCCATGTTTATAAGCAGCAGACTAGCACAACAACAAGCTCACTCTTCCTTCTTCTACCTTTGCATTTCCTCTGTTTTCTCTCTAAAACTCACCCAGAAATCTCTTGTTCTCGACCCCTCCTGTGTTATCTCCAAACCTACAAGAGCCACCGTAGCTGTTGCAAAAATCCCGATGCTAAGAGGAACTTCGTGGTTGGAACTGAAGCTTAGGACAAACACACCGTGGAGCTCGTTAATGAACTCTTGGTTAGGTAAGGGGAGTTTATCATGTTTCTTAACAGCTTTAGGTACCACGGTTTGGGGGGCAGGGAGTCCAGCCGTGAAGATAACTGCATGTCCCTAGTGTGTGTAATGTTTTTGATAGAGGACTATCTAAGGATCATGATAATAGAGGTCCATTCCAAGCCAAAGCTCTAGAAGGAGAGCTTAAAGCACTTCCTTTGGTGAGATTTGAAGGACCCATGACAAGGTCTGAAACCAAGCTTCTACAGGAAGAGATGACCAAGAGAATCATGGTTGGACTATTTAACAAGGACAAGGATGGAGGAATACACAAGGAGATGAATTGGA